>CM049850.1:12079453-12679453 GCA_027422415.1 Schizothorax lantsangensis | reverse complement strand
GCTTTGCCTAGCCTCCAAGCTAACGCATACATGCCTGTATTGAATATGATTACGCATAGCTCCAGTAAAGTTATTGTAAGCCAATTTGACATTACACCGTTTACACAAAACCTTTCCATTTCCTTCTAATTCAAAATAATCCCACACCTTGCTGGTCTTTCACGTGGAGCTCGCAGCAACTGACATGAAGAAAACGCATGTGAGGTAAAATTATAGTTCCTGCCCAGATACGCTTTTAAAAATATTTATTTAAATATATGTATTCTTTTTCAAAAGTTTTATTTTAACTGTTCTTTAAAATGTTTTAAATGTAACGTTAAAATGATGGTAATTTGAATGATAAAATCATCATGTTTTTTTTCTCTCGTGTAGTCGACTATTGTTTTCAGTGTCGACTAGTAGGAGCTGTACCGTTTAGTCGACTAGTCGACTAGACCCGCACATCCCTAATAACCAGCAGTGAAATGAGAGTCGGGTCCGCTCCATGGACAGTGCAAATATTGAAAAATACAACACAAGGGAAGTATACATAAAATAAAATTAATAAAAAATAAGATATAAAGAATAAAATATAAAATATAAAGAATGTGCATGACAGTATGCTGTAGAATTAAATATTAAGATAAGCATGACTGTACAGAGAGGAATGTGCAAACAGGTTGAACATGGTTGACAAGAAGCAGCCAATCACAAAAAAATAAAATAAATATAAAAAATAATATAAGATATGATATCAAGACACAGAAAGTGTTGTGTGCAAATGTGCAAATGAGCAAATGACACTGACAGTATTGAGGTAGAGAGTAATAAGTGTGTGATTAGTGATTTGAAGTAAGTCAGATAAGAGTTAAGAGGCTGAGTTTGAGTTCAGGAGCCTGATGGCCTTGGGGAAGAAACTCCTCCTAAGTCTCTCAGTTTTTGCCATCAGTCTGCGGAAGCGCTTACCAGATGGCAGCAGAGTGAAGAGACAGTTTCCAGGGTGATTTGAGTCCTTGATGATTTTGACAGCTCTGCTTCTGCAGCGTTTGAGGTAGATGTCCTGCAGAGAGGGGAGAGCAGACCCAGAGATACGCTCAACTAAGCGCACAACTCTCTGCAGGGCCTTGCAATCTTGGCTGGAGCTGTTTCCATACCACACTGAGATGCACTGAGTCAATACACTTTCTATGGTCCCTGCATAGAAAGTTTTCAGGATTGTTGGTGAGACCCTGAATTTCCTCAGCTGTCGCAGATGGTACAGTCTTTGCCTGGCTTTCTTAACCTGTGTTTGGATGTGTGTAGTCCAAGTCAGGTCCTCGGAGATGTTTACACAGAGGTACTTGAAGCTGCTTACTCTCTCCACAGGGGTCCCGCTGATCACAAGAGGAGTGTAGGGCAGCAGGTGTCTCTTTCTGAAGTCCACAATCAGCTCTCCACTCTCCACTCTTCCTCCAGATTCTGGGACCTTGTTTCCAAATGAAATGCAAAATGTACTTTCATCTGAAAAGAGGACTTTGGACCACTGAGTTATTTTTCTCCACAGCCCAGGTAAGACGCTTCTGACGTTGTCTCTGGTTCAGAAGTGGCTTGGTAGCCCTTTTCCTGAAGACGTCTGAGTGTGGTGACTCATAATGCTCTGACTCCAGCTTTAGTTCACTCCTTGTGAAGCTCTCCCAAGTGTTTGGATCAGCTTTGCTTGACTGAATTCTCAAGCTTGCGGTCATCCCTGTTGCTTGTGCACCTTTTCCTACCCAAATTCTTCCTTCCAGTCAACTTTGCATTTAATATGCTTTGATACAGCTCTCTGTAAACAGCCACACCTTTCAGTAATGACCCTCTGTGACTTACCCTCTTTGTGGAGGGTGTCAAAGTTCGTCTTCTGGACCATTGCCAAGTCAGCAGTCTTCTCCATTATTGTGGTTTCAAAGAACAAGAGATACCCGGAATTTATACTGTAGGAATAGTCATTAATTGAAACTCAAATGTAAATATTCTAAGATTTTGAGATACTGATTTTCGACTTTCATGAGCTGTAAGCTCTAATCATCAAAATTAAAACAAAAAAAACTTTTGAAATGTTTTACTTTACATGCAATGAATCTGAAATATATGAAATTTTCACTTTTTGAAATAACTTACAAGAAAAAACTTTTTCACGACATTCTAATTTATTGAGATGCACCTGTAGACTCAAGTCGTGGACTGTAGTGTTTTTTTGTTGTTGTTGTTTTTTTGCTTGCGTTCTCTGCTACTGAAATAAACAATGTTTTTATTTTATAATCTGTAAAAGTCAGTAAACAAATTAATAAATGGTTCTTTCTTTGTTTTATCAGTAGCCAGAATATGAATTATTTTTTCTACCTAGTTTATAACGCTGTTCCGTTAAAATTACCATCTATTTAAATTTAAGTAGGTATATGAGGTCATATACAGTTACATCAAATTTAACTGTCTGAATGTTAACGTGATAATTCAGTTGTTTTGAAGCAGGTTTGTATGAGGTTTCTAGTCAGTGTGTTACCCATAGAAGACGCTAGTCAGCAGGAGAAGAGCGCAGTGCCGAGCACATCAACAGCAACACAGCAAAAAGACTTCTTTTAGGGAGATATAATGTTTTTTGTTGCTGTCTACATGCTCAGTGTATGTCTATGCTCTTCCAAACAAGGAGAGTGCTGAGCACTGTCTGCTGCAGGCAATACACTGGCTAGGCATAAATACCTCATTCAAGCAGTTCGGTAAAGTTGGCAAGATATTGACAGATTCGACTTTTCCGGATCAATAACTCGTGAGCAAAACGTTTTTTAATACACAAATAACGCCTCTTTTATTTTCTAGTGATGTAGAAAACGAGCTACAAGCGAGGTTTCCTCAAAACAAGCTTTCCTCAGCTCTGTATAAAATACATTGATCTCAATGCGCTGGCATCTGAGAGACAAGTCCTAAGGGACCGTCTGCAATGTGCCAAACGCGAAAAATGTTACTAATAACATACTCAATAACTTTACACTGACACACTGTACTTTCACCAAATTCAGTTCACACATCACTGCTCTCCTGCTGGTTATACTACAACACTCATTTTGAAAATAATTGCCTCGGCACATTTTTTATTAATTGTTATTATGAAAAATTGTTAATAACTTTACTGTAACACATTATACTTTAACCAAATTCAGTTCACACATCACTGCTCTCCTTCTAGTTATACTACAACACTCATTTTGTAAGTAATTGCTTTGACACATTTTTTATGAATTTTTATTGGGATTTTTTTAAATAACTTTACTGTAACACACTGTACTTTCACCAAATTCAGTTCACACATCACTGCTCTCCTGTTGGTTTTAAACTACAACACTCATTTTGAAAATAATTGCTTTGGCATGTTTTTTATTAATTTTTATTATGAACATTTTTTAATAACTTTACTCTAACACACTGTACTTTCACCAAATTCAGTTCACACATCACTGCTCTCCTTTTGGTTATACTACAACACTCATTTTGAAAATAATTGCTTTGGCACATTTTTTATGATTTTTTATTATGCAAAATTATTAATAACTTTACTGTAACACACTGTACTTTCACCAAAATCAGTTCACACATCACTGCTCTCCTTCTAGTTATACTACAACACTCATGTTGTAAGTAATTGCTTTGACACATTTTTTATGCATTTTTATTATGAATAATTGTTAATAACTTTACTGTAACATTCTGTACTTTCACCAAATTCAGTGCACACATCACTGCTCTCCTGCTGGTTATACTACAACACTTATTTTGAAAATAATTGCTTTGGCACATTTTTTATTAATTTTTATTATGAAAAATTGTTAATAACTTTACTATAACACATTGTACTTTCACCAAATTCAGTTAACACATCACGGCCTTCCTGCTGGTTATACTCAAACACTCATTTTGAAAGTAATTGTTTTGGCACATTTTTTATTAATGTTTATTATGAACATTTTTTAATAACTTTACTGTAACACACTGTACTTTCACCAAATTCAGTTCACACATCACTGCTCTCCTTCTAGTTATACTACAACACTCATTTTGAAAATAATTGCTTTGGCACATTTTTTATGAATTTTTATTATGAAAAATTATTAATAACTTTACTGTAACACACTGTACTTTCACCAAAATCAGTTCACACATCACTGCTCTCCTTCTAGTTATACTACAACACTCATGTTGTAAGTAATTGCTTTGACGCATTTTTTATTAATGTTTATTATGAACATTTTTTAATAACTTTACTGTAACACACTGTACTTTCACCAAATTCAGTTCACACATCACTGTTCTCCTTCTAGTTATACTACAACACTCATTTTGAAAATAATATCTTTGCCACATTTGTTCTTAATTTTTATTATGAAAAATTGTTAATAACTTTACTGTAACACACTGTACTTTCACCAAATTCAGTTCACACATCACTGCTCTCCTGCTGGTTATACTACAACACTCATTTTAAAAGTAATTGCATTGGCACATTTTTTATAAATTTTCTATTATGAAAAAATATTAATAACTTTACTGTAACACACTGTACTTCCACCAAATTCAGAGCACACATCACTGCTCTCCTGCTGGTTATAATACAACACTCATTTTGAAAATAATTGCTTTGGCACATTTTTTATTAATTTTGATTATGAAAATTGTTAATAACTTTACTGTAACACATTATACTTTCACCAAATTCAGTTCACACATCACTGCCTTCCTGCTGGTTATACTACAACACTCATTTTGAAAGTAATTGCTTTGGCACATTTTTTATTAATGTTTATTATGAACATTTTTTAATAACTTTACTGTAACACACTGTACTTTCACCAAATTCAGTTCACACATCACTGTTCTCCTTCTAGTTATACTACAACACTCATTTTGAAAATAATATCTTTGCCACATTTTTTATTAATTTTTATTAAGAAAAATTGTTAATAACTTTTCTGTAACACACTGTACTTTCACCAAATTCAGTTCACACATCACTGCCTTCCTGCTGGTTATACCACAACACTCATTTTGAAAGTAATTGCTTTGTCACATTTTTTATTAATTTTTATTATGAAAAATTGTTAATAACTTTTCTGTAACACACTGTACTTTCACCAAATTCAGTTCACACATCACTGCTCTCCTGCTGGTTATACTACAACACTCATTTTAAAAGTAATTGCATTGGCACATTCTTTATAAATTTTCAATTATGAAAAATTATTAATAACTTTACTGTAACACACTGTACTTTCACCAAAATCAGTTCACACATCACTGCTCTCCTTCTAGTTATACTACAACACTCATGTTGTAAGTAATTGCTTTGACACATTTTTTATTAATTTTTATTATGAATAATTGTTAATAACTTTACTGTAACACACTGTACTTTCACCAAATTCAGTTCACACATCACTGCTCTCCTGATGGTTATACTACAACACTCATTTTGAAAATAATTGCTTTGACACATTTTTTATGCATTTTTATTATGAATAATTGTTAATAACTTTACTGTAACACACTGTATTTTCACCAAATTCAGTTAACACATCACTGCCTTCCTGCTGGTTATACTCAAACACTCATTTTGAAAGTAATTGCTTTGGCACATTTTTTATTAATGTTTATTATGAATTTTTTTTAATAACTTTACTGTAACACACTGTACTTTCACCAAATTCAGTTCACACATCACTGCTCTCCTTCTAGTTATACTACAACACTCATTTTGAAAATAATTGCTTTGGCACATTTTTTATGAATTTTTATTATGAAAAATGATTAATAACTTTACTGTAACACACTGTACTTTCACCAAAATCAGTTCACACATCACTGCCTTCCTGCTGGTTATACTACAACACTCATTTTGAAAGTAATTGCTTTGGCACATTTTTTATTAATGTTTATTATGAAAAATTGTTAATAACTTTACTGTAACACACTGTACAGGTGCATCTCAATAAATTAGAATGTCGTGGATAAGTTCATTTATTTCAGTAATTCAACTCAAATTGTGAAACTCGTGTATTAAATAAATTCAATGCACACAGACTGAAGTAGTCTTTGGTTCTTTTAATTGTGATGATTTAGGCTCACATTTAACAAAAACCCACCAATTCACTATCTCAACAAATTAGAATATAAGACCAATAAAAAAAAACATTTTTAGTGAATTGTTGGCCTTCTGGAAAGTATGTTAATTTACTGTATATGTACTCAATACTTGGTAGGGGCTCCTTTTGCTTTAATCACTGCCTCAATTCGGCGTGGCATGGAGGTGATCAGTTTGCGGCACTGCTGAGGTGGTATGGAATCCCAGGTTTCTTTGACAGTGGCCTTCATCTCATCTGCATTTTTTTGGTCTCTTGTTTCTCATTTTCCTCTTGACAATACCCCATATATTCTCTATGGGGTTCAGGTCTGGTGAGTTTGCTGGCCAGTCAAGCACACCACCATGGTCATTTAACCATGGTTTTGGTGCTTTTGGCAGTGTGGGCAGGTGCCAAATCCTGCTGGAAAATGAAATCAGCATCTTTAAAAAGCTGGTCAACAGAAGGAAGCATGAAGTGCTCCAAAATTTATTGGTAAACGGGATGCAGTAACGTTGGTTTTCAAAAAACACAATGGCCCAACACCAGCAGATGACATTGCACCCCAAATCATCACAGACTGTGGAAACTTAACAATGGACTTCATGCAACTTGGGCTATGAGCTTCTCCACCCTTCCTTCAGACTCTAGGACCTTGGTTTGGACTTTGGACCACTGGGCAACAGTCCAGTTCTTCTTCTCCTTAGCCCAGGTAAGACGCCTCTGACGTTGTCTGTGGTTCAGTAGTGGCTTAACAAGAGGAATACGACAACTGTACCCAAATTCCTTGACACGTCTGTGTGTGGTGGCTCTTGATGCCTTGACCCCAGCCTCAGTCCATTCCTTGTGAAGTTCACCCAAATTCTTGAATCGATTTTGCTTGACAATCCTCATAAGGCTGCGGTTCTCTCGGTTGGTTGTGCATCTTTTTCTTCCACACTTTTTCCTTCCACTCAACTATCTGTTAACATGCTTGGATACAGCACTCTGTGACCTTCCCACCGGCCCAGCACAAATTCGCTCTTTGTATCCGCAGGGACCAGAGGGGAGTATAACGCTGCTGGAGATAGCCAAGCCACTGTTCCTTTCCCCACAGGATTTCTTAACAGAAGGGATTTCGACCTTCAATGAAAGATTGCTTCAAGTCTTTCCTATTTGTTGTAACAGCAGTAACAATGGGGAGGCGAGCCTTCCGGAGAAGGCACCCCCTGGTGTCAGACTGCTCCACCCAGTCTGACTGCGGGGGGTGCTGGAAGAACTCCACCAGGGTTCGCCGTCTGGGGAACTTACTGGGGGAGGAAAAAGGCGCTCGCATCCCTGGGTGAGGAGGAATGGCGCAGCAAGCGTGACACTGGCCAGCTCTTCCCACCACTTACCTGTTACCCAACACAAGGGAAGAGACTGGCTCAACGCAGAGAAGGTTTTCGGTGTGTCGCCCAGCCCGCAGCTCTGCAGATGTCTGCCAGAGAGGCGCTGTGTGCCAATGCATAGGAGGAGGCAACACTCCGTGTGGAGTGAGCCCTCACCCCCAGGGGGCACAGCTCGCCTTGGGATTGGTACTCCAAGGCGATGGCATCCACTATCCAGTGGGCCAACCTCTGCTTGGAGACAGCCTTCCCTTTTTGCTAACCTCTGTAGCAGACAAAAGCTGCCCAGAGCTTCTGAAGCTCTGACTGACTCCAGCAGCTCAACGGGACCCCTCTGCAGCCCAGCCAGGACAATAGAGAGATCCCAGGAGGGCACCAGGGGTGGCCTAGGAGGATGCAACCTCCTGGCACCCCTTAGGAACCTCACAATGAGATCTTGCTTTCCCAGGAACCGGCCGTCCACTGCATCGTGATGTGCTGTGATAGCAGCCACATGTTTGTGCGAGAAGGCTCACTGGGGGAAACACATACTTGCGTAAAGCCCAAGGCCAGCTGTGCACCAGTGCGTCCGTGCCGAGGGGGCCTTGGTCAGGGAGTCATACAACTGGCCATGGCAGGACTCGTGAGAGGCAACCAGGTTTACCTGAGTTTCCCTGAGTCGACTCCAGAAGGGGCTGAATGAGCGGGAACGCGTTGGCGTGATGGTAACGCGAACTGTACCGCGGCACCATGCCCATCTCGGGATTTAGGAGTGTAACCTGTGCTGAAGTGGTTGGTACTAGCCTCGTGCATTTGTTTGAGTGCCTTGGCTTGGTGGACCTGCAGGATAGCCATGGCATGCACGGCAGAGGCAGCCTGGCCCGCAGCACTGTAAGCTTTGGCCGCGAGCGCAGCCGTCAGCTTACAGACTTTGGATAGGAGACGCGGGCAATTCCTCCAAGTGATGGCCCCGCCATCAAGTGTAGTGAGGACGGAGGAGGGAGATGAGTGGCTTCTGGCCGTAAAAGTGGCCGTCCACGACTTCGTCAGCTCCTCATGCACCTCTGGGAAAAAAAGCACCGGAGCAGATCGCGGTTGTGAGCCGCGTCCCGCTCCGAGAAACCAATCATCTAGCCGCGAGGGCTCGGGACTGGGAAGTCTGTTGACCTCAAGCCCGATACTCATGGCTGCCCGGGAAAGCATGGCTGTCAACTGGTGACAACACCCGAGGGGGGCTGCACCATCGAATCTTCATCCTCAGAGGATGATAGCCCATCCCCCGATGCTGCGATCGACATCTGATCCTCCGGGGGTGCACTGAATTAAATGCTGGCAGCCCCGTGAGGCGGATCAGCGAAATCACTTGGGAGCCGAACAGGACGATCGTGCAATAAGAGGTCCGTGGGGACTGGTCCAGTGGAGAAGCTCTTATTGTAACCATCAGCTCTCCCAGAGCGCTAGCCGGCGGTTCTCTGCTTGAGCCAGAGAGGTACTGGGATGGGTAGCGGTAGAGGGTTGCCCCTCTTTTCACAAAAGAGAGGCGAGATCACAGCGAGTTCATGCTCATACACTCACAGTAAACAAATGAGTCATCCACAAACGCAGCTTCAGCGTGTTGAGTACCCAGACACTGAAGAAAACGATCGTGTCTGTCCTCAGAAGACGGGTAACAACAGCAACCAAGAGGACACGGACAGAACGGACATCTTTAAAAAGACACGAACCTTCCATGCTTTGCTCTTTTAGAAAATCTGCTCTTTTAGTTGAAGTGCCCAATCGCTGCAGACAGGGACACCGCTGTTCACACCGTAACACCAACCAAGAACAGCTTTCCAGTCAGATCGATGAAAGGTTTTGTGGAGATCAGCACGGTTCACCTACTCGGCTCCGAAGCAAAAATCTGAAGAGCGGATGCACCTGTCTCCTATTTATACCCATATGCATTGGGAGTGGTTCAGGTGTGTAAAATCCACTAGCCAAAATTCATTGGTGTTTTCTAGTTATACTGAAATGTGTGTTACAGTAAAAGTTATTAACAACTCTCCATAATAAAAAAAATAATAAAAAATGTGCCAAAGCAATTATTTAAAAAATGAGTGTTGTAGTATAACCAGCAGGAGAGCAGTAATGTGTGAACTGAATTTGGTGAAAGTACAGTGTGTTACAGTCAAGTCAAGTCAAGTCAAGTCAAGTCACCTTTATTTATATAGCGCTTTTAACAATACAGATTGTGTCAAAGCACTTAACAGTATCAAGTTGGAGGATAGAGAGTCAGTAATGTATGATAATAAGATTAAACACTCAATTTTCAGTTAAAGGCATTTCATTATTGAATTCAGAGATGTCATTGTCTAGCTCAGTATAGTTTAAATAGTATCTGTGAAATCCAATTGACGATAATCGCTAGAAATGAATTATCCCCAACTGAGCAAGCCAGAGGCGACAGCGGCAAGGAACCAAAACTCCCTCTGAGACAGAATGGAGAAAAAAACCTTGGGAGAAACCAGGCTCAGTCGGGGGGCCAGTTCTCCTCTGGCCAGGATATTATTGTTTATTTATTGTTTTAATTAAGACTTTAAATGTTTTATATTTCTATTTTAATATTGTTGCAATTTCTAACAATAATAGTATTATGTAATTAGGTATTTTATTATATTTTTAGTTATTTGTTTTATTTTTAGTTTTATTGTATTTTAAGTCGAGGTCTTCACTGGGATTATGTCCCCGGGGCTCATCCAGGGGTCCGGCCTCCGCCGACAATCTGGGCCGCAGACATCATCTCCCGGCGCCAATCCACCATCTGATCCAGACACGGAATGAGAAACAGAATAAGAAAGAAACAGACTAATATTAGCGTAGATGTCAATATTTTTATGATGTAACAAGTACATCATGTGTTATGGGGAGTGTTCCCGGTTCCGGTTGATCTAATTAATTCAGCCTAACAATCCTTTAACGGATTTGAATAATAGAAGTGTAGTAGTGTGTTATGTGTACGCCAGGTTAAAGAGATGGGTCTTTAATCTAGATTTAAACTGACAGAGTGTGTCTGCCTCCCGAACAGTGTTTGGTAGATTGTTCCAGAGTTTGGGAGCTAAATAGGAAAAAGATCTGCCGCCCGCAGTTGATTTTGATATTCTAGGTATTATCAAATGGCCAGAGTTTTGAGAACGCAGCGGACGTGAAGGACTATAATGCGATAAGAGCTCGCTCAAGTACTGAGGAGCTAAACCATTCAGGGCTTTATAAGTAATTAACAAGATTTTAAAATCTATACGATGTTTAGTAGGGAGCCAGTGCAGTGTTGACAGAACCGGGCTAATGTGCTCATACTTCCTGGTTCTAGTAAGAACTCTAGCTGCTGCATTTTGAACCATCTGTAATTTGTTTATTATGCGTGCAGAACAACCACCCAATAAAGCATTACAATAATCTAACCTTGAGGTCATAAACGCATGAATTAATATTTCTGCATTTGACATTGAGAGCATAGGTCTCAGTTTAGATATATTTTTAAGATGAAAAAATGCAGTTCTACAAATGCTAGAAACGTGGCTGTCAAAGGAGAGATTACTATTAAATAGCACACCTAGGTTCCTGACTGATGACGAAGAATTTACAGTGCAGCCATCAAGTGTTAGACAATGTTCTAGGTTATTACTTGTGGGGGTTTTAGGTCCGATAAGTAACACCTCTGTTTTTTCAGAATTTAACAGTAAGAAATTACTCGTCATCCAGTTTTTTATATCGACTATGCATTCCATAAGTTTCTCAATTTGGTGTGTTTCACCAGGCCGTGAAGAAATATAGAGCTGAGTATCATCAGCATAACAGTGAAAGCTAACCCCGTGTTTCCTAATGATATTTCCCAAGGGTAACATGTAAAGCGTGAAAAGTAACGGCCCTAGTACTGAGCCTTGAGGAACTCCATACTGCACTTGTGATCGATATGATACCTCTTCATTCACTTCTACGAATTGATGGCGGTCAGATAAGTACGATTAGAACCATGCTAATGCACTTCCACGAATGCCAACAAAGTTTTCTAGTCTATTCAAAAGAATGTTGTGATCGATAGTGTCGAACGCAGCGCTAAGATCCAGTAGAACTAATAGAGAGATACAACCACGATCAGATGATAAGAGTAGGTCATTTGTAACTCTAATGAGAGCTGTCTCAGTACTATGATACGGTCTAAATCCTGACTGGAAATCCTCACAGATATCATTTTTCTCTAAGAAGGAATATAAGTGTGAGGATACAATCTTCTCTAATATCTTTGACAGAAAAGGGAGATTCGAGATCGGTCTGTAATTAACTAGATCTTTGGGGTCAAGTTGTGGTTTTTTAATGAGAGGCTTAATAACAGCCAATTTAAAGTTTTTGGGGACATATCCTAATGACAATGACGAATTAATAATAGCCAAAAGAGGATCTATGACTTCTGGAAGCACCTCTTTTAGTAGTTTAGATGGAATAGGGTCTAACATACATGTTGTTGGTTTAGATGAATTAACAAGTTTATACAATTCTTCCTCTCCTATAGTAGAGAATGAGTGGAATTGTTCCTCAGGGGATCTATAGTACACTATTTGATGTGATAATATAGCTGACGGCTGCATGGTTACAATTTGATCTCTAATAGTATCAATCTTGGAAGTAAAGTAGTTCATAAAATCATTACTGCTGTGCTGTTGGGAAATGTCAACACCTGTTGATGCTTTATTTTTTGTTAATTTTGCCACTGTATTGAATAAATACCTGGGGTTATGTTTGTTTTGTTCTAAAAGAGACGAAAAGTAATCAGATCTAGCAGTTTTTAAAGCTTTTCTGTAGGATAGGGTACTTTCCCGCCAGGCTAAACGAAATACCTCTAGTTTTGTTTTCCTCCAGCTGCGCTCCATTTTCCGGGCTGCTCTCTTTAGAGTGCGAGTGTGCTCATTATACCACGGTGTTGGACTCTTTTCCTTAATCTTCCTTAAGCGTAAAGGAGCAATTGTATCTAAAGTGCTAGAAAAGAGAGAGTTCATAGTTTCTGTTACATCATCAAGTTGTTCTGAGCTGTTGGATATGCTGAGGAATTGAGATAAATCAGGAAGATTACTTACAAAGCAGTCTTTTGTGGTAGAAGTGATCGTTCTACCATATTTATAAGAAGGAGTTGAATTTACAGCTTTAACTATATGGAGTTTACACAAGACTAGATAATGATCTGATATATCATCGCTTTGCTGCAGAATTTCAACACCATTAACATCAATTCCATGTGACAGTATTAAATCTAGAGTATAATTTCGACTATGAGTAGGTCCTGAAACGTGTTGTCTAACCCCAATAGAGTTCAGAATGTCTATGAATGCCTATCCTAATGCATCTTTTTCATTATCAACATGGATATTAAAATCACCAACAATTAAGACTTTATCTGCAGCCAGCACTAACTCTGATAGAAAATCAGCAAATTCTTTAATAAAGTCTGTATGGTGCCCTGGTGGCCTGTATACAGTAGCCAGTACAAACGTCACGGGGGATTTATCATTAATACTTTTTTCTCTAGATAATTTTATATGAAGCACCATTACTTCAAAGGAGTTATACTTAAAGCCTGTCTTCTGAGAAATACTGAGAATATTGTTATAAATTGTAGCAACACCTCCCCCTTTGCCTTTTGGACGCGGCTCATTTTTGTAACAGTAATCTTGGGGGGTGGACTCATTTAAAATAATGTATTCCTCTGGTTTTAGCCATGTTTCTGTCAAACAGAGCAAATCTAGGTTATGATCATTAATCAAATCATTTACAAAAAGTGCTTTTGTAGAAAGGGACCTGATATTCAGTAAACCAAGTTTTATCAATTGTTTCTGTGTATTGTAAACATTTTTTACTTGTTGAACATCAATTAAATGGTTACTCATAAATAGTTTTTGACGTTTTCTGTATCTTCTAGCTCGGGGAACAGACACAGTCTCTATAGTGTGATATCTAGGTGAAGGAGTCTCTATGTGCTGAGAATTAACTGACTTCTGTGACGTGAGGCGGCTAGCAGACGGTCGGTTTAGCCAGTCTGTCTGCTTCAGTAAAGTTATTAACAATTTTTCATAATAAATATTAATAAAAAATGTGCCAAAGCAATTACTTTCAAAATGGGTGTTGTAGTATAACCAGCAGGAGAGCAGTAATGTGTGACCTGAATTTGGTGAAAGTACAGTGTGTTACAGTAAAGTTATTAAAAAAAATCATAATAAAAAATCATAAAAAATGTGTCAAAGCAATTATTTACAAAATGAGTGTTGTAGTATAACTAGAAGTAGAGCAGTGATGTGTGAACTGAATTTCGTGAAAGTACAGTGTTACAGTAAAGTTATTAAAAAATGCTCATAATAAACATTAATAAAAAATGTGCCAAAGCAATTACTTTCAAAATGAGTGTTGTAGTATAACCAGCAGGAGAGCAGTGATGTGTGAACTGAATTTGGTGAAAGTACAGTGTGTTACAGTAAAGTTATTAACATTTTTTCATAATAAAAAATTATAAAAAATGTGCCAAAGCAATTATTTTCAAAATGAGTGTTGTAGTATAACCAACAGGAGAGCAGTGATGTGTGCACTGAATTTGGTGAAAGTACAGTGTGTTACAGTAAAGTTATTAACAATTTATCATAATAAAAATTAATAAAAAATGTGCCAAAGCAATTACTTTCAAAATGGGTGTTGTTGTATAACCAGCAGGAAGGCAGTGATGTGTGAACTGAATTTGGTGAAGGTATAAGGTGTTACAGTAAAAGTTATTAACAACTCTCCATAATAAAAAAAATAATAAAAAATGTGCCAAAGCAATTATTTTCAAATTGAGTGTTGTAGTATAACCAGCAAGAGAGCAGTGATGTGTGAACTGAATTTGGTGAAAGTACAGTGTGTTACAGTAAAGTTATTAATTATTTTTCATAATAAAAATTTATACAAAATGTGCCAAAGTAATTATTTTCAAAATGAGTGTTGTAGTATAACCAACAGGAGAGCAGTGGTGTGTGAACTGAATTTGGTGAATGTACAGTGTGTTACAGTAAAGTTATTAAAAAATGTGCATAATAAACATTAATAAAAAATGTGCCAAAGCAATTACTTTCAAAATGAGTGTTGTAGTATAACCATCAGGAAGGCATTGATGTGTGAACTGAATTTGGTGAATGTACAGTGTGTTACAGTAAAGTTATTAACAATTTTTCATAATAAAAATTAATAAAAAATGTGCTAAAGCAATTATTTTCAAAATGAATGTTGTAGTATAACCAGCAGGAGAGCAGTGATGTGTGAACTGAATTTGGTGAAAGTACAGTGTGTCAGTGTAAAGTTATTGAGTATGTTATTAGTAAACTTTTTCGCGTTTGGCACTTTGCAGACGGTCCCTTAGGACTTGTCTCTCAAACGCCAGCGCATCGAGATCAACGTATTTTATACAGAGCTGAGGAAAGCTTGTTTTGAGGAAACCTCGCTTGTAGCTCGTTTTCTACATCACTAGAAAAGAAAAGAGGCGTCATTTGTGTATTAAAAACGTTTTGCTCGCCAGTTATTGATCCGGAAAAGTCGAATCTGTCAATATCTTGCCAACTTTACCGAACTATACAAGCCCACTTCAAAATGACTGAACTATTCCTTTTAATATGAATGACACTGAATTTAGTATAAACATGGTAATATAGCCACTATTTTTCATAGTCATGTTCATATCTTCAGCTCAGTCAGCAATAAATGTGGTGTGTAGAAAAACTTGTCTATGTAAATATTTCAAATTCAGTGTTTAATGAGCATGATATTGAATTAAATGATGAAAATATTTTGGTTACAGAGAAATCATCCATCAAAGCTGAAGGCCTTCAGTGACTTTGTGGCAACACGGAAGCGAACCCTGGAACCACCAGAAATCCCAACCAAGCAAGCAAAAAAAAGTGATGTAATGGCAGTGGGTGCAAACAAACGTGTGCCACAGGCAAAGGTCGACAAGCTCATGATTAACTTCATTTGTGAGGGTCTTCATCCATTTTCTTTGGTTGAACAACCTGCTTTTAAAGAACTTTTACTTACACTGAATCCTCAATGCAAGGTCATTTCCAGACCCACTCTCCGGACCAGAATTGATGGAGCTGCCAATCAGTTGAAGAAGACTTTGGTGTCACACCTCAGTAAAGTCAGCTATGTTGCCACCACTACTGATTGCTGGACAGCGCACCAGCAAAGTTACATAGGGGTCACAGCTCATTGGATAGATTAGAAGAAACCTTGGAGCGGAGATCCGCCGCACTTGCTTGTCAGAGATTGAAAGGGTCTCACACCTTAGATGTCCTGGCAGGGGCTCTTGATGACATTCATTGTCAGTATAGAATAAGGGGAAAAGTGGTAAGAACCACAACAGACAGTGGCTCAAACTTCATCAAAGCATTCAGTGTGTTTGGTGAGCAAAGCCAGACTGAGGAAGCAGAGTCAGAATCAGATCAAGACTCTTCTGAAGAGCCCAAAGCTGACTACCTGGACACATTAAGCATCCTGGAACAAGACAACGGTCTTGAGTACCAGCTTCCGCCACATCAAAGGTGCACATGCCACCTGTTAAATTTAGTCGCCACAACAGATGCTGCCATGGCAGAAAAGAACAATGATACATACAAACGGCTATCACGTGCAGCCTTTGGGAAATGTCAAGCAATGTGGAACAAGTCTGGTCGGTCATACATGGCAGCAGAAATTGTTGAAGATACTGTAAATGCAAGCTCCAGCTCATCCGGCCAAATCAGACTAGGTGGAACTCTACATACATGGCTGTGGAGAGAATCATACGGATCATACAAGAGAAGGGCGAGGACGCTATCAGAAACGTCTGTGAATAATTCAAAGTAAAAATGTGAGGGTTTTTAAAAAATATAGTATCTTAATTATGACACAAATGAAAAAAGTGCTTGAAGTTACTCTGCTTATTCTTTTTTTCATACTTGTGTAAAATTGTCAAAATACATTTACATACTTGTCTACACATTCCACACCTATTCCTGCAGGAAATTTGTTAAAGGTTGCATGTTTTTTATGTGCCGGTAGTCTTCCAGTTACAAGCAAAACTCAGCAGACTGGAGACATCTTCCAAGATGTGTCTGCCCCTTATCAGAGCAGTTCAGGATGGTGTCCAAAAGCGCTTCAGTGGGATGATGCAAGACCCTGAACTGATTGCTGCAGCAATCCTTCTGCCAAAGTTCAAGACTACCTGGACTGAGAGGGCTGATATCATAGAAGCAGGTATGATTTCAATATTTTATTTCATAGTGTAATCGGTTGTTAATTATTAATCCCAGTTTTGTCTACTTTGTTACTATTTAACACAGTGATGTAAGTGCAGTGAAATCAGTCTTTGCAGTTTCTGCGTTATGATCAACTCTTTGCCACATTAATCAAAACTTAATTGTCAGAAATATTCAATATGCATTGTTGTGTGTTGTCGCTCAACGGGTCTGGTCTATGTGAGACAAAACCTTGACCAGATGGCAGAGGCTGCGGTGGAGCAAGTCGGGCAACATTCATCAGATGAAGAAGATTTCTTCTCCTCAATGAAGTCCAGAAGGTCACAAGGTACAGGGGAGCTAGATGGGTACCTTGCCTGTGTCTCAAACAAAATGGATCTGTTGAACTCATTTCCACACATCAAAAACCTTTCTGTCAAACTCAACACTGGCCTTCCTGCCTCAGCCGCCTGTGAGCGTCTCTTCAGCAGTGCTGGACTACTATTCACAGCAAAGAGAGCTAGGATGAACTCTGCTAACTTTGAAAACCAACTGCTGCTCAAACTTAACAGAAAGTTCATAGAGTAAGGATGGACACACAAATAAACTGTAAAGATTTACAGAAGGGCAGTGCAATTAAAAAAAAAAAAAAAAAAAAGCTACCATGTTGTTCATTTGATGTTATTTGACAGGTCTGTTATCTGACCTGTTAACCAGGACCAGGACATCTACCTCAAACGCTGCAGAAGCAGAGCTGTCAAAATCACCAAAGACTCAAATCACCCTGGAAACTGTCTATTCACTCTGCTGCCATCTGGTAAGCGCTTCCGCAGCCTGATGGCAAAAACTGAGACTTAGGAGGAGTTTCTTCCCCCAGGCCATCAGACTCCTTAACTCAACTCAGCCTCTTAACATCATCTGACTTACTTCATAATCAGTAACAATCAGTTAGATATTCACACTCATTATACTCTACCTCATACTGACAGTGTCATTTGCACACAACACTTTCTGTGTCTTGATATCTTGATATCTTATTATCTTATTTTTTATATATATTTTTTTTGTGATTGCTGCTCGTCAACCATGTTCAACCTGTTTGCACATTCCTCTCTCGTACAGTCATGCTTATCTTAATATTTAATTCTACAGCATACTGTCTTGCACATTCCTTTATACTTTATATTTTATATTCTGTGCTTTAAATCTTATTTTTTATTCATTTTATTTTATGCATACTTCCCTTGTGTTGTATTCTACAATATTTGCACTGTCCATGGAGCGGACCTGACTCACATTTCACTGCTGGTTATACAATCTCTGTATAGTCGTGTATGTGACAAATAAAACTTGAACTTGAACTTGACAATGGCACAGTTATGTCCTAAATACTTGGAAGTTTTGCAGCATTACTGTTGTTATTGTTTAAGAAAAGATGCTCTACTGAATCCACAGTTTATGCCATATTCAATGGTTGTAATGTTTAAAATGTATAATGGGATGATCTGCACTAAAATGACTCCTACTTCCCCAAGTGTTTTATATGGTTCTCTTATTTTTATTTATTTTATTTATTTATTTTTGTTATTGCACTTTAATTTGTAAAGTTGTTTCTTTAATTAAAAACAACTAGTTTGAGATTTATATCCCCTTGTCTTTTTTGAACTACACTAGAATCCCCACCCCACCCCTGCTGTTAAAAAAAGTTACTCGGTAAATTTTACTCTGAGACTGAAACAGATCTGACCACACCTACACTACACCATTAACACACATAACATTACCTACACCCAGAGGTAACCACATCTACTGATAACACATTCAACAAACATATTCTTCCCACAAGTAGAATATACAAATTTTAGTGTAACAAAGTTGCATACACCACCATGAAGAAACATGCAGCTATCCTCACAATAGGTAGAACACCTGACATTAAGTTAAGGTACATGACCCCCTAGCTGCACATGACATCCTAGCTCAACAGTAGTTGCAAACCATGCTAGGAAAACCCACAGCAGCTTTGTTTTGTTTTGTTCTTCTTTCACCTATTTTTTTTTCCTTCCCCTCTTTCTTTAGTAGGTGAAACACCTAGACACCCTGCAAGGGTCAAAGGTCTGATATTAGGATTGACTCGCCACACCTAATATCCGCAAGCCACTCCAAACTGAATGGAAGCCAGTGAGCTCCATGCACGATAGGTCAATTCATTTTACCACAAATTATGTCACCAGAAACTAAAGGTGAATATTCTTAAGTTAAGACAACTTAGAAGGAACAAACAAATTTAATCACAAACTTGATCTAAGAATCAAAGTACTGAACCAAATTAGAACAACAATTTCCTAAATTGAACTAAAACTATTCAGTTCACTAAACTAGATTGACTAATTGAATATAACCGCCTGTAACTAAATAACCTGATGCCCTGCACCAGTACAGTAACTGTCATGGAGGTGTTGTCTTGTTGTTTGCTGTGTTTTTGTCTGCTTCTTCTGCCTTTGTTTTTCCAGCGCTCGACGGTGTCTTCAGCTAAACACCTCGCCGATCGAAGGGGGGAGTATGTAGAATATCAGAGACTGAATCAGACAAAGCTAAGATTCGATCAGAACATCGAAACATGAGGAGCCGAAATTCCAGAGAGGCCAAACAGGACAATGTCACAAATCTGTCCAGATCCTAGCACCAACCCGTCTGAAGAAAGCCTAACCAGCAAACGTCTTTCACAAAACAGCTTGCAACATTAAAACAAAAGGAACACTTACCAATAAGTCCAATACAGGAAGGAGACTGTCAAATTTGGGGCAAGTAACCAAGACTGATGATCAAAGAGATGGCCGTCACATGTAAATCGGTGATAGAAATCACGAGCAACAGACTTGCTTGGATTGGCTACCCCCACAAGACAAAGACTTAGATTGAAATTCCTTAAGAGACCTTTTAACCTCTGGTCTTGGATAACATGTCTTGTTCTCCACAGAACTACACAGACTTTCTTTTCCATATGCACCTAAAATCATCTTAAAAGACTTATTAGCAACCATATGCATAACTCCATATCATGCATGTAACCCACACATTAGACTATCATGTTTTAATCAAATATTATGTATGTCTTTTTAATCATTATTGAATAGCTGAAGGATTTCTGATACAGGATTTATGATGGGGAAGAAACAGAGCAACACCCCTAGCTAAGATAATATCTAATTGGTCAAGACAACCATTGGGAGGTGTCAAAACGCAGAGTTTAAAAACCCAGTACACCATCAAATCTCTTCTTCTCTTCTCTTTTTGCTCTCTTCGCTTTTGCCACCGCGTTTTGACGCTGCTTTTTAGCGCTCTTTGAGTGTGCTCTGGCCTACATGCCAGCTGCTACCGTGATGAGAAGAAAAAACACCTAGTCTTGTTACATCCTTTTATCCTTTTACTTTAGTTTCTTTTCTTTCCGTTGAGTTTCGTGTTCAAAAGTTAAGTTTGCCGCAAAGTCCAGCTCGACTGAACCCACTCCAAACTTCAACTAGTAACTGAAGCCAGCCAACACCCAATGATTGGCTTCCCAAGACATCACTACAAACGACCACAGCCAATCAGCAACCTCAGGATTCGGGAAACCCCCTGTCTGCAATGACAACACGAAAGGGAATCCCTTTTACTCAATGCAAGCAAGTAACCTCCAGACGTTTGCTGAGCCGGTGCAGTTTATTACAAATTTTAGCCTCATTGAGAAGCTCAATGCGAGGGTTAAATAAGTGACTGAAGGTTGTTCAGGTCGATGCAATAACCCATATTGCTGTAAACTTGGGATATCACATTTTCATTCTCTTAAACTCATTATTTCCTTACTTTCTCTCTTTCTGCAACGTGTGAATGTGTGAATGCGTGTGTTCATGTGTTAGATTAGTTTACATGTCTTAGATTTATCAAATAAAGCCTTGTTTATATTGAAAAGAGAAGTATGTTGTGTTTTGTGCTCACAAGTTAATGTCTTAATCTGCCGATTTTGTTACTATGCTATTTGATAGTGTTTTCATTATATTTTGGATTGTAATATCCAGTGCAGAGTTTGTGTTATAAGGCTCCTTCAGTGCATCGCTGCCGCCTCAGTGATCAGCTGTAAAACAATGATTCTGTTCAAATTCCCTATAAAATCATAAATGACTCCCTTTGAGCTTAATTAAACTGTTTCCCTTTAAATTTCATATTACGTTTACATTACACCGATTACATAAAACACACCAAGCATATATATAAGACATTAAGCAAGTCATTGGTAGATATATTTGCTCTAATATCAATGGGAATAAATTTGTCTTTTTTTAGAAATCCTCTATGCAATTTTGAGTTTCTTTGTCTGCCAAAGAAGAGAAAAAGGCGCGTTCTTTTGGAGTGCAGGAGAATGAAGGGGAGATGTCCGGAGGTCAGGAAGTCAATTTGGGTGTGCATCTGCATCGCTTCAATGCTCAGACGTCTCCTCGTAAAACAGTCTTCCCTTGTTGATAAAATCATTGAATTATGCGTTAATTGTCAGGAGATCCCGGGAGTTTCCGTCGCTGGAACATTTCCAGATACAACGTTCTTTGTTCTGTGTTGGTTAAATTATGTTTAAGGGATAAGGAGCCAGGCCTTGACAGGAACTGGTCCAGACAATCGAGTTAGATTTGATCATTAAGTAGTTTTACGACTTTCAGATGGTGGAGAGGAGGCTCCTTAACTTCTGCTAAGGAATGTGCTGTTCTGCAATTATTTTGTGTGTCCTTTCGATAAGGTCCTACAGAATGTTGCCAATACCTTAAAATCTTAAGCGATATGTTCTCCATAACACCTGATAGGCTAAGAAAAATATGTTTCCAATTCAACTATAGCTTTAAGAACACGCATGTTACAAATAACGACCGTATTTGCTCCAGAACAAGCATGTTCCCAATAACGACCAGGCAGCTTAAGAACAAGCATGTTCCCAATAACGACCAGGCAGCTTAACCTTTTGAGCGGTACGGTCCAGGATTTTTATTTCCGTGCCCCTGGGAGTATGGTTCCACATATGGGATTTAGAATGTTCGGTGACGTCGCATAACTACCAAATTCAAACTGTGGTTTTGCGCGTTTGCTGGCGCTGAGCCAGAGAGAGACCTGCACTGCGCTTGTCATATTATCACAATTATGTTTTTAACCACATATATGCTTATTTTAAGTTTCAGACATTTAAATACACATAAGTACTAGTAAATCAATACATTTAGAGCTTGTAAAATACACACAGATGTCTATGGAAGCAACAATAACAATCCATTCAAATTAAATTTTCCGATGTGTTTTATTCATATCAGATACACATAGTGTAAGTAACTATAAAGTTCACTCTATTCTTCACCCAGTTCACCAGCCACTTACTTTCATGTATTTCGGGAGAAATTTATGAATTCACTTGCTGTAAATCCAACTGACAGGACTCTCTGAACTGCGGCGCGAACAAACATGGCGGCGCCCATCTCACGTTACAGATCACGATCAAGATAATTTATAAAGGTGTTTAAACGACAAAACACACTCATTTACACATATTTGAGAATCGAAATATCAGATTGTCCATGACTTGGTAAGTAAGTTTGTGAATATATTAAATAAAAAAGGAAAAACAAAATAAAAGCGATCCATAATTTTTTTACACATTTTTACACATTTTTAAATACTATCAGTGTGGTATACAGATGGGTGATATGAACATACTATACAGATGGATTATGCAGTAAATGTATGTACACTATGAGCAAAAATTATGAACATAATTACAAATGGATATGAATAAGTGATACATTAAGATATATAAACACTAGTGCAATGGACATTGAAAGTGCATAGAAAAATAAAAATAATACAAATTTCCAGTACATAGTACTCAGTGTGTGGATGGATCCATTCCATATTCTGAATGTACAGACAGTAGTGCAAGTAATAAGGTAACAGATTTTTTTTTTTAAACCGATTTAGTGATGGGGAGGGGTGAAGAATTTGTAGTGGTGTGTGAGGGGGGATCATCGGGCAGAGTTCAGTAGGGAGACAGCTGTAGGGAAAAAGCTGTTCCTGAGTCTGCTGGTCTTTGTTCGGAGGCTCCTGAAGCGCCTCCCAGAGGGCAGTAAGTTAAACAGTCTATGGTCAGGGTGAGAGGAGTCCTTAAGAATGCCGCGAGCTCGACGTAGACAGCGCTTTCTCTGGACGTCCTCAATGGCAGGAAGTGGTGTCCCTGTGATGCGTTGGGCGGTTTTCACCACCCTCTGCAGTGCCTTGCGGTCAGCAACTGAGCAGTTCCCATACCAGACTGTGATACAGTTGGTCAGGATGCTTTCGATCACACACCAGTAGAAGTTCACCAGGATGGCTGGAGACAAGTGGTTCTTCTTCAGTGTCCTAAGGAAGAAGAGGCGCTGGTGAGCCTTCTTGACTAGGCTGGAGGTGTTGGTGGTCCAGGTCAGGTCCTCCGAGATGTGGGTTCCCAGGAACTTGAAGATGGAGACACGTTCAACAACCATACCGTTAATGTGGATGGGGTCATGCGTGCCACCTTTCTTCTTCCTGAAGTCTACAAGTCTACAGCTCCTTTGTTTTGCTGGTGTTAAGGAGCAGGCTATTGTCAGCGCACCATGCGGCCAGGTGCTGTACCTCCTCCCTGTAGGCAGTCTCATCGTTGTCTCTGATGAGGCCAATCACTGTGGTGTCATCTGCAAACTTGATGATGGAGTTGGATCCATGCACAGGCATGCAGTCATGGGTGTAGAGGGAGTAGAGGAATGGGCTCAGCACACAACCCTGTGGTATGCCGGTGTTGAGTGTGATGGTGGTGGAGCAGGTGTGGCCTGACCTAACATGCTGAGGTCTGTTGGTCAGAAAGTCCATAATCCAGTTGCAGAGGGAGGTGTTAACACCCAAGTCTCCAAGTTAAGTGGTCAGCTTGGAGGGAATGACGATGTTGAATGCTGAGCTGAAGTCAACAAACGGCATCTGTACATATGTGTTGTTGTTATCCAAGTGTGTGAGTACCGAGTGCAGTACTGTGCATACTGCATCCTCAGTGCTCCTATTGCTTCGGTAGGCAAATTGGTGTGGGTCCAGCGTGGGTGGGAGGCAGTTCTTGAGGTGTGCCAGGACCAGTCGCTCAAAGCACTTCATAACAATGGGCGTGAGTGCTACGGGGCGGTAGTCATTCAGGCATGTCGGGGAGGAGTGTTTCGGCACTGGCACAATGGATGTGGACTTAAAGCATGTTGGCACAGTTGCATGGGTGAGGGACAGGTTGAAAATGTCTGTGAAGACCCCTGCGAGCTGCTCTGCACATGTCCAGATCACACGTCCAGGAATGCCGTCGGGGCCAGCAGCCTTGCGTGCATTGATCCGGCTCAATGATGTGCAGACATCTGTGGAGGTGAGTTTGAGGGTTTGATGGTCTCCTGAGAGTGTGATCTTGGTGGCTGTCTCCTTGTTGTTATTGTCAAAGCGAGCATAAAAGTAATTTAGCTCTTTAAGGAAGGAGACGTCTGTGTCCGTCGGAGTGGAGTTGAATGGCTTGTAGTCACTGATGACATGGATGCCCTGCCACATGCGTCGGGGGTCAGAGTTGGAAAAATGTTCCTCTACCTTTAGCTTGTAGCAGTGCTTGGCCTTCTTGATGCCCTCTTCGGGTTAGCCCTGGATATGCTGTAGGCCTGAGCGTCATCTAATCTGAAAGCAGTGTTGCAGGCTTTCAGCAGGAGCCGCACCTCCTTGTTCATCCATGGCTTCTGATTAGGGTACGTTGTGATCTGTTGCTCTGTTGTA
The DNA here is from genome assembly GCA_027422415.1 of Schizothorax lantsangensis. Taxonomy (NCBI): domain Eukaryota; kingdom Metazoa; phylum Chordata; class Actinopteri; order Cypriniformes; family Cyprinidae; genus Schizothorax; species Schizothorax lantsangensis. The sequence goes on along the minus strand of CM049850.1, from coordinate 12,654,928 downwards.
ACACTGTCAATGGTGGTATTGATGTAATCCAGTACAGAGGTGGTATAGATATCAATATCCGTGTGAGAGCCACTGGCAGCCTGAGAATCAAACATACTCCAGTCCGTGTGTTGAAACTTGTCCTGAAGTACAGACTCTGCTCCCATTGGCCACACTTTGATGGTCTTCACTGATGGCTTCACACGGTTGATGAGGGGTGAATACTTGGGGGTGAGAAACAAAGAAAGGTGATCAGACTGTCCCAGGTGGGGGAGGGGAGTCGCAATGTAAGCTCCAGCGATGTATGTGTAAACATGATCCAAAGTTTTGTCTCCTCTTGTGTGGAAGGAGACATGCTGATGGAATTTGGGGAGCACTGTCTTTAAGTTGGAGTGATTAAAATCACCTACAACAATAAATGCAGCCTCCGGGTGTACAGTCTGTTGTTTATTAATGGCCGCATGCCGTTTGTTCATAGCAAGCTTGGCATTAGCATCCGGGGGAATATAGGCTGCAGTTATAATGGTGGAAATGAACTCCCGCGGCAGATAACCTAGGAACTCTAGGTTAGGTGAGCAGTGTCTTCCAACAATGTCAGAGTTCGTACACCAAGCTTTGTTTACATAAATGCACAATCCTCCACCTCTGGTCTTGCCGGAATCATCTGCCGTTCTATCTGCTCGGAGTGTGTAGCGTCCGGTTAGCTCAATAATATTATTGGGTATGTCGCTGTGTAGCCATGTTTCCGTGAAAACCATGACATTGCAGTCCAAAAGTCTCTTACTATGGGTGATGCGAAGTCGTATCTCATCCATTTTGTTCACCAATGACCGCACATTAGCGAGAAAAATGCTGGGTAAAGAGAGCCGGTGCGGTGTTAGCTTTAGCTTAGCTCTTAGCCCTCCGCGCTTCCCTCGCCTTTGTTTACGATCTCAGCACCGCCTGCGAGCACTTCCGCCCGGCCGAGTAGAGTGCGTAGCCTTGGGTGTTCTGGAGATCTCAGGGATGAGTCGATGATTGGTTATAAAACTGTTGGAAAAGTGCAGACCGATATCTAAAAGCTCCTGTCGGGTGTAAGATGTTAAGGCAAAGCTGTTCAGTGTGAACAGGCCTGAGATGAGCAGGAAAAATACTGCAAAATTGCAAAAACTGGAGAGACGCTGAGCCTCGTGATGTGTACACGCCGCCATATTGTCTAAAATAACGGTCGCCTTAAAAAAACTCACTCTGGGGGGACCGCTAGAATATTTTAAACTCACCAGTGAAAGGGTTAAGAACAAGCATGTTCCCATTACAACTACAGCTTTTTAGAACAAGCATGTTCCAATAACAACCAGATAGCTCTGCGACAAGCGTGTTCCCGATAATACAGCTATTACTAAGAACAAGCATGTTTCCAATACAACCAAGAGCTTAAGAACAAGCATGATCCGGAGGGATCACGTGACCCTTTGACAGCGATGCAGGCTTAGTCTTTCGCTCTGCTCACTTTGCCACATATTTTACGATCCTGTCAGTAAAACTTTAACCACTCTGCATTGGACCCATCATGAGTGCTAAGGCAGACAAAGGGGATCGGAAAAGAGAGATTGCGCAATCGCCAATGAAGAAAAAATTCAGAGATTCAGCCATCTCCAGAGAAGACCTCGACGATGCTATTGCTAACCGCATTGAACTAGCATTTAAAGAGCAGCAAAGCACTTTGAATTTGGTTGTGAATTCGGCAGTAAGAGATGCGATGGACTCGGTGCTGATTCCAGCACTGCGCGAACTGTGTGAGGACATACAAGCGACCAACAAATATGTTAAAGAGCTAAGAGAGGAATTTGAGGCCATAGCTACCGAGATGAAGCAGACACGTGACCACGTTGATTCTGTTCAGGCAGCGGCGCGTGAAGATAGGAGGACAGTCACGGACTTAAAAAATCAGCTGGAGCGACTCACCGAGAAGATGATGGATGTTGAGGACAGGTGCAGAAGGAACAACGTAAGACTGGTGGGGCTGCCAGAAGGGATGGAGGGTCCCGATGCAGCTGGGTTCCTCAGAGTTAATCTTTCCAAGTGGATTCCTTCCTTGAGGGGCCGTGACATTGAGATTGACCGTGTGCATCGCGTGTATGACGGAGGGAGGGGCTCCGATCGGCCGCACATCTTCCGTGTACTAAGATGGCATGACAGATCGGAAATCCTGAAGGGTGCCCGGCAGGCTTATCCGGTGAAATGTGCACAGAACAATGTCACACTGCTATTTTTTCCCGACTTTAGTCCAGCTACAGCGATCAGGAGAAAGGCATTTGGTCCGGTTTTGAAGAAGATGACAGCGCTTGGTCTCCAGCCCTTCCTCATCTATCCGGCGGATTTTGTCAGTTCCCTGTCTCAGCGGAGAACGTATGCCGCAGCTCTGCAGGGGGGGGGGGGGAGAGCAGCGGCCGCTGTTTCTCCAGCCCGGCGGGAGGGGCTTGACGGCCGGGATGGACATGGTCCTAGCTGCCCAGGAGGGGATGATGGCAGGATGAACATGGACGCTTGCTAAACCTATTTTTTGCTTTTTCTTCTCTCCTCTCTTCTACTGGGATATTGTCCCTATATATCCGGTACAACGATCTCTTTGCTGGTAAGACTGACACTCCTTTTTTCTTTTTTGGAGGGGACTTATGGAGAGTAGGTTTAATTAAAAAAATGTTTTTTTGGCTGTGTGAGCCTTTCGGGAGACATGTCTTGCGTTGGAGTGGATCGGTCACGAACCGTCACTATTTTTTGTTGCTCAGTCAGACCTATGTTCTCGGTAATGTGCGGTCTGAGTTGTTCCTTGTTTATGGTTGTCAGTTGTTCATGTTTTTGTGTTGTTTTTTTTGTTACAACAGACATTTATACTTCTATTTATTTTACCTTATTTCTAAAGGGATTTTTTCATCTAGGAGGTTTGATATCTAAAATGCACATCAGCGTTTACATGTTATTTACAGAATGGAAGTGCTTCTACTTTTTTTATTTATTGAATAGAATCAAGGGATTATGAATATTCAATGCATACTCTAAATATTTTATCACTGAATGTGAATGGTTTAAATTCTGCTGTTAAACGAACCCGTGTGTTAGAATATTTACACCGTAAATCTATCTCCTGTGCCCTAATTCAAGAGACACATTTAAAACAATCTGACGTGGCATGTTTCCAGAATAAGTATTACAAATTAATAGCTTTTTCCTGCGCTCAAAATAAAACTAAGGGGGTGCTTATCCTTGTTAACCGGAAGTTAAATGTAATGATTGAACACCTTGGTAGTGATGAAAAGGGTAGATTTGTTTTTATCCAATGCAAAATATATAATAATAGGTTAGCATTGGTCTCTATTTATGGTCCGAATGAGACAGACAGTGCATTCCTTACACAGATTTCCAAAACTCTACTTGAGGAGATTGATTGCCCTCTAGTGGTGGGTGGTGATTTTAATGCTGTCATAAATCCTGCTTTAGATAAATCTCAATCTGATACAACAGCCAATCCATCCTCTAAATTACTGAATAAATTTATCACTGAGCTTAACTTAATCGATCTTTGGAGAATTCAGAATACTAAAGCTAAGGACTAAGCTTTTTTTCTAATAGACACAAGACTTTCTCTAGGATAGACTACATATTTCTCAGCCCATCTTTAATTCTGTCTAATTCCTCCATCTCTATATTACCAATTTTATTATCTGATCATTCTGCTGTGTTGTGCAGTGTTCCTCTTTCCGATGTTAAAGCCAAGTCCCCTAGATGGCGCTTTAACATATCATTATTAAGTAATCAGACTTTCATTACTTCTCTAAAAGAATATATTAAGGAATTTCTTGAAATTAATATGCCCTCTGATGTGGATCCTCAAATACTGTGGGAAACGACTAGGTGTGCTATACGAGGTTTCTGTATATCTTTCTCTTCTACTCTTGCCGAAGCGAAAACTCACCAATTTACACAATTAGAAAATAAAATCCAAACATTACAAAACCTACAAAAACAACATTTTACTGAGCAACAGGCTACACAGCTGTCCTCTTTAAAAGAAGAATATGATTTACTTTCACACTCAAAGGCGGAATTTATTTTACATAGGACTAGGCAAAAATATTATTTTGAATCAGAGAGACCTAGTCATTTATTGGCCCTTAGGCTGAAAGAATGCGAGTCTAAGGCATATATTAGCGCAACAAAATCATCGGATGAAAAAATCATCACCACGAATCCTGTGGCAATTAATGACATATTTAAAGGTTTTTATATAAATCTGTATAAAGCTGAAACAGATTTTGATGAACCAATTTGTAAGCAGTATTTAGATCAATTGGAACTGCCTCGGATCTCACAGATAGATAAAGAATCTTTGGAGGCCCCATTAAGTTTGGAGGAACTCCACGTCTCTCTAAAAAGCCTTCAAAAGGGCAAATCACCGGGTCTAGATGGTCTCCCCTAAATTATATTTAGAAATTTGGGATTTGGTAGGGATACCTATGCTTAACTCATTTAATTTTGCAATTGAATATGGGGCATTTCATAGAGATCAAAAAACTTCACTGATTTCATTACTTCTTAAAAAAGGGAAAGATCCATTAGATTGTTCCAGCTACAGACCGATTTAGCTTATCCCATGTGATCTAAAAATCTATGCTAAAGTTTTTGCTTCTCGTATGGAGAAGGTAATTCATAGTCTGATCAAGGAGGACCAAACCGGTTTCATCAAGGGGCGCAATGCATCTGACAATATGCGTCTACTCCTTCATATTCTTGACTTTGCGGACTCCCACCCAACCCCTTGTGCAGTCTTTTCACTTGATGCAGAAAAAGCCTTTGACAGGCTAGAGTGGAATTATATGTGGGCAGTTCTGCAATGTTTCGGCTCCGGTGAACACTTCATTTCTATGATTAACCCTCTGGTTGTGTTCGGGTCAAATTGACCCGAAAAAGATTTTCGTTTTCCCGAAAATACTAGTTAACGTTATCGCATTGGACTCAAACTTACTGACTTTGTGCACATAGGGTATAAGTACTTCTCACTAATTTTTTTTGAATTTTCTTAATTTTTTGTGGGTTTTATTTCACCTAGTCACACTTGTTGTGTTCCCGGTCAAAAATGACCGGACTCCAAACAACTGCTTATAAATCTGTCATTATGCTATATTATCACTAAATTTTGGATTCATTCTTTTTGTCAACTTGTTTTCTTTCAGTTAGGACTGGTTTTGTGTTTCTATTTGCATCTGATTAATCGTAGGCCTCATTTATCTGAGAGTAGGCTCCTCATTTTTTGAGTGAAAAAATCTTTTTTTATGAATAATTTTCACAATATTAAACAAAAAAAATATAAAAATTTCCACTGTTTCTCACACTAGTGTACTTTAATGATTAATGAGGAAGTTTGCTTTTAAATGCTTTTATTTTGTACAAAATTGCAAAAAGTCACACTTGTGGTGTTCCCGGTCAAAAATGACCGGACTCCGATCAATTGCTTATAAATCTGTCATTATGCTATATTATCACCAAATATTGGATTCAATCTTTTCGTCAACTTGTTTTCTTTCATTTAGGACTGGTTTTGTGTTTTCTAATTGCATCCGTTTAATCGTAGGCCTCATTTATCCGAAAGTAGGCACCTCCTTTTTTGAGTGAAAAAATAATTTTTTATGAATAATTTTCACAATATGAGATAAAAAATTATGAAAATTTGCACTGTTTCTCACACTAGTGTACTTTAATGATTAATCAGGAAGTTTGCTTTTAAATGCTTTTATTTTGTACAAAATTGCAAAAAGTCACACTTGTGGTGTTCCCGGTCAAAAATGACCGGACTCGATCAATTGCTTATAAATCTGTCATTATGCTATATTATCACCAAATATTGGATTCAATCTTTTTGTCAACTTGTTTTCTTTCATTTAGGACTGGGTTTGTGTTTCTATTTGCATCCGTTTAATCGTAGGCCTCATTTATCCGAAAGTAGGCACCTCCTTTTTTGAGTGAAAAAATCATTTTTTATGAATAATTTTCACAATATGAGATAAAAAATTATGAAAATTGGCACTGTTTATCACAGTAGTGTGCTTTAATGTTTAATCAAGAAGTTTGCTTTTAAATGCTTTTATTTTGTACAAAATTGCACAAAGTCACACTTGTCAAAAATGGCCGGCCATTGAAAGTGAATGGGGAAGAATGAAAGTAAGAGAAACAACTAGTGTTCAGGAGAATGTTGTGCTTGCAAACATAAAGGCCTTGGACCTGTGCGTGTGTGGATGCATGTATACTCACGCTATCACACTCACACACACACACACACACACACATACACACACACACACACATCTATGCATACAAACTATTGTGAGTATTACACCTATTTCATCCTACCCTGAACTGTATGCAATATGCTTTTATGAATCTGATATTATAACTCTCTCTCTCTCTCTCTCTCTCTCTCGCTCACACACACACACACACACACACACACATTCAAACTGCCTTGTCTTTGGCCTGCATTGACTTCAAAATAATATTTTTTTTTCCATCCTTCGACCAGAACGTTACATCAACTTCAGCTGGGTCCTCGAAATCAGAAGATTGCTCCACTTCAGTTGTTGCAAGGTTTTCAGCTTGTTCAGTGATGTTTTCCTCTTCCAATATATCTTGCAATGCATCTTCATTGTAAGATTCATCCTTAGTTGTCCCTTCCTTATGTGAATGACAAGCAAGGCACTGTGAGGCATTTGTATACTCTAGCATTTATTTGTAAACTTTTGTCTACTCTGTGAGAACACGAAAGCCTCAAAACCTATTGTCATAATGTTTTGTCTAGAATATGTAGTGAAAGAAAAGATTATTTTGAAGTCAATGCAGGATAAAGACAAGGCAGTTTGAGCATGTGGTGTGTGTGTGTGTGTGTGTGTGTGTGTGTGTGAGAGAGAGAGAGTTATAATATCAGATTCATAAAAGCATATTGCATGCAGTTCAGGGTAGGATGAAATAGGTTTCATTCCAACCCGATCTCATGGCAATTTTTACATATTTTACGAGGTGGCTAATTCGTACGAATTCGTACGACCTCACTCGTACAAATTCATACGATTTTTGCTAAATCGTACGTATTTTACGAGTTGCCAATTTGTATGAATTTGTACGAAGGACCTACACCTAACTCCGCCGCTAAACCTACCCGTCACTGGGGTTTAGACAAATTGTACTAAATCGTACTAAAATGTACGAGTGAAGTCATACGAATTAACCACCTCGTAAAATATGTACGAATTGCCGTGAGATAGCGTTGGTAATTCCAGCCCGATCTCACGGCAATTCGTACATATTTTACGAGGTGGCTAATTCGTAGGAATTCATACGATTTTTGCTAAATCGTACATATTTTACGAGTTGCCAATTCGTATGAATTTGTACGAATGACCTACACCTAACTCCGCCCCTAAACCTACCCATCACTGGGGTTTAGACAAATTGTACTAAATCGTACTAAATCGTACGAGTGAGGTCGTACGAATTAGCCACCTCGTAAAATATGTACGAATTGCCGTGAGATAGCGTTGGAAATTCCAGCCCGATCTCACGGCAATTCGTACATATTTTACGAGGTGGCTAATTCATAGGAATTCATACGATTTTTGCTAAATCGTACATATTTTGCGAGTTGCCAATTCGTATGAATTAGTACGAATGACCTACACCTAACCCCGCCCTTAAACCTACCCGTCAGTGGGGTTTAGACAAATCTTACTAAATCGTACGAGTGAGGTCGTACGAATTCGTACGAATTAGCCACCTCGTAAAATACGTACGAATTGCCGCGAGATAGCATTGGTAATTCTCACAATAGTTTGTATGCATAGATGTGTGTGTGTGTGAGTGTGATAGCGTGAGTATACATGCATCCACACACGCACAGGTCCAAGGCCTTTATGTTTGCAAGCACAACATTCTCCTGAACACTAGTTGTTTCTCTTACTTTCATTCTTCCCCATTCACTTTCAATGGCCGCCATTTTTGACAAGTGTGACTTTGTGCAATTTTGTACAAAATAAAAGCATTTAAAAGCAAACTTCTTGATTAAACATTAAAGCACACTACTGTGATAAACAGTGCCAATTTTCATAATTTTTTATCTCATATTGTGAAAATTATTCATAAAAAATGATTTTTTCACTCAAAAAGGAGGTGCCTACTTTCGGATAAATGAGGCCTACGATTAAACGGATGCAAATAGAAACACAAAACCAGTCCTAAATGAAAGAAAACAAGTTGACAAAAAGATTGAATCCAATATTTGGTGATAATATAGCATAATGACAGATTTATAAGCAATTGATCGGAGTCCGGTCATTTTGACCGGGAACACCACAAGTGTGACTTTTTGCAATTTTGTACAAAATAAAAGCATTTAAAAGCAAACTTCCTGATTAATCATTAAAGTACACTAGTGTGAGAAACAGTGCAAATTTTCATAATTTTTTATCTCATATTGTGAAAATTATTCATAAAAAATGATTTTTTCACTCAAAAAAGGAGGTGCCTACTTTCGGATAAATGAGGCCTACGATTAAACGGATGCAAATAGAAACACAAAACCAGTCCTAAATGAAAGAAAACAAGTTGACGAAAAGATTGAATCCAATATTTGGTGATAATATAGCATAATGACAGATTTATAAGCAATTGATCGGAGTCCGGTCATTTTTGACCGGGAACACCACAAGTGTGACTTTTTGCAATTTTGTACAAAATAAAAGCATTTAAAAGCAAACTTCCTGATTAATCATTAAAGTACACTAGTGTGAGAAACAGTGCAAATTTTCATAATTTTTTATCTCATATTGTGAAAATTATTCATAAAAAATGATTTTTTCACTCAAAAAGGAGGTGCCTACTTTCGGATAAATGAGGCCTACGATTAAACGGATGCAAATAGAAACACAAAACCAGTCCTAAATGAAAGAAAACAAGTTGACGAAAAGATTGAATCCAATATTTGGTGATAATATAGCATAATGACAGATTTATAAGCAATTGATCGGAGTCCGGTCATTTTTGACCGGGAACACCACAAGTGTGACTTTTTGCAATTTTGTACAAAATAAAAGCATTTAAAAGCAAACTTCCTGATTAATCATTAAAGTACACTAGTGTGAGAAACAGTGCAAATTTTCATAATTTTTTATCTCATATTGTGAAAATTATTCATAAAAAATGATTTTTTCACTCAAAAAAGGAGGTGCCTACTTTCGGATAAATGAGGCCTACGATTAAACGGATGCAAATAGAAACACAAAACCAGTCCTAAATGAAAGAAAACAAGTTGACAAAAAGAATGAATCCAATATTTAGTGATAATATAGCATAATGACAGATTTATAAGCAGTTGTTTGGAGTCCGGTCATTTTTGACCGGGAACACAACAAGAGTGACAGGAGTCCGAACACAACCAGAGGGTTAAGACATTATACCACTCACCCGCAGCATCAGTCATAACTGGTAATATTATTTCCCCCTCATTCCCTTTACAGCGGGGAATGAGGCAGGGGTGTCCGCTTTCCCCCTTATTATTTTGTCCCCTTATTATCTCTTGAACCCTTAGCGCAAGCCATCAGGAAATCTGAAGTATCGATTAAGATTCATGATCATAATCATAGTATTTCATTATACGCTGATGATATTATTCTATATTTAGACCACTTTGATGTTTCAATCTCTAGTATATTTAAGGAATTTGATAATTTTAGTAGCCTATCAGGATATAAAATAAATTGGAGCAAATCTGCTTTAATGCCAATCAACAATGTTAAGGTTAATTCTTCTATTCCCTCATTTATCCCTACTAAGGAATCTTTCATCTATTTGGGCATTACCATATATAAAAACATTCATAAGATTGCAAGAGACGATTTTAATAACATTTTAGTTAAGGTCAAAAATGACATTCAAAGATGGAAGAATCTTAAAGTCTCTCTCCAAGGAAGAATCTCCACTGTTAAGATGAATTTGTTACCTCGAATTTTTTTTTTTTCTCTATGCTACCACTTTCTCCCCCTCCAGGTTACTTTAAGGAGATCAACTCCATAATTTCTAAGTTTGTCTGGAATGATACATGTCCCATAATTAAACTTACCACATTACAACATCCTAATAGCGCAGGAGGACTGGCTGTACCAAATTTTGAATTATATTATTGGTCGTTCCAGCTTAAGGCTCTTCATAATTGGGTTGATCCTCAATCTACAGTTTCATGGAGAGTGATTGAAGCTGACAAGGTTAAACCAAATAGACTTCAAGGTATTTTATTTACTGGCACAGGAAAAAAAGGGGATAATTATAAATTTGGTCCGGTTGTGGCTAACTCTATTAAAATCTGTAAAACGGTTGAACGTCGGATAGGTGGACCCTTCAAATTTTGTAACAGTACTCCTTTTTGGCACAATTTTAATTTTGTATGCGGAAATCGTCCATTTGTCCAACCCTCTTGGTCGTCTTTAGATGTAAACACGTGCGGTGATATATATGATAACCAGGGCCTCTGTTCATTTCAGACATTAAGAACCAAATTTTGTCTACCAGCATCCTCATATTTTGTCTTTCTTCAATTACGTTCTGCTCTCAAAGCGTATGGCGTTCTGTGGGCATCTTCTATTTCCTCTCATCCTATGCGGGACTGGATTACACCATCTGCTGGTCGGCCATCTGTTTCCTTAATATATAATAAAATTATTGATTGCATTACAAAACCTCTTTCTATTAAAACTATTTGGAATAGGGAATTATCAGACCTTAATTTATCTGTCGACTGGGAGAGAGTGTGGTCTAATCTCATTTTAACATCTAAAAATCTGGCTCATCGTCTTATTCACTTCAAAGTCATTCATAGAGCATACATAACTCCTTACAAAAGATTTAAAATGAAACTACAGTCAAATTTGAACTGCCATATATGTAACACTACATCATCAGGCACTTTTCTGCATATGTTTTGGGAATGTCCTGTCGTCATCAGTTTATGGACACATGTAAACCTGGTTTTGTCATCATTACTGCGAATTGATTGGTCTGTTATCCTAAGTTTGTGTCTTCTTAATGATGATTCTGGTCTCTGTATTAGTTCAATACAAAAGAGAATGTTGTTTGCTGGTTTTACAGCTGCGAAGAAGACAATAATCCAGAACTGGTTTACACCACACATGTGTGGAAAAACAGATTTGATCCGTAGCCTCCTGCAAATAGTGACTTGTGAATGTGCAACGGCGCGAGTCGGTGGGGCCAGGCCTTCGACCATTGACGCTTGGCAGTGTTTTTTGTTTGATATACGTGATTATATAAAGGAATGCCTTTTGTTTTTTTATTGTCCTTCCCTCTCTCCCTCACTTTTGACTGGACTTTGAGATGTTGAGTATGTGTCTGTTGTTTTGTTTTGTTATATTTTGAATGCTGTGTTGTGTTATGTGTGAACATTTTAAAAAAAATGTTGATAACAAAAGTGGAAGCTATCCAAAAGGCCCTGCCTCCACGGAACAAGACAGAGCTCCAGGCATTTTTGGGGCTTCTTAATTTTTACAGCTGTTTTCTTCCTAACAAGGCCACTGTCCTGGAGCCCCTGCATCTCCTCCTTGACCAGTCCGCTACTTGGCAGTGGGGAGCAAAGCATGTGTCGGCATACGTTCAGGCGAAACAGTTGCTGCAAACGGATAAGGTGCTGGCGCATTACGATGAAAAGAAGACCCTGGCAGTGGTTTGCGATGCCTCGCCCTATGGGCTTGGGGCTTTATTGTTTCACTTGGAGCGTGATGGCCAGGAAAAGCCCATTTGCTTTGCCTCCAGAACAATGAACACCACTGAGTGGAATTATGCCCAGATCGATAAGGAAGCATTGGCGGTTGTTTTCGCTGTCAGAAAGTTTCACCAGTACTTAGCAGGCCGCCACTTTGTGATTTTTACGGACTACAAGCCCCTGCTTGGACTCTTGCACCATTTCAAGCCAATGCCTGCCATCCTTTCACCACGGATGCTACGTTGGAGTTTGATCATTGGAGCTTATGGCTATGAGCTGTGTTACAGACCTGGCAAGCAAATGGGCAACGCTGACGCCCTGAGTCGCTTACCTCTGCCTGCATCTGACGCAGTTACGCCACCACTGTTGGAAGTATTGCTACTGGAAATGGTGCCAGATGCGCCTATGCATGCTGAAAGGATTTCTAACCTTACACTTAAGGACCCTGTCATGTCACGTGTACTACGCTGGGTACTACATGGGTGGCCGGCTGAAATACCAGATAGCCGGTTCAGACCATTCATTTCGCGCCGTCATGAACTCTCTGCGCATAAGAACTGTGTGCTTTGGGGAAGCCGTGTGGTTGTTCCTAGCTTGGCACGGAGAGAGGTACTGGCTATGCAGCATGATGCACACCCGGGCATCATACACATGAAGGGACTTGCAAGGAGTTATGTGTGGTGGCCGGGAATGGATGGAGATATAGAGGAAACTGTCAAGGTATGCAAAACCTGTCAGATGTCACGTCATGCACCCGCTAAGGCAAAAGTGCACCCTTGGGAGTGGACAACAAAAAGATGGTCCCGGCTGCACATTGATTTTGCTGGACCTTTCCAAGGCAAAGTATTTCTCATAGTGGTTGATGCACACAGCAAGTGGCTAGAGGTGTCTCTGATGAGTTCCATGTCATCGTCAGCAGTTATTAACACACTGAGACTGCTTTTTGCAACGCATGGGTTGCCCGATGTCATCATTTCAGACAATGGTGATGCTTTCACATCCACAGAGTTCCAAGAGTTTGCAGACCGCAATGGTATTTGTCACGTCACTACAGCACCATATCACCCAAGCTCAAATGGTCAAGCTGAACGCATGGTACAGACAACAAAGGAGGCCCTTTCTCGTATCACTCAAGGCGAATGGCAGACTCGACTTGCTCGTTTCTTGCTGTCACAGCATGTTACACCCAATTCATCAACTGGAAAAAGTCCTGCTCAGTTGCTCATGAATCGGTGACTGACCACTGCCCTGGATCGTTTACATCCTGACCATGGAGGTGATATGCTCCGCAAACAGGAGCTGATTGCTGAAAAATGCCCTGGCACTGTAAGAGAGTTTAAACCACATGACTTGGTGTACATGAGAAGTTACACCAGGGATTCGAGGTGAATTCCGGGAGTCATCATTGAGGTCACAGGCCCCTTGTCGTATAAGGTCAGCACCGGTGATGGGCAGGTGCACAGACGGCATGTTGATCAGCTGCTGGAAAGAGTGGTACCCTCAGTGGATCCATCAAGGCCCGAGCCAGATGTTTAAATGTTTATGAGGAGTGTGGGAGTATTATCGCGCTTACTGTATGACATGCACGTGCAATCTTTTTTTTTTTTTCTGCGGAAAGAACTTAAAATAGCCTACTCCCGTCATTTTTGGATGTGCTTTCTGTCGTCTCATGCAGTCTCCGTGAATGGGGCACAATGTTTTTGCTCAAAACTCACTCTTCTGTGACCTAATGCAGATATTGCATATAATAAACTGACACACAAGTGAATTATGAGACAGAACACAGAAGTTTACCGTCACCGTAATGTGGGAATTAGGCTATGATCACGCAATGACTGATCAACAGGCAAAGGATTGTCTTTCTACAAGTCATTAAGAAATTATGGTTCTATTCTATTTAAAGAAATATGAGGTAAAAGTGTGAATACATAATGGCCGCGCATTTGGAGTAAAAGTTTGTATGTTGTGTAGCAAAGCACTGATCGAAAATAAATGAAAGCAAATGCGATTGAACATGTACAGGATAGTGTCTCCTTTTTCTATTCAATATATAATTAACTCCCGGTTGATTTCCTGGCAGATTTCCTGGCATTGTAACAAATATTAGCCATAAATATATTATCATAATATATAATAAATAGTGGTCAAATACAGAAGCTCTCTAATCTCAATGTCAAGTCAGAATATTTATTGTAAAAATGTTTCTGTGCTGCCAAAAATAATGGGTGAGCAGAAACGGGTCATGTACCATGAAATGTCTTGCAATCGTTTTATGCATAGGTGTAAAGAGTTATTTTATTTCACTAATGTTACTGAAATTAAATATTGTTTTTGGGGGTTTGTACTTAACTCAAATGTAATTTAAACTAAATACTTAACTAAAATACATTTCTAATGTTTCTCATTTTTATTTCTTACCATTTTAAAAAGTACTGACTACATTTTCATTTCATATACTTAGGCTAGGTGTGACTAAACAGTAAGTGGGAGCAGTTAAGAAAAAAACATATTGCAGCCAGCTGAGACGATGACCCACCAGGCTGGAGGAGATGGTCAACTACACACTGAAGGCTGGAGGAGATGGTCGGCTACACACTGAAGGCTGGAGGAGATGGTCAGCTACACACTGAATGCTGGAGGAGATGGTCGGCTACACTGGTCAGCTACACACTGAAGGCTGGAGGAGATGGTCAGCTACACACTGAAGGCTGGAGGAGATGGTCGGCTACACACTGAAGGCTGGAGGAGATGGTCGGCTACACTGGTCAGCTACACACTGAAGGCTGGAGGAGATGGTCAGCTACACACTGAAGGTTGGAGGAGATGGTCAGCTACACATTGAAGGCTGGAGGAGATGGTCAGCTACACACTGAAGGCTGGAGGAGATGGTCGGCTACACACTGAAGGCTGGAGGAGATGGTCGGCTACACTGGTCAGCTACACACTGAAGGCTGGAGGAGATGGTCAGCTATACACTGAAGGCTGGAGGAGATGGTCGGCTACACACTGAAGGCTGGAGGAGATGGTCGGCTACACTGGTCAGCTACACACTGAAGGCTGGAGGAGATGGTCAGCTACACACTGAAGGTTGGAGGAGATGGTCAGCTACACATTGAAGGCTGGAGGAGATGGTCAGCTACACACTGAAGGCTGGAGGAGATGGCCAGCTACACACTGTAGGCTGGAGGAGATGGTCAGCTACACACTGAAGGCTGGAGGAGATGGTCAGCTATACACTGAAGGCTGGAGGAGATGGTTGGCTTCACACGACACCACTCAGTGTCACTAACTGAATGTAACTTGTGTGTGCGCAGAAGAAAACTGACTACTGTGGTGTAAACCCAGGATGTCTGATAGTTTTTCAGTGATCTTAAAGTAAAGCATTATACAGGTATGCCAAACTTGGGAACCTTTATTACATGGGTTCTCAACTTCTTTGGACACAGAAAAGCAATGATAGATTGTTTTGAGATTTCCACAGAGAAACCATTCAGTGTGAAAGTGTTTGTTAAAATGTCTTCTACCTACAAGCACTATTTAGTATTTGACAGATCATCAGAATCAGAATCAGAATCAGCTTTATTCGCCAAGTGTGTGCAAACACACAAGGAATTTGTTGTGGTTTTTAAGAAGCTCTTGGTACATACATGCATACATACATATAAACATACATATCTGACATGAGAACAGAATATTTAAATAAGCCTTAACAATAATAATAATAATGTGTCTGAATCTGGAACAGAAGATTTATGTACAGATTTGTGCCTTATTTACTCTATATATACAGCTGTATAGAAAATTATGCATACATATTTACATAGTACTAGAGAGAGTAAATAATTAGAGATGGGGGATGAATTACAGGCAAGAATTAGGGTTAGAGAATTACAGAACACAGGTAATAATTCCTGTGTTAGTTGTTTAGGCTGGAGATGGCATAGGGGAAAAAACAGTTTTTATGCCTAGATGTTCTAGTGCACAGAGATCTGTAGCATCTGCCTGAAGGGAGAAGCGCAAACAGGTCGTGTCCAGGGTGAGAGGGGTCTGTGATGATTTTACCTGCCCGTTTCTTCACTCTGGAGTAGTACAAATCCTGAAGGCTGGGCAGGTGCACACCAATGATCCTTTCTGCTGTCCTAACAGTCCGCTGCAGTCTTCTTATATCTGATTTGCTGGCTGACCCAAACCATACAGTTATAGAAGAGCACAGAACCGACTCAATAACAGCAGAGTAAAACTGTGTCATGTGCGCCTGTGGCTGGTTGAACTTTTTCAGTTGACGAAAAAAAGTACATTCTCTGCTGGGCCTTTTTCACGATGTGAGTGTCCCACTTCAGGTCCTGAGAGATGGTGGTTCCCAGGAACCTGAATGACTCCACTGCATTCACAGAGTTGTTCATGATAGTGAGTGGGGGGAGAGCTGGGGGGTTTCTCCTGAAGTCCACGATCATCTCCACAGTTTTAAGCGTGTTGAGCTCCAGGTTGTTTAGACTGCACCAGACAGCCAGCTCCTTAACCTCCTGTCTGTAAGCAGACTCGTCACCATCCTGGATGAGGCCGATGAGTGTGGTATTGTCTGCAAACTTCAGGAGTTTGACAGAGGGGTCTTTAGAGGTGCAGTCGTTGGTGTAGAGGGAGAAGAGCAGTGGGGAGAGAACACAACCCTGAGCAGCTCCAGTGCTGATGGTGCAGGTGTTGGATGAGAATTTTCCCAGCCTCACTAGCTGCTGCCTGTCTGTCAGGAAGCTGGTGATCCACTGACAGATGGAGGTGGGGACGGAGAGCTGTGTCAGTTTATTCTGAAGGGTGTCCGGGATGATGGTGTTGAAAGCGGAGCTGAAGTCCACAAACAGGATCCTTGCATACGTCCCTGGTTTGTCTAGATGTTGGAGGATGTAGTGCAATCCCATGTTGACTGCATCATCCACAGACCTGTTTGCTCGGTAAGCAAACTGCAGGGGGTCCAGCAAGGGTCCAGTAATGTCCTTCAGGTGAGCCAACACGAGCCTCTCAAATGACTTCATCACCACAGACATTAAAGCAACAGGTCTGTAGTCATTAAGTCCTGTGATTTTTGGTTTCTTGGGTACAGGGATGATGGTGGAGCGTTTGAAGCAGGAGGGGACTTCACACAGCTCCAGTGATCTATTGAAGATCAATGTGAAGATGGATGATAGCTGGACAGCACAGGCTTTGAGGCAGGCTGGAGAGACACCGTCTGGGCCTTTGGCTTTCCTTATCTTCTGTCTATCATCTGTCTATCATCTAGCACTTCTAAGAATCCATGCAGAAAGGGTCATCAGAAATGTTTGCCAGAAGCATCAAATCATCATTATCTTATTATTATTATTATTAATAATTTATTCAGCTTACTTTGTAGTACTTACACTTTGTCCACTTAAGAAAACAGTGTGCTTATGATTCATCATGCTTGTCACATCTTCTGTTAATTACACATGATGTAATTACATACAATTGTGCAAATTATGTGTGCAAATCAATGGTAGACAAAAACAGAACATATAAGTAAATAATATAAGTTTTTATACTGTAAACAAGAATAATATATCCAGCGAGGTTGGAGGCAGCGATGCCGGCGGCACTCAAGATTTTGCGTCAGGTAGTATGGATCAGTGTTAATTGTTAATCATCAATGACAAATTATATAAATTACGGTTCCTAAAAAAATTGCTGAGATTATCTCGGTACCGTATCTACTTGGTTTGCTTCTGTTTCTCCAGTATGACGATTTAATCAGTCTTTATTGTACGGCTCTGTATACTTTCAGTTCACTGCTCAATGCAACGATACCTTCAAAATGGTGCCTCGGTGACGTCACACATAATAAACGCACGTGACTGACAAAGACGATTACCAAACATTTGTGTCTAATACTATTTTATTTATGTTTTATTGTGAATGTTTTCTCACAATCACAACATGGTTAATAATTTATCAAACACTGATAATTATGTTAATTCTATTTTTAAAATGAAACGTAATAATCTATAATCATATTTAACAATCGGTTGAAGACAAATAATTGCAAAGTGTTTACGAGCAATTTGGTCTGGCCTGTAGATCCAGTATGTTGTTGCATGCGCCATCTGGTGCATATTCTGTGAAGCACAACACATTCTGTGGGAAAAAAAACACACATTCTTGATGGCCACATCTACTGTATATGCTTCGCCATCAAGTGATATTTTAAAAGGGTCATATTATGCGATTTCAAGTTTTCCTTTCTCTTTAGAGTGTTACAAGCTGATAGTGCATAGATAAGATCCCCGAAGTTGCAAAGACTAAGTCTCAAAAATGAAGTTAAGACTCTGCCACGCCCCCCTAAAACGGCTCATTCAAACACGCCCCCACTTGTCTACGTCACGATGTGGAAATATTTGCGTAATGCTGCCCAAATGTTCTTGCAAAGAAAGAAGGCGTGGTTTCAGTAACCGCAGTAGTGTTGAAGCAGCCGTGTCAGGGATACACTCAGAGCCGCGGGAACGTTTTTTTGAGCAGGGGGGGCTGAGAAATAAAACCCGGGGGGGGTGTTGGTCACGTGACAGGAGTGATGCGAGACACTATGATCCATAAGCGCAACTTTTGTTAATAAAAGTTTCATTTATTCATTTAATATAAGCGAGTTTGTCTTTATTGTTGCTGTTTTCATAAATAAATAAATAAAACAATGAACCACAACGCATTTGTTTTAAAAGAGAGAAAATACCTTATACAACTAGGCTATATCTGTCTTATTCATTTATATAAGTTAATAAAAGTTAGATGTTTAATATAGGCCTATGCGAATTTTCCATTGTACTATTTTATGGCAGATGTGTTTTAATTAATAGGCTAATAATGAACCCCAAACTACGATAGTTTTAAAGAAAGGGGGAATCCAAAGACCGTTTATTTATTTGTTACAATACGGGTAAAAAAACATATTTCCCTTATTCATATTGTTAATAAAAGTTCAAAGTTTAATATAGGCCTAAGTGAATTTGTAATTGTACTGTTTTATTGTAGTAATAATAATGAGCCAAACTAAGCATTAATTTGAAGTAAGGGGAAAATCCAAAAACATTTTATTTGTTACAACGCAGGTATGTCTTATTCATTCAGTTAATAAAAGTTTTATGTTTAATATAAGCTACTTTGTCATTGTATTGCTGATGTTGTGTGTGGGATTTTTTTTTTCATTAAGAGTAGCCTAATACTGAATCAACCTTAAGCATTCATTTTGTTCCAAGAACAGGAAAGATCTAACGTTAAAGATCAAAATAAGCGCTGCAGATGTGTGATTGGTTGCTGCTGAGGTAAACAGACGCTCTCGATCTTTCTCTGCTGTATCTTTGCGATGGCTGTAGAAATGGTCATTAATTCTTAATTGAACAGGAACACTCAGACGAGGATATAAACTCAAATAATAATATTTAATGAGGACATCAAGGCAGGACAAGGCAGGACTCAGACAAGATACACCGGGAAGTAACGAGTAGACCAGATGAAATCAAACTCAAAAGACAGGACTTAAATACACAGGGTAATGAACACAATCACATACACACAGCTGGACACAAATGAACTCATAATGACATGAAACAAGGACAGGAAACAAACCAAATATGGACACAAGAGGCGGGAACACATGACACACGCGACAGAGGACTGACATTACTCCCCCCTCCCGAAAGGCTCGTCCCGAGCCTTAACAGTTCCATCGGGGAGGGGGGGTGGGCGCTCTGGAGGCCCCTCAGGACAAACACGGACAGGAACACAGGACGGGGACCTCCAGAGTGGAACAGACAGACAGGGACCATGGCGGAGCTGGGAGCTCTGGAAGCCATGGCGGTGCCGGGAGCTCAGGAGGCCATGGTGGAGCTGGGAGCTCTGGAGGCCATGGCGGAGCTGGGAGCTCTGGAGGCCATGGCGGAGCTGGGAGCTCTGGAGGCCATGGCGGTATAGGGAGCTCTGGAGGCCATGGCGGAGCTGGGAGCTCTGGAGGCCATGGCAGATGGTCTACGGGGGCCTTGGCCTCGGTCCCCTCGGCCTGGCCCCTACAGCCGGAACTCTTACTACCCCCCCCCCCCCCCAAAAAAAATTTCCCTGGGGAAATGAGGGGGTATCAGGAGCCCTCCGGGGCTAAACAGACAGGACAGTACAAAACACGACAGGAAAGCCCTGCAGGGCCAGACAGACAGGACAGGACAGCCCAAAGGAACCAGAAGCCCTCCTGGGCTGGCTTGGAGGCTGAGGCTTCTTCTGGGCATGACCAGGAGTCAGAGGCCCACACAGGGTACCTCAGCGACCGCCTCCATTTCTACGACAAGGGGGCAGGCGGCTAGAATGGCCTCCATGGCCAAAACAAGAGGAGTCGCCTGCCCCAGACGAGTCTCCATGGACAAGACAAGACCTGGTAAGTTAAAATGTTCCTGTGGGCACAACAAAACAGACACACGGCACTCCTGGCCGTGACATGTGGACTCTCCATGGGGCTAGGGTAAGCGGCGGCAAGCGGGCATGAGTCAGCGCCGATCCGGTGGGCTTGAGTCAGCGGCAATCCGGCGGGCTTGAGTCAGCGGCGATCCGGCGGGCATTGAGTCAGAGGCGGGCCGGCGGGCATTGAGTCAGCGGCGATCCGGTGGCGTGATCTCCCGCGAACGGCGCCTGGGGGAGCCGGGAACTAGGCAACCCGCCGGCGGGCTTGGGAGAGCCACCGCCGGCGGCGGATATCTCCCGCGATCGGCGGGCATGAGGGCTCGCGGCCAGAGGACTCGCGGCACTCGCGGCGATCCCGCCGAACTCCCACGCCGTCCTGCAGTGGGCTATGGCGGGAGGACGAGAGGCGACTTCCTTGCCACGGGACAAACTCAAACATGAACAAAACAAAGACTTTTCAAAACGAAAAAACTAAACGGGGTGAATGGGCGCCGCTTACGGTTAGGTCTGGTCTTCTGTCACGGTGCACACACGAGGGAGGAACAGGAACACGCAGACTAGGATATAAACTCAAATAATAATATTTAATGAGGACATCATGGCAGGACAAGGCAGGACTCAGACAAGATACACCGGGAAGTAACGAGTAGACCAGACGAAATCAAACTCAAAAGACAGGACTTAAATACACAGGGTAATGAACACAATCACATACACACAGCTGGAAACAAATGAACTCATAATGACATGAAACAAGGACAGGAAACAAACTAAATATGGACACAAGAGGCGGGAACACATGACACACACGACAGAGGACTGACAATAATATGATCAAAAAGTCATGGCAACAAACGACTTCCTAAGTCAGTTTAACTTCAAGTTGAAACGACTTTCTCAATTTGATTCATTTTTTACTGTTGCTTATTGTCATTGTAGGCTTAGGCTTCTTTTTTTCTATTAATTTTAATGAATATACAAATTAATAAAATGAGTTTTATTTATTTTCTGTTACAAAATTTTCATTTATTTATTTTTTAACACCGCACCCCCGTTTTTTCTTGGGCTACACGCCAGGGCGTGCTGCAGCACCCTCAGCACCCCTACTTCCCGTGGTAATGGAGACATTGTGTGTTTCTAGGCGAAAGCAAAAGCACTTTATTTGGCCTTCTGAAAGTAGATGCATTTAGGAATCATTAAGATTACTTACAACAGAACAGCAATGCATTTTATGGATGACCGTTTCGTGAACCTAGGAGAGGAGGTAATTCTGACTTTGCTATGACAATCTGGCGCTTCTGAATCAGCTACTGTAAGTATGTTTTGTTATTAGTTTAAGTATTTGCTATTGACTGTTCAAATGCGGAGTTTTGCGCGTCGTGTTTGTGTGCGCGTGCGCGTGTGTGAGAGAGAGAGAGAGAGACAGGGTCACATCACAGTGGAGTCAGCTGTCTTAATCGCGGCTTGTGTGCAAACACATACGAGTTTGTAAAGCGACTGTTCCCCTCTCGGGCTTGAACTGATGGTAAAACTAAGGACATTATTAACTGTCTTTACATTTATTTTGAAAGATGAAGCTGGCGATTATGGTAAGGGCCGTTACATTTCCGACTAGTGCTTGCGGTGTTCGGCCAATCACAATGCACTGTGCCAGTTGGCCAATCAGAGCAGACTGCACTTGTCGTTAGGAGGGACTTTGTAGAAAATGATGCGTTTGAGAGAGGCAGGGCATAGAGGACATACAATAATGTACAGTATTTGAAAAATAATGCGTTTTTTGAACATTAAAGCATGTCAACATATTCTGTTACACCAAATACACCAAATAATGATCTTTAAAAAAGCATCATATGACCCCTTTAAACACAACGTGCTGTGGTGACAACTTAATTCACATCGACAATAAACGCAGACAACTTTTGTCTTGTCGACCAAACCATCAGACATTGTTTTGTAAATGAATTTGCAGTTCTGAAGACCTTTTTCTTTCTCCATTTCTGTTTGCTGCTGCACTCTTAACTGTCTATGGCTGCATTTTCCATTTCTCCTACTACAGGCTAGGCCACGGGTCAAACAGGAAATGCGCACTGCGTTAATAAAATTAGTGCCATTAAAATGGAGAAGGGTATAACTGCAGCCCGGAGATCTCCAAATGGGGGAGGGAACTCCAAAACGGGGCGGGAGCTCCAAAATAGGGCGTGGCTTCCTCCCATTGACAGACAGGACAATGGCACCTTTTTAGTTACACCCAGCGTCACTACCCCATCCTACCCTGCCAATTTCAAGCCCTGGGATGCCTCCGTTGCTTAAAACAAAGCGATAGAGTAAAATCTTTCCCCTGCACTGTGCTGGGACGGCTCTCAGGAGAGCTCGTGGGTGATTCTCGTTTATATCATTAAGCAGAGGTTCAAACTCCGGCCCGAACACCACTGGCCACGAGCTTTGGGCTCTGCTCTCAAGAAGAATACTGATTTATATAGCATATTTTATTTTAGATAAACTAGAAACAATTTTTAATTTATAAAGTGTTATTTTGAAATGTAAATCAATAACAATTGGCTGAAGCCAGAGCCAATGGTGAAAGTCTTTGCGCGAAGAGACCCCGCCCCATTTTGGAGGTTCTGCCCACTTTTGGAGATCTCCGGTCTGCAGTTATACCTACTTGTTAAAATGAGATTGTGTTAACACGTTATTAACACGTTAATTTTGACAGCCCTAATATATATATATACTGTATATATATATATATATATATATATATATATATAATCAATCAGTTTAAAATCAAAAATTGCTGATGATATTATTTAATGGACCTGAGCTAACGAATGTACATTATTGTAGAGCGTTACCAACTGAATAAGACTAAAAGTGTAAATATTCTTAAGATGTGATATAGCTCTGTGTGAAGGGTTTTTGAACAGCACATGAGACATGCAAAATCCAGACGCCCAAGTTATAAATAACAAAACTTGTTAAAAACATGTTAAGTTGGAATGTCCACTATGAGGAAACATCACTGTTGTTTCACTGTTCCAGGGTTCCTGTAATTCCTTGCTATTTCTAAATTTGAAAGGGACCAACACTTGGTATGCATTCTAAAACATTCTTTTTTGAGGTGTGTCATAAATGAGACAGAAACATAATGATAATTTGTCCAATAGAAGAGGTTAGACTAGCAGGAGAACATAAGGGCAGGTAGGTTTAGTCAGCAAACCAAACTGCTTAAATATCAACCACATCAAGTATAACTGCAGGTAATGACTTTATATTTCTAAAATTCCATTATCTTTTATCTTAATGTTTTTAGGTACATATGAAAACACTTATCACTATTAATGTAGTTAGATATTGGAAAACATTGCCTAAAGTAATGTAAAGGAAATTGCAGATCCAGCTAAACACTGGAATGCAGTAGGAAGCCAGGCCTTGTAGTATTTACTTGTTTCATGAACATGATCTATTTTGTTTGTTAGATTATTGGTGTGTACTGGACAGCAGCTTTTTCCAAAATGTTGCAACTTATTCTGATTCTCTCTGGAGTCTGTACAGTGGGCATGGCCATGCGTGAGTATCGCTCACACCTCTAATGAGATTATATAAATATATATTTACACATATAGACAGACTTTTAGTTGTTATTCCCTCTTTCAGCTTTACCTGATTTCTACTCTTACTCCCTGGCTGTTGGGGACGGCAGTGGGACAGAATATTCTACTGCACATGTGGGTCGCATCACTGGTATCAGAGTCTGGGAATACAGTAGCGCATACATTAGTGGGTGAGTTAAACGATGCACCACTGATCATCCATCCCTACCACAAGAGTGAAAAAGTAAATAATATATATTTAATTGCGACTGAATATTGAAGAATTTATGAAGTCATTTGTTTGGTATTGTAATTAATTTGTAAGGTATTCTGTGACCACAATCTATTTGAACACTGACAACACATTTCTGTTTAGATTCCAGCTGAGTTATGATGGTAATTGGACAACACTGGTTTGTGCAAGCTATGGCACTCCAATGGAGATGTCACTTCATGACGATGAATCCATTGCTCAGGTGTCTGGAAAGTATGACAGTGGCTACATCTTCGAGCTTATGTTTGTCACTGATCAAGGCCGCTCTTTAAAAGTGGGGCAGCCTTCTGGAAACTCATTTAACTTCTACCCAACCCATGATGGAAGTGAGCTACGTTTTCTCAGTGGTCGACAGAATGGAAATGGCATCACCTCCATTGGGGCTCACTGGGCTGTCTACCACACCAGTGCCAACAGTGCAACACCTTAAGACCATATTAGTTTAGTTCAACCCCCTTTTCCTTCTTTCTGCCAGCATTAAAGAAACAACTACAGAAACTTTTTAATCTGTGTTTATCTGCTTTTTTTTTCTTTCTTCTCATTTGTATAGACAAGATTCTCATGATTGTTACTTGAATAAAGGTGATGTTTTGTTAATTTTGTCCTATTCTATGTTCAGTGGGGTTTTTCTAAAATAAACTCCGGGAATTTACAACATTTTTAGATGTCGTATATTTGAATGTTCTTTATTATTTGAATTGCCTTATCTTATTATATTTCCTCAACAACTGACACTCACGTATATATTTTCTTTTTGTAATGAAGATCACATTAAAAACTTCATTCATCATTTATTTATTCTACTCCTCAAATGACTTATATCATATGTACCTCCCATCACAGAACCTCCCATTTTGAAGATCTCCGGTCTGCAGTTATACCTACTTGTTAAAATGAGTTTGTGTTAACACGTTATTAACACGTTAATTTGACAGCCCTAATATATATATATATATATACTGTATATATATACATACAGGTGCATCTCAATAAATTAGAATGTCGTGGAAAAGTTCATTTATTTCAGTAATTCAACTCAAATTGTGAAACTCATGTATTAAATAAATTCAATGCACACAGACTGAAGTAGTTTAAGTCTTTGGTTCTTATAATTGTGATGATTTAGGCTCACATTTAACAAAAACCCACCAATTCACTATCTCAACAAATTAGAATACTTCATAAGACCAATAAAAAAACATTTTTAAAACAGGTTGGCCTTCTGGAAAGTATGTTAATTTACTGTATATGTACTCAATACTTGGTAGGGGCTCCTTTTGCTTTAATTACTGCCTCAATTCGGCGTGTCATGGAGGTGTTTGTGGCACTGCTGAGGTGGTATGGAAGCCCAGGTTTCTTTGACAGTGGCCTTCAGCTCATCTGCATTGTTGGGTCTGGTGTCTCTCATCTTCCTCTTGACAATACCCCATAGATTCTCTATGGGGTTCAGGTCAGGCGAGTTTGCTGGCCAATCAAGCACAGTAACACCATGGTCATTGAACCAGCTTTTGGTACCTTTGGCAGTGTGGGCAGGTGCCAAGTCCTGCTGGAAAATGAAATCAGCATCTCCATAAAGCTTGTCAGCAGAAGGAAGCATGAAGTGCTCTAAAATTTCCTGGTAGATGGCTGCGTTGACTGTGGACTTCAGAAAACACAGTGGACCAACACCAGCAGATGACATGGCAGCCCAAATCATCACTGACTGTGGAAACTTCACACTGGACTTCAAGCAACATGGATTCTGTGCCTCTCCACTCTTCCTCCAGACTCTGGGACCTTGATTTCCAAATGAAATGCAAAATGTACTTTCCTGAAGACGTCTGAGCATGGTGACTCCAGCTTCAGTCCACTCCTTTTGAAGCTCTCCCAAGTGTTTGAATCAGCTTTGCTTGACTGTATTCTCAAGCTTGCGGTCATCCCTTTTGCTTGTGCACCTTTTCCTACCCAAATTCTTCCTTCCAGTCAACTTTGCATTTAATATGCTTTGATACAGCACTCTGTAAACAGCCACACCTTTCAGTAATGACCCTCTGTGACTTACCCTCTTTGTGGAGGGTGTCAATGTTCATCTTCTGGATCATTGCCAAGTCAGCAGTCTTCCCCATTATTGTGGTTTCAAAGAACAAGAGATACCCGGAATTTATACTGTATGGATGGTCATTTATTGAAACTCAAATGTAAATATTCTAATATTTTGAGATACTGATTTTTGACTTTCAAGAGCTGTAAGCTCTAATCATCAAAATTAAAACAAAAAAAACTTTTGAAATGTTTTACTTTACATGTAATGAATCTAAAATATATGAAAGTTTCACCTTTTGAAATAAGTTACAAGAAAAAATGAACTTACATTCTAATTTATTGAGATGCACCTGTGTATATATATTAGTGCTGTCAATCGATTAAAAAAATGAATCGCGTTAATCACAGTCCTGGACTGTGATTAATCATGATTAATCACAAATTTAATATACTAGGATTTACCTGTAAATGTGTTGAAATAAAGAAATGCACGACAAACTAGTTTAAGGAAACATAACCTTTCACACTTCCGCCAGGTATGAGACATAATCCTTATTATTCTTTTATCATTATTCATTTGTTTTTATGCAGCCATTATCAGTCTTTATACTGGCAATAAAACGTTTACCAAGCCACATCAGTTCAATCCCAGTACACATTTACCCAACTATTATCAAAAATATTTCTAAATAAATACAACAAAACATTTCTTGCGACCTTACGTGAAGTATTATGACAAAATGCATTATGAAGAAGAATTGGACCTGTTCTACAGGTGCATTAGAGCTAACATTAACATCATGCTTCATGAGACAATTTATGAGATTAATAGTACACTTTTACTCAGAACTCACTTTAAACCACCATCGAGTGTTTGTAATAACTTCCTTTTGCGATCACATGTGGAATTTGGTTGTTTACTGTTGTTAAAATATGCTTTTTATAGCCTTTTATATCGCTGCCAAAATGAGTATTTCAGATGTAAGTTACACATTCATCTCAAGAAAAACACATAGAAACCATATCCTATTGTAATCGTGTGTTTATTATCTTATATAATCTATAGTGGCTGTTGTCATGTTTATTTCTGCTGTGTTGTATGCTGTGGCTGAAACTCACGTTGTTTGTGATGATGTTACAACCGCCTCTCCGTTCTGAAGTTGCCAGGTGTACATTCCAAGTATGATACACATTAGCAAAAGGATCTATTTTAATTTTTATTTGTCTATATACTCTTTGGGCGGCCGCGGTATATTATAAAAGTAGCCCAAAAAACGCAACCCTCGGCTCTGTAATTTTTCCCGCGACTGTATTTTCAAAATAGCCCAACACTGGTCCGCTGTTCCCTCATCACACACTGATAGATAACCTTCCGCGCTGCAATGACGGGAAGAAGTTGGGGTGAAACCTTATCAAACGATTAATTTGCGTAAAAAAAATATTAACGCGTTAAAATTTTTAGATTAATCACATGCGTTAACGCGTTAATATTGACACCCCTAATATATATACATGTATATATATATATATAATCAATCAGTTTAAAATAAAAATTTGCTGATGATATTATTTAATGGACCTGGACCTGAGCTAACGAATGTACATTATTGTAGAGCGTTACCAACTGAATAAGACTGAAAGTGTAAATATTCTTAAGATGTGATATAGCTCTGTGTGAAGGGTTTTTGAACAGCACTTGAGACATGCAAAATCCAGACGCCCAAGTTATAAATAACAAAACTTGTTAAAAACATGTTAAGTTGGAATGTCCACTATGAGGAAACATCACTGTTGTTTCACTGTTCCAGGGTTCCTGTAATTCCTTGCTATTTCTAAATTTGAAAGGGACCAACACTTGGTATGCATTCTAAAACATTCCTTTTTGAGGTGTGTCATAAATGAGACAGAAACACAATGATAATTTGTCCAATAGAAGAGGTTAGACTAGCAGGAGAACATAAGTGCAGGTAGGTTTAGTCAGCAAACCAGACTGCTTAAATATCAACCACATCAAGTATAACTGCAGGTAATGACTTTATATTTCTAAAATTCCATTATCTTTTATCTTAATGTTTTTAGGTACATATGAAAACACTTATCACTATTAATGTAGTTAGATATTGGAAAACATTGCCTAAAGTAATGTAAAGGAAATTGCAGATCCAGCTAAACACTGGAATGCAGTAGGAAGCCAGGTCTTGTAGTATTTACTTGTTTCATGAACATGATCTATTTTGTTTGTTAGATTATTGGTGTGTACTGGACAGCAGCTTTTTCCAAAATGTTGCAACTTATTCTGATTCTCTCTGGAGTCTGTACAGTGGGCATGGCCATGCGTGAGTATCGCTCACACCTCTAATGAGATTATATAAATATATATTTACACATATAGACAGACTTTTAGTTGTTATTCCCTCTTTCAGCTTTACCTGATTTCTACTCTTACTCCCTGGCTGTTGGGGACGGCAGTGGGACAGAATATTCTACTGCACATGTGGGTCGCATCACTGGTATCAGAGTCTGGGAATACAGTAGCGCATACATTAGTGGGTGAGTTAACCGATGCACCACTGATCATCCATCCCTACCACAAAAGTGAAAAAGTAAATAATATATATTTAATTGCGACTGAATATTGAAGAATTTATGAAGTCATTTGTTTGGTATTGTAATTAATTTGTAAGGTATTCTGTGACCACAATCTATTTGAACACTGACAACACATTTCTGTTTAGATTCCAGCTGAGTTATGATGGTAATTGGACAACACTGGTTTGTGCAAGCTATGGCACTCCAATGGAGATGTCACTTCATGACGATGAATCCATTGCTCAGGTGTCTGGAAAGTATGACAGTGGCTACATCTTCGAGCTTATGTTTGTCACTGATCAAGGCCGCTCTTTAAAAGTGGGGCAGCCTTCTGGAAACTCATTTAACTTCTACCCAACCCATGATGGAAGTGAGCTACGTTTTCTCAGTGGTCGACAGAATGGAAATGGCATCACCTCCATTGGGGCTCACTGGGCTGTCTACCACACCAGTGCCAACAGTGCAACACCTTAAGACCATATTAGTTTAGTTCAACCCCCTTTTCCTTCTTTCTGCCAGCATTAAAGAAACAACTACAGAAACTTTTTAATCTGTGTTTATCTGTTTTTTTTTTCTTTCTTCTCATTTGTATAGACAAGATTCTCATGATTGTTACTTGAATAAAGGTGATGTTTTGTTAATTTTGTCCTATTCTATGTTCAGTGGGGTTTTTCTAAAATAAACTCCGGGAATTTACAACATTTTTAGATGTCGTATATTTGAATGTTCTTTATTATTTGAATTGCCTTATCTTATTATATTTCCTCAACAACTGACACTCACGTATATATTTTCTTTTTGTAATGAAGATCACATTAAAAACTTGGAAACATTTTACCCTGCATTCATCATTTATTTATTCTACTCCTCAAATGACTTATATCATATGTACCTCCCATCACAGAACCTCCCATTTTGAAGATCTCCGGTCTGCAGTTATACCTACTTGTTAAAATGAGTTTGTGTTAACACGTTATTAACACGTTAATTTTGACAGCCCTAATATATATATATATATACAGGTGCATCTCAATAAATTAGAATGTCGTGGAAAAGTTCATTTATTTCAGTAATTCAACTCAAATTGTGAAACTCATGTATTATATAAATTCAATGCACACAGACTAAAGTAGTTTAAGTCTTTGGTTCTTATAATTGTGATGATTTATGCTCACATTTAACAAAAACCCACCAATTCACTATCTCAACAAATTAGAATACTTCATAATACCAATAAAAAAAACATTTTTATAACAGGTTGGCCTTCTGGAAAGTATGTTAATTTACTGTATATATACTCAATACTTGGTAGGGGCTCCTTTTGCTTTAATTACTGCCTCAATTCGGCGTGTCATGGAGGTGATCAGTTTGTGGAACTGCTGAGGTCGTATGGAAGCCCAGGTTTCTTTGACAGTGGCCTTCAGCTCATCTGCATTGTTGGGTCTGGTGTCTCTCATCTTCCTCTTGACAATACCCCATAGATTCTCTATGGGGTTCAGGTCAGGCGAGTTTGCTGGCCAATCAAGCACAGTAACACCATGGTCATTGAACCAGCTTTTGGTACCTTTGGCAGTGTGGGCAGGTGCCAAGTCCTGCTGGAAAATGAAATCAGCATCTCCATAAAGCTTGTCAGCAGAAGTAAGCATGAAGTGCTCTAAAATTTCCTGGTAGATGGCTGCGTTGACTGTGAACTTCAGAAAACACAGTGGACCAACACCAGCAGATGACATGGCAGCCCAAATCATCACTGACTGTGGAAACTTCACACTGGACTTCAAGCAACATGGATTCTGTGCCTCTCCACTCTTCCTCCAGACTCTGGGACCTTGATTTCCAAATGAAATGCAAAATATACTTTCCTGAAGACGTCTGAGCATGGTGACTCTTGATGCACTGACTCCAGCTTCAGTCCACTCCTTGTGAAGCTCTCCCAAGTGTTTGAATCAGCTTTGCTTGACTGTATTCTCAAGCTTGCGGTCATCCCTGTTGCTTGTGCACCCTTTCCTACCCAAATTCTTCCTTCCAGTCAACTTTGCATTTAATATGCTTTGATACAGCACTCTGTAAACAGCCACACCTTTCAGTAATGACCCTCTGTGACTCTTTGTGGAGGGTGTCAATGTTCATCTTCTGGATCATTGCCAAGTCAGCAGTCTTCCCCATTATTGTGGTTTCAAAGAACAAGAGATACCCGGAATTTATACTGTATGGATGGTCATTTATTGAAACTCAAATGTAAATATTCTAATATTTTGAGATACTGATTTTTGACTTTCAAGAGCTGTAAGCTCTAATCATCAAAATTAAAACAAAAAAAACTTTTGAAATGTTTTACTTTACATGTAATGAATCTAAAATATATGAAAGTTTCACCTTTTGAAATAAGTTACAAGAAAAAATGAACTTACATTCTAATTTATTGAGATGCACCTGTGTATATATATTAGTGCTGTCAATCGATTAAAAAATGTAATCGCGTTAATCACAGTCCTGTACTGTGATTAATCATGATTAATCACAAATTTAAAATACTAGGATTTACCTGTAAATGTGTTGAAATAAAGAAATGCACGACAAACTAGTTTAAGGAAACATAACCTTTCACACTTCCGCCAGGTATGAGACATAATCCTTATTATTCTTTTATCATTATTCATTTGTTTTTATGCAGCCATTATCAGTCTTTATACTGGCAATAAAACGTTTACCAAGCCACATCAGTTCAATCCCAGTACACATTTACCCAACTATTATCAAAAATATTTCTAAATAAATACAACAAAACATTTCTTGCGACCTTACGTGAAGTATTATGACAAAATGCATTATGAAGAAGAATTGGACCTGTTCTACAGGTGCATTAGAGCTAACATTAACATCATGCTTCATAAGACAATTTATGAGATTAATAGTACACTTTTACTCAGAACTCACTTTAAACCACCATCGAGTGTTTGTAATAACTTCCTTTTGCGATCACATGTGGAATTTGGTTGTTTACTGTTGTTAAAATATGCTTTTTATAGCCTTTTATATCGCTGCCAAAATGAGCATTTCAGATGTAAGTTACACATTCATCTCAAGAAAAACACATAGAAACCATAACCTATCGTAATCGTGTGTTTATTATCTTATATAATCTATAGTGGCTGTTGTCATGTTTATTTCTGCTGTGTTGTATGCTGTGGCTGAAACTCACGTTGTTTGTGATGATGTTACAACTGCCTCTCCGTTCTGAAGTTGCCAGGTGTACATTCCAAGTATGATACACATTAGCAAAAGGATCTATTTTAATTTTTATTTGTCTATATACACTTTGGGCGGCCGCGGTATATTATAAAAGTAGCCCAAAAAACGCAACCCTCGGCTCTGTAATTTTTCCCGCAGCTGTATTTTCAAAATAGCCCAACACTGGTCTGCTGTACCCTCATCACATACTGATAGATAACCTTCCGCGCTGCGATGACGGGAAGAAGTTGGGGTCAAACCTTATCAAACGATTAATTTGCGTAAAAAAAATATTAACGCTTTAAATTTTTTGATTAATCACATGCGTTAACGCGTTAATATTGACACCCCTAATATATATATATATATATACTGTATATATATATATAATCAATCAGTTTAAAATAAAAATTTGCTGATGATATTATTTAATGGACCTGGACCTGAGCTAACGAATGTACATTATTGTAGAGCGTTACCAACTGAATAAGACTGAAAGTGTAAATATTCTTAAAATGTGATATAGCTCTGTGTGAAGGGTTTTTGAACAGCACTTGAGACATGCAAAATCCAGACGCCCAAGTTATAAATAACAAAACTTGTTAAAAACATGTTAAGTTGGAATGTCCACTATGAGTCAAGTCAAGTCAAGTCACCTTTATTTATATAGTGCTTTTAACAATACAGATTGTGTCAAAGCACTTAACAGTATCAAGTTGGAGGATAGAGTGTCAGTAATGTATAATAATAAGATTAAACACTCAATTCTCAGTTAAGGGCATTTCATTATTGAATTCAGAGAGGTCATTGTCTAGCTCAGTATAGTTTAAATAGTATCTGTGAAATCCAATTGACGATAATCGCTAGAAATTAAGTGTCCTCAACTGAGCAAGACAGAGGCGACAGCGGCAAGGAACCAAAACTCCATCTGTGACAGAATCGCACCATTTCTTGTTAATCATGAAACACACTCCACCACCCTTGATTTTTCCGGCCTCGGCTGTTCTGTCCATCCGTAAAACAGAAAAGTTATCAGACGGTGTTACAGCAGTGTCCGGGACCAAGGGAGTGAGCCATGTTTCAGACAAACAAAGGATGTTACAGTCCCTAATGTCCCGTTGGAAACTTGTCCTGGCTCTAAGATCGTCCATCTTATTTTCCAAGGATTGGACATTTGCGAGCAAAATACTCGGGAGAGGGGGGCTGTGAGCTTTTTTCCTCAGTCTGTCACGAATTCCAGCACGTCGCCCGCGGTGTTTCTTTCGCCTCCTGGGATTATTCGGGTGGCCTTTGTTAACCTCGGCATTCCGAAGAATCTCCAATGGCCACGCTGGATCCGTGGATAAAGTGTCCAGAAGCAGGTTAGTGCAGCGGTGTCCAATGTCCAAAAGTGTTCTTTTGTCATAAATAAATAGTGCAGACGTTAAGCGTGTAAAAAGAGAAAGTAAAAATACTTAAAAGAGTATATAAAAACACAAATTGAGCGGAGCCATCCTTTAACGTCGACTGAACACAGCAGCGCCGGAAGCGGAACGCACTGCCGCATACAACGCTGGTCTTCTGTCAGGAAACATGAGCGATTACAAAGCATCATGTTATGCTCTCCGACGGGCAGTTAGAGCTGCTAAACTCCGATACAGAGAGAGAATTGAGTCACATTTTCAGCTCAATGACTCTCGACGCATGTGGCAGGGACTGAAGACCATCTGTTCCTCTGGAAATAACGCCTCCGCCGAGGTGAGTGCAGATCCATTACTGGCCGAAGAGCTAAACACCTTCTACGGCCGCTTCGAATGCAACGGTAGCGCGACTCTGCCGATCAGCGCGTCAGGAAGCAGCAGACAGAGCAGCGATGTTGATCATGTTATCACCGTGTCGGAGGACGAGGTTCGGAGAGAATTAAGGAGAGTAAACATCAGGAAAGCCACCGGACCTGATGGGATTAATGAGTCCTTTGCTACCTCTGTGATTCCCACCTCATTTAAGAAATCTGTCATCATCC
Source organism: Schizothorax lantsangensis (assembly GCA_027422415.1). Taxonomy (NCBI): domain Eukaryota; kingdom Metazoa; phylum Chordata; class Actinopteri; order Cypriniformes; family Cyprinidae; genus Schizothorax; species Schizothorax lantsangensis. The sequence continues at coordinate 12,621,011 of CM049850.1, read as the reverse complement.
CTGTGCCTAAGAACAGTAAACCCTCTTGCCTGAATGACTATCATCCAGTTGCCCTCACATCAACAGTCATGAAGGTTTTTGAGAGACTTTTAAAGAAACACATATGCTCCTCCATCCCTGCTACCTTGGACCCTCTTCAGTTTGCCTATCGCCCAAATAGGTCTACTGATGATGCCATCTCTCAGGTACTGCACTCCTCCCTCACTCATATTGACAGCAAAAATGGCAACTATGTCAGACTGCTATTCATTGACTATAGCTCAGCTTTCAATACTATAGTCCCCACCAAGCTAGCTGTCAAACTCTCAGACCTCGGCCTAAACACTACACTCTGTGACTGGATCCAAGACTTCCTCACCGGCAGACCACAAGTGGTGAAAATGGGCCAGTTCACCTCCAACTCCATCACCCTGAACGTAGGAGCCCCGCAGGGCTGCGTTCCGAGTCCCCTGCTCTACTCTCTCTACACACACGACTGTGTGTCCTCTCACAGCTCCACTTCTATTGTTAAATTTGCTGATGATACTGTGGTTCTGGGCCTCATTTCCAACAATGATGAGACCGCATACTTGGGTGAGGTAGAGAGACTAACATCATGGTGCCAGGACAACAGTCTCTCTCTGAACGTGAGCAAAACTAAAGAGCTGATTGTAGACTTTAGGAAGAGACAGCAGCGGCCCTACACTCCTCTTATGATCAGCGGGACCCCTGTGGAGAGGGTGAGCAGCTTCAAGTACCTCGGTGTAAACATCCCCGAGGACCTGACTTGGACTGCACACATTCAAACACAGGTCAAGAAAGCCAGGCAAAGACTGTACCATCTGCGACAGCTGAGGAAATTCAGGGTCTCACCAGCAATCCTGAAAACTTTCTATTCAGGGGCCATAGAAAGTGTATTGACTCAGTGCATCTCAGTGTGGTACAGTAACGCCACAAATCAGGACTGCAAAGCTCTGCAGAGAGTCGTGCGCTTAGCTGAGCGCATCTCTGGGTCTGCCCTCCCCTCTCTGCAGGACATCTACCTCAAACGCTGCAAAAGTAGAGCTGCAAAAATAATCAAGGACTCAAATCACCCCGGTAACCGTCTTTTCATCACACTGCCATCTGGCAAGCGCTTCAGAAGCGTGATGGCAAAAACTGAGAGACTGAGGAGGAGCTTCTACCCTCAGGCCATCAGGCTCCTAAACTCAGTCTCATAACATCTACAGGACTCAATTTAAATTAACTGTAACACCCATCATTCTCCATCATCCGCATTGCTGCTATGTGTACATACCAGGTGCAACCTGTTTGCACATTCCTCTTGCACATCCCTGGTTATATTAATATTTATTAAATCCACAGTAGACTGTATTGCACATTTTAGTTAATTGCACATTGACACTTATTCCTACCTATATTTAAATATATGCTCCTGTGTTATGTATCATCTTTTATTTTTATTTTTTTGCACTGTCCATTGAGCGGACCTGTCCTGACCTACATTTCACTACTGATTATACCCTGTATGATTGTGTATGTGACAAATAAACAAGAACCTTGAACCTTGAATGGAGAAAAAAAAACCTTGGGAGAAACCAGGCTCAGTCGGGGGGACAGTTCTCCTCTGGCCAGGATATTATTGTTTATTTATTGTTTACTTATTGTTTTAATTACATTTTTAAATATATAAATGTATTCTATTTCTATTTTTATATTGTTGAAATTTCCAACAATAATAGTATTATGTAGTTAGGTATTTGATTATTATATTTTTAGTTATTTGTTTTATTTTTATTTTTATTGTATTTTAAACGAGGTCTTCACTGGGGATATGTCTCTGGGGCTCATCGCTGACGATCAGGGCCGCAGACATCATCTTCCGGCGCCGATCCACCATCTGATCCGGACACGGACAGAGAAACAGAATAAGAAAGAAACAAATATTAGCGTAGATGCCAATCTTCTTAAGATGTAACGAGTACATCGTGTGTTATGGGGAGTGTTCCCGGTTCCGGTTGATCTAATTAATGCAGCCTAACAATCCTTTAACGGATTTGAATAATAGAAGTGTAGTAGTGTGTTATGTGTACGCCAGGTTAAAGAGTTGGGTCTTTAATCTAGATTTAAACTGACAGAGTGTGTCTGCCTCCCGAACAGTGTTAGGTAGATTGTTCCAGAGTTTGGGAGCTAAATAGGAAAAGGATCTGCCACCCGCAGTCGATTTTGATATTCTAGGTATTATCAAATGACCAGAGTTTTGAGAACGCAGCGGACGTGAAGGAATATAGTGTGATAGAAGCTCGCAAAGTACTGTGGAGCTAAGCCATTCAGGGCTTTATAAGTCATTAACAAGATATTAAAATCTATACGATGTTTGATAGGGAGCCAGTGCAGTGTTGACAGAACCAGGCTAATATGGTCATACTTCCTTGTTCTGGTAAGAACTCTAGCTGCTGCATTTTACACCAACTGTAGTTTGTTGATCAAGCGTGCAGAACAATCACCCAGTAAAGCATTACAATAGTCTAATCTTGAGGTCATAAACGCATGAATTAGCATTTCTGCATTTGACGTTGAGAGCATAGGTCGCAATTTAGATATGTTTTTGAGATGGAAGAACGCAGTTTTACAGATGCTAGAAACATGGCTTTCAAAAGAAAGATTGCTATCAAACAGCACACCTAGGTTCCTGACTGATGAAGAAGAAGAATTTACAGAGCAGCCGTCAAGTGTTAGGTAGTGTTCTAAGTTATTACATGTGGGATTTTTAGGTCCGATAATTAACACCTCTGTTTTTTCAGAATTTAGCAGTAAGAAATTACTCGTCATCCAGTTTTTTATATCGACTATGCATTCCGTTAGTTTCTCAATTTGGTGTGTTTCATCGGGCCGTGAAGAAATATAGAGCTGAGAATCATCAGCATAACAGTGAAAGCTAACACCGTGTTAACTGATAATATCTCCCAAGGGTAACATGTAAAGCGTGAAAAGTAACGGCCCTAGTACTGAGCCTTGAGGTACTCCATACTGCACTTGTGATCGATATGATACCTCTTCATTCACTGCTACGAACTGATGGCGGTCAGATAAGTACGATTTGAACCATGCTAAGGCACTTCCACTAATACCAACAAAGTTTTCTAGTCTATTTAAAAGAATGTTGTGGTCAATGGTGTCGAACGCAGCGCTAAGATCCAGTAGAACTAATAAAGAGATACAACCACGATCAGATGATAGAAGCAGATCATTTGTAACTCTAATGAGAGCAGTCTCAGTACTATGATACGGTCTAAATGCTGACTGGAATTCCTCACAGATACCATTTTTCTCTAAGAAGGAATATAATTGTGAGGATATTACCTTTTCTAGTATCTTTGACAGAAAAGGGAGATTTGAGATCGGTCTGTAATTAACTAGATCTTTAGGGTCAAGTTGTGGTTTTTTAATGAAAGGCTTAATAACAGCCAATTTGAAGGTTTTGGGGACATATCCTAATGACAAAGATGAATTAATAATAGCCAAAAGAGGATCTATGACTTCTGGAAGCAGCTCTTTTAGTAGTTTAGATGGAATAGGGTCTAACATACATGTTGTTGGTTTAGATGATTTAACAAGTTTATACAATTCTTCCTCTCCTATAGTAGAGAATGAGTGGAATTGTTCCTCAGGGGATCTATAATGATCTGATACGATACTGTAGCTGACGGCTGCATGGTTACAATTTTATCTCTGATAGTATCAATCTTGGAAGTAAAGTAGTTCATAAAATCATTACTGCTGTGCTCTTGGGAAATGCCAACACCTGTTGATGCTTTATTTTACGTTAATTTAGTGACCATATTGAATAAATACCGGGGGTTATGTTTGTTTTCTTCTAGAAGAGATGAAAAGTAATCGGATCTAGCAGTTTTTAATGCTTTTCTGTAGGATAGGATACTTTCCCGCCAAGCTATACGAAATACCTCTAGTTTTGTTTTCCTCCAGCTGCGCTCCATTTTCTGGGCTGCTCTCTTTAGAGTGTGAGTGTGCTCATTATACCACGGCATTGGACTCTTTTCCTTAATCTTCCTTAAGCGTAAAGGAGCAACCGTATCTAAAGTGCTAGAAAAGAGAGAGTCCATAGTTTCTGTTACATCATCAAGTTGTTCTGAGCTGTTGGATATGCTGAGGAATTGAGATAAATCAGGAAGATTACTTACAAAGCAGTCTTTTGTGGTAGAAGTGATGGTTCTACCATATTTGTAAGAAGGAATTGAATTTACAGCTTTAACTATATGGAGTTTACACAAGACTAGATAATGATCTGATATATCATCGCTTTGCTGCAGAATTTCAACACCACTAACATCAATTCCATGTGACAGTATTAAATCTAGAGTATGATTTCGACTATGAGTAGGTCCTGAAACATGTTGTCTAACCCCGATAGAGTTCAGAATGTCTATGAATGCTGATCCTAATGCATCTTTTTCATTATCAACGTGGATATTAAAATCACCCACAATTAGGACTTTATCTGCAGTCAGCACTAACTCTGATAGAAAATCAGCAAATTCTTTAATAAAGTCTGTATGGTGCCCTGGTGGCCTGTATACAGTAGGAAGTACAAACGTCACGGGGGATTTATCATTAATACTTTTTTCTCTAGATAATGTTATATGAAGCACCATTACTTCAAAGGAGTTAAACTTAAAGCCGGTCTTCTGAGAAATACTGAGAATATTGTTATAAATTGTAGCAACACCTCCCCCTTTGCCTTTTGGTTGCGGCTCATTTTTGTAACAGTAATATTGGGGGGTAGGTTCGTTTAAAATAATGTATTCATCTGGTTTTAGCCATGTTTCTGTCAATCAGAGCAAATCTAGGTTATGATCATTAATCAAATCATTTACAAAAAGTGATTTGTAGAAAGGGACCTGATATTCAGTAAGCCAAGTTTTATCAATTGTTTCTGTGTATTGTAAACATTTTTTATTTGTTGAACATCAATTAAATGGTTACTCATAAATTGGTTTTGACGTTTTCTGTATTTTCTAGTTCAGGGAACAGACACAGTCTCTATAGTGTGATATCTAGGTATAAGAGTCTCTATGTGCTGAGAATTAACTGACTTCTGTGACGTGAGGCGGCTAGCAGACGGTCGGTTTAGCCAGTCTGTATGCTTCCTGACCTGGGCTCCAGTTAGTCAAGTATGAACTCTAAGACTATGTGCCATATTTCTAGAGAGAAGAGTGGCACCACCCCAGGAGGGATGAACACCATCTCTTTTCAACAGGTCAGGTCTGCCCCAAAAACTCGTCCAATTGTCTATAAAACCTATGTTGTTTTGCGGGCACCACTTAGACATCCAGCCATTGAGTGACGACAGTCTGCTATGAATCTCATCACCTCTGTAAGCAGGGAGGGGGCCAGAGCATATTACAGTGTCTGACATCGTACTTGCAAGTTCACACACCTCTTTAACATTATTTTTAGTGATCTCCGACTGGCGAAGTCGAACATCATTAGCGCCGACGTGGATAACAATCTTACTGAATTTACGTTTAGCATTAGCCAGCACTTTTAAGTTTGCCAAGATGTCAGGCGCTCTGGCTCCCAGTAAACAATGGACTATGGTGGCTGGTGTCTCTATTTTCACGTTCCGTACAATAGAATCGCCAATAACTAGAGCACTTTCACCAGGTTTCTCAGTGGGTGCGTCACTGAGTGGGGTGAACCTGTTTGATGTTTTGATCAGAACGGAAGAGCGTGTTTTGACCCGCGACTATGCCGCCTCACTGTCACCCAGTTGCCCTGCTGCACGGGCGCTAATGCCGGAACCGAACAATGTACAGGAGTCCCTGAGCTAATCACATCCAAAGCAGTATCTACAGCCCTCACATTCTTAATGTCCTCAACTAAAGTTTGGATGCGTGTCTCTAGTTCTAAAACCTTCTCTGTCAGCCTAACTATTTCCCTGCATTTATCACATGTGAATCCCTCATCACCGACAGAGATAGATAAACTGTACATGTGGCAAACTGTGCAAATAACAATAGCAGGAGAAGAAGCCATTACTCACCGTGATTGATGAATGATACCAACTTAACTTACCACTCCACTTACCACTTACCACTGTTGTTTGATGAACTCGTGAAAAACGGAGCGAGAGAGAAATGAAAACAGAGCAAGAAAAAAGAAAACAATAAAAGGCGCGAATAGCAACGCGAATGGAACCGCGAGTGACAAGCTAACCGGCTAACGAATGCTAACGCGCTTCACTCGCGGTTTTAGAAGCTAGCAATCAAATTAGTTTGATAGATAATACCAAAAATATGTGGGAATTAAGTTATATATTATCACTTTAAACAACAGAGAGTGAAAGTAAGGTAAAGATTCAATAAAAAAGCGGAGCTACAATCACAAACCTCACAGCTGCACAACAGACAGAAACAGACTGAAGCAATCGAACTGTGACTCAGACTGAAGCAATCGAGCAAAAAGGAAACATCACTGTTGTTTCACTGTTCCAGGGTTCCTGTAATTCCTTGCTATTTCTAAATTTGAAAGGGACCAACACTTGGTATGCGTTCTAAAACATTCCTTTTTGAGGTGTGTCATAAATGAGACAGAAACACAATGATAATTTGTCCAATAGAAGATGTTTGACTAGCAGGAGAACATAAGTGCAGGTAGGTTTAGTCAGCAAACCAGACTGCTTAAATATCAACCACATCAAGTATAACTGCAGGTAAAGACTTTATATTTCTAAAATTCCATTATCTTTTATCTTAATGTTTTTAGGTACATATGAAAACACTTATCACTATTAATGTAGTTAGATATTGGAAAGCATTGCCTAAAGTAATGTAAAGGAAATTGCAGATCCAGCTAAACACTGGAATGCAGTAGGAAGCCAGGTCTTGTAGTATTTACTTGTTTCATGAACATGATCTATTTTGTTTTTTAGATTATTGGTGTGTACTGGACAGCAGCTTTTTCCAAAATGTTGCAACTTATTCTGATTCTCTCTGGAGTCTGTACAGTGGGCATGGCCATGCATGAGTATCGCTCACACCTCTAATGAGATTATATAAATATATATTTACACATATAGACAGACTTTTAGTTGTTATTCTCTCTTTCAGCTTTACCTGATTTCTACTCTTATTCCCTGGCTGTTGGGGACGGCAGTGGGACAGAATATTCTACTGCACATGTGGGTCGCATCACTGGTATCAGAGTCTGGGAATACAGTAGCGCATACATTAGTGGGTGAGTTAACCGATGCGCCACTGATCATCCATCCCTACCACAAAAGTGAAAAAGTAAATAATATATATTTAATTGCGACTGAATATTGAAGAATTTATGAAGTCATTTGTTTGGTATTGTAATTAATTTGTAAGGTATTCAGTGACCACAATCTATTTGAACACTGACAACACATTTCTGTTTAGATTCCAGCTGAGTTATGATGGTAATTGGACAACACTGGTTTGTGCAAGCTATGGCACTCCAATGGAGATGACACTTCATGACGATGAATCCATTGCTCAGGTGTCTGGAAAGTATGACAGTGGCTACATCTTCGAGCTTATGATTGTCACTGATCAAGGCCGCTCTTTAAAAGTGGGGCAGCCTTCTGGAAACTCATTTAACTTCTACCCAACCCATGATGGAAGTGAGCTACGTTTTCTCAGTGGTCGACAGAATGGAAATGGCATCACCTCCATTGGGGCTCACTGGGCTGTCTACCACACCAGTGCCAACAGTGCAACACCTTAAGACCATATTAGTTTAGTTCAACCCCCTTTTCCTTCTTTCTGCCAGCATTAAAGAAACAACTACAGAAACTTTTTAATCCGTGTTTATCTGTTTTTTTTTTCTTTCTTCTCATTTGTATAGACAAGATTCTCATGATTGTTACTTGAATAAAGGTGATGTTTTGTTAATTTTGTCCTATTCTATGTTCAGTGGGTTTTTTCTAAAATAAACTCTGGGAATTTACAACATTTTTAGATGTCGTATATTTGAATGTTCTTTATTATTTGAATTGCCTTATCTTATTATATTTCCTCAACAACTGACACTCACGTATATATTTTCTTTTTGTAATGAAGATCACATTAAAAACTTGGAAACATTTTACCCTGCATTCATCGTTTATTTATTCTACTCCTCAAATGACTTATATCATATGTATGTTTTTTTTTTACTTGTTCAGACTTTCAATCTTAATATAAGGAAATCCAAAGTAAAATAGTAACTATTACATTAATGATCATTATGATGTTGTCAACAAAGTGTGACATGAATAAATAAAAACAAGTTTTTTTTTATTTATTGTGAAAATTACTCAAATTATGACTGTCCCAAAGTTGTGCTGTAATTATCATAACAACCAATTTGTTTAGTGCACATGTTTACCAAGAATAAAACAGGGTCAGAACTTATATGAGACATGTGATCTGTGAAGGAAATAAAGAAAAATCAGTGTGGTGGAAGCTGATGTTAACTTAGTGAAGTGTAATAAACAAGTAGCCTAACTCGTATCCTATATTAACTGACTGGGATTTTTATAGAGAAGTCACACAAATGATATTTAAATAAATTGTACAGAAGATTTTATCTGGATATATATTTTAAGTAATGTGAATGTGAATTATTTGAAATCAATGTATTTAAATTGGAATTCACAAAGGCTCATTGTTGTAAAAGGCAATGAAAATATGATATACTGTATAATTTTGTTTTCTGTAAACAGTAGAATAAGGCACACAATTTAGGTATTTTGAATTAAGTTCTGATAGTTCATCTATAATTCATAAAATTATCCTTTAAAACTGAAAGTAACAACTAATGTTGGTAGCTGTGATATTTTGATGCCAATCATGCCATAGTTGTGAGCTCTAAAACATTCCATCTGAGGATTGTCAGTAAACAGAAGAAACAACGACATACTGTTCAACCAATAACAAGGTCTGACAAGCACAAAAGTGTACGAGCAGGTTTAGTAAACACACTAGTCTCTTCAACTATCAACCACATACCCGTCTACAGGTAATGGAAACATTAGATCTGTATTGATATATTTCTTTCTGTTTTGTAAATGCTATGATATTTTTTATTTGTTATAGATTACCGATTGTCTACCTGCACAGTAGTCATTTAGCAGCACTATATTAAATTAGTTTGCCTAATTGACTGTAATTAATAGAAATTTAGTAATTTTCATCATATAATCATCGAAAGTGGTTTATTGTTCACAAAGTGCCACTGATTTGAATACAGCAAAAAGTGTTTGTATCAGTGACATCATAAAATTCACAAATCCAGAATAAGTCTAATTCAATATAACAATCAAATACTTAATTTATTATGATTTCCTTAGAATCCTGGAGTGTGCGGAACAGCAATTTATTCCAAAATGTTGCAATTTTTCCTGATTCTCTCTGCAGTTTATGCCATGGGCATGGCAGCGCGTGAGTATTACAACACACGTCTGTGACACAATTGTTTAGCTCAAATAAGTAAGAAAAAAGTAAATAACTAAATACACAAAACCTATTTTGTTATAAAATAGATAAAGATAACAACTCAGGCATAATTACAATAATCAGTCAGAAGTCAAGGTCCAAGATAAATAGATAGCAACAATGTGAACAAACACAGCTTACCTTCTAAATTTATGCATTTTAATAGCTATTATTCCTTCTTTCAGCTTTACCTGATCTTTTCTCTTACTCACCTGCTGCTGGGGACGGCAGTGGGACTGAATTTTCCACTGCCAGTGAGGGTCGTATTACTGGTATCAGAGTCTGGGAATACAATAATTACTGGGGCGGCTATATATCTGGGTACGTTTCCTCAAGCACTACTGGACAGACCGAATCATACAAATTTTCAAATAACCAAAAAAAAAAAATATATATATATATATATATTAGGGGTGGCACGGTACATGTATTCATACCGAACCGTCACAGTACGGGCATCTCGGTTCGGTGCATGAGGCCTTACGACGAATACAGGCAATTCACCCCCAATCCAGAAGGGGGCGCCCGCAGTAATGCAACGCTGTTTGATAACCGCCAGCAGAAGAACAGCGAATGCCATGAGTTGCGCACTTGAAAACAAAACCCCCTAGACAGTGACCATGTGCTGATTCTGAACGCATCTCTCACATAGACTGACAAAGGAGTATATTTTAAAGGCTTGCACACTCAACTGTTTGCGAAATGGGGCTTTGTGCTCGTGTATCCTACCTCTCTCATTCGGCACAAATCCAAATATTCCATAATATTTCCATATTTGCGATGTAACGTATCTGTATGCGAAACTATTATTTATTATGTAAATGATAGGCGTTGTACTTCAGTCGCATTCCAGTGGTGACACAGAGGCAGGTGCGCTGATGTTTGGTTCACTGTATTTTATTTTGATAAAGTACCAACTGCTCTGTCAAGTTAGCAATGCTGGAACTGATGGGTGTTATATATATATTTTTTTTTTGTGTGTGTGTGTGTGCGCGCGCTCCAGCACGATCACTTCAACTGTTTCCTTATACCAGCAGAATCAACTTTAAACACTTATTGTCTTATTAATAATCACTGTATAAAGGTCTGTATTTTATTTGTGCACACTCATAATGAAAACAAAACAGATTTTATATATATAACATGTAATAATATTTAGTATTTTCTAGTGGTGTCAAAATTAGCACGTTAACGAGGGAGATTAATTTTTTCAGATTAAGGCATTAAAAATATTTAACGCAATTAATGCAGGGGCGGAGCTAGGGCTGGCCACCCCATTCACAACTGCTGCCTCTGTCTCTTTTTCTTAAAAAGGATTGCGTTTATTTAGATGCAGAACGTCTTTATGACCACATCAAAGGGGAGACGTTTCAGACGCGCGCTCTAACTCCGCCTCCGCACCAGCGGAAAAGATATTGTGCTCGTAGCGCGCGCTCTTCAAATACATGCACAAAGGTGCCGGCATGCGCTGTAGCCTGTATCATTTCATATCAAACAGCGAAAGAAACTATGTGCATGCAATGTCCTAGTTATGCCGTCAGTTAAGGCATGAAGTTACCAAAAAGGCGATTAAAGCTGCCTTAAAACTGTGTGCATGCATGCAATATGTTATATATGTGTCATATTTAAGAACATGTCTCTGAAATGGTTTTCAAAACTTTTGCAAAAACCTGAGATACCCCAGCACTGTCTCCCTCATCTAACACACCCGATTCAACTCGTCCTCTCATTAGAAGAGACTTTAAGACCTGAAGTGGGTCAGAAAGCAGCAGCAGCTTTTAAAGCAATAGCAGGCAAATAATAATAACCAGCTGCTGTGATGTCTATTAATCCAAGAACAAAAGAAAAAAAAAAAGAGGAAATCAATAACTTTTATAGCTTTAAGGGGTTCATCTATATTTAATTTAGAATTTAGTGTTTGGTTACTATTCATTTTCTGTATATTTCTGCTGAAGGGCACAGGTAGCTAAATATGTCATTTATTATAATGGGTTCGTGTGAAGATTGTTTTAAGTTCACTTAAATTAGAAGTTAAGTCTAATAAATGTTAAAATTGATAGCTGTCAATTATACTGTAATGCTGAATGGCTACAGTGAATGGTGAAATATTAAGGGGGAAAAACAATTTTATAGAGACATCAGTAGTATTGATATCAGTCAATGATGGCCTTCAATCATAAAAAAAGATGCCATTAAAGAAATATAAAAATATACTGTATTTATGTTGTTTGTACATTGTACATTTGAAGATTGAATGTGAAATTATTGCAATATAAAGGTATATTTAAAAACTTTAATGTTAGGTGGGATTAATCACGATTAATTTTAGAAAAATGTGCGATTAATTAGTTATTTTTTTTAATTGATTGACAGCACTAGTATTTTCACATCTAGATGGAAAAAATTGTAATTTGCACTACTGTCTGATCAAAATAATTGAAAAGAAACTGAGCATAGTAGATTTCTTTTTTTTTCATGTTGTATCGAAATCGTATCGAACCGTGACCCCCGAACCAAGGTACGTACCGAACCGTGACATCTGTGTACCGTGCCACCCCTAATATATACAACCCCAAATCAGAAAAAGTTGGGACAGTATGGAAAACGGAAATAAAAAAAAGAAAGTAGTGATTTCTAAATTTACTTTGACTTGTATTTCATTGCAGACAATATGAACACAAAATATTTCATGTTTTGTCTGGTCAACTTCATGTCATTTGTAAATATACATCCTTTCCAGTTATTCAGACCTGCAACACATTCCAAAAAAAGTTGGGACAGGAGCAATTTAGGGCTAGTAATGAGGTAAATTGGTTAAATAATGATGTGATTTGAAACAGTTGATGTCAACAGGTGATTGTAATTATGATTTGGTACAAAAGCAGCATCCAAGAAAGGTCTAGTCCTTTAGGAGCAAAGATGGGCCGAGGATCGCCAGTTTGCCAACAAATACGTGATAAAATTATTGAAATGTTTAAAAACAATGTTCCTCAAAGAAAGATAGGAAGAGATTTGGATATTTCACCTTCTACAGTGCATAACATAATTAAAAGATTCAAGGAATCTGGAGGAATTTCAGTGCGTAAAGGACAAGGGCGCAAGCCTAAGCTGAACAACCGTGATCTCCGATCCCTCAGGCGGCACTGCATCAAGAATTGTCATTCATCTATAAGCGATATCACCACATGGGCTCAGGACTACTTTGGCAAACCTTTGTCAAGTACCACAATACGTAGTTACATCCACAAATGCCAGTTAAAACTGTACTGTGCCAAAAGGAAGCCCTATGTTAACAGTGTCCAGAAGCGGCGTCGACTTCTCTGGGCTCGGAGGCATCTGGGATGGACCATCACACAGTGGAAACGTGTACTGTGGTCAGATGAATCAGTATTTCAGGTATTTTTTGGGAGGAATGGACGCCGTGTGCTCCGGACCAAAGAAGAAAAGGATCATCCAGACAACAAGTCCAAAAGCCAGGGTCTGTCATGGTATGGGGTTGTGTCAGTGCCCTTGGCAAAGGTAACTTGCACTTCTGTGATGGCACCATTAATGCTGAAAAGTACATAGAGATTTTGGAGCACAATGTGCTGCCTTCAAGAAGACATCTTTTCCAGGGACGTCCATGCATATTTCAACAAGACAATGCAAAACCACATTCTGCACACATTACAAAGTCCTGGCTGCGGAGGAAGAGGGTACGGGTACTTGACTGGCCTGCCTGCAGTCCCGACCTGTCTCCAATAGAGAATGTGTGGCGCATTTTGAAGCGCAAAATGCGACAACGAAGACCCCGTACTGTTGCCCACCTTAAGACTTGTTTGCAGGAAGAATGGGACAAAATTACACCTGAAACAACTTCATCACTTGGTGTCTTCAGTCCCTAAACGTCTTTTAAGTGTTGTGAAAAGGAATGGCAACATTACAAAGTGGTAAATGCTTTACTGTCCCAACTTCTTTTGGAATGTGTTGCAGGTCTGAATGACAGGAAAGGATGTATATTTACAAATGACATGAAGTTGTCCAGACAAAACATGAAATATTTTGTGTTCATATTGTCTGCAATGAAATACAAGTTAAAGTAAATTTAGAAATCACTACTTTCTTTTTTTATTTGCGTTTTCCATACTGTCCCAACTTTTTCTGATTTTGGGGTTGTATATATATATATATATATATATATATATATATATATATATATATATATATATATATAATTATGGCTTTGAAAAATCATGTTAGAAAAGTATATTTAATAAACTTTGTCAAATAGATGTATAAGGATAGAATGATAAAAAATATATTTATTGTCATTGATTGATTGATTGATTGATTGATGCTACAAACTATTTCTCTCAGGAAAGCATTTGTGATTTAATTTATATTGTAGAAGTTGGAGTTGTACATGTCATGCTTTATGGCATATGCACTATTTGAACATTATTGACGTATTTGTTTAGGTTCCAGCTGAGGTACGAGAGTATCTGGACAGCAGCGGTTGGTGTAAATAGTGGCAATCCGATGGAAATGACACTCTATGACAAAGAAGCAATTATTCAGATCTCTGGAAAGTATTACTCTGGTTACATCTATGAGCTTGTGTTTGTCACTAATCAGGGGCGCTTATTTAAAGTGGGACAGTCTAGTGGAGCCTCATTTAACTTCTATCCAACCCAGAAAGGAAATGAGCTGCGTTTTCTCAGTGGACGACAGAATGGAAATGGCATCACCTCTATTGGGGCTCACTGGGCCGCAATACGTACTGCACCTGGGAAACCCTGAAATACATTTTTATCTTCTCAAATTTTAATTTAATGTGACCTTACTACAGAGAAACAGAAAAATGTATCTTGTTCTTGAATATCTTTGATCATTTGATTATATTGTTTTAACCTGTACTATGTTAAGGAGATGTTCTTATACCTAAGGCAGTTTGTCTCATTCAGTAAATTGTTAAAATAAAAAAGTGTATTAAATAAAAATGCATGAATAAACAATATTTAAGATGCACATCCCTTAAATATATATATATGGGTCCTAACGCCCCAGTATAGTGACGGGGACACTATACTGTAAAAAAGCACCGTCTTTCGGATGAGACGTTAAACCGAGGTCCTGACTCTCTGTGGTCATTAAAAAAATCCCATGACACTCATCGTAAAGAGTAGGGGTGTAACCCCGGTGTCCTGGCCAAATTCCCTCCACTGGCCCTTGTCAATCATGGCCTCCTAATAATCCCCATCAACTTGATTGGCTCTATCTCTCTCTCTCCTCTCCACCTGTATCTGGTGTGTGGTGAGCACACTGGCGCCGTTGTCCTGTGGCTGCCGTCGCATCATCCAAGTGGATGCTGCACACTGGTGGTGGTTGAGAAGAGACACCCACATGATTGTAAAGCGCTTTGGGTGTATGGCAATACACAATAAAAGCGCTATATAAATGCATCATTCATTCATTCATATATATATATATGGATAAAATAGTAATCTTATCCAGGCTAAATAATCAGAAGTCAAGGTGAACATGTTATAGATATAATGAGACAAATCTAGTTTAGCCTGTTATAAGAAATATCTGCAATGAGGAAATATCATAGTTTGTTTATCCAAAGTAGCAAAGAAAAAGAAAAAACAACAACAGCAACAATGTATCCGATATTACAGAGACTATATAACAATACAACATATACCATATATTTCATTAGGTGATTATACCAGTATATATCAGGGTAATGCAGGACCCTAAAATAAGGCAATACAAATAGCTAAATAGCATAAAATGTAACAAAACAATCTAATGGACATTACTTATAACAAGAGCAAGTAAGTTTATTTTTTTAAATAAAATTCAATCTGTGATGTGTCACGCAGGGTTTCTCTGAATATCCTTTTACTGTTTTTACTGTAAATTATTGTTAGCCAGTTGTTACTGCTGCATTTTACATTGTTTCCTTTAAAATTCACAAACATTTTAACAGTGTTAAGCAAAAAGGTTCATTAGGGACAGATAAACAACAACAGAAGACATGGATTAAATATTTTGCATCACTGATGCCATTACTCTTATGCTATATGTATATTGAAAATATACAGAATAATAAGTTTTCTTAATGTATTAAAATGTATTCAATAATACATAAGGAATTTTTTAAAACGGTTAGTTCCAGTACTTCATGCTGATTGGTCAATAGCTGGTCAATAGTGTTGGTCAAAAACTCAAGTTACAGTGGGCTTTATCATGATATCAAAAATAATTATTGATTTCTTATTAATATAATAATGTACTTTAACAGTGCTTTTGGTCATTCAATTATTTATTATTTCAAAACTGTTAAATTAACTAAAATATAAATATTTAGGTGCCTTCATTCAGCTTGCATTTCTCAAATATTCTTGTCTTATAGATGTGATTCTTAGTTATAATTTAGTGGAATATTTGATATTTGAAGAGCCCATGGCAGGAAAAGATCAGCTTCCCCTGCGGTCATCCAGCACTTTATAAAAGAGCAATTTCTTTTCTTTTTTTTTTTGTTAACAACTGTTTATTGAATTTTCTTCTGGGAACAGTAGTATAAAACAAAAAGCAGCTGTGCAAATTTAGAACCCACCCCAACCCCTGGTAGACTTAAAATAAATAAATAATAATAATAAATAAATTAATTAATATTAATAGATAAATAAATAACAATAAAATATTTTTTTACAAAGATTTTAGAAAAGATGACACAACATTAAAAGCTGAATGCCATAAATTTACAGTGTTCACATTAGATCCATGTATACAAGAAGTTGAGAGTTCCATCGAGATAATGTCCAACAAATACACAATCCAGGTTCGTCTGTCCATTGTGTGAGGAGGATTCCAACGGTTGACTAGCAATTTTTTTGCTGCTGTGAGAGCAGCTAACAGTAAACAACTTTGTTGGACGGACAAGGTGAAGTCCCAAAAGTCATTCATGAAAAAATGGCGCGGAGCCAAACATATCTCAGTACCCAACAAATATGATAGGTCCTGTGAGAGCTGAGTCCAAAAAGGTGAGAGAGAGGGGCATTCCCCCCAAAAAATGCAAAAACGTGCCTAAAGATCCTTGCGAACAGAGATTACACTTAGGAGAAGATGACAGATTCATATAAAAATGTTTCATTGGAGTCAAGTAAACCCTATGCAGCAATTTCCAATGAATAATTTGGTGATTAGGGTTTTTAGAAGACAATTTAAACATACCCCATACCTGATCTGAAAATAAAACATGCACATCCTCATTAAGATCCTTAGCCCAAACAGTTGTAATAGATAAAGGTTTGTATGAATGCTCAAGAAGTAAGATATAGATGACTGAAGCAGAGGCGGGAGATTCCTCAGAAGGAAGGATTAGATTGCGCAAAGAATGAACAGGCAGTTGAGAGTTCCAAGGCACCCCATGTGCCCGTAGGGCCGATCTAATGTGCAAATACATAAAAAAGGAGGTGCCTGGCAGATTATATTGAGTTTTGAGATTCTGGAAGGATTTTAAACCACTATCATCATAGTTATCTCCCAGAGTATTTACTTTATTATGAGTCCATTGCGGACAATGAAATGGAGTACTGCCTGACAAAAGATTATTATTGTGGAAAATAGGTGAATGCCTATACCATATTGTAACTAGTTGTGAATGTCTTTCAACATCCCTCCATGTGGAGAGGAGGTGGGTTACAATGGGACCAAACCTAGATTTACACTGCCTAAGTGGAACCCCTTAAAAAACAAGATGCTTCAATTTATACGGATAAACAATAGATTCCTCAATTTCTCTCCAAGACACAGAAGCGTCAGGATCAAAATTGGGGAAAGAAAGACCTCTATGTAATCTACATTGTTGTAAGGTTGTCAGTTTAATCCAAGGACGTTTCCCATCCCATATATACCGCGAAGCATCAAGTTTGTTCCACTAGCCAACCGGTGGAACGAGAGGAATCACGGAAGAAAATAAATGAATACGTGGGAGAACATTCATTTTAATCACCGATATACGAGCCTGAAAAGAAGTAGGAAGACGAGACCAATTTTCCAAATCTGAGGATACTTTGGCTAGAATACTATTATAGTTTTTTGAGACAATTTCCTGCAGGGAAGGAAAAACATCTATCCCCAAGTACTTACAATTTTGAACCAATGGAATAGATATAGAAAAGGACATGGAATCAATTTTAGAATTGAGGGGAAGTAGACATGACTTACTCAAATTAATTTTAAACCCAGAGAGAGATCCAAAATGGTCAAATAAATTCAACACATGAGGAATAGAATGTGACGGCTTCTCCAAAAACAATTATCATCAGCAAACAAATAAATATGATGATGAGTATTTCATATAAT
Source organism: Schizothorax lantsangensis (assembly GCA_027422415.1). NCBI lineage: Eukaryota > Metazoa > Chordata > Actinopteri > Cypriniformes > Cyprinidae > Schizothorax > Schizothorax lantsangensis. The sequence goes on along the minus strand of CM049850.1, from coordinate 12,603,156 downwards.
TATGGGAGAAATAGTTTCAGATTGTCGGACCGCTTGAGCTAAGGGTTCCTTGCATAGGGCAAATAACAGAGGAGAAAGCGGACAACCCTGACAAGTGCCTCGATGCATAAAGAATGGGTTAGAGCAAACAGCACCTGTGGGAACAGTGGCTGCTGGATTGGCGTACAGAATTTTTATCATATTTACGAAACTCGATCCTAGACCCAGATGCCGTAGAACTGCCCATAAATAGTTCCATTCTAGCTGGTCGAAAGCTTTAATCGCATCTAGAGATAATACTGCACAAGGGGAGGACAAACTATTAATTGAATTAATAATATGATATAACCTGCGTAAGTTATTCAAAGCTGAGCGAGATTTAATAAATCCTGTTTGGTCATGATGAACTAGCCTATTCATAAATTTCTCTAGACGACGAGATAGTACTTTAGCATATAATTTAACACCAGTCCCTATCAAAGAAAGTGGCCGGTAACTAGAACAGGAAGTCAGATCTTTGTCTTTTTTTAACAAAAGAGAAATAACAGCTATATTAATAGATGGGTGAAATGAGCCTTGAGTAACTGAAAAATGTATCATATCTAACATGAGGGGGCCTAAATCCGACCAAAAAGTAGTATACAATTTGATTGGAATACCATCTATGCCTGGGGATTTCCCCTTGTTCATAGATCAGATTGCTGACCCCAGCTCCTGAAGAGTGTTCGGTTCAGCCAGGTGGCTTGGTCTACTCCCTTGAAAATAGTAATTATTCCTTATAAATCCTTTAACTGCATTTCAAAGTGTTCGCGGATCATCCACTGAACCTTGGTTAATTTCAATAAACTCAGCAAATTTATTTCTGAATTGACTGCAAAAGTTTTCATCCTGTAACAATTTAGGGTTAAATCGCCATCTAGTGGCACGAGATGGCCTAGGGATCAAAGATAATCTGCACAAATTTCCATCATGATCCGACAGAGATAAGGAACAGATGGCATCACGAACAGCTGAAGATAAAGAAGTAGAAATTAAAATATAGTCAATTCGCGAATAGGATTTATGAGTAGCAGAAAAGAAAGTGAAAGGATTTAATAAATGGCAACTATTCACCAATGAGGATGAGGTTACACATTGCCGAAGTTTGTCAGAACAAAAAGCTTGAGAGTGTGATTCCTTTGGTCCAGATCTATCTAGGATATGCGACATTACAGAATTTGTATCTGCACCCAATACAATTTTAATATCCGAAAATTTCAAGAGATAGGTTGACAAAACAGAGAAAAAAGTAGGGCCAGGAGTACAAGGGGCATATACTGAAAGAAATACAATATTCCTATTCTCCACTATTGTTTTTATATATGATGCGATCTGGGAAAACCCATTGGATGTAGCGCTGGGACATTTTCAGGAAATTCAAAAAATAGGTTGAATGTCATTAAATTATTATTCTATAACATCTTGTCTATCATCTCTGAAAATATCATGGCAAAATTAACTTGTTTAGTGCAGAAAAATAGTGATTTATAGCAGCAAGCAGAAAAGACTGTGTCTTTCTCTTATGAACGCGCTGTGGAGGTGCTTTCTCTTAACACCCCCAAAACAGTTAACCTATCCTATCAAAATAAACCATGTAACATATATAATAAAAGTGTATCAATGCAAATTGCCCGCCAGTCCTGTGTAAACTACGGCACGCAAAGTTTATTTATTTATTTATTCATTTTAGTATTATGAGATGGCGGAGCGCAAGAAAACAACTCAGTCTGAAGTAGCTGCTCAATTAAACGATCTTGCTTGTCTCAGTCTGCTCAATCTTTTAGGGCATTGTCAGTGCCCTAAAACGATGTTATAATGGACTATTTCACATCCAGAGATGAAGGATCGGATGATGAAGTTACTAAAGAGGAGTCCGATGACAGTCTGTATATGCACAGGTGCGCGAACAGTTGCGCTGCGCTCGCTTTTCTGAGGCACACTATTTGTGCTCTCTAAACAAACAAGGGGTGATCAAAAGTTCAGAGACTATGCCCATGATAAACAACGGAAAACTGTCCCTTTCAGGGTAACGTTAGTCTGTTTGTGTAATGATGCAGTATAGCGCTCCTGACAGACAGCTCTCGTTAAACTCATGAAGTTAAAGTGAAACTCGTCTCACTTTAAACCCGTTTTTCTCAAAATCCCATTCCTGAAAATCATAGCTATCAGCCAACTTCAGATAGCCATAAGTTTCGTTATGGTCAAGCTATGGACAAAATAAAAACAGTTATGGAAAGTTATTTGTTACAGTTATTTGTTTTTCCTAAATTCCAAATAAACATATAGTCACTTAGAGCATTTATTTGCAGAAAATGACAAAAAATAAATAAATATATATATATATATATATATATATATATATATATATATATATATACACACACAAACACACACACACACACACATACATACATAAAGAAAGTGGAATGGCTGCCATACAAGTAGAGATGCTCTCTTATGGTTTGTTGGTGTCATTATTATTATTATTAAATGTTATTATTATTGTTGTTGTTATTTTTCTAGAAGGATGGCATTTAGTGAGTTTTAACATTAATACATATTTTTGTCTTTGATACATATTTGTATTGTGTGGTAACCGTTTTATAAAAGCAAAGCATGGTTGCTGTTACGACACGTGTGTCATGGGGATCCATTTGCAAGGCTTTATTAACATGAGTGGTCGGAAACAAGCATGGGTCAAACATTGGCAAACCGGTATATAGAGGGCAAGACAGAAGAGTAGTCCTAGGGCAAGCGTGGGTCGACGATCAGCAAACAATATCCAACAAGGGCTAGGCAGAGAGATAATCGAAGTATACGAGCAATAATCCAAACGAGATGCAAACAGAGTCCAAAGGGCAAGGCTATAAGGGTAAATCCAGAAAACACGGGCAGGAATCAAACACGGGAAAACTAACAAGGCAAACTGAAAACTAGGAACGCTCTGTAGAGTAGCTATGGCTAAACAATACTCGGCAGAGAGCAAGAGGAAGTCCCAGGTTTAAGTAAGCTGTGTAATTGTGAGATGATTCTCAGGTGTGAGCGTGATCAGTGTGAACAGCTGTGTGTGTGACGTCAGTGCAGTGTATTATGGGAAATGTAGTCTTAGGTGACGTTCAACAGTTAGTGTAGTGCAAGAGTCCATGTGGTGAGTGAGTGACCTCTGGTGGCGATCGGGCGGAAGGCCACAGATTCGTGACAGCTGCTTATATACAATTATATAATACACTTAAAATATAATACACTTCATAATATATAGATACATGTAAGTTAATTTGTCTATAATAAATAGTATTTAATTAATTAATTACAATCATACAATAATTACCTGTTTAATGTATAATTTGATGCATTAGGCAGCATGACATGAAACAATATATATACAGTATATATATATATATATATATATATATATATATAGTCACGCTATGGTGAATAATAAACACACAAAGAAGAAGAAGAAGATCAAGTCAAATAGCCTTTAATTAATCCACAAGAGGGTAAATCCATTTACAGGCAGGCAGGAGACACATGTAGGGACGAAGTCGAATGAACAAAGACAAACTGAACAGACTAGAACTTAAGTAGGGAAGCTAACTAATCAAAGAGAGACAGAAACTGGGTCAATGAACACATGAGGGATATATATATATATATATACATATATATATCCCTATATGGTACCGTGTTGCAACACAACATTTTTTTATTTTTTTTTAAATAAAATGAGACACATTTAATTGATCAATGCTGTCTCATGGAAGTAGAAGTCAAAATGTGCGTTGAATGATTAGTGTATGACATTAAAGTACCACTAGAGTGATAAAAGAGCAGATGGATCCTTATGCTTTCGAATCGCTCTCGTGGTACTTTGATGTCATACACTGATCATTCTGCGCAGCGCCGCTTCAAGTCGAACACACCTAATTACTAATAAATGAACATACAAAATAGTGGTCACATGACCCACAGGGGTCCATTTTGTTTCCAATTTCAGGACATGTACACATGTCACATGACTCCATGTTTTGTCCAATGAAAAGTGCATTTTTCATCAATTTCCATACATATAATTGTCACGGTTCACAGGTTTGTGCGTTCATTCCTGTTTGTTTTGTCTGTCTCCTTGTCACGTGTTTGGCAGCGCTCGTTGCTGTATAATCAAACACAGGGCAAATGAAGGTGTAGAACACAAGGATGCAGAAGAAATCAGCTGAGTTAAATATATGAGGAGCCAATTATTCAGTTTTTCTTTTTTAATAAATCTATACTGTGTTTTTCTGAATGGGGTGCTGTGTGCATTAATGAGGAAAAAAAATCTTAAATGATTAGTACAAAGAGTGAAAAATTTGCTACTTTCCGTATATGTGGAGTGTTTGCTCTTGTCTTTTGTCAGATTGTTGGTGTGCTTACCTGCTGTTGTTTTGTTCCGTCCAGTGTTGCTCTCTGGCTCCTGTGTTCTTGTTTCGTTCCTGTTCGGAGTTTCACGTTCTCTCTCTCTCTGGATTTCCCAGACGTCAAGTCAAGTCACCTTTATTTATATAGCGCTTTTAACAATACAAATTGTGTCAAAGCAACTGCACAATATCAAAATAGGAAAATAGTGTGTCAATAATGTAAAATGACAAGATTAAACACTCAATTTTCAGTTTAAGGCATTTCATTATTGAATTCAGTGATGGCATTGTCCATCTCAGTTCAGTTCAAAAAGTTTCTGTTCAATCAAGTCGACGATATCGCTGGAAATGAAGTGTCCCCAACTAAGCAAGGCAGAGGCGACAGCGGCAAGGAACCAAAACGCCATAGGTGACAGAACGGAGAAAAAGACCTTGGGAGAAACCAGGCTCAGTTGGGGGGCCATTTCTCCTCTGGCCAGACGACCCAGCAGTTCAATTCCAACTGCTGCAAAGTCAGATTGTAAGGGCTCAACTGGTTCCAGTGGTCTTTTCCCGATGACTGTCTAGGTGATGGGGTCCTCACTGGGGATCTGTCTCTGGGGCTCAACTAGGTGTCCTGGTCTCCGCTGACGTTCAGGGCTGTAGAGGTCGTCTCTAGGTGCTGATCCACCATCTGATCTGGATACGGACTGGATCTGGTGACTGCAGTGACCTCGGAATAAGAAAGAAACAGACTAATATTAGCGTAGATGTCAATCTTCTTACATTTACATTTACATTTAATCATTTAGCAGACGCTTTTATCCAAAGCGACGTACAAATGAGGAGAACAATAGAAGCAATCAGACCATCGAGAGAGCAACAGTATACAAGTGCCATGACAAGTCTCAGTTAGTCTAACACAGTACACGTAGCTAGGATTGTTTTTTTTGTTTTTGTTTTTTTTATTAAATAGAATAGGTAAGTGTTAGTATTAGTTAGTCAGGTGCTGGCGAAAAAGATGTGTCTTTAGATGTTTTTTAAAAATGGCTAAAGACTCAGCTGTTCGAATTGAGATCGGGAGGTCATTCCACCAGCTGGGCACAGTCCAGGAAAAGGTCCGTGAGAGTGATTTGGTACCTCTTTGGGATGGCACCACAAGACGTCGTTCACTTGCAGAACGCAAGCTTCTGGAGGGCGCATAAGTTTGAACTAGTGAGTTTAGGTATATTGGTGCAGTGCCAGTTGTGGTCTTGTAGGCAAACATCAGTACCTTGAATTTGATGCGAGCGGCTATTGGTAGCCAGTGTAACCTGATGAAGAGAGGGGTAACGTGAGCTTTTTTCGGCTCATTAAAGACCACTCTGGCTGCTGCATTCTGGATCAGTTGCAGAGGCTTGATAGTACATGCGGGAAGGCCCGCCAAGAGAGCATTACAATAGTCCAGTCTGGAGAGAACAAGAGCTTGGACAAGGAGTTGTGCAGCTTGCTCTGACAGGAAGGGTATAATCTTCCTAATGTTGTATAAGGCAAATCTGCAGGACCGGGCCGTTGTAGCAATATGGTCTGTGAAGCTTAACTGATCATCGATCACAACTCCAAGGTTCCTGGCAGTCCTGGAAGGAGTTATGGTTGACGAACCCAGCTGTATAGAGAAGTTGTGGTGAAGTGATGGGTTGGCGGAGAACACGAGCAGTTCTGTCTTAGCAAGATTGAGCTGAAGGCGATGGTCCATCATCCAGCTAGAAATGTCACTCAGACAGGCTGCAATGCGATCAGTTACCGTCGGATCATCTGGTTGGAATGAGAAGTAGAGTTGAGTGTCATCAGCATAGCAGTGGTAGCCATGCTTCTGAATAACCGATCCTAATGACGACATGTAGATGGAGAAGAGAAGTGGTCCAAGCACTGAGCCTTGAGGAACTCCAGTAGCAAGAAGTTGTGACTTTGAAACCTCACCCCTCCAAGACACCCTGAAGGACCTATTTGAGAGGTAAGACTCGAACCACAGGAGGGCGGTTCCTGAGATGCCCATCTTTCTGAGGATGGACATGAGGATCTGGTGGTTAACTGTGTCAAAGGCAGCAGACAGATCCAGCAAGATGAGTACAGAGGATTTGGAAGCTGCCCTTGCCAGTCTCAGGGCCTCTGTAACCGAGAGTAGGGCAGTCTCAGTTGAGTGGTCACTTCTGAAGCCAGATTGGTTGTTGTCCAGAATGTTGTTCTGTGCAAGAAACAGAGAGAGTTGGTTGAACACAACTCGCTCAAGTGACTTTGCAATGAATGGAAGAAGGGATACCGGTCTGTAGTTTTCTAAAAGTGCTGGATTTAGAGCATGTTTTTTAAGCAGTGGGCTTACCCGAGCCTGCTTAAATGCTGTGGGAAATGTACCAGTGTGAAGCGAGGTGTTGATAATGTAAGCGCAGGTATGACCGAAGAAGAAATGGCTTGAAGGAGGTGAGTGGGGATAGGATCTAGCGGACAAGTAGTGGGATGATTGGAAAGGATGAGTTTGGAAACCTCTGTCTCCGAGAGAGGAGAAAAAGAGGTGAGAGATTGTGTATTTGTCGTTATGAAGTTATTATTAGTTTGTGGTGTGAGGAATTGGTCACTGATGGTTTTTGTTTTATTTGTGAAGAAAGTTGCAAAGTCATCAGCTGTAAGAGTTGATGAAGGAGGAGGGGGAGGAGGACAGAGAAGAGAAGAGAACGTTTTGAAGAGTGCGCGAGAGTCGGAACCTTTGTTAATTTTGTTGTGGTAGTATGTCATTTTAGCAGTGGAGACATTTGCAGAGAAGGAAGAGAGGTGTGACTGATACACACTAAGGTCGGTAGAGTTTTTGGATTTGTGCCATTTCCTCTCTGCAGCCCTTAGTTTAGCACGATGTTCACGGAGAACATCGGACAACCAGGGGCAGAGGGGGTAGCGCGTGCTGGTCTGGATGAAAGGGGGCAAACGTTGTCTAAGCAAGATGTTAGAGTGAAGCAAAGAGTGTCAATAGCACTGTTTGTGTCGAGTGCTGAAAACTGAGAGGGTGAAGGTAGTGCGGATGAAACCATTGAGGATAGGCGAGAGGGAGAGAGCGAGCATAGGTTACGTCGAAAGGTGACCTGCGAAGGAGCGTGTGCTATGTCAGGATTTAGTGTGAGGTTAGAAATGATGAGGAAGTGGTCTGAGGTGTGCAGTGGAGTTACTAATGTGTTGTCAGTGGAGCAGTAGCGTGTGTAGATGAGGTCCAGTCGGTTACCTGATTTGTGAGTAGCTGTAGTAGACACTCGTTTGAGGTCAAATGAAGTGAGAAGAGTGTTGAAGTCAGTAGCCTGGGGTTTTTCTAGGTGGATGTTGAAGTCACCGAGCAGTACCAGAGGAGTACCATCTTCAGGAAAGTTTGACAGTAACACATCCAACTCCTCCAGGAAGTCAACCAGTTGACCTGGGGGACGATACACAACTACAACGTGGATTTTAGCAGGGTGGGTAATAGTAATTGCATGAGATTCAAATGAACTGTTGCCTGTAGGAGATGGCAGAAGATCAAATTTCCATTAATTTGAAATAAGGAGACCAGTGCCTCCACCCCTCCCAATCGTGCGAGGGGTGTGGGAAAAAGTGAAATTAGTGGAGAGAGCTGCAGGAGTGGCAGTGTCCTCAGGTTTGATCCAAGTCTCAGTTAGGGCCATGAGGTTGAGACCGGAATGGGTAGCAATAGAAGGAATACAATCTGCTTTGTTTACAGCAGACTGGCAGTTCCAAAGACCAATTGGAACAGAGAGTAAAGTAGTAGAGGACAGAGGGACCGTTCGTAGATTATTAGGATTGGCCTGCCTCCAACGTACAGCGCGTGCTCTCCGAGTGTTAGTAGTAATAGTACAGATTTTAAAGCACATAGTGAGTACAATTGACTAAACAATTAGATGAGAACAAGTTGGGAAAAAAGTAAAGAAAGGGGAGAAAGCAATACTCAAGTGCCTTGTTGGTGTCCTTGCTCGGTGGAGTCATGCAAGGTAGAGTCGATCGTCTTTACACTCGTCGGTCTTCACACGAGGAGGGCTTCACACGAGAGCTGCCGCGACCGCTGCCGCGTTGTACAAACCAGTTTTATACTTGCCTAATTACTAGTCCCTGAAGTCAGCTGACCATGCCTTTCTACTTAGCAAACCGAAACTGGGAACTCCCGCGATAAGAACGAGAACAAATGTGACTTGCGAACGCGTTTACCAGGTAAAACACAGTATGCAAAAACAATGTTTCCTAGCAACGACAACTGAGCTGAAATCTAATGAGAAAACAAGACTAAACACTTACAAACTGCTGTTCTCTTCTGCTGTTCGACTGCTTCTTCTAACAAGTGTCACTGAGTCAGGTAAATAAGTACTTTCTCTGGCTTAGACCACGCCTTTCTACTTAGCAAACCGAAACTGGGAACTCCCGCGATAAGCACGAGAACAAACGCGACTTGCGAACGCTTTTACCAGGTAAAACACAGTATGCAAAAACAATGTTTCCTAGCGACGACAACTGAGCTGAAATCTAATGAGAAAACAAGACAAAACACTTACAAACTGCTGTTCTCTTCTGCTGTTCGACTGCTTCTTACGATGTAACAAGTACATTGTGTGTTATGGGAAGTGTTCCCAGTTCCGGTTGACCTAATTAATGCAGCCTAACAATCCTTTAAGGGATTTGAATATTGTTTGGGTTTTTTAAATAGTAAAAAGATCTGCCGCCCGCAGTTGATTTTGATATTCTAGGTATTATCAAATGGCCAGAGTTTTGAGAATGCAGCGGCCGTGGAGGACTATAATGCGATAAGAGCTTGCTCAAGAACTGAGGAGCTAAACCATTCAGGGCTTTATAAGTAATTAACAAGATTTTAAAATCTATACGATGTTTAGTAGGGAGCCAGTGCAGTGTTGACAGAACCGGGCTAATGTGGTCATACTTCCTGGTTCTAGTAAGAACTCTAGCTGCTGCATTTTGAACCATCTGTAGTTTGTTTATTAAGCGTGCAGAACAACCACCCAATAAAGCATTACAATAATCTAACCTTGAGGTCATAAACGCATGAATTAATATTTCTGCATTTGACATTGAGAGCATAGGTCTCAGTTTAGATATATTTTTAAGATGAAAAAATGCAGTTTTACAAATGCTAGAAACGTGGCTGTCAAAGGAGAGATTGCTATCAAATAGCACACCTAGGTTCCTGACTGATGACGAAGAATCGACAGAGCAGCCATCAAGTGTTAGTGTTCTAGGTTATTACTTGTGGGGTTTTAGGTCCGATAATTAACACCTCTGTTTTTTCAGAATTTAGCAGTAAGAAATTACTCGTCATCCAATTTTTTATATCGACTATGCATTCCATAAGTTTCTCAATTTGGTGTGTTTCACCAGGCCGTGAAGAAATATAGAGCTGAGTATCATCAGCATAACAGTGAAAGCTAACCCCATGTTTCCTAATGATATTTTCCAAGGGTAACATGTAAAGCGTGAAAAGTAACGGCCCTAGTACTGAGCCTTGAGGTACTCCATTCTGCACTTGTGATCGATATGATACCTCTTCATTTACTGCTACGAATTGATGGCAGTCAGATAAGTACAATTTGAACCATGCTAATTCACTTCCACTAATGCCAACAAAGTTTTCTAGTCTATTCAAAAGAATGTTGTGATCGATAGTGTTGAACGCAGCGCTAAGTTCCAGTAGCACTAATAGAGAGATACAACCATGATCAGATGATAAGAGCAGGTCATTTGTCACTCTAATGAGAGCAGTCTCAGTACTATGAGATGGTCTAAATCCTGACTGGAAATCCTCACAGATATAATTTTTCTCTAAGAAGGAATATAATTGTGAGGATACAACCTTTTCTAGTATATTTGACAGAAAAGGGAGATTCGAGATCGGTCTGTAATTAACTAGATCTTTGGGGTCAAGTTGTTTTTTTAATGAGATGCTTAATAACAGCCAATTTAAAGTTTTTGGGGACATATCCTAATGACAATGACAAATTAATAATAGCCAAAAGAGGATCTATGACTTCTGGAAGCACCTCTTTTAGTAGTTTAGAGGGAATAGGGTCTAACATACATGTTGTTGGTTTAGATTATTTAACAAGTTTATACAATTCTTCCTCTCCTATAGTAGAGAATGTGTGGAATTGTTCCTCAGGGGATCTATAGTGCACTATTTGATGTGATACTGTAGCTGACGGCTACATGGTTACAATTTGATCTCTAATAGTATCAATTTTGGAAGTAAAATAGTTCATAAAGTCATTACTGCTGTGCTGCTGGGAAATGTCAACACCTGTTGTTGCTTTATTTTTTGTTAATTTTGCCACTGTATTGAAAAAATACCTGGGGTTATGTTTGTTTTCTTCTAAAAGAGATGAAAAGTAATCAGATCTAGCAGTTTTTAAAGCTTTTCTGTAGGATAGGGTACTTTCCCGCCAAGCAATACGAAATACCTCTAGTTTTGTTTTCCTCCAGCTGCGCTCCATTTTCCAGGCTGCTCTCTTTAGGGTGCTAGTGTGCTCATTATACCACGGTGTTGGACTCTTTTCCTTAATCTTCCTTTAGCGTAAAGGAGCAACCGTATCTAAAGTGCTAGAAAAGAGAGAGTCTCCATTCAGCAGTCATCGCCCAGCCCGTTGCAGTCTCCTCGCTGCCAAGGCCTGCTCATCCAACTGCGACTCACGATTCTGATCATCCTGTTGTATTTTTCTGTGCCTTGTTTGAAATAAACTGTTTGCTGCATTTGCTACTGGATTCAGTATTATTTCCTGACAATAATTGCCTACAAAAAATCTTAAGTCACCTTCATTGGGTAGTAAAGAAGTATTTTCAAAAACTTTACATAATATTTCATCAAATGTATCATAGGATATTACAAAAAACTGGATGTTGCCTCAAGGCAACATTGTACCGTAATGGAATCGCATATTGCCATGCAGGCATACTAGGTTAGAATACAAGTATATGATTTTTGCAAGGAAAAGAGTTAGATTTATCTAAATGTATTAGAATTTTTGCATTATTTTGTAATGCATTTGCAAGAATAGAAATTCTCATACTATATCTGCACATATTATGAGTTTTCTGTAGAGTTTAATTGTTTCCTCAGCTTTCACAAGCAATGAGGTGTCATTATTGAAGTAAGAGATTTTGCATGCATGTGCTTGTGTGTGTATGTGCATGCTTGTAAGGATAAAGTGCATATTAGTATAAGGTTATGATGATTTTTCAGTGCTGTCAAATGATTAATCGCATCCAAAATAAAAGTGTTTGTTTGCATAATATATGTATGTGTGCTGTGTATATACAGTATATGCATGTATATAATTCAGAAAAATATGTTATGTTTATATATTAAATATATTTATTTCTAATATAAATTATATGAATATAAATATAGACATGCAAATACATGTAAATATTTTCAAAATATATGCTTTATGTGTGTGTTGTAACGGAGCCGACGAGACGTGAGGCGAGCGGATCCAATTGCAAGCTTTTATTAGTAAACATAGTCAAAACACAAGCAGGGTCAAACAACAGCAAACGGGAATGGCACAGGCAAGACACAAGAGTAATCCTAGGGCAAGCGTGAGTTCCCGATCGGCGAACAACATCCAGAGGGCTTGACAAGAGGGCTAGTCCAATAACATGAGCAATAATCCAGAAGAGGAACAAATTGGCAGTCGGACGGAAGACCACGAACCAGATTCGTGAAGTGTATTTATATATACATAGTAAATATACACAGAACACACACATTTATTATGCAAACAAAAACTTTTATTTTGTATACAATTCATTGAGATTAATCGTTTGACAGCACTAATATATATATATATATATTATATATATATATATAATATGCTTTGAATCAAAGCAATATAGAAATCCTGGCCAGGACGTGTCCGTGAAAAATGGCACGTATGTTCACCCTAATATACAGGTGCATCTCAATGAATTAGAATGTTGTGAAAAAGTTCATTTTTTCTTGTAACTTATTTCAAAAAGTGAAACTTTCATATATATTAAATTCATTACATGTAAAGTAAAACGTTTCAAAAGTTATTTTTGTTTTAATTTTGATGATTAGAGCTTACAGCTCATGAAAGTCAAAAATCAGTATCTCAAAATATTAGAATATTTACATTTGAGTTTCAATAAATGACCATCCATACAGTATAAATTCTGGGTATCTCTTGTTCTTTGAAACCACAATAATGGGGAAGACTGCTGACTTGGAAATGATTCAGAAGACGAACATTGACACCCTCCACAAAGAGGGTAAGTCACAGAAGATCATTACTGAAAGGTGTGGCTGTTTACAGAGTGCTGTATCAAAGCATATTAAATGCAAAGTTGACTGGAAGGAAGAATTTGGGTAGGAAAAGGTGCACAAGCAACAAGGATGACCGCAAGCTTGAGAATACAGTCAAGCAAAGCTGATTCAAACACATGGGAGAGCTTCACAAGGAGTGGACTGAAGCTGGAGTCAGTGCATCAAGAGTCACCACGCTCAGACGTCTTCAGGAAAAGGGCTACCAAGCCACTTCTGAACCAGAGACAACGTCAGAAGCATCTTACCTGGGCTGTGGAGAAAAGGAACTGGACTGTTGCTCAGTGGTCCAACGCCCTCTTTTCAGATGAAAGTAAATTTTGTATTTCATTTGGAAATCAAGGACCCAGAGTCTGGAGGAAGAGTGGAGAGGCACAGAATCCATGTTGCTTGAAGTCCAGTGTGAAGTTTCCACAGTCAGTGATGATTTGGGCTGCCATGTCATCTGCTGGTGTTGGTCCACTTTGTTTTCTAAAGTCCACAGTCAACGCAGCCATCTACCAGGAAATTTTAGAGCACTTCATGCTACGTTCTGCTGACAAGCTTTATGGAGATGCTGATTTCATTTTCCAGCAGGACTTGGCACCTGCCCACACTGCCAAAGGTACCAAAAGCTGGTTCAATGACCATGGTGTTACTGTGCTTGATTGGCCAGCAAACTCGCCTGACCTGAACCCCATAGAAAATCTATAGGGTATTGTCAAGAGGAAGATGAGAGGCACCAGACCCAACAATGCAGATGACCTGAAGGCCACTGTCAAAGAAAACCTGGGCTTCCATACCACCTCAGCAGTGCCACAAACTGATCACCTCCATGCCACGCCGAATTGAGGCAGTAATTAAAGCAAAAGGAGCCCCTACCAAGTATTGAGTACATATGCAGTAAATGAACATACTTTTCAGAAGGCCAACAATTCACTAAAAATGTTTTTTTTTATTGGTCTTATGAATTATTCTAATTTGTTGAGATAGTGAATTGGTGGGTTTTTGTTAAATGTGAGCCTAAATCATCACAATTAAAAGAACCAAAGACTTAAACTACTTCAGTCTGTGTGCATTGAATTTATTTAGTCAAAGTCAAAGTCAGCTTTGTCAATTCTGCCACATGTACCGTACATACATACAGAGAATTGAAATTGCGTTACTCTCTTACTCCCTGGTGCATACAGATAACACTAAACACAAACAGTAGAACGCAAAAATACAGATAAGTACAAATCATATATATATATATATATATATATATATATATATATATATACACACACACATATACACACACACACACATACATATTGTTACGGAGCTGACGAGACGTGAGACATACGGATCCATCTGCAAGCTTTTATTACAAGACATGGTCAAACAGGCAGGGTCAGGCAGTAGCAAACAGGTATAACGAGGACAAGGCAGAGAGTAATCCGAGGGCAAGTGTGGGTCGACGATCGGTGAACAATATCCAGAGGGCTAGGCAAGAGAATAATCCAAGAGCACGGGCAGGAATCAAAACACAGGGAATCTATCTAACACAGGGGATACAAGGAACGCTTGGTAAGGTAGCTAGGCTAACAATACTCGGCAGTGAGTGGCAGAAAGTCCAGAGCTTAAATAGTGTGGGTGCGTGTGTGTGATTGGGTGATGGTGATTGTGAGATGGAAAACAGGTGTGTGCGTGATCAGTGCAAACAGCTGTGTTGGTGCAGTGGATGATGGGAAATGTAGTCCTTGAGTGATCTGTGACTGACTGTGTGGTGTGAAAGTCCATGTGATGGGTGAGTGACCTCTAGAGGTGAATGACCAGAAGTTCATGGCCTGGATTTGTGACACATATATATATATATACATATATATATATATATATATATATATATATATATATATATATATATACATGCACATACATACACACATACATACACAAAAATGCAACTATTACAAATATACAAATAAGGACATGTAGGAAAAAAATAAAACATTAAATAAAGAAAATAAAAATAATAATATAAAAAAATGGATAAAGTGGCATAAGGCACATGGCAGATCAGAGTGCAAATCAGTGAAATAAACAAACAAACAAACAGTGCAGAATATAAATGGTGTAGTGCAAAGAGCTTATCAAGACTATTTAAAGTGACAAGGAGCAGTCTTTTTTATTCAGACTGTCAGAAGAGGTAGTTGAATGAATGAGGTCAGTCCAATGCTGTACAAGTGACCGGTGCTTGTCTCAGTGTGAGTGTGAGTGTGAGTGTGAGTGTGTGTGTGTGTGTGTGAGTGTGTGTTCGTGTGGGTGGGGGTGGGGGTCCGAGTTCAGTGATTCGTGGGGTAAGAGAGGGGAGGGGGGGCAAGGACGGGAGGGAGTTCAGCTTCCTGACAGCCTGGTGGATGAAGCTGTCTTTCAGTCTGTTTGTCCTGGCTTGGAGACTCCTCCAAGCCAGGAGTGAACTCCTGGCTTGGATTTAATACACGAGTTTCACAATTTGAGTTGAATTACTGAAATAAATGAACTTTTCCACGACATTCTAATTTATTGAGATGCACCTGTATATATATATATATATATATATATATATATATATATATATATATATACAAACCCGATTCCAAAAAAGTTGGGACACTGTACAAATTGTGAATAAAAAAGGAATGCAATAATTTTCAAATCTCATAAACTTATATTTTATTCACAACAGAATATAAATAACATATCAAATGTTGAAAGTGAGACATTTTGAAATGTCATGCCAAATATTGGCTCATTTTGGATTTCATGAGAGCTACACATTCCAAAATAGTTGGGCCAGGTAGCAATAAGAGGCCGGAAAAGTTAAACGTACATATAAGGAACAGCTGGAGGACCAATTTGCAACTTATTAGGTCAATTGGCAACATGATTGGGTATAAAAAGAGCCTCTCAGAGTGGCAGTGTCTCTCAGAAGTCAAGATGGGAAGAGGATCACCAATTCCCCCAATGCTGCGGCGAAAAATAGTGGAGCAATATCAGAAAGGAGTTTCTCAGAGAAGAATTGCAAACAGTTTGAAGTTATCATCATCTACAGTGCATAATATCATCCAAAGATTCAGAGAATCTGGAACAATCTCTGTGCGTAAGGGTCAAGGCCGGAAAACCATACTGGATGCCCGTGATCTTCGGGCCCTTAGACAGCACCGCATCACATACAGGAATGCTACTGTAATGGAAATCACAACATGGGCTCAGGAATAATTCCAGAAAACATTGTCGGTGAACACAATCCACCGTGCCATTCGCTGTTGCCGGCTAAAACTCTATAGGTCAAAAAAGAAGCCATATCTAAACATGATCCAGAAGAGCAGGCGTTTTCTCTGGGCCAAGGCTCATTTAAAATGGACTGTGGCAAAGTGGAAAACTGTTCTGTGGTCAGACGAATCAAAATTTGAAGTTCTTTTTGGAAAACTGGGACGCCATGTCATCCGGACTAAAGAGGACAAGGACAACCCAAGTTGTTATCAGCGCTCAGTTCAGAAGCCTGCATCTCTGATGGTATGGGGTTGCATGAGTGTGTGTGTGGCGTGGGCAGCTTACACATCTGGAAAGGCACCATCAATGCTGAAAGGTATATCCAAGTTCTAGAACAACATATGCTCCCATCCAGATGTCGTCTCTTTCAGGGAAGACCTTACATTTTCCAACATGACAATGCCAGACCACATACTGCATTAATTACAACATCATGGCTGCTTAGAAGAAGGATCCGGGTACTGAAATGGCCAGCCTGCAGTCCAGATCTTTCACCCATAGAAAACATTTGGCGCATCATAAAGAGGAAGATGCGACAAAGAAGACCTAAGACAGTTGAGCAACTAGAAGCCTGTATTAGACAAGAATGGGACAACATTCCTATTCCTAAACTTGAGCAACTTGTCTCCTCAGTCCCCAGACGTTTGCAGACTGTTATAAAAAGAAGAGGGGATGCCACACAGTGGTAAACATGGCTTTTTCCCAACTTTTTTGAGATGTGTTGATGCCATGAAATTTAAAATCAACTTATTTTTCCCTTAAAATGATAAATTTTCTCAGTTTAAACATTTGATATGTCATCTATGTTGTATTCTGAATAAAATATTGAAATTTGAAACTTCCACATTGCATTCAGTTTTTATTCACAATTTGTACAGTGTCCCAACTTTTTTGGAATCGGGTTTGTATATATATATATATATATATATATATGTTTTAACAAATCTCTGACTGATGCAGTGCAATATGACACAGAGTGGACAACAGAACCACATTACGGCACTTTAATGGAAATATAAATTCTTGACAATTAATTCATCATTAGGTCTCTGAAAATTATGGCTACATCTACCAGCTTATGTTTGTCACTAATCATGGGCGTTCTTTTGAAGTAGGGAAGCCTTCCCGAACTTAGTGGTGGACAGAATGAATGTGGCATCAACTCCACTGAAGTTCAAACAGATGTTTCAGGCCACTTTCCGCCAGCATCCTGACATCATTTGTTACACCGGGCCATTTCGCAACAATGTCTAAAATCCTATAAATTGCACTAAAAAAAACTTGAATGTTTATGCTGTGGTAACTCTTTCTATTTACGTAAGCATCCTCGTTTTCTGACAGTGCAATAATTCGGACATGGGTTTCATCAATTACTGCAACAACACTTGGGCAGCCTGCTATATTCATAAATGCCATTTTTTGAGCCTGCATGGTGGGAATGTTCAGTGGAAATTAATTAAATTAACTGCGACACAATAAGAGGATCTGAAAGTGATTTTCTGTGTGATCGCTCTGCTTACAGAACGTTGTGACAGACCCAAATCATCACTGCTGCATAGTTGTATTTTCCCAGTTGCCAAATATCTTAATGTTGTGATTACTTTCATTATTGGTGCTATGGAATTTCTGCACTGTCAGAGATGTTAGTTTATAGCTGTTACCTCTCTAATAAGATTGTTTACAAACATGATCCCTGCACAATCTAATCTGTAGCATCTTATTAACTCACTGTCATCCATTACCTGCAACACATTTCGTCTTCCTCTTAGTCTTTCAGCCATTTTCTCCTCTGCTAAAGAAACTCTTAAGCCTCTTAAAAGTCCTCCTCACTACTCCTAAAACTTTTTGTGTCCAAAACAGCCGACAGCTTTTGTTAGCTGTGGTTCGACTGTGGGCTAAGTTCCAGGAGGTAGGAGCAGGAGCAGAGTGTGGCTTCTTCTTGAGTATACATATTCTGATTATTTTTCAAGTTTTCGATCACCTATTCTGTTTAGTAGATTATTTTTTATTTTTTTTGTTAATTGATTTTCTTTTGTATACAACCCCAAATCAGAAAAAGTTGGGACAGTATGGAAAACGCAAATAAAATAAGAAAGTAGTGATTTCTAAATTTACTTTGACTTGTATTTCATTGCAGACAATATGAACACAAAATATTTCATGTTTTGTCTGGTCAACTTCATGTCATTTGGAAATATACATCCTTTCCTGTCATTCAGACCTGCAACACATTCCAAAAAAAGTTGGGACAGTAAAGCATTTACCACTTTGTAATGTTGCCATTCCTTTTCACAACACTTAAAAGACGTTTAGGGACTGAAGACTCCAAGTGATGAAGTGTTTCAGGTGTAATTTTGTCCCATTCTTCCTGCAAACAAGTCTTAAGGTGGGCAACAGTACGGGGTCTTCGTTGTCGCATTTTGCGCTTCAAAATGCGCCACACATTCTCTATTGGAGACAGGTCGGGACTGCAGGCAGGCCAGTCAAGTACCCGTACCCTCTTCCTCCGCAGCCAGGACTTTGTAATGTGTGCAGAATGTGGTTTTGCATTGTCTTGTTGAAATATGCATGGACGTCCCTGGAAAAGATGTCTTCTTGAAGGCAGCACATTGTGCTCCAAAATCTCTATGTACTTTTCAGCATTAATGGTGCCATCACAGAAGTGCAAGTTACCTTTGCCAAGGGCACTGACACAACCCCATACCATGACAGACCCTGGCTTTTGGACTTGTTGCTGGTAACAGTCTGGATGATCCTTTTCTTCTTTGGTCTTCACACGGCATCCATTCCTCCCAAAAAATACCTGAAATACTGATTCATCTGACCACAGTACACGTTTCCACTGTGTGATGGTCCATCCCAGATGCCTCCGAGCCCAGAGCAGTCGACGGCGCTTCTGGACACTGTTAACATAGGGCTTCCGTTTGGCACAGTACAGTTTTAACTGGCATTTGTGGATGTAACTACGTATTGTGGTACTTGACAAAGGTTTGCCAAAGTAGTCCTGAGCCCATGTGGTGATATCGCTTATAGATGAATGACGATTCTTGATGCAGTGCCGCCTGAGGGATCGGAGATCACGGTTGTTCAGCTTAGGCTTGTGCCCTTGTCCTTTACGCATTGAAATTCCTCCAGATTCCTTGAATCTTTTAATTATGTTATGCACTGTTGAAGGTGAAATATCCAAATCTCTTCCTATCTTTCTTTGAGGAACATTGTTTTTAAACATTTCAATAATTTTCTCACGTATTTGTTGGCAAACTGGCGATCCTCGGCCCATCTTTGCTCCTAAAGGACTAGACCTTTCTTGGATGCTACTTTTGTACCAAATCATAATTACAATCACCTGTTGACATCAACTGTTTCAAAACACATCATTATTTAACCAATTTACCTCATTACTAGCCCTAAATTGCTCCTGTCCCAACTTTTTTTGGAATGTGTTGCAGGTCTGAATGACAGGAAAGGATGTATATTTACAAATGACATGAAGTTGACCAGACAATTGAGTTGACAATTGAGAATATTGAGTTATATTCTTTTTTAGTATTACCTTGAACAACTTTTGTTATTTAATTTATGTGATTTAGATTTTTTTTCCTTGTTATAGTTCGAGTTTTTGTAGGGTTTTTTAAAGGTTTGTTTTCTTGATTTGCTAATATTGGCAATCTTGTTTTTGTTTTCAGTTTATCTTTTTATTGATACCTGTGCCTCCTTACCACTGGGTAGGGAACTTGTGCAAAATCTCATGGGTAAAATATTTGGGTGGGATTCCCAAAATGACATAGTTAGGCATTAATTGTATGTATCCTGGGATTGGGTTCAAAATTATTGGTCAATTATACCGGGCCGCATAGGGCTCGGCTACATAAGGTACAGATAAATATTTAAGTTGTTAAATTAAAGTTCATGCAAAAATTAAAGGTATTTTCTAATAATATAAATAGCATTGTGCAACGTTGGTCATCCTCACACCCCCAGCTCCATTGGGACTGATAACTCTTCTCTCAGCAGTTCTAGCAAGGGTTGGTCAGGACTGAATTGAACTTTGGGTCTAGTCTCTGAGAAGTATAAACTTTTAGACTTTTGACAAGCCTCTATAGAGCTCCTTCTACTAGGAAGTTGTATGACCTGAAATGACAACTGGTAATTTCATGGTGCAGAGAGCATGAAGTGAACTCAGCTTTCTGTCTAGTTCAGGGGTATGCATGTTTGGTCTTAGAGAGCCGCAGACCTGCAGTGTTCAGCTCCAGCCCTAATCAAACACACCTGAACAATCTAATCCACGTCTTTAGGATTACTAAGGCTATAGACAAGTGAGGATTTTTTCCACAGTTGGACCTGAACTCTGCAGGACTGAAGCTCTCTAGGACCAAACTTGCCAACCTCTAGCCTAGTTGGTCCTATTAGGCACATGGTTTGGTTTCACTTCTAAGCGACAGGGCCCACTCAATTTGGAGTCCCACATCTTCCAAATCCCATTGTTTCCCGAGAGGGGACGAGATGCTGTGTCACGTTGCCACTCCCTGGCTATGCCTGTGCATCTTCTTCAGACAAATCAATGTGTTTGGTGCTCATTTCAGGCATCTGTTTATGGATTCAATGTTATGTTACGCCACACCATGACATCCAAACATCTTGCCAATTGGATTAGTATATTTACAATAGATATGTGCTTCAGACACATCTCACATGGAAGCATTCCCATAGCATCGAAAGCTGATGCACCATCTTGTTTCCCTTTCAGGGAAATGGGCTACATACATAACCTATATGTTTTTGGTTGACAGGGTACAATGTTAATGGTGCAGTCCTGTGCTCTGTTGTTGTTAGTCAAAATAAGGATATATTACACTTACATTATTTCCCAGTGTTTAAGGAATGATAGGTTTTGTCATAGCATAGATCAGGGGTAGACAACCCATTTGCTCGTGGCTACTATGTTGCATAGTTTAGCTCTTAAAGCTATTAAAAAAGGTAATGTGTTATGGTAAACTTATAAGGAATAAAGAACAAAGATTTCCTCAGCTATGAGGAAATCTTTCACTTCTCCACAGTTCTTGACTGGTATTTCTAGACTTTCAAGTACCTTTCTTGAAATTGTTGGTTGACTTCCATCATAAAGAAAATCATATACACTTGAATGCATGTGAATTCCATCAGGTTAGTAGGAGTCACGCACTGAATGCTACATGCTCTTCTACCTGGGAAGAAACCAGAGTTCCTCAACATGGGACTGGTACTAAAAGCATGTTGCGGTCGCAAGTCTTGACGAACTCTTCTCTCATGGACTGGGGTGCAGTTCTTGATGGCCTTCTGGCCCATGGTGTTATCTCAAGTGGCACATAAATTGCTTGATGAGGGCAGTGTTTCTAGCTCTGAAACATTTCCACAGCTGAGGGCCTACCATGTGTTGGTCAGAACAGACAACCAGGGATCTTGCACCTTTTCCAAATACAAATTCAAGTACTTTTCAAGCATTTTCAAGGCGCATTTTCAAACTTTTCCAGCACTACTTTTACACACTTTTACAACTGTGGTATATTACATATTTGCATGCATTCTTACATTAAATCAGATGTTATTGTGCTATTTTAAATGTCATAGCATTTGTGATGACATTCTGCAGAAGAGTGACAAATTAAAGGAAAACATGTTTCATGGTCTCGACTGCATAATATATGCAACGTTATATGCTGAGAAAATCATTGTTGATTGCTCTTGATATTGTAATGATGTTTATTAATGTCAATTAATAGAATGCATGAATGAACATTTTTGTGTGTGGGGAAACAACATCATTGACATTAAGTGGACCCAGCTTACTGCCCAGTTGGTCCTTTGAGGCACATTGTTTGGCTTTGCCTCTAGTGCAGGGGTGTCAAACTCAGTTCCTGGTGGGAATAATCAGAGTTTTACTACAAATACCATTGTGAAACTATATAGTGTAGCAAAACCATTGTTAATTTGTGGTTACCATGGTTTAACTATAGTAACCATGGTTTTTGGTTTTATTTTTAGTAAAACCAAGGTTAATTTTCATAAGGGTTGTTTTGTTGTCTGCCTTAGCTCCCTCTAAACCCGTTTTAAAATGATTTGAATATTTGTCTGCTAAATTCCTACTCTTTACAATAGTAATTATGTCCTTTTATTAATTTTGCAGTAATTGACTGTTACTGCTAACATTTGCTAGCAGTTTAATGCTACAATAAAACTACAATATGCTATTGTTAAAACTACAATAATCTATTTACAGATGTAACTGACCTGCACTTTCAGTCCTGAACAAAACAGTTTTGCCTCTCTGCTACACCTGGGTACTTTCACTCTATTCTCGAGTCTTGCATCCTTTTGGTGGACGCACGGATGTGCGTAGCGTGCGCGAGGCGAATCTCATTGCCAATCAAGACTAACTGATTCATTATTTATTGGAGTTTTATTATTGAATGGCGAATTCGGAAATAATCACTTTAGTACATTTGGCAGGCAACAAAAACAACAACAACAATATAAAATAAAAAATTGTAGGGCAGCAGGCCACTTGGCTGCCAGGCCACTGGAATTCTCCGATGCTTCCGATGGCCAGTCTGCCCCTGTCCCCGCCAGTGAAGCAGCCGATTCCATTTACCTTCCTTCACTGGTCTGCTAGCATGCTGTGGGAGAAAAATACTAGTTAGCACAGCTTTACTGGGAAAGTGAGTAAGTAACATTAAAATAATTAATACAAGACGATGAAGAAAAGTGTATACATGTGTTTTAACGTATACCCCTTAATTTAACCTACCCCTAGGACTCTCATCTTCACGACGAGTCTCCCTGCCGGTCTGTCTTTGTCAGTGGTGCTGCAGTTAATTAAGACCAGTTAATACAGCTTGACTCGGAAACTCAGCGCTCCTTAGATATTCTTATGGAAACTTAAATGTGACTTTATATCTTGCAGATAACGTCAGAATACAACGCATAAAGTGATAAAAAAGCCAGATTGTACTGAAAATATACAATACCATACTGTACACAGCATATACAGTAAGAAACCTGAGAAAACAGTAATAATACTGTGAAAATAAAAAATATTTACAGTGTGCTGTTTGCTAGCTCTGACTACAGCAGTGCTGTATCATTGCCTTAAGTGGCCCACATCCGCATGCTATCTGGGGGGCCATCTAGCAGGCATACGATAATGCCGACATTTTCACCTCCTTTGATTGGACATCATTGAATCAATACACTTTCTATGGCCCCTGAATAGAAAGTTTTCAGGATTGCTGGTGACCCTGAATTTCCTCATGTCGACATTATCGTATGCCTGCTACACCGAGATGGCCCCCCAGATAGCATGAGGATGTGGGCCACTTAAGGCAATGATACAGAGAGAGCACTGCTGGCCTTCTTATGGCACATACATTGTTGGAAATGAGGCCCAGAACCACATGTATATCAGCAAATTTGACTGAAGTGGCTGTGAGAGGACCACAGTCGTGTGTGTAAAATAGCAAAAATGGCCCAAATGTATCAACTGGCCCATTTTCACATGTGGGCCGGTGAGGAAGTCTGTAGGCAAAGATGTAAGCCGAGGTGAGAGTTGACAGCACTTGGAGGGGCAATGTGTGAAATCTGAATGTAACCCTAAAGTGGCCCATGTGGTAAATAGTAAATATGGCCCAAATAGTGCCATCCACCTGGATGATGCGACGGCAGCCATATTGCACCAGAATGCCCACCACACACCAGCTTATTGGTGGAGAGGAGACAGAGTGATGAAGCCAATCAGTAGATATCTCAAACAGCAACATAGTTTTGGCCCAGATCCATCCCACATTTGGCCCGTGTGAAATCCATGCGGGCCAGATGTGGGCCGGATCTGGGCCGACACTGCTTGCTGTCTGGGATGGGGATGGTTAGGAGGCCACAATGGTCACACCTCGACTCAGGGCAGTCGTGGCCTAATGGATAGCGAGTCGGACTTGTAACCGGAAGGTTGTGGGTTCGAATCTCAGGTCCGGCAGGGATTGTTGGAGTATCCTCCTTCAATACCACGACTGAGGTGTCCTTGAGCAAGGCACCGAACCCCCAACTGCTCCCTGGGTGCTGTAACATGGCTGCCCACTGCTCCGGGTGTGTGTTCACTTAGGATGGGTTAAATGCAGAGAATACATTTCACTGCTGGTTATATACTCTCTATATAATTGTGTATGTGACAAATAAAAAAAAATCTAAATCTACTCTTTTCAAAAGACATCCAGGGATTTTTAATGACCATTAAAAAGTCAGGACCTCACTTTAACATCTCCTCTGAAGGACGGTGCTTGTTGACAGTATAGTGTCCCGGTCACTATATTGGGGCAATAGGACCCACACAGACTGCAGGGTGAGCACCCTCTGCTGGCCTCACTAACACCTCTTCCAGCAGCAACCTAGTTTTCCCAGGAGGTCTCCCACCCATATGTTTCAGAAAATGTGGCCCAGGTATGATATGGCATGGTAAGCACTGGCTAATGTGGCTGTGAGTCTAAAGTGGCCCGCATATGATGCCACAAATGTGGCCCAGTTATCCAAAACTATATCTGGGCCAGTTTTGGCAAAGATATGGCACAGTGAGAACTGGCTAATGTGGCTGTGAGCCTAAAGTGGCCTGCACACGATGCCACAAATGTGTCCCAGTTATCCTAAACTGTATCTGGGCCAGTTTTGGCAAAGATATGGCACAGTGAGCACTGGCTAATGTGGCTGTGAGCCTAAAGTGGCCCGCACATGATGCCACAAATGTGTCCCAGTTATCCTAAACCGTATCTGGGCCAGTTTTGGCAAAGATATGGCACAGTGAGCACTGGCTAATGTGGCTGTGAGCCTAAAGTGCCCCGCACATGATGCCACAAATGTGTCCCAGTTATCCTAAACCGTATCTGTGCCAGTTTTAGCAAAGATATGGCACAGTAAGCACTGGCTAATATGGCTGTGAGCCTAAAGTGGACCTTATATGATGCCACAAATGTGGCCCAGTTATCCTAAACCATATCTCGACCAGTTTTGGCAAAGATATGGCATGGTAAGCACTGGCTGATGTAGCTGTGAGCCTAAAGTGGCCCTCATATGATGCCACAAATGTGGCCCAGTTATCCAAAACCGTATCTGGGCCAGTTTTGGCTAAGATATGGCATGGTAAGCACTGGCTAATGTGGCTGTGAGCCTAAAGTGGCCTGCACATGATGCCACAAATGTGTCCCAGTTATCCTAAACCATATCTGGGCCAGTTTACTGGCTAATGTGGCTGTGAGCCTAAAGTGGCCCGCACATGATGCCACAAATGTGTCCCAGTTATCCTAAACCGTATCTGGGCCAGTTTTGGCAAAGATATGGCACAGTGAGCACTGGCTAATGTGGCTGTGAGCCTAAAGTGCCTCGCACATGATGCCACAAATGTGTCCCAGTTATCCTAAACCGTATCTGGGCCAGTTTTAGCAAAGATATGGCACAGTAAGCACTGGCTAATATGGCTGTGAGCCTAAAGTGGACCTTATATGATGCCACAAATGTGGCCCAGTTATCCTAAACCATATCTCGACCAGTTTTGGCAAAGATATGGCATGGTAAGCACTGGCTGATGTAGCTGTGAGCCTAAAGTGGCCCGCATATGATGCCACAAATGTGGCCCAGTTATCCAAAACCGTATCTGGGCCAGTTTTGGCTAAGATATGGCATGGTAAGCACTGGCTAATGTGGCTGTGAGTCTAAATACCTCAAACGCTGCAGAAGCAGAGCTGTCAAAATCATCAAAGACTCAAATCAAACTGGTAACTGTCTTTTCACTCTGCTGTCATCTGGTAAGCGCTTCCGCTGCCTGATGGCAAAAACTGAGAGACTTAGGAGGAGTTTCTTCCCCCAGGCCATCAGACACCTTAACTCAAACTCAGCCTCTTAACATCATCATGACTTCACTTATTAATCACTCACAATCAGTAAGATACTCACACTCATTATTATCTACCTCATACTGACAGTGTCATTTGCACACATCACTTTCTGTGTTTTGGTATCTTATTTTTTCATTTATTTTTTAAGATTGCTGCTACATGTCAACCATGTACAAATTATTTGCACATTCCTCTCTTGTACAGTCATGCCTATCTTAATATTTAAGTCTACAGTATACTATCATGCACATTATTTAATATTTTATATTTTGTTCTTTATATCTTTTTCTTTTTTATTAATTTAATTTTATGTATACTTCTTTGTGTTGTTTTTTTCTATAATATTGCACTGTCCATGGAGCGGACCTGACTCTCATTTCACTGCTGGTTAATACTCTCTGTATAATCGTGTATGTGACAAATAAACCTTGAACTTGAAAAAGTGGCCGGCATATGATGCCACAAATATGGCCCAGTTATCCTAAAACATATTTGGGCCAGTTTTTGCAAAGATATGGCACAGTGAGCACTGGCTAATGTGGCTGTGAGCCTAACTTGTCCCACATTTGACATGGCAAATATGCCCCATATATTATAAAACAGATCAAGCCCACTTGTGGTTTGGATGTTGCACTTGACACTGGCTTATTGAAATGGAAGTTTGAAATTCTAAATATGGCCTAATAGAATTTGGCTACTTTTAGTAGGATGCAACACAGTTAACTGATGCAGGGTGATCTGGATATGAGTCTTAAGAAGGCTACATACCCACCCAGACAGCAACCAGTGTCAGCCCAGATCCGGCCCACATCTGTCCCACATGGATTTCACACAGGCCAGATGTGGGCCGGATCTATGTAAGCTGTTCTTGCAGCTCACTGTTCTAAATTATGATGATTGGGGATATTTTATATGTTAATGACATTAATTAGGAGTTGTTTACAAGGCAGATAGCTGAAACCATTCAATTGCATGGAAGTTCAAGATCATTTGCGATTCAAAGATTTCACATCTGAAAGAGACGCGTACGCGTGTTTTCTGTTCGTACGTTCATTCTATGAATCAAACGTACGCATATTCGAGAGATGACCATAAGATCAAATGTAGGATGGTTTCTGCGCAACAGTTTATAAATGAGGCCCCCGGGTTCGAATAAAAGAATCAACTGTGGCCCACATTAGGGCCAGTTTTGGTTTATTTGGTTGGCAATGCTAAGGTTTACTTGAGGCCCAAATCTGGCAAACAGGGCCTGACTGCCCAAATGCCATTATTTCACATGGTATGTGGGCCGGAGCAAGGTGTTGGATCTGGACCAGAACTAAAATAAATGTGGCCCAGATTTGGGCCAGTTCTGCTTTATTTTATTTATTTATTGTCATGGCTGCCATGCGGCCTTCCTATGGCTTGCTTGTGGCCCAAATTTGGCAAACAGGTGTGGACCACCCAAATGCCGTCAATCTACATAGTATGTGGGCCAGAGCAAGGTGTTAGATCTGGGCCGGATCTGGGCCAGAAATAAAATAAATGTGGCCCAGATTTAGGCCAGTTCTACTTTATTTGGTTTATTCATGGCTGACATTGGGCCTTCCTTTGGCTTACTTGTGGCGCAAATTTGGCAAACTGGAGCGGACCGCCCAAGTGCCATCATTCTTCACAGTATGTGGGCCGGAGCAAGGTGTTGGATCTGAGCCAGATCTGGGCCAGAATTAAAATCAATGTGGCCCAGATTTGGGCCAGTTCTGCTTTATTTGGTTTATTCATGGCTGACATTGGGCCTTCCTTTGGCGTACTTGTGGCCCAAACCTGGCAAACAGGAGCAGACCACCCAAGTGCCATCATTCCACACGGTATGTGGGCCAGATGAAAATGTCAGGCGTGGGCCTGATCTGGGCCTCAGGAACTTTGCTATCTGGGCCTGGTGTTGCCAACTCAAAATCTGATTGGTTAAAGAAACGGTTTCATTGCCATTTATTTTAAGCTACAGGTGCCTGCACTGTTGATTCTGAAGGCCTCAAGGCAGATTTCTTTGACCCTGGCAACACATAATTGCTGAAATATGATAGGTTACAAGCTCTAATAGAAACATACACTAATGGAAGCAGAGTAACCAAGAGAAAAGCTATGAAATTGTAGGGTATCTACAACCCAAATACCGGAAATGTTGGGAAATTAAAACTAAAATAATTTCAAATCACATGAGCCAATATTTTATTCACAATAGAACATAGATAACATAACAAATGTTTAAACTGAGAAATTTTAAAATTTTACCACGGGTTACAAATACCACGGGTATTTCTCTCAGAAGTAAAGATGGGCAGAGGCTCTCCAATCTGTGAAAGAGTGCATAAAATGATTGTGGAATACTTTAAAAACAATGTTCCTCAACTTCAAATTGCAAAGGCTTTGCAAATCTCATCATCTACAGTGCATAACATCATCAAAAGATTCAGAGAAACTGGAGAAATCTCTGTGCGTGAGGGACAAGGCCGAAGACCTTTGTTGGATGACCGTGGTATTTGTGACCCGTGACAGCAGAGACACACGGAGCCTGTGGCAAGCCATTCAGACCATCACTGACTACAAGCCCCCGCCACAGGCCTATGATGATGATCCATCCCTCCCTGATACACTCAACCACTTTTATTCACGGTTTGAAATGCAGAGTGACACACCTGCACAAAAACTGCCCACACCTCCCAACGACCAGGCGCTCTGTCTGTCTGCAGCCGACGTAAGGAAGACCCTATCCAGGATTAACCCACAAAAGGCTGCGGGTCCTGACAACATACCTGGCCGCGTACTGAAAGACTGTGCTGCACAGCTGACGGATGTCCTAACAGATATCTTCAACACCTCACTGAGCCAGGCAGTCGTCCCCATATGTCTCAAATCCACAACGATCATACCGGTACCAAAGAAATCACCTGTATCCTGTCTAAATGACTACCATCCCATAGCACTGACTCCAATCATAATGAAGTGTTTTGAGAGGTTAGTCATGCAAAAAATCAAAACCAGCCTCCCCAACACACTCGATCCGCTCCAGTTTGCATACCGTCCAAACCGCTCTACGGACGATGCAATTTCCACCACCCTCCACCTGGCTCTCACCCACCTAGAAAATAAAGACTCCTATGTTAGAATGCTGTTCATTGACTTCAGCTCGGCATTCAACACAATAATCCCACAACAGCTCATAAATAAACTAAACCTGCTGGGCCTTAACAATTCCCTCTGTAATTGGATCCTGGACTTTTTAACCGGAAGACCTCAGTCAGTCTGTGTCGGCCACAACACCTCAAGCACTACCACACTGATCACAGGTGCCCCACAAGGCTGTGTGCTCAGCCCGCTGCTTTTCACGCTGCTGACCCATGACTGCACTGCCAAGTTCAGCTCCAACCACATCATCAAGTTCGCTGATGACACAACAGTGGTAGGTCTCATCAGCAACAACAATGAAACGCACTACAGAGAGGAAGTGGCACAGCTGGCTGAATGGTGTGGCGCTAACAATCTGTCACTCAATGTGGAGAAGACAAAGGAGGTTGTGGTGGACTTCAGGAGGAGGAACTCCATCGACCACCCCCCACTGACCATCGACAGCTCGACTGTGGAGAAAGTCAGCAGCACTAAATTCCTGGGGGTGCACATCACGGAGGATCTCACCTGGACCACCAACACCATGTCACTCTCCAAGAAGGCACAACAGCGCCTACACTTTCTCCGCCGGCTGAAAAGAGCAAGTCTCCCACCACCCATCCTCACCACATTCTACAGGGGCACCATTGAGAGTGTGCTGACCAGCTGCATCACTGTCTGGTACGGGAACTGCAGTGCTGCTGACCGTAAGACCCTCCAGCGGACAGTGAACACGGCTGCAAAGATCATCGGTGCCCCTCTCCCATCCATCCTGGACATTTTCCTTGCAGGATGCTCCAGCAAATCCAACAGCATCATGAAGGACCCCACCCACCCCTCTCACAGTCTCTTCCAGCTCCTACTGTCAGGAAGACGGTACTGGAGCATCAGAGCCCGGTCCGCCAGACTGCTCAACAGCTTTTTCCCCCAGGCTGTGAGAGCCCTGAACTCAAATCACCCCGCCCCCCTCTGAAACTCCATGCAAACCCCTACCTCCTGAAACATGGACCCCCCCCCCCCCCACCTTACCACACCAAAGAAAAAACTGCAAACTTTTTTTTTATTTGTGCAATTCAAAGTGTGCTACACACAGGTGAGTGGGCCTGTACAAACCACCTGTAGTAACACACTCTCCTCTATGCGCACTAGACACTTTTCACACACTGCTGTGTGTACATAATCCCACAAAAGACTCAGCAATATAGGTATGTTTACATGCTCATGCACTACAAATCATCTTGTACTGTTCCCCAGCCAGCTGCTTGACTCACAATGTTTCTCTCTGCACGTGTACAGTATTATGTGAAGCATTCGTATAGTTTCTATAGTTTGTATTTTTTATCTTTTATCTTTAGTTGTATAGGGTAAACATTTATATATAGTATACTTAGTCAAAATCTGTCAGTAGGTTAGTTGTGTATAGGTTTATAGTGTTGTATGTCTGTATTTATGTAGCAGCGTGGTCCTGTGAGGCACGACATCTCGTTCCACTGTATGTCTCCACATGTAGCGGAATGACAATAAAGCTCAACTTGACTTGACTTGACTTGAGATGGTCCCAGTGGGTTGCAGGGCTGGATGATCGGGACATGCTGGCTTACTGATGATGAGAGAAAACAGCACAATGCAAGTCGTGTATAGTTAACGAGCTATTGTAGCCTATGGTTAGATAAGCTATGTGTGGTTTGGCTAACTGGTGCAGACAGTTAGTGGAGTATAGACCAGGCACCTGTTATCTTGGCCATGAATGGCAAGGTGTGGCTAATTGGTGTGGGTAGCACCAGAAAGGATCTAAATAAAGATTGCTGACAGCATGGTCGACTAGGGGGTCACCTAAAGACTTTGGCTGCTTGGGTTACCAATCTATTACTTAGCCTTCCCTGATGATTCTCAAAGGTTCGGTCTCTATGCAATACAAAACAAAACAGAATAAAAAAAATTAATTAAAAAAATGAAACACCGGAAGTAGAGAGAGGAAAGCCGACCTAGCTGAGAATGCCCACAAAGAGTGGGTGAGCCCACACAAGGTGAAGTTAGGAGGATAGAGGTGAAGTTTGAGAAGCATTAGACACTTAAACAGCCTGCCCTCTAGTGTTAGTCAAAGGTACACTGCCTTAACCTAAACTCAATCGTGATTAAATCTGAATGCGTCTAGTGTGAGATTGCTCTCGTTCTAGTGGCCAATTTACTGCAACCATCACAAGTACAATGTAATTTTGATCTTGACAGAATCTTAGAGCTTGTGCAACTTAACTGCACAATGATGTGTGGCAGGATTACTTCGCTGCCATTACACACAAAATAAATTAGGGATGCACGATATGAAAAATTTGAACCGATACCGATAACCGATAATTAAGTCCTTCTCATGGCCGATTCCGATACCGATAACCAATAAGTTCATATTTTTATATTATAATTATATTATATGTATAATTATATATAATTATTATATTTAGAATTATATTATATTTATATTATAATTTTCATATAATCTGCAGTTTGTGCACCCAGGAGAATACAAAATCTAAGATGCACTGATGAAACTGATTTTTTAGTAGCTCTGGCCTAACTATAATAGCAAGCATCAGTCCTGACTGTTCAAATGTTTTTATTTTTTTGTGTAAGGCACCACAATACTTAGTAACAGAAATGGTTTAACAGGCTACGGCCTGTCTCCATAGAAATCCATGTTAAAATGGGGTAAAAAAGATTGACTGAATTAAAACCTTTTCAATATAACTCAATATAAAAATGTGCTGAGGGTTAAGCTGTGCTGTTGATGGCTGCCACGGTAATGGCAATAAGCTAAGTTATTTCTTTAAAGTACTTGTTTTGCGTAACAGAAAATCTGTCATGTCTGGCGTTGTATGCATGGCTTGCAGCGCTAAAGTTAAATGCTGAGTGTGAAATAATAAAATAATGTTAAAATGTGTGCTCTTATCATTCTGTGGACAAAAACTTGGGGGCGCTCTGCAAGCGCGGAAACTTGGGTGCGGTCTGGTAGCACGTACTCTCGGGGGCGCTCTGGCAGCGCGGAGCTGGACGGGACCAGTGGAGAAACAGAAAGGAGCTTGTGAGGAGCGGCCACAGGAGGGTGCTGTCTTGGAGCAGGCACAGGAGGGCGCTGTCTTGGAGCAGGCACAGGAGGGCACTCGAAGCTCGAGTTGGCCGCCAACGGCGGCTGGCTTGGGAGAGTCACGGGCGGCTCTGGGCTGAGGACAGAGGCGGTGCTGGGAAGAGTTGGGTGATCGGAACATTTGGCTGGGTATGTGGAGGGTCCTGGCGAGGGGTGAGCTGGAGAGGCCTGGTGGTTCTTGGGTGGGGTCGGATGATGATCGCTCTGAATAATTTCCACTTCGAAATTAACACCATTGACCTTGAGAACATGATTAATCAGCTCGATCAGGGAAAAACTGCACATGGGAAGATCGCAGCTGATAACGTCAACATCCAGCCCCAGCCGAAAACAGACACCGAGCAAGGCGTCAATCCAACTCACCTGGTTGTAGAGCTCAAGAGACTCCTCAACATACCCTACCAAATCCCGACCATCCTGCCGCAGACACCAAAGTCTGTCCTCAGCCGTTTGCATGTTTTGGTATAGGTCCAGTCTTCTGTCACAATCCACACTCTGGAGAAGGGAACGAGGAGGCAAGGAACTTCTTTCAAACATAAACTTTTAATGAACAAACTTCAGGGATCGCAGGAGACACAGACAATCAGGGATAGACGGTCAGACTGGACACAGAGGCAGGGAAACACAATGCTTATAAACACTAGGAAATCAAACAAGGAAGAACTGCAACAGGTGGGGAGTAATTAACACAGACAGAGACTAATTAACTAATGACGACAAACGAGGACAGAAACAAGAAGACCAAATATGGGCACGAGAGGAGGGGAAACACAAGACACAGAGAGACAAAGTCTGACAGTTTGCTCACAAAACAAAGTTTGAATGTTGCCACATTCTCAAACATAATATGTAGCAAATTATGCTCAAAAGGGAAATATTTATAATTAATAATAACTGGTTATAATTAATTATGAATATTTAGATCAGATCTTAGAATTAACTGTAGCAGAATCAATATTACAATAATTTAATCTGTTCGTCCACCGACAGTATAATCATTTATCAATTCTAGGAAAGATTATTTTCCTGGCCAAGAAAGAATAACTTTCCTACTTCATACAGTACTAGCATTAACTTAGCATGTAGCAAGATCAACATTCAGTGACTCCGAATTGTGAGCAGCACACAGAGGCAATCAATTGTGAATATAATGAATTTAATAAATGAAACTACAGCGAACATACAACTAAACTAAGCAAAACACATATATACAGAATGAAGGAAAGTAAGGAAAGAGAGAGAGAGAGAGAAGAACAAAGAATAGCAGTATTTAGCATCAATTAACCACAACCTAGTGGGAATAATCAGAGAATCAGAGAATCAAAAATCACCTTAACAAAGGGACACAAACTTAGACACTCATCTAACTAGTTGGAAACGGTTATTTGCATTGGCTTTGTTACTGAACAGGAGTCCAGATGCAGTAGACAACAGAGGTTCTTGATGAGATCAGTAGGAGTGAGCTGGAGGCTTTCGTCAGGTTCTTCTGAAGATCGGAGAGTCCAGAGTGAATCGACAAAGTTACTTGAAGATAAAAAACTGCCGGAAGGTCCGACTCAAGGGTGATGACTCTTGGAGAGTGTGTCTCAAAGGGATTGAGCCATGATTGGTTTTGGTTAGAGACTTTTAAGGGTCTACCAGTCACACCCATCTTTGGCAGATTGACCAATGTAGAGGTGTGAATTTTGAGCGGGAGAGGTTCCTTTGTCTCACGCAGCACCTTATTTGCATGGTTTATGGTGGTCTGGAGAATTTGCACAATATTAAGCAAAATTGTGGTAAAAAGAGTATGGTGCAAGTTATGGTGACATACTATACACCATTAATCTGGGAATCAGAAGACAGTTTATTTTGATACCTAACATGCCAGGGTTTGGAAAACATTAAGGCAGTAATACATTCATATGTCGGTAACACTTTAGAATACTGTTTCTTACTTACTGCATAACTAATAAGGAATTATTGAAGAACTAACAGTTAATTATTCATTAACACTTAACTCACTACTGTTAACTACTAAGTTAGATGTGTCAACTAATCAGTATTTAATACAATTTTATGATTGTGTTAAGTAACAGTTAGCTCATCAATAACTAATGCATTCTGTCATACCTCCTGAAGAACTACTATTAATTATCTACTAGTTAAGGTTCAAGAAAAATAACTATGAAGTCAAGTCAAGTCAAGTCACCTTTATTTATATAGCGCTTTTAACAATACAGATTGTGTCAAAGCACTTAACAGTATCAAGTTGGAGGATAGAGTGTCAGGAGAGTAAAATAATAAGATTAAACACTCAATTTTCAGTTAAGGGCATTTCATTATTGAATTCGGAGATGTCATTGTCTAGCTAAGTTTAGTTTAAATAGTGTCTGTGAAATCAAATTGACGATAATCTCTAGAAATTAAGTGTCCCCAACTGAGCAAGCCAGAGGCGACAGCGGCAAGGAACCAAAACTCCATCGGTGACAGAACGGAGAAAAAAACCCTTGGGAGAAACCAGGCTCAGTCGGGGGGCCATTTCTCCTCTGGCCAGACGACACAGCAGTTCAATTCCAACTGCTGCAAAGTCAGATTGTAAGGGCTCAACTGGTTCCCGAGGTCTTGTCCTGATGGCTGTCTAGGTGACGGGGTCCTCACTGGGGGTCTGTCTCTGGGGCTCATCTAGGTGTCCTGGTCTCCGCTGACATTCAGGGCTGTAGAGGTCGTCTCTAGGTGCTGATCCACCATCTGATCTGGTGACTGCAGTGACCTCGGAATAAGAAAGAAACAGACTATTATTAGCGTAGATGTCAATATTTTTACGATGCACACAAGTACATTGTGTGTTAAGATTAAGATTATTTTTATTTGTCACATACACAATTACATAGAGAGTATATAACCAGTAGTGAAACATATTCTCTGCATTTAACCCATCCTAAGTGAACACACACCCGGAGCAGTGGGCAGCCATGTTACAGCGCCCAGGGAGCAGTTGGGGGTTCGGTGCCTTGCTCAAGGACACCTCAGTCGTGGTATTGAAGGAGGATACTCCCCCCACCAACAATCCCTGCCGGACCTGAGATTCGAACCCACAACCCTTCCGCTTACAAGTCCGACTTGCTATCCATTAGGCCACGACTGCCCCAAATGGGAAGTGTTCCCGGTTCCGGTTGATCTAATTAATGCAGCCTAACAATCCTTTAACGGATTTGAATAATAGAAGTGTATTAGTGTGTTAGGTGTAAGCCAGGTTAAAGAGATGGGTCTTTAATCCCAGATTTAAACTGACAGAGTGTGTCTGCCTCCCGAACAGTGTTTGGTAGATTGTTCCAGAGTTTGGGCGCTAAATAGGAAAAAGATCTGCCGCCCGCAGTTGATTTTGATATTCTAGGTATTATCAAATTGCCAGAGTTTTGAGAACGCAGCGGACGTGAAGGAATATAATGCGAGCTTAAAGAGCTCGGAATATAAAGAGCTTGCTCAAGTACTGAGGAGCTAAACCATTCAGGGCTTTATAAGTAATTAACAAGATTTTAAAATCTATACAATGTTTAGTAGGGAGCCAGTGCAGTGTTGACAGAACCGGGCTAATGTGGTCATACTTCCTGGTTCTAGTAAGAACTCTAGCTGCTGCATTTTGAACCATCTGTAGTTTGTTTATTAAGCGTGCAGAACAACCACCCAATAAAGCATTACAATAATCTAACCTTGAGGTCATAAACGCATGAATTAATATTTCTGCATTTGACATTGAGAGCGTAGATCTCAGTTTAGATATATTTTTAAGATGAAAAAATGCAGTTTTACGAATGCTAGAAACGTGGCTGTCAAAGGAGAGATTGCTATCAAATAGCACACCTAGATTCCTGACTGATGACGAAGAATCGACAGAGCAGCCATCAAGTGTTAGACAGTGTTCTAGGTTATTACTTGTGGGGGTTTTAGGTCCGATAATTAACACCTCTGTTTTTTTTCAGAATTTAAAAGTAAGAAATTACTAGTCATCCAGTTTTTTATATCGACTATGCATTCCATAAGTTTCTCAATTTGGTGTGTTTCACCAGGCCGTGAAGAAATATAGAGCCGAGTATCATCAGCATAACAGTGAAAGCTAACCCCGTGTCTCCTGATATTATCTCCCAAGGGTAACATATAAAGCGTGAAAAGTAATGGCCCTAGTACTGAGCCTTGAGGAACTCCATACTGCACTTGTGATCGATATGATACATCTTCATTCACTGCTACGAATTGATGGTGGTCAGATAAGTACGATTTGAAACATGCTAATGCACTTCCACTAATGCCAACAAAGTTTTCTAGTCTATTCAAAAGAATGTTGTGATCGATAGTGTCAAACGCAGCGCTAAGATCCAGTAGAACTAATAGAGAGATACAACCACGATCAGATGATAAGAGCAGGTCATTTGTAACTCTAATGAGAGCAGTCTCAGTACTATGATACGGTCTAAATCCTGACTGGAAATCCTCACAGATATCATTTTTCTCTAAGAAGGAATATAATTGTGAGGATACAACCTTTTCTAATATCTTTGACAGAAAAGGGAGATTCGAGATCGGTCTGTAATTAACTAGATATTTGGGGTCAAGTTGTGGTTTTTTAATGAGAGGCTTAATAACAGCCAATTTAAAGTTTTTGGGGACATATCCTAATGACAATGACGAATTAATAATAGCCAAAAGAGGATCTATGACTTCTGGAAGCACCTCTTTTAGTAGTTTAGATGGAATAGGGTCTAACATACATGTTGTTGGTTTAGATGATTTAACAAGTTTATACAATTCTTCCTCTCCTATAGTAGAGAATGAGTGGAATTGTTCCTCAGGGGATCTATAGTACACTATTTGATGTGATAATATAGCTGACGGCTGCATGGTTACAATTTGATCTCTAATAGTATCAATTTTGGAAGTAAAATAGTTCATAAAGTCATTACTGCTGTGCTGTTGGGAAATGTCAACACCTGTTGATGCTTTATTTTTTGTTAATTTTGCCACTGTATTGAATAAATACCTGGGGTTATGTTTGTTTTCTTCTAAAAGAGACGAAAAGTAATCAGATCTAGCAGTTTTTAAAGCTTTTCTGTAGGATAGGGTACTGTCCCGCCAAGCTGTACGAAATACCTCTAGTTTTGTTTTCCTCCAGCTGCGCTCCATTTTCCGGGCTGCTCTCTTTAGAGTGCGAGTGTGCTCATTATACCACGGTGTTGGACTCTTTTCCTTAATCTTCCTTAAGCGTAAAGGAGCAACTGTATCTAAAGTGCTAGAAAAGAGAGAGTTCATAGTTTCTGTTACATCATCAAGTTGTTCTGAGCTGTTGGATATGCTGAGGAATTGAGATAAATCAGGAAGATTACTTACAAAGCAGTCTTTTGTGGTAGAAGTGATGGTTCTACCATATTTGTAAGAAGGAGTTGAATTTACAGCTTTAACTATATGGAGTTTACACAAGACTAGATAATGATCTGATATATCATTGCTTTGCTGCAGAAGTTCAACACCATTAACATCAATTCCATGTGACAGTATTAAATCTAGAGTATGATTTCGACTATGAGTAGGTCCTGAAACGTGTTGTCTAACTCCAATAGAGTTCAGAATGTCTATGAATGCTGATCCTAATGCATCTTTTTCATTATCGACATGGATATTAAAATCACCCACAATTAGGACTTTATCTGCAGCCAGCACTAACTCTGATAGAAAATCAGCAAATTCTTTAATAAAATCTGTATGGTGCCCTGGTGGCCTGTATACAGTAGCCAGTGCAAACATCACGGGGGATTTATCATTAATACTTTTTTTTCTAGATAATTTTATATGAAGCACCATTACTTCAAAGGAGTTATACTTAAAGCCTGTCTTCTGAGAATATTGTTATAAATTGTAGCAACACCTCCCCCTTTGCCTTTTGGACGCGGCTCATTTTTGTAACAGTAATCTTGGGGGGTTGACTCGTTTAAAATAATGTATTCATCTGGTTTTAGCCATGTTTCTGTCAAACAGAGCAAATCTAGGTTATGATCATTAATCAAATCATTTACAAAAAGTGCTCTTGTAGAAAGGGACCTGATATTCAGTAAGCCAAGTTTTATCAATTGTTTCGGTGTATT
Source organism: Schizothorax lantsangensis (assembly GCA_027422415.1). NCBI lineage: Eukaryota > Metazoa > Chordata > Actinopteri > Cypriniformes > Cyprinidae > Schizothorax > Schizothorax lantsangensis. The sequence goes on along the minus strand of CM049850.1, from coordinate 12,564,820 downwards.
GTAAACATTTTTTATTTGTTGAACATCAATTAAATGGTTACTCATAAATTGGTTTTGACGTTTTCTGTATTTTCTAGTTCGGGGAACAGACACAGCCTCTATAGTGTGATATATAGGTGAAGGAGTCTCTATGTGCTGAGAATTAACTGACTTCTGTGACGTGAGGCGGCTAGCAGACGGTCGGTTTAGCCAGTCTGTCTGCTTCCTGACCTGGGCTCCAGTTAGTCAAGTATGAACTCTAAGACTATGTGCCATATTTCTAGAGAGAAGAGTGGCACCACCCCAGGAGGGATGAACACCATCTCTTTTCAACAGGTCAGGTCTGCCCCAGAAACTCGTCCAATTGTCTATAAAACCTATGTTGTTTTGCGGGCACCACTTAGACATCCAGCCATTTAGTGATGACAGTCTGCTATGAATCTATGCTGCCTCACAGTCACCCAGTTGCCCTGCTGCACAGGCTCTACCAGAACCGACCAATGTACAGGAGTCCCTGAGCTAGTCACATCCAAAGCAGTATCTACAGCCATCACATTCTTACTGTCCTCAACTATAGTTTGGATGCCTGTCTCTAGTTCTAAAACCTTCTCTGTCAGCCTAACTATTTCCCTGCATTTATCACGTGAATCCCTCATCGCCGACAGAGATAGATAAACTGTACATGTGGCAAACTGTGCAAATAACAATAGCAGGAGAAGAAGCCATTACTCACCGTGATTGATGAATGATACCAACTTAACTTACCACTTACCACTCCACTTACCACTCACCACTGTTGTTTGATGAACTCGTGAAAAACGGAGTGAGAGAGAAATGAAAACGGAGCGAGAAAAAAAAGAAAACAATAATAGGCGCGAATAGCTGTCACAATCCACACTCGGGAGAAGGGAACGAGGAGGCGAGGAACTTTCTTCAAACACTTAGACTTTTATTAAACAACACTCAGGGATCGCTGGAGACATGAGAGTACACAGAAGGACGATCAGACTGGACACAGAGGCAGGGAAACACAGGGCTTAAGAAGGCTGGAGTAAACTAGATAATTAATACACAGGGCTGGGGACAAATGAACTAATAATGAGGAAACGAGGACAGGAACAGAAACTAACCAAATATGGGCACGAGAGGAGGGGAAACACAAGACACAGAGAGACAAAGTCTGACAATAGCAATGCGAATGGAACCGCAAGTGACAAGCTAACCGGCTAACGAATTCTAACGCGCTGCACTCGTGGTTTTAGAAGCGAGCGATCAAATTAGTTTGATAGATAATACCAGAAATATGGTGGGAATTAAGTTATATATTATCACTTTAAACAACAGAGAGTGAAAGTAAGGTAAAGATTCAATAAAAAAGCGGAGCTAGAATCACAAACCGCACAACAGACAGAAACAGACTGAAGCAATCGAACTATGACTCAGACTGAAGCAATCGAGCGAAGGTAGTCAGCGCATAGATGAAGTAACTACTAATGAACAGTCATACACAATTACATTGAGTTGTGACCCTTTCATATAAATGTTATTAGCAGCAGTAGTAGTAGTAGTAGTAGTAGTAGTATCAAAATGCAATGTTAATAAATGCAATCAATTTTATAGAGGTTTTGCCTGTGTAGTGATTTGTTTTGCAAGTGTGTTTTGTAAGAAATCAGCTTCCGATAGGAACCCCACCACCACTCCAGTGCCATGCGATAACTTACCTTAGTTTTTATATACAGTACGTGTGCCTCCTCAGCATATACCACATTACCATTAATTCAATTCCTGTATGTAAGGCAAGGACTGAGGGAAAGTGAAAATACAGGTAACTAATTAGTTGTCACGGCGCACACAGCAGGGAGGAACAAGGACACGCAGACGAGGACGTAAACTCAAATAATAGTCTTTAATGATGACAAGGCAGGACAAGACAAGGCTGAGAGACAGGATACACCGGGAGTAACGAGTAGACCAGACGAAATCAAACTGAACAGACAGGACTATAAATACACAGGTAAATCATAGATAATGAGACAAACACAGCTGGACACGAATTAACTAATGATCACTCTTAACAAGGACAGGAAACAAACCAAATAAGGAAACATGAGGCGGGAACACATGGCACACACAACAGAACCCTGACATAACTGGGGGGTGGGCGCTCTGGAGGCCCCTCAGGACAGACATGAACAGGACCACAGGACGGGGACCTCCAGAGCGGAACAAATGACGGAGGCCATGGCGGAGCTGGGAGCTCTGGAGGCCATGGCAGTGCAGGGAGCTCAGGAGGCCATGGCAGTGCAGGGAGCTCAGGAGGCCATGGCAGGTGGTCTTTGTGGCCGTGGCCTCGGTCCCCTCGGCCAGGCCACTACCACCGGAACCCTTTTACCCCCCAAAAAAAATTCCCTGGAGAAGTTAGGGGGTATCAGGAGCCCTCCGGGGCTAAACACAGACGACAGGACAGGATAGCCCTCCAGGGCTAAACAGACAGGACAAGACAGGACAATCCACAGGAACAGGAAGCCCTCATGGGCTAGCTCGGAAGCTGAGGCTTCTTCTGGGCATGACAAGACATCAGGGGCCCTCACAAGGTTCCCTCAGCTTCTGCCTCCACTTCCACAACATGGGGGCAGGCGGCTAATATGGCCTCCGTGGCCACAACAAGAGGAGCCGCCTGCCCCAGACAAGTCTCCGTGGACCCGACAAGACATGACTGGATTATAACTGCTCTTGTGGACACAACACGACTTAAAAACGGCTCTCCTGGCCGTGACGTGTGGACTCGATCCACGGGGCTAGGGTTAGTGGCGGCCGGCGGGCATGAGTCAGCGGCGATCCGGCGGGCTTGAGACAGCGGCGATCCGGCGGGCTTGAGTCAGAGGCGGACTGGCGGCATTGAGTCAGAGGCGGGCCGGCGGGCATTGGTGGCGTGATCTCCCGCAAATGGCGCGCCTGGGGGAGCGGCCACCCGGGAACTAGAGAACCAGACGGCGGGCTTGGGATAGCCTCGGCGGGCATGAGGGCTCGTGGCCAGCGGACTCGCTTGCCCCGAGAGACAAGACACTGGAACCAAATTAAAAACTAGAAAAAATGAACAAAATAAAACAAGGTGAAGGGGCGCTACTTACGGTTAGGTCTGGTCTTCTGTCACGGTGCACACAGCAGAGAGGAACAAGGACACGCAGACGAGAACGTAAACTCAAATAATAGTCTTTAATGATGACAAGGCAGGACAAGACAAGGCTGAGAGACAGGATACACCGGGAGTAACGAGTAGACCAGACGAAATCAAACTGAACAGACAGGACTATAAATACACAGGTAAATCATAGATAACGAGACAAACACAGCTGGACACGAATTAACTAATGATCACACTTATCAAGGACAGGAAACAAACCAAATAAGGAAACACGAGGCGGGAACACATGACACACACAACAAAACCCTGACAACCCTGATTGCTTCAGTCTGTTCCTGTCTGTTGTACTGCTGTACTGCTGAGAGGTTTGCGATTGTAGCTCCGCTTTTTATTGAATATTTACCTTACTTTCACTGTCTATTGTTAAAGTAATAATATATAACTTAATTCCCACCATATTTCTGGTATTATCTATCAAACTAATCTGATCGCTCGCTTTTAAAACCGCGAGTGCAGCGCGTTAGCATTCGCTAGCCGGTTAGCTTGTCACTCGCGGTTCCATTCGCGTTGCTATTCACACCTATTATTATTTTCTTTTTAATCGCTCCGTTTTCATTTCTCTCTCGCTCCGTTTTTCACGAGTTCATCAAACAAAAGTGGTAAGTGGTAAGTGGTAAGTTAAGTTGGTATCATTCATCAATCACGGTGAGTAATGGCTTCTTCTCCTGCTATTGTTATTTGCACAGTTTGCCACATGTATAGTTTATCTCTCTCTGTCAGCGATGAGGGATTCACATGTGATAAATGTATGGAAATAGTTAGGCTGACAGAGAAGGTTTTAGAACTAGAGACACGCATCCAAACTTTAGTTGAGGACAGTAAGAATGTGAGGGCTGTAGATACTGCTTTGGATGTGATTAGCTCAGGGACTCCTGTACATTGTTCGGTTCCGATAACGTTAGCGCCCCCGCAGCAGGGCAACTGGGTGACAGTGAGGCGCCTAGTAGCGGGTCAAAACACCTCTCTTCCGTTCCGATCAGAACATCAAACAGGTTCTCCCCACTCAGTGACGCACCCACTAAGAAACCTGGTGAAATTGCTCTAGTTATTGGCGATTCTATTGTACGGAACGTGAAAATAGAGACACCAGCCACCATAGTCCATTGTTTACCTGGAGCCAGAGCGCCTGACATCTTGGCAAATTTAAAAGTGCTGGCTAATGCTAAACGTAAATTCAGTAAGATTGTTATCCACGCCGGCGCTAATGATGTTCGACTTCGCCAGTCGGAGATCACTAAAAATAATGTTAAAGAGGTGTGTGAACTTGCAAGTACGATGTCAGACACTGTAATATGCTCTGGCCCCCTCCCTGCTTACCGGGGTGATGAGATTCATAGCAGACTGTCATCACTGAATGGCTGGATGTCTAAGTGGTGCCCGCAGAATAGCATAGGTTTTATAGACAATTGGACAAGAGTTTTTGGGGCAGACCTGACCTGTTGAAAAGAGATGGTGTTCATCCCTCCTCGGGTGGTGCCGCTCTTCTCTCTAGAAATTTGGCACATAGTCTTAGAGTTCATACTTGACTAACTGGAGCCCAGGTCAGGAAGCAGACAGACTGGCTAAACCGACCGTCTGCTAGCCGCCTCACGTCACAGAAGTCAGTTAATTCTCAGCACATAGAGACTCCTTCACCTAGATATCACACTATAGAGACTGTGTCTGTTCCCCGAACTAGAAAATACAGAAAACGTCCAAATCAATTTATGAGTAACCATTTAATTGATGTTCAACAAATATTTTTTTTTTACAACACACAGAAACAATTTATAAAACTTGGCTTACTGAATATCAGGTCCCTTTCTACAAAATCACTTTTTGTAAATTATTTGATTAATGATCATAACCTAGATTTGCTCTGTTTGACAGAAACATGGCTAAAACCAGATGAATACATTACTTTAAATGAGTCCACCCCCAAGATTACAGCTATAAAAATGAGCCACGTCCAAAAGGCAAAGGGGGAGGTGTTGCTACAATTTATAGCAATATTCTCAGTATTTCTCAGAGGGCAGGCTTTAAGTATAACTTATTTGAAGTTATGGTGCTGCGTATAACATTATCTAGAGAAACACGTGTTAGTGATAAATCCCCTGTGATGTTTGTATTGGCTAATGTATACAGGCCACGAGGGCACCATACAGACTTTATTAAAGAATTTGCTGATTTTCTATCTGACTTAGTACTGGCTGCAGATAAAGTCTTAATTGTTGGCGATTTTAATATCCATGTCGATAATGAAAAAGATGCATTAGGATCAGCATTCATAGACATTCTGAACTCTATTGGGGTTAGACAACACGTTTCAGGACCTACTCATTGTCGAAATCATACTCTAGATTTAATACTGTCACATGGAATTGATGTTAGTGGTGTTGAAATTCTGCAGCAAAGCGATGAAATATCAGATCATTATCTAGTCTTATGTAAACTCCATATAGCTAAAACTGTAAATTCTATTCCTTGTTACAAGTATGGTAGAACCATCACTTCTAGCACAAAAGATTGCTTTGTAAGTAATCTTCCTGATTTATCTCAATTCCTCAGCATATCCAACAGCTCAGAACAGCTTGATGATGTAACAGAGACTATGGACTCTCTCTTTTCTAGCACTTTAGATACAGTTGCTCCTTTACGCTTAAGGAAGATTAAGGAAAAGAGTCCAACACCGTGGTATAATGAGCACACTCGCACTCTAAAGAGAGCAGCCCGGAAAATGGAGCGCAGCTGGAGGAAAACAAAACTAGAGGTATTTCGTTTAGCTTGGCGGGAAAGTATCCTATCCTACAGAAAAGCATTAAAAACTGCTAGATCTGATTACTTTTCGTCTCTTCTAGAAGAAAAGAAACATAACCCCCGGTATTTATTCAATACAGTCACTAAATTAACGAAAAATAAAGCATCAACAGGTGTTGGCATTTCCCAAGAGCACAGCAGTAATGATTTTATGAACTACTTTACTTCCAAGATCGATACTATCAGAGATAAAATTGTAACCATGCAGCCATCAGCTACAGTATCGCATTAAATAGTGCACTATAGATCCCCTGAGGAACAATTCCACTCATTCTCTACTATAGGAGAGGAAGAATTGTATAAAGTTGTTAAATCATCTAAACCAACAACATGTATGTTAGACCCTATTCCATCTTAACTAATAAAAGAGCTGCTTCCAGAAGTCATAGATCCTCTTTTGGCTATTATTAATTCATCATTGTCATTAGGATATGTCCCCAAAACCTTAAAATTGGCTGTTATTAAGCCTCTCATTAAAAAACCACAACTTGACCCCAAAGATCTAGTTAATTACAGACCGATCTCAAATCTTCCTTTTCTGTCAAAGATACTAGAAAAGGTAGTATCCTCACAATTATATTCCTTCTTAGAGAAAAATGATATCTGTGAGGATTTCCAGTCAGGATTTAGACCGTATTATCATGGTACTGAGACTGCTCTCATTAGAGTTACTAATGATCTGCTTCTGTCATCTGATCGTGGTTGTATCTCTCTATTAGTTCTACTGGATCTTAGCGCTGCGTTCGACACTATCGATCACAACATTCTTTTGAATAGACTAGAAAACTTTGTTGGCATTAGTGGAAGTGCCTTAGCATGGTTCAAATCGTACTTATCTGACCGCCATCAGTTCGTAGCAGTGAATGACGAGGTATCATATCGATCACAAGTGCATTATGAAGTACCTCAAGGCTCAGTTCTATGGCCGTTACTTTTCACGCTTTACATGTTACCCTTGGGAGATATTATCAGGAGACATGGTGTTAGCTTTCACTGTTATGCTGATGATACTCAGCTCTATATTTCTTCACGGCCCGGTGAAACACACCAAATTGAGAAACTAACGGAATGCATAGTCGATTTAAAAAACTGGATGACGAGTAATTTCCTACTGCTAAATTCTGAAAAAACAGAGGTGTTAATTATCGGACCTAAAAACCCCACATGTAATAACTTAGAACAGTATCTAACACTTGACGGCTGCTCTGTCAATTCTTCTTCTTCATCAGTCAGGAACCTAGGTGTGCTGTTTGATAGCAATCTTTCTTTTGAAAGCCATGTTTCTAGCATCTGTAAAACTGCGTTCTTCCATCTCAAAAACATATCCACACTGTGACCTATGCTCTCAACGTCAAATGCAGAAATAATAATTCATGCGTTTATGACCTCAAGGTTAGATTATTGTAATGCTTTACTGGGTGGTTGCTCTGCACGTTTAATAAACAAACTACAGTTAGTCCAAAATGCAGCAGCTAGAGTTCTTACTAGAACCAGGAAGTATGACCACATTAGCCCGGTTCTGTCAACACTGCACTGGCTCCCTACTAAACATCGTATAGATTTTAAAATCTTGTTAATGACTTATAAAGCCCTGAATGGTTTAGCTCCTCAGTACTTGAGTGAGCTCTTATCGCATTATAGTCCTCCACGGCCGCTGCGTTCTCAAAACTCTGGCCGTTTGATAATACCTAGAATATCAAAATCAACTGCGGGCGGCAGATCGTTTTCCTTTTTAGCACCAAAACTCTGGAACAATCTACCAAACACTGTTCGGGAGGCAGACACACTCTGGCAGTTTAAATCTAGATTAAAGACCCATCTCTTTAACCTGTCATACACCTAACACACGACTACACTTCTATTATTCAAATCCGTTAAAGGATTGTTAGGCTGCATTAATTAGATCAACCGGAACCGGGAACACTTCCCATAACACACGATGTACTCGTTACATCGTAAGAAGATTGGCATCTACGCTAATAGTTGTTTCTTTCTTATTCTGTTTCTCAGTCCGTGTCCGGATCAGATGGTGGATCGGCGCCGGGAGATGATGTCTGCGGCCCTGATCGTCAGCGATGAGCCCCAGAGACATATCCCCAGTGAAGACCTCGACTAAAATACAATAAAGCTAAAAATAAAACAAATAATTAAAAATGTAATAATAAAATACCTAACTACATAATACTATTATTGTTAGAAATTGCAACAATATAAAAATAGAAATATAATACATTTATACATTTAAAAATGTAATTAAAACAATAAGTAAACAATGAATAAACAATAATATCCTGGCCAGAGGAGAACTGGCCCCCCGACTGAGCCTGGTTTCTCCCGAGGTTTTTTTCTCCATTCTGTCTCAGAGGGAGTTTTGGTTCCTTGCCGCTGTCGCCTCTGGCTTGCTCAGTTGGGGACACTTAATTTCTAGCGATTATCGTAAATTTGATTTCACAGATACTATTTAAACTAAACTTAGCTAGACAATGACATCTCCGAATTCAATAATGAAATGCCCTTAACTGAAAATTGAGTGTTTAATCTTATTATTATACATTACTGACACTCTATCCTCCAACTTGATACTGTTAAGTGCTTTGACACAATCTGTATTGTTAAAAGCGCTATATAAATAAAGGTGGCTTGACTTGACTTGACATAAGTAGTTAAAAAAAATTATTATCAAATAATTCTGCAGGACTTATTTCGAACCTGAAACAGTAGACCTATTTTAAAGTGAAAATATTGGGAACCCATTAGTAATTAATAAAGAATTATTAGATAATTCCACAAGAATTACTTAGAACCTGAAACAGTATTCTAAAGTGAAAATATAGGGAACCCATTAGTAATTAATAAAGAATTATCAAATAATTCTGCAGGACTTATTTCAAACCTGAAACAGTAGGCCTATTCTAAAGTGAAAATACTGGTAACCCATTAGTAATTAATAAAGAAATATTAGATAATTCCGCAATAATTACTTAGAACCTGAAACAGTATTCTAAAGTGAAAATACAGGGAACCCATTAGTAATTAATAAATAATTATCAAATAATTCTGCAGGACCTATTTCGAACCTGAAACAGTAAGCACATTCTAAAGTGAAAATATTGGGAACCCATTAGTAATTAATAAAGAATTATTAGATAATTCCGCAATAATTACATAGAACCTGAAGCAGTATTCTAAAGTGAAAATAAAGGGAACCCATTAGTAATTAATAAATAATTATCAAATAATTCTGCAGGACCTATTTCGAACCTGAAACAATTAGCCTATTCTAAAGTGAAAATATACTGAACCCTTTAGTAATTAATAAAGAATTATCAGATAATTCCGCAGGAATTATTTAGAACCTGAAACAGTATTCTAAAGTGTAACCTATTAGTAAATAATAATTACTACATCATTTTGACTCAAATCAAACTTACACTCTAAAAAACCTATAAAAGTAATCATAAACTTTGTAAAATACACGACACAACTTGTTTACAATCTTTATTTCAGATGAGAACATTTCTTAATACAGCATATTTTATTCAGTTTTAACATGTATACTGCCCACATTTAAACTAATTTAACAAACATTTTATAATCAAAAGTTAAACATTTAAAAGCAATTCAAGTGTAATCAACCGGTCTCCTGTTTCCTCGGTAGCGGTGCTGGATCTCGTGCGGGAGCTGGGCTCAGGGAAACTGCAGACCACCGCTCTGCATTTCACTCATTGCTGCAATATGCTGTGACGGACTCCGTAACCTGCCCATAAACAAACAGTGTACAGCTCTGAGAACATATTTTAACATCCGAAGCATTTAGATTCAGTACCTTTAAAAATAAAATAATTTGTTTTATGCAAAGTATCAGGCATTTCCATCACGTAAAATGGAATAGGCATGTGCAACTGACATTGCGTACCTGTTGTTTTGCATAACATAAATTGATATACAGCACAGTAATGATTTTATAGATTAAATAAAATGTACACAAACCTGTATTTCGCCAAAGAAATGCACCAATTCTGCCGTGCTGCAACTTCTAAATGAAATAATTAGGTGTGTAAGAAAATATCAATACACGTGAGTATGGCTGGACCTTTTGACAATTTTAGTTTAATTCTGTTAATTATGTGATTCTTTATTATTGTTTATTTTTCTTCTTTTTGAACTCCTAAGTTACAGTTTTTTTCAATTGCTTAAGCACAATTTTTAAAATAGGGCCCGGTGTTCCAAACCCCTTCACACAATTAGCACAACACTACACCAAAGTAGCACACTTTTTGTCTTATAAAAACCTTATTTTGTTGTCATAACATAAACACAACCATCATATGGTCTGATTATCTTTGAATCAGTTAAACACTCCTGTGCTCAACCTAAAACACTTTTAGCATTTACACAGAGAAAGTGTAAAAATACATTCACCACAACACCACATTGTCAGACCTCTGTCGTGTGTGTCATGTGTTCCCACCTCTTGTTTCCATATATGGTTTGTTTCCTGTCCTTGTTTAGTGTGATTATCAGTTAATTATGTCCCAGCTGTGTTTGATTTATGTTTGTGATTATCCTGTGTATTTAAGTTCCTGTCTGTTCAGTTTCATGTTGTCTGGTCTACTCGTTACTCCCCAGTGTTCCTGTCTGTATCTGCCTTGCCTTGCCTTGTCTTGCCCTGCCTTGTTTGGAATCAGTAAAGACTATTATTTGAGTTTACTCCTCGTCTCCGTGCTCCTCGTTCCTCCCTGCTGTGTGCACCGTGACAGAAGACCAGACCTAACAGTAAGCGACGCCCACACACCTCGTTTTGTTTTCCATTTTTTAAAGTTTTTGTTTTGTTCCTGTGTTTTGTCCCTATGCTCCCTCAAGCCCGCCGTTCGTGGGGATATCGACGACGCCGTCCGCGTCTCCAAAGTCAAGTTCACGGGCTGCCGCTCGTTCACGCCGCCGTCCACGGCTCACCCAAGGAAGCCTGCCGGCCGCCACTGACTGAAGCCCGCCGGCCGTTCCGATGTCAAGTCTGCCGGCTGGTTGGCTTTCCCTGCGGACGGCGGCGCGACTTGAGAGAGCTGCCTCTCAAGTCACGCCGCCGTCCGCGGGGTAAGCCAACCCGCCGTCCGCGGCTCCCTCAAGTCAAGCCGCCGTCCGCAGCTCCCTCAAGTCCACCGTCCGCGGGGAAAGCCATCCCGCCGTGCGTGGAAAATCGACGCTGCCGTCCGTGGCTCCCTCAAGTCCGTCGCCCGCGGGGAAAGCCAACCCGCCGTCCGCAGCTTCCTCTAGTCCGCCGTCCGTGGGGAAAGCCAACCCGCCGTCCGCGGATCCCCAAGCCCGCCGGACCCCGCCGTTGATGGTCAAGCCGGCCGCCGCCATTATTTGTCAAGCCAGCCGGCCGTGGACAAGCCAGCCGGCTGCTGCCGTTTATTGACCAGCCCCTGACCAGAGTCCAGTGAAGGCTCCAGCCCCTGACCAGAGTCATTTTAAAGTCGTGTTCCTGCGTGTATAGCCCATGGAGGGCTCCTGATACCCCGTGTCTGCCCCATGGATTTTTTTTGGGGGGGTAGAAGGGTTCTGACTGTAATGGCTGGGCCGAGGGACGAGGCCACGGCCATGAAGACCACCTGCCATGGCCTCCAGGGCTCCCAGCTCCGCCTTGGCCTCCGTCTGTCTGTTCCGCTCTGGAGGTCCCTGTCCTTTATCCTGTCCGTGTGTGTCCTGAGGGGCCTCCAGAGTGCCCCCCCCCTCCCCAGTGGTAATGTTACGGTGCGGGATGCGCCTTCCGGGAGGGGGGAGTTATGTCAGACCTCTGTTGTGTGTGTCATGTGTTCCCGCCTCTTGTTTCCATATATGGTTTGTTTCCTGTCCTTGTTTAGTGTGATTATCAGTTAATTATGTCCCAGCTGTGTTTGATTTATGTTCGTGATTATCCTGTGTATTTAAGTTCCTGTCTGTTCAGTTTCATGTTGTCTGGTCTACTTGCTACTCCCCGGTGTTCCTGTCTGTATCTACCTTACCTTGCCTTGTCTTGCCCTGCCTTGTTTGGAATCAGTAAAGACTATTATTTGAGTTTACTCCTCGTCTCCATGTTCCTCGTTCCTCCCTGCTGTGTGCACCGTGACACACAAGACACCAATTGTGCAGAGTAATGAAAATATTTATTTATTTTCATGTACTCAAGTCAGTCAATACTGAACATTTAAACAAAACATTCCTAACAAAACATGTTCCAATTTTCATACAGTATTACTGAACGTACCATTGTACTGTAAGCTTAGAGTAATACTGTAACAAATTACATATCCAGTTCAGTACCAAAAAAAAACAACTAAACATCTCTCCACCTAGCTGGATCTGGCCACAGGGCCTCGTCAACATCACAAGCTATATTTTCATTTGCAAGGCAATGTGGGAAGAATATTTTGGAGTGACGAATCCACCCTTGTATGGATGCTGCTTCAATTTGATCACATGCTTCCTCCATAGCTTGAATGAGGGCCATCTGGACATAGGGCCAGAGATCATAAAACTTCCACCGCCATGCTGAGAAGAACTCCTCGATGGGGTTTGGGAAGGGGAAGTATGGTGGAAGGTATTGAACTGTAAATTGTGGGTGTTGATGAAACCGGTTTTGGACCAGAGCATAATGATGGAAAGCTACATTGTCCCAGACGACAATGTATTGTATCTGGTCCCTTTGGTTTGCTGCTGTCATAATATTGTGTAATCTGTCTAAAAATGTAAGAATGAGGTCAGTGTTGTAAGGACCCACGTTGGTATGGCGATGGAGGACCCGATTCTGTGTAATGGCAGCACAAAGGGTAATGTTACCCCCACGTTGCCCTGGTACATTGACAATAGCCCTGTGGCCAATGATGTTTCTTCCCCTTCTTCTCACTGTTGTCAGGTTAAATCCAGCCTCATCAATGTATATAAACTCATGCAGGACTTCCTCCGCATCCATTTGCAAAACTCTCTGAAATACAGCAAAATATCACATTGTGTAGATCAATATACTGTAGGTCTGCTATACAGTAAAATTACATGTACAGTAAAAAGGTTATGTGTGCAGTACATAATACTACAGACAGTGAACAAAACGTACCACCACATATATTCACGCCGCAGGACTTTCACCGTGTCTGAATTTCTTTCAAATGGCAGTTTATACAGTTGTTTCATCACAACTTGATGTTTTTTAAGGATATGGGCTATTGTTGACAGTGAGACCTGTTGGACATTATTGAAAATTTGGTGATCATTGAAAATATGGGCTTGAATTTCTCTAAGTCTTATTGCATTATTGGCCAAAACGAGGTTTATGATCTCTCTCTCTTGCTCCTGTGTGAATATGAGGCCCCTCCCTCCTTGGTGTTCTCGACGTTCAATCCTATGTTGGCCAAACAAAATACATGTAGCTTACTGTAAAATGATACACGAATACATACCAAAACTGTTGATATAGTACATGCAGTAAGCTATGGATTTTCTTTTGACAGAAGATAAGATTCTCACCTGTGCTCTTGTCGAAATGTCCGAACTATTAATGCCACCATGTACCTGCTTAGGTTAGGATGTACTCTCAGTCCAGCTTCCCTCAGTGTTAGTCCGTGGTTTATTACATGGTCCACAATTGTAACACGAATTTCGTTACACAGATTTGGTTGTCTTCTTCTTTGTGCAGTCCTACCCCTCCTCCAGATCTTCCTCTTCCTCTTCCTCTACCTTGGCCTCTTCCTCCACCTTGTTCTCTCTGGATTCCCCCTCTCATCCGCACTCTCCCTCTTCCTCTGACACGGTCCATTTTTGTTGAAGACAGGTTAACTTACCTGTTGCCTTTTTATAGTGCTTAAACCTGATTGGTGTGTCTACAATTAAGCACCAGTGTGTGTGCACACCTGGTGGCTGTGTTTAACCAATTGGTTCATGGGGTGTATTCATTTGAAAGCCTTTGCTTTGAAATTGCAAGGAAATTACATCATGATAAATTTCTGTCAAATGCATACAAGTGTGTTTAGTGTTTTGCAAATCACTGTGCGATTCAGTGTGAAGCTGTGCTTACAGTTGTGCAAATCTAGGCCAGTGTTTTGCTCCTTCAGTGTAAGGTTTTGCTAATTGTGGGAAAGTTTTAATTTTAGTGTGTAAGCAATCGAAAAAAAAATGTAATAAATATCTGATACTTGGATTCAGAACCCTTTTTATTTTGTTGCTACCTTGAGCCGGGATGTAACATGTTGAAGAGGTTCTCTGGCCTGTCCCAGACCAAAGACGGGATGCTGGGGCAGAATAATTATTTTTGTTGTTGTTTGCTGTATTGTACTGTACTCTACAGTACATTAAATTAAGGAATAAAACACTTGGGGAGTACCACAAGCAACACTTATTACCGTTTTTTGTAGTACTGTTTTTAATTGATCTCATCAGTGTGTAAAACTGTGTAGTAGTGTTTGTGTTTATGAGGGTTTGTGTGTCATGTCTGAGAGCAAAGTTTGGTTTTTCAGCAAGTTTGAGTTGTTTTGAGTGGAGAACTTCATTTTGACCTGAATATAGGAAGTTTGGGGAATTGAGTTAGAAGTTATGGATTTGTGTTTAGAGTTTCGCAAAAAAAATAAAAAAATAGCCATAATTTCAAGAAATGTGTTTAATTACGGTTCCTGTAAAATTTGCCTAAAACGCCTAAAAAAAGGCATACCCAAAGTAAATTGCATGCTGTTCTTGAACCACTTGGAATATGCATGGTTTTGGTCTCTTTTGAAAGGTGACACTCTGAGGTTTGTTTCTCAACAGTCAGAATCACTGTAAGTCTTACTGATATTGAGTAATAGAACTTTGAACACACTGAAAAAGTAAAAAAAAAAAATCCGTCTACATTTTTTTTGTAAACAAAATCCTGCAGATGACTATAGCTGGGAGCTATGAGCTGGAAAATACAATGGGATCACAGAATGAAGCCTTACCAAGCCACATTTCAAATTTGATAATACCTTAGAGAATGAGTGTTTTACACATGTTTATCTAAGTTTATGTCTAGGCGCTTCCCAAAAAAGGACACTCGGAGACTCCAAATGACTCTTTGTAACCAACGACACATAAAAAGCTGTAATACTTGAATGCTTTAATGTACAGTCATAATTTTGGGCTCTAATGAAAGGTTACACTTAGATCTATTCAATTTCACATCCAGATTCACTGTCAATAATTGCTGACACATAGTAACTGAAGCATAAACACATTATAGTGACATTTATACACAGAATCCAAAATTCGTACACTTGTAAATAACATCTATTTCTAAATTCTAATCTAATTGGCATTTTTTTCCCGATACTTCTATTTTTGTACATAGTACATTATTTAATTTCAGTTTTTTTCTTATATTGGTGTTATATTCCATCCCTACTGTGTTATTCCTATGTATGTCTGCCCTATCATGTATGTCTGCACTATGTCTGTACTTTCTTCTGCACTGGAAGCTCCTGTCATCAGGACAAATTCCTACTTGTGTGTGTAAACATACTTGTAATAAAGCTCTTCTGATTCTGATTATAGTGTTTTTTAAATGTTGTCATCATGTCCCTCAGTATATGGCTTTTTGCTGACTGGCTCCCAGACTTCATTCGATTCAATGTCAGATGATTATCTGTGATTATTAAAAAAACAACACACAAAACAGAAGTTAGCAGGAACACCACAAAACACACACACACACACACACACACACACACACACACGTTTACTTAGCTATCCAAATGGGGACATTCCATAGGCGTAATGGTTTTTATACTGTACAAACTGTATGTGCTATTGCCCTACACCTACCCTACACCTAAACTTAGCCCTCACAGGAGACATTTTGCATTTTTACAATTTCAAAAAAACGTTAGTTTATTTTTAAACCCGTTTTACAAATGAGGACGTCCCAAAGGGAGGTTTTTGGAGATTTTGTCAGGTTTACCTCACTTTTGGGTACATATTTGTCCCCAAAATATGGTTAAGTAGACACACACACACACACACACACACACACACACACACACACACACACACACACACACACACACACACACACACACAGGACATAAGTGACCAGGGACGCATCAAAACACATACCACAATATATACTGTAAAATATGTATAAGATACATAAATATGTATAATATATATAAATATAATTATATTATATAATAAAACACTTACTTGTTGACAGTGTTGCATGGAGTTGTTTTCACTCCATGCAAAACAACTCCTCCGCTTCAATGGCTGAAACATCGCTCTCTTTGTCAAAAATGTCCTCAAACATCGCTATCTTCGTCTAAAATGTCATCTCTGTCACGCCGAGCACATTGTTCAACAACTTTAATCATCGTCTTAGTGTAAAAAGTGTGTTTTTGTCATTTTTCGCCTCTCACCATTATTCAGCCGTGAGCTATTCATGTACGCGTTTCCGTGCTCAAGCACGCTGTTCAATCTAACCTTCTGCGCAGCAAGCATTTGGGCATGATAGCCTGGACCGACCCCCTAAAGCGTCATATCAGTCTGTTTAGAAGCTCATTGGCTATCAGAAACGACAGTCATTTGCAGACTATAATGCAATTGGTTCGATCTACTGTCCATCAAAAGAGGGCAGCATCATTTCCAATGCTGGACGCTCATTAGCTTTCGCGGTATGTTGACCCCTCTAAGATGCAGCTATTGGTTCAAATGAGGTGTCAGTCAAAAGGTCAGATCACAGCGGCCATTTTGACATCAAATAATTCGCTTTGTTTGTATGAGAATAGACGGTAAATTACAGAAAACACAGAAGAGTGGTTAGCTCCGTCGGCTAATGTGAAATGATACTACACACACACACACACACACTCATGTTGGTTTTTGTGGTTTACGGGGACTCTCCATAGGCGTAATGGTTTTTATACTGAACAAACTGTATGTGCTGTTGCCCTACACCAACCCTACACCTAAACTTAGCCCTCACAGGAGACTGTGTGCATTTATAGATTTTCAAAAAAACACCATTTAGTATGTTTTTTAAGCCTTTTGAATTACGGGGACATAGGCAGTGTCCTCATAAAACACCTTCAAATTGTAATACCTCTGTCATACCCATGTTATTATACAAATTTGTGTCCTCATAAACCACATAAACCCGCCCACACACACACACACACACACACACAGGACATAAGTGACCAGGGACGCATCAAAACACATACCACAATATATACTGTAAAATATGTATAAGATACATAAATATGTATAATATATATAAATATAATTATATTATATAATAAAACACTTACTTGTTGACAGTGTTGCATGGAGTTGTTTTCACTCCATGCAAAACAACTCCTCCGCTTCAATGGCTGAAACATCGCTCTCTTTGTCAAAAATGTCCTCAAACATCGCTATCTTCATCTAAAATGTCATCTCTGTCACGCCGAGCACATTGTTCAACAACTTTAATCATCGTCTTAGTGTAAAAAGTGTGTTTTTGTCATTTTTCGCCTCTCACCATTATTCAGCCGTGAGCTATTCATGTACGCGTTTCCGTGCTCAAGCACGCTGTTCAATCTAACCTTCTGCGCAGCAAGATTTGGGCATGATAGCCTGGACCGGCCCCCTAAAGCGTCATATCAGTCTGTTTAGAAGCTCATTGGCTATCAGAAACGACAGTCATTTGCAGACTATAATGCAATTGGTTCGATCTACTGTCCATCAAAAGAGGGCAGCGTCATTTCCAATGCTGGACGCTCATTAGCTTTCGCGGTATGTTGACCCCTCTAAGATGCAGCTATTGGTTCAAATGAGGTGTCAGTCAAAAGGTCAGATCACAGCGGCCATTTTGACATCAAATAATTCACTTTGTTTGTATGAGAATAGACACTAAATTACAGAAAACACAGAAGAGTGGTTAGCTCCGTCGGCTAATGTGAAATGATACTACTACATTCCGTGGATGTTTATCAACATATACATGTGTTATGGACTAAATATTGTACTGAATTGGATAGTCTGGACCCTTTGCAGTGTAACAACACCGTTTTTGTTGGAATTTTATGGATCAGTGGACTATCACGAGGCTTCATATGTGAGTTCCTTCAGTTTTGTTATTGTTTATTTGGTTGTTGGTGGTCTGACAAAGACACTGACTGTACCTGCTGTGTTGATTGTATCTTAAAATGCCTTACATCGTTCGAATCAGAAGAATTCCAGCTTTCCAGAGATATATGACATGTTCAGATTTTTGTTGTTGTTGTTTTTGTATCTGACGAACTTTACCCCCTGCGGGGGCAGTGTACCGTCGGCGGAACACTGGAACTTTAAGCAATCGAGAAAAAACTGTAAGGTGGCTTTATCTCAAACTCTTTAGTTGAGTAGCTGTAAAGCTTTTCATTGTTGTACTGATGTTTACTTTTGTGAAGAATGTTTACTTGCTATTCTCTGTTCTTTATGTTTTATTGTAGGGACGGAGTTGCTGAAAGGAGATCAGATGTTATGGCAGGGTTTAGCAGTGGGGAATGTAGGGTATCTACAGGTTCTATTTTGCAAAAGCTTTTATTTTGAAATTTTGATACGGGCGCCGCCATTCTCAGGTGTGTGACGAATGCATGGAGAGAGAGAGAGAGAGGGGAGAGGAGCAGTGGCAAGCTGATGAAGGCCTGTGGAGAAGCTGCCTCTGTCTTACGCTACAGCGTTACTGCAGGTTCTTCAGGCTAAAAGCACTGTGGGACCTTCACAAGGGTGGCCACGATCTGGAAGTTCTGAAAGAGCTCCGAACTGCAACTGACCTCGTGCTCCGAGCGACGAAGGTCAGCACAAGTTCTCTGGATCGTGCGATGTCCACACTTGTGGTCCAGGAGCGTCACCTCTGGCTGTGTCTGGTCGACATAGGGACGCCGACAAAGTTCGGTTCCTCAAGGTCCCTGTGTCCCAGACTGGCCTCTTCGGCGACGCAGTCAAGAACACAGCCCAGTAGTTTTCAGCTGCACAGGAGAAGACTGAGGCGATCCAACACATCCTGCCCCGGCGGGCAGCCGCTGCCTCCACCCGTCCGCCGGCTGCAGCCCCCCGGCCTGCTCGTTGCCGAGGGCAGCCCCCTGCATCCACCCCTGCTCCCGAGCTGCATCCGCAACAGCCTCCAGAAGCAGCGTCGTGGAGCTGGGCGTAGGCAGGCCGGTCCGCCCGTCAAATCTGGCGATGAGTGAAAGAGCAAGAGGCCCCGGGACGGGTGACCCAGAGAGAGAGGGAACTACTTTTGGGAGATGGTGAATGCACCTCTCCCTCCCCTGGTGGAGGGCCGAGTGGAGAATCTTTTGTTTCCAAGAATCTCGACAAAAGAGCAGTTTTCTCTGTCTCTGGGTCCCAAGAGGGCATGGAGAGTCACGGACGGACCAACACCGGATCACACTCATCCTCCTCTCTTGCCAGCAGGCGGTTCGAAAGCATCATCAAAGCCCCTACTCACGCACCCTCTGCCAAACTATGGAACCAGGTAAGCTTTGCACCGCACACTCAAACCCTGCTTCGGTCCGCCCACGGTCCGGGTCCCTGCATTCCACCTCGCTGCCCCACCACGGGTACGTCGGTGGTCCCACTGGTCCCGCTTGTACGGTGTCTGGGTGCCTGGTAGCGTTACCCAGCCTGTCTGTTGTTGTGATGCCCAGGCAAGTTGTGATGAACCCAAGTGCAGTTTATTCAGTGGTGGGCTGTCATGGGCAGCAGGGCCTTCTCTTCTGGCCCTATAAAAAATAAAATTGTGTGACATTTTTTTTTATTGATTATTTAGGTATCATTTTCATTTGTGTAATGTCCACAAAATTGCCTATGATTAATGCAGTTTCTGCCCTTCACTCACCAACAGACTGATTCCTAAGGTTTTGGCCTGTGACCGCCATAAAAATTCCTTAGGACCTCTGGATGCAGCAGCAGTGGGTGAAAAGGAAAAGGAAAGGAGCAAAGGATGTGACTTGTGGCTAAAGCCCAATTTATACTTCTGCGTCGGACCTATGCCGTAGCCTCTACGCCGTAAGCTGTGCGTCGGTTTTCATTTATACTTATGCATCATCGTCCGCGTCGACGTGCAGTAAACATGCGGACCGCTAGTCTGCAGTGTCCACGGGCATGTTGCTTGTGAACCCACAGTACCACAGCAAAAGCCGAAGAAGAAGCAGCTCGTCGGAGAAGCATAGCCGTGACGGTGGCAAATAAATATCAAATCATTAAATCATTATTTAAAACTACAAAAAGGAGACCGCAACGGAACAGGAGAAGATGGCATTCTTTCAATCTCCACAAGGACGTGTACCACGGCAGATCAACATCGTTTGTTGCAGACAACTACTGATGTATAATGCTATGTACTATAATAAATGATAAGACACTTGTTCTTTGCTTTGTTTTATTTTAAATAAGAAGGTGTAACATTAAACTATATTACAGTGCTCATAAACACACACAAAACTCAAGTACATACGGAGGGAGGGGTTCTAGCAGACCAATCACAGTGCTTGTGGTCCGTGTAGAATTGACGCGCTGTTAGATTTTTGGAGAGGTGCACGTCAGGTACGGCATAGGTTACGGCGCAGGCCTGTGCGTGTCTGCGTAGGCTACGGCGTAGGTTCGACGCAGAAGTATAAATTGGGCTTAAGTGTGGTGACCCATACTCGGAATCTGTGCTTTGCATTTAACCCATCCAAGTGCACACACACACACACACACAGCAGCGAGTAGAGAACACACACACACACCGTGAACACACACCCGGAGCAGTGGGCAGCCCGATGCTGCGGCGCCCGGGGAGCAGTTGGGGGTTCGGTGCCTCACCTCAGTCGTGGTATTGAGGGTGGAGAGAGCACTGGTTATTAACTTCCCCCACCTACAATCCTTGCCGGACATGAGACTCGAACTTGCAACCTTTGGGTTACAAGTCCGACTCTCTAACCATTAGGCCACGACTGCCCCGCAAAGTCTGAAACAGACAAACTGAGACTGAAACAAAGAGAGATCACAAAGTTCCATCCAAATCCTTTCATAACTATGTTCTCAAACCTTAAACTGATGCAAACTACAACACACACATCTTATATTTATACAGAGAAATAAGTATTCTTAGTGACAGCGATGTGTAGTGCAGTGGTTCCCAACCTGGGAGGGGGGCGCCAGAGTTCACAGCTGGGGTGCGGCAGCAGATATACTTTGAGGTAGGGCTGGGCAATAAAACGATAACTATAATTATAGTGATATAATTTTCCTCGATAAAACAAGTTCGATAAATATTCAATTTAATGTTTATGCACCAAAAGCGGAACAAAACAGCACTACTCATTTGAACCGTGCGACACGGACCATATCCGCTCGGTTCAAACAGCGGCGCAACGAAGAGTGTTTACTCACCGATCACGCAACCACTAAACAGCGCTGTGAGATCCAGTGAGAAGCGCTTGAATTCAGCGAAGAACATAACTAACTGATATAAACTAGTATCAGTCGATATCAGTCAACTGATATAAACTAGTTTAAATCCAGATAAAACAGCGCTGACAAACAGCAGATAAACCCTGTGTGCAACGATACAGTCAGAAGGCTTTTCAGTCTACAGATCGCCATCGTTTACCATGGATTTACTGTAGTAACAATAACTGCACCATGGTATTATGGCAGAAATGTGGGGTATTTATATCAAATTTATTATATTAATGTAGACGTGTATTAAATGTATTAAAAGAGTAATGGAATGTAATTACAGTATATTTGTAATTACAGGCTAGCGTTTGTGCATTTATAATAAATGTATTTAGACTACTGTTTTTCATATAAATAGGCTACCTAGAAACTGTGGGATTACAAATTGTATTTAAATGTTTAACTTAGATTCTTATTATCAACTGTGCTCTGTCTCAATCAAGTCATGTTGATTGGCAGAGATTCAAAGAACCCAGACGTTGATTCAAAGAACCCCTGGCCCAGACGTTGATTCGTTAGGGTGATTGGATTAGTGTCTATCTTTCGGAGCCCCCTGGCCCAGACGTGGATTCGTTAGGTTGATTGGATTAGTGTCTATGCATTTGATTACCACGGGAAGTAGCAACAAACTAACGCCTCCCTCATGTGCTTGCTTTGTTTCAAGTTGTCTCCACCTCCAAGAATCCCTCCTCCAAAAATGCCTATAAATAACCTTGTAAAGTTACTTAAGATTGAGATTTCGATGACTACAGACCAACAGCTTGTGTTCTCAATAAAGAATCCTACTGACGATCCATCCGATTTCTCCTGGTCTTCTCTTCTGAGTTTTCTACACTTTAGAAGAACCAAGTTCACAACAGATGGTGCCGTGACCCGGATAGAGCTCCTCACCTGAATCCAGATTGAAACTTCAAGCTTAACAAAGATCTGACTTCGTTCCAGACTGAATCTTTCTGTACAACCAAGGGTTGGTGAGTGTCACTCTATCCAAAAGAACCTTTAAGACCAGTACAAATTTGTTATCCTCTGCGCCGTCAGAGAAGAGTTAACAGACAGCTGTAGGGTTTGTTTAACTAAGTTTATCCTCTAAAAAAAATATATATATTTTTAGAGATGAAGTTTATCCTCTGTTCAGGCAGGGAAGATTAGCATTACATGCTAATATTTGTTATCCTCTGTTTCAGCAGGGAAGAATTGGTTACCCTCTGTGTTAGCAGGGAAGATTAGCATAAAGTGCTAGTAATTTGTGTTATCCTCTGCTTTGCCAGGGAAGGTTAACAATAGTTGATGTGTTAACAAGCGTACCCTCTGTTGAACAGAGAAGTTTTAGTGTTTTGATTGTGTGGTAACAAAGAAACTCACAAAATGTTTAGAAAGAATGCTAGACTGATCCCCACAACTGAAAAAGGTGGTCTAGCGACTCCTTTGTGGTCAGATAGCGAATTCAAATCACTGTTAGGAGTGCAAATGAACCTAATAGTCACTGAGAAAGTTAGACAAGAACTAACTCAGAAATATGAGATCCATCCAGACAAGACTTGGTCGGTAGATGAGTGTAAAAAGGTACTAGGAGCATGTATTCGCAAGAACAATGTGAAAGGCATTATCTGTTGTCACAGAGAATTCAGTTTAACATTAGCCACACAACAGTCTCAGCGTAACTCAGAGCTAGAGAAACAGAACAATGAACTCCGTGCTAGAGTATCCACTTTGACTAAGAAATTGAACCTCAAGAAAGCTGCAGCAAAAACTGATGTGAAAGTTAGTCAGCCTGATAACATTTACCCTGATTTGCAAGCGTTTTTTGAAACAGATGTAGCTCTCCAATCAGTAACTGATGTGCCTGTAAATTCAGTCAATGTGTGTGGTGCTAGGAGGAGATCTCAGGGAATTGAGGGAATTGAAAGTGTTCCTCTCAACTCTTCTGTTGTCCAAGTACAAACTGTTGCCAAAGCGCTAGGACCTAAAGATATAGAGAGACTATCCCAGAGCTTACCCTCAGCATGCACAAATTTTTCTGAATTTAGAAGAGCATTGATCAGCAAAATGCGTCTCTATAACATGTCGTTAACAGAAGTCACGCAGCTGATGTCACAAATCCTAACTGAATCTGAATTCAACAGTTTTGAATCTGCTGTTGCTTCTGAACTGCGAAATGCCAGTAAGGGTGATTTACGAGAAGGTGTTTTGAAAATTCTAAAGAATATCATGGGACCCAAAATAGACTGGTCCAGAATCACTAACTGTGTGCAAAGGAAAGAAGAAACTGTGACTGAATATACTGAGAGATTTTGTCAGTCAGCTGTAATTTACAGTGGAATTGTTGATGACCCTGAAAGTGTGCTAGAGGACAAGGGACCCCTGGTTCGTATCTGGTCAGATGGCCTTGTAGCCGAATACAGAAAAGCTTTACCATTTTTAGATCTAACTTGGTCTAACAGAACTCTCAGAAGTAACCTAGACAGGTTAGCTACATGGGAAAGAGATGCTGATGTCAAGGCAAAAGTAAGAGTAGCAGCAGCTACGTTTAACACAACGAAACTAGACAATAGATGGTCTAAAAGAGAAAGCAAATGCAAATACTGTGGAAAATTAGGACATTGGGAGAAAGAGTGTAGGAAGAAGTTGCAAGATAGTAAAATAAATGCTATGCATAATTCTGCTCCTTTTCAGCCTGCCGACAACCCTGAAGTAGTTCCGCCAGTGACCACTGAAACTGTAGGTCAGCTAGTTCAGGCTCTTCTAAGAGCACAACAAGACCAAGAAAAAAACTAATTGTTGGGGCTGTGAGTAGCTACCTTTCCCTGTAATCCAACACAATGACCAAATAAGTTTTGTGAAAGGTAGCATAAAAGAGAAAGAGATTGATTTTTTGCTTGATACAGGTGCAGAAATTACAGTAATCCCTACAAAATTGGCACAAGGTTTAAACATCCCATACAAGAAAACCAAACTTTGTTTAACTGGTGTAATAGGTGAAGATTCTGTTTTGTATGAAACTCCGCCCATAGAGGTACAATTTGGCCCAAAAACTCTGACTACAAAATTGCTATGCGCTCCATTAAATACAGGTGCAATTTTAGGCATGGATCTTCTGAGACAAATAAATCTAACTTTAGACATGTCCTCAGAATCTACTAGCATAAAAATTTCCTCAGCACAGATTTCTACCAATAATGCAACCCCTCCCGAGTATGCTTTCTTACAGAACCATCCAATTTGGGCTAAAGACAAGGATGATTGTGGGTTGTTGACAGGTGTAGAACCAGTTACATTGACAGGAACTCCACCTCCGGTCATCAAACAATATCCGATTAATAAGGAAGCTATACAGGGAATCAAACTTATTGTAGAAAATTTGCTGACGCAAGGAGTGCTAGTTAAAACCAACAGTCCATGTAATTCACCCATATGGCCCATCAAGAAATCTAATGGGACATGGAGACTTACAATAGACTACAGAGTAGCCAATAAAAATATTGATAAAATCACCCCCCTAGTGGCAGATCCATCTACAATTTGTAATGGCTTACCATTAGATTGTAAGATTTTTTCAGTAATTGATATGTCTAATGGATTTTTTTCTGTACCGTTGCACTCTGACAGCCAGCCATGGTTAGCTTTCACAGTTGACTATGAACAATACCAGTGGACACGATTACCACAGGGATTGCAAAACTCCCCAACCATATATCATCAGGCTGTCAGACGTGATTTGTGTGACCCAGAATGTCCGGTAAAACAGTCCACTATGATCCAATATGTCGATGATATTTTGATTGCCTCAACAGATCATGAGGTACATCAAACTGAATTGGCATCATTGTTGGACTATTTGCATAAAAAAGGACACCAATGCAGCTTTCACAAAGCTCAAATCGCTAAAAAGCAAGTCACATTTCTGGGTCAAACAATTGGTGCAGGAAATAGATCCATTACACAGGATCGAGCGGCTTCAATCAAAGCCATACCTCCGCCTACTACCATTAAAACACTCTGCTCATTTTTAGGAACAACAGGTTATTGTAGACCTTGGATTGACGACTATGCCTCGATTGCTCAGCCTCTCTATGATTTGTTGAAAGGCCATGGTAAAGATTCAGATACTGTTTGTATGGAAGAACTTCATCTCAAAGCTTTTAATGATTTGAAGAGAGCACTATGTCAAGCACCAGCATTAGGAATTGCCCAATCTGATAGACCCTTTGTGCTTTATGTCCATGAACACTTAGGCTTTATGACTGCATGTCTAATGCAAGATCATGGGGGCAGCTTACGCCCAATTCATTACTATTCCGGTAAACTTGACATAGTCGCTCAAGGTATGGGCCCATGCCTCAGAGCAGTACAGGCAGTTCATCTAGCGCTTCAGGCTTCATCAGGAATGGTGTTAGGTCAGACTGTAAACGTAAAATGCCCTCACGCAGTGTCCGCACTAATGAATCAAGCAAAAGTCACTTATGTCACCTCCTCCCATTGGGGAAATTGGTTAGCAACTCTCACAGCCCCGAATATTGTTATACAGCGTGCACCAGTCACGAACCCATCCTCAGGTATGATGTCTGCAATGACTGAATTTGTGTTAGAGGATGAAGGCGAAATGACTCATGATTGTGATACGCTTACATACAGTATGCAGCGACAAGTGAAATAGCAGAAACTCCCATAGAGAACGCAGAATTGGAGTTGTTTGTTGATGGTTCAGCTCAAGTTATTGAAGGTAACAGACGAGCAGGATATGCAGTAACTTCCACCACTGAAATAGTTGCTTCAGGTCGTCTTCCAGATCATTTTTCAGCTCAAGCTGCAGTATTGTGTCAGGGAAGGAAAACTTGGACTCATGTGTCACACTGTAAAGTTGTTCCTCCCCCTGCAGGGATAGGATAGGACAGACACAAAAACCAGTGAGGAGCCCAGGGAAGAACCGAAAGCAACAGGCTTCGGGGGCGAACCCTGCGGTGAAGATTTCCTCATAGGCCTTTCCCCATCCAATAGTCCATCCTTTCCTCACTGTTCTGTAGGTGTCGCAGGAATTGAGAAATAGGGAAAGAAGGAACAACAATAGCAGACTATATTTGAACAGAGGATACAACCCTAATGTTTGCAGACTCTACAACAAATACTGCTCTGTGCCGTTGGTCTCTCTTGTTTTTGTTTCTTTCTTCCTCTGTGCAGATACCACTTGATGGCTGTCCTGAGATCCATATGCACCACCCTTCTCACCTGCGGATTGAAGCCACGACCTCTAAAAGACAACTAGACCCATTGACGAGCCAACTATCACACAAGAAAGAGAAAAGAAAGAAGAAAGAAAAAAAATACACAACACAGAGACTCTCATACGGGAACTTCAGTCATCCATCAACATGATCAAGATTTTCGTACTATTAACCATCATGGACATCACGCAAAGTGTAGACCCCAGAAACAACATATTCTTAGAGCTGATGAATATGTCAAGAAATGCCTTGTTTGCTGGAAAGAACGTTTGCACATTCTTGGTTTTTCAGCAAAATTACACCAGATGACTGAAGATAATTATTCATGGTTCGGAAACTTGTTAAGTAAACCCTGGCTGTGGATCAAGGAAATAGCAATTCTGCTGTTGTTTCTCCTACTTGCGTACTATCTATGCATCCACAGTATCAAGTGTTTCTTTCAGCAAATGACTCCCGCCTCTCACGAGGAAATGACAGTTCCAACCAGAAAAGATTATTACCCGTAAGAACTTCACGGACCCTAATTGCATGTTTTGTTTCTGTGTCAGCATGCAATTACATATAAGCAACACAGAACATGTACAATGTGCCTGTAACGATTACAAGTTACAATAATTAACTTTCAAGTGTCTAAATTTGTATTTTGTGAGAGTTATTAGAACTCTCAAAGGGGGAATTGTGGGATTACAAATTGTATTTAAATGTTTAACTTAGATTCTTATTATCAACTGTGCTCTGTCTCAATCAAGTCATGTTGATTGGCAGAGATTCAAAGAACCCAGACGTTGATTCAAAGAACCCCTGGCCCAGACGTTGATTCGTTAGGGTGATTGGATTAGTGTCTATATTTCGGAGCCCCCTGGCCCAGACGTGGATTCGTTAGGTTGATTGGATTAGTGTCTATGCATTTGATTACCACGGGAAGTAGCAACAAACTAACGCATCCCTCATGTGCTTGCTTTGTTTCAAGTTGTCTCCACCTCCAAGAATCCCTCCTCCAAAAATGCCTATAAATATGCTTGTAAAGTTACTTAAGATTGAGATTTCGATGACTACAGACCAACAGCTTGTGTTCTCAATAAAGAATCCTACTGACGATCCATCCGATTTCTCCTGGTCTTCTCTTCTGAGTTTTCTACACTTTAGAAGAACCAAGTTC
This sequence comes from Schizothorax lantsangensis, assembly GCA_027422415.1. Classification (NCBI taxonomy): domain Eukaryota; kingdom Metazoa; phylum Chordata; class Actinopteri; order Cypriniformes; family Cyprinidae; genus Schizothorax; species Schizothorax lantsangensis. The sequence goes on along the minus strand of CM049850.1, from coordinate 12,537,012 downwards.
ACAACAAAACCATATAGTGGGCATTTTTACCACAGTATTGAGGTGCTATATGTGTGGTTTTAACTCTATTTATCATGATGTAAATGTATGCTACTATGGAAGAACAATGGTTAATTTTTATTAAAACTCAAACAGTCAGAAACATTTAATTTCACCATATAAAAAAGGAGGTTGTTGCACTTTTTACAGATGTTACTGATTTTGATAATGAACATAAATTTACATCTGCATCCTAACTCAAACTACTACTGTCAACTCAATGTCAAATGTGCATTTCTAAGAGACAAAAAATTTATATTATTATTGCATATATATATATATATATATACACACACAGTATATATATATATATATATATATATATATATATATATATATCAAGTTTTCAAGTTTCAAATTTTATTTGTCACATACACGACTATACAGAGATTGTATAACCAGCAGTGAAATGTGAGTTGGGTCCGCTCCATGGACAGTGCAAATATTGTAGAATACAACACAAGGGAAGTATACATAAAATAAAATGAATAAAAAATAAGATATAAAGAACAAAATATAAAATATAAGGTATAAAAGAATGTGCATGACAGTATGCTGTAGAATTAAATATTAAGATAAGCATGACTGTACGAGAGAGGAATGTGCAAACAGGTTGAACATGGTTGACATGAAGCAGCCAATCACAAAAAAATAAATATAAAAAATCAAGACACAGAAAGTGTTGTGTGCAAATGACACTGTCAGTATGAGTGTTGCGAAACATCAGACAGAGAGGGATCCATTTGCAGCTTTGTTTATTTAGAATGGTCAAACAGAACAGGGTCAATCACCAGCAGTGGAAACAGCGTAGACAAGGCAGAGACGTAGTCAGATAAACAGGCAGAGAAATCAGGGCAGGCGGCTAATATCAGAGTCCAGGGAAACAGTCCGAGTCAGGGCAACCAGAGAGGAATCACAGAGTCGAGGATCAAGGCAGAGGTAATAACAGGAAAACAAACACGGGTAGTAACGCTCAGAAGTGACAGCCGGGGCAAATCAAGATTTCGCAATGAGTGCATGGAAGTGTGCTGCTTATATGTGTGTGTGTTAATGAGGTGCAGGTGTGGCAAGGCAATCAGGCCCAGGTATGAGGAATGATGGGAAACTGAGTCCGAATGAGAGTTAATATTCAGGGGAAGGCTCCCTCTGGTGGTGCAGAGGAGGTGGTACGGGAGCTTCGATCGTGAAAATGAGGTAGAGAATAATGAGTGTGTGATTAGTGATTCTGAAGTAAGTCAGATGATGTTAAGTGGCTGAGTTGAGTTAAGGAGTCTGATGGCCTGGGGGAAGAAACTCCTCCTAAGTCTCTCAGTTTTTGCCATCATGCAGCGGAAGCGCTTACCAGATGGCAGCAGAGTGAATAGACAGTTTCCAGGGTGATTTGAGTCTTTGATGATTTTGACAGCTCTGCTTCTGCAGCGTTTGAGGTAGATGTCCTGCAGAGAGGGGAGAGCAGACCCAGAGATGCGCTCAGCTAAGCGCACAACTCTCTGCAAGGCCTTGCAATCTTGACTGGAGCTGTTTCCATACCACACTGAGATTCACTGAGTCAATACACTTTCTATGGTCCCTGAATAGAAAGTTTTCAGGATTGTTGGAGAGACCATGAATTTCCTCAGCTGTCGCAGATGGTACAGCCTTTGCCTGGCTTTCTTAACCTGTGTTTGAATGTGTGTAGTCCAAGTCAGGTCCTCGGAGATGTTTACACCGAGGTACTTGAAGCTGCTTACTCTATATATATATTTATACATGCCCATATATACAGTATATATATATATATATATATGGGCGTGTATAAATATAATATGGGGGGTGGGGGGGGGGGCTCACTGATGTAACATCTTACACAAACTCAGCTGTTAATGGACAAATGAATGCATGCATGCCAGTTCAATCTTTTCCCATCATGTTTGGACTTTGTTTTGATGCGTTTGTAACATTGTCAAAAGTAATCTGGTTGTGGTTTGGTAAGTGAATAATGCATTGGTAAAACTTTAGTGACACTTTTCTAAATGTGTGTTTGGACTATGCAAATAAGTTCCACAGGAGGAAAGAATGGTGGGCCACACCGTGTAGCCCCACTCTGATGGAAACAGCCAATCACAGCCTGGAAACGGGGAAGTACCAGATTGCAATCTCCTCCTCATCGGAAAGAGATAAAGGTACCTTCCCAAAAGACACTCCTTGTTCTGAGTCTCCGGCATGTCCAGAGAGAGACACTAACAGAAACACCTCTGTTCTGAGTCTGAGCCCTGTATGTGTGAAACGATAGCAGATCAACCCGCCGAGTCTCCGGCCTGCTTCAGGGAAGGCAGCAACAGACACACCCGTTCTGAGTCTCTGGTCTGCGAAGGTGAGACTGCAATAGATCAACCTCTGTTCTGAGTCTCTGGCACGTCCAGGGGACATTAACAGATCAACAGGTTCTGAGTCTGCGGGCTGTTACAGGGAAGGCAGCAACAGAAACAATCGTTCTGAGTCTGAGTACTGCAATGGAAAAGATGTTAACAGATACACTCGTTCTGAGTCTCCCATCCCGAGAGACAGAAACATCAACGTTCTGAGCCTCTGGCCATGTGGGAAGAGGCAATAACAGATACCAAGTCCTGAGTCTCCAGCTTGTGTGGCAGCAACAGATACGACCACATTCTAAGCCTCCAGCCTGTGAGGAGAGAGATATTCTATGTTTAGAGTATTTGTCCAGCAAGAGAACAACAGATGCAGCACGTCCTAAGTCTCCATCCTAGAGAGACAAAGCGGATCGACCAAGTTCTGTGTCTAGCCCAGAGAGGCAGAAGACATTTGCAACAAGGTTAAGCTCTGGAGAGCAACCCTTCACTTCAAGGTACTTTTGCTTGTGTGTTCCAGGCAAGGACCTTCTGCACCTACTCCAGGGCCACATCTGCGTGTTCCAGATTTTAGGACCATTTGGTGCTCCAAGAGATCAGCATCATACAGCGCTTCGTGTTCACGGCTGTTGAAACAGATTCCTGCTCCCTTTCCCATTGCGTTGTTACCAGCACAACCAGTGGAAGAAGTCACCACCACTGGACTGCTCATTCGATCTCAGAGAACCTAAATATCACTTATTCATTCATCTTCCAGAGACCTTGGCATTGTTGTGTATAACCAGTATATGAAATTCTAATTTACATTAGATATTATATAGCTGATGTCAGTTGATAACAAATTATTTAGTTATTTGTTTGATACATAATAAGGTTCTTCACCTTATTTGTATCAGAGTAGTGACAGTTTATCTTTCCAGATAACCTAGCTCTGACATAGCAACATCCAACATAATCACTTGAATTTTATACATCTTATGCACTTTATTCCTTTTTCCATTCATGGTATTCATTTAGTAGTTGTTGATTACTCTTGTCTATCTTTTGTTAATCAAATTTATTTTATTACACTTGTGTCTTCCTTGTGTTGATAATGCAGTAAAGGTTCTACAAGTTAGATATCCCATCAATCTTTCTTATGTGATGTACTCCTAACCACACCTTAAATGACACGTGATCCAAAAATTATAACGTCATTAGTGACGTGAGTACCCATCACTACACTATTTCACCTCCTTAGGTTGGTGAAAGCAAAATTCACTACACTACATAAAAAATGTCTGCGGCCAGCACTACAGATAGTGCTACCCTTTTATTGAAAGACGTCACATCTGATTTGTAATGAGCATTAGTGACAGAATCATCAGCCAATCAAATTTTGACGTTCAATGGCAGCACGCCCTCTGGGTCTAGCGATGTGCCCAGTGCTACCCCTAGCATTAGTCAGGGATTTCCAAGGTATGAAAGTGAAATTCAACGAAAAGAAAATGACAGATCTTGTTGCCGATCTCCTAAAAACGCCTTTTTCAATGTGCTCTTTTGCAGACAGATACATAACTGATAAAGGACTACACCCAACTCTACTACACCCAAACTGGATTCACGAACAAAGGCCAGCAAAGGTGCCATTTCAAAGACTGCAACTATGAGTGCTATGAGTGGCTAACAGCTAGCACCGAGCACAAGAAGTTATTTTGTTGGCCGTGTTTACTTTTTAATACTAGTAAAGGGACATGGAATGACAGATGCATGGACTTTATTTACAAGTGACAGGTGAGTGCTTTATTATTTGTTGAGTATTGTATCATGCACATTGTTATGGAGGTGTGCGTTGTGAGTTGATAATACTGTGGTGTAGTCTGGTGATGTCCAGCATTTGTACAGTTTTGCTGCTGTGGGCATGTCATCATTTTAGAGTGACGTGAATGTGCATAGTGACCCATGTATTGGCGGATTACTTTTACTGATCCATGTAGGGAAATTTACTCTGCATTTAACCCACCCTAATCTAGCCTACTGTTGAAATTGTTGATCAGCTGTCATTGCTGTTGAGAGCCTGTGTGCAGCATAATATGCGTATTATATGCATATGGCTGCGTTAGCTGTTACAGAGATGTGTATGATGCATGTAGTTTACAGTTGCTTACTGAAGGCCCTGACTGAAACCCCACGGTACGCCACTGAGTTTATTACAATCCAAAAGTGAACAAAAACACAAGGAACAAGGCTTGGCAAAAACATAAACAAGACTTGGCATGGCAGGGCAGGACAGGGCAGAGCAAAGACAAGAAAACAACTCAACAGCAGGTTACACAATACAAAGCTAGACCAGAGACAAGCACTAGCTTAGCCAGAAATGTTAAAGTGGGTGGGCCTACATAAAACTGGGTGGGCCAAGAGTGTAGCATATGAAAACTGCATGTCAAATTGCCAACACAAAATACAGCACCAAGGTTCATTACACAGTACTTCTAAAGCATGCATAAACATTAGTAATTTGTTATATTAATGTTCATTTCAAAATTTAGGACATGATTAAAATTCAAAGTTGTATCTGTTAACATTTGCATGAGCTGGTTAACAAAGATGAATAAACACGGTAAACAATGTATTGCTAATGTTAGTTAATGCATTAACTAACGTTAACTAAAGGAAGTGTATTAAAAAGCATTACCTCAGTCAGTGTGAAGCAACGGGGATTCACAGATGATTTCATAATCAAACGTCTCTGTCAGTTCACACACATCGAGGACCGCAGAAATGTGCGCAGCTGCAAATTATGCAGTTTGTTTTGGCGACCAGGATCCAGCACAAAGTTTATGTGTTTTGTAAAAGATGCTACAAAGAACGCATCTTTTTAGCGGATCAAACACTGTAACTTACCTATGCTAATATGATGCTTCAAACACGCTTGGTTCGATAAATCCAGCAACCGCAGGTGGTCTGTCGGGTTTCATTTGTAGACGTCCGGATTTATTGCTAAGACTTTTACTTTTTAAAGAATTGATCTGATTTATGATTGCTCAACTCGGCTATTTTCAAATTTTACTCCACAAACGAACGCATTTTACTATTATATCCTTACGTCGTAAACATAACGTTGTGGGTGGGACTAACAGAAACGGACGAATCATCATCATTTTGACAAGCATGATGCACCTATAGGAAGAGGGGAAACTAAGAAACGACCTGTAATTGACCATGAAAGCAAGCTTTAATATTTTTTTAATAAATATATAAAATTACAGTGAAATAAGATGTTTATTAGTATCGTTTAATAAATTACATCCATTTGGAAAATTACCAACTTCTCATTGGGTGGGCCAGAGATGAAAGTGGGTGGGCCCGGGCCCACCCAGGCCCACCCGTAGCTACGCGACTGGAGACAAGGTGGCACAATAAATGCACCTGCAACTGGACTTTAGTAGACTGGCTATTTTTTACCCCGGCTGCAAAGGCTATTCCGGACACAAACAAACTAAATAAATAGTTGAATAATTCATTCACAAATCTTATTTTTATATTGACACAGTTGTAGTTATTTCAAACCTTGAAAAAAATGTCACACCTGATAGAATACAAGAAGTTCAATAGCGACAAAAATTTGTTCCTTGTAGTCACTTCCTTAATGCAGAGCAAAACAAATCACATCACTCCAAACAAGGAGATTACATTGTTATCTGTCTGTCATGCAAAAGCAGGAAACAAGTAAATACATTCACAAGCTGTATAACTGGTTTTGTTTTAGTGAAAGTATTTATATAAATAGAATGTTGTGCATAGACCTCAAAACTTCACACATAAACCTTGAATCTGGTGTCACGGGCAGGGGAATTTCTGCAGTTGTTTTAGGTAATTGGATTTTGAATGCCCCACCCCTCTTTTGTCATAAACGTCAATGTGGTTAGTCCATTTCAAGTCATTCAACTTTACATTGCATATTTTGTCTTCAAACCTACCCTCATGTACAAATACACAGATTTTACAGAGCAAAAAAAAAAAATTTCCTTCTGGGTTATAATCTGTTTTGTGATCAGGAAATGCATGACAAAACTACTATCATTTGAAGTAGAATGTCCTCTTTTGTTATATAAGCTCAAAATATTGTGAACAGTGTGTGAGTTGAGTATTACTGAGAAAATAACATGTACACACATACTGACTAAGAATTATTTTCAACATGTTTAATGTGTTTCTTCAATATTTTTTCAACAAATTTTATTTTGTTGATTAAACTTGTAATTTTGTAAAAAAAAAAAAAAAAAAAAAATGGAAAATATTTTAGCTTTTTAAACAAATGCTTAAAATAAAATAGGGTGGAGCTGGGGCATTTAATAATGCTTTGTATAAAAAAGTATGATTAAGAAAAAATCTATTCATTGTAATATTTTGATAGAAACAAAGTTTTTATCAACACATCTGATCAGCTTAGTCTTGTCATAATTATTTTCTTAGTTTTTAATCACCTGTAAAGTTTTGTAATGCTCAGTTGTTAAAAAAAAAAAATTAAGAGCACAACATATTTTACTTGGAAAAGGTTTACTGGAAAAAAATATCCTTTTATATTATATAATACTAGTTCTGATAATTATCTGATATAAGTATTCAATCAGTTATTTATTCACGAAATGTGTCATGTGATTTATGATACAAACAAAAAGGAAATTCCTTCTTAAAATATTTTCCTTCCAGAAATACTCAAGCTTCAAAAAAATGTTCCAAAACATTCCTCATCTAAATGACTGACAAGAAGAGGCTGGACCAGCAAGAGAGTATAAATGAAGCCTTGGTTTAACCATCCTACTCAAGGAACACCCTCTCAGGCTCAACTAGGTAATGACATTATATAACAATTAACAATATAATACTTTACATCATGAATACATACATACATCATGAATACAATCTTAAATGTTTTAATAATTATCTATACATGTATTTATTTATTTGTGAATACAGTAAAAATTAGATATATGTTTATTTTTAAAAACAAATTATAATTCAGCATTGTTTGATGTATTAAAAATAGCAATCTACAATTTGCTATCTAGATTCTCAGAGAGCAGTGGACAGATAACAATCCAAAATGCTGCATCATTTTCTGGTACTCTCTGCCCTTTGTGCCATGAGCATGACCATGCGTGAGTATTACTAACTGTTCAGCTCAATACAAATATGGTGCAATAAATAAATCAACACTGACTAACTGATTATGCATCAAGTGCTTACTGTTATTTTGTACCACACTGTTAGAATAAGGCATTAAAATCTGTTAAGGCACTGTTAGAATTAGGCATTAAAATTAGCATATCAATAAATTTTTGAGCTGTATAACTGAAACGGTCAAAATCAAGGTTCCAATTGGAACCAAAAAAACAGCTGATCAATTACAGCTGATAATCTATTACCTTTTCAGCTTTACCTGATTTTTACTCATACTCCCCTGCTGCTGGGGACGGCAGTGGAACCGGATTTTCCACTGCACACGAGGGTCGCATCACTGGAGTCAGAGTTTATGAATATCCCTACAGTGGATACTACTCCAACAACTACATCAATGGGTAAGTTTCCCCAAACACCACAAGATAGTCACACACTGGATAACATCTTCTTATCAAGTCCAAAAGAACCTGATCTGTCGTAATTATTATACTGGTTACCTCACATAAAACCATTTTGCTAAAAATTATACACTTTATATTTCAAACAGCATATTTAACATTCTATTTTCTGTTTTTATATTCTGTATTGTTTTTTTAATTCTATAGTTGTATGATATTTAGCTCTGAATTAATTAACAGTAATGGTGTATACTGTATCTGTTTAGGATCCAGTTGAGATATAACAGTAACTGGACAGAATTGGTTTGCACAAACTCTTATGGCAATGAAAAGGAGATGACACTCTTCAACAATGAACATTTTGTTCAGATCTCTGGAAAGTATTATTCTGGTTACATCAGTGAGCTAATGTTTGTCACTAACGAGGGGCGCTCTTTTAAAGTGGGGCAGCCTTATGGAATTTCATTTAACTTCTACCCAACCCACGATGGAAGTGAACTACGCTTCATCAGCGGTCGTCAGAATGGATTTGCCCTCACCTCCATTGGGGCTCATTGGGCTGTCTACTACAATTCAACTTCATAAAGTCAGAAATATCTCATAGGCTACACATTATATGTGTATGTGAGGAAAAGGTCAGTTAACAAGTAGCCTAGCATATTCGTGTTTTTCCTGAGCTCTTTATGAGGGATGGAATTTTGGGACTTTTTTGAGCTGTCAGCATTATTAAAATGATTTCTGGTTAATAATTTACTGATTAATTAATTAATTAAACACTGAGAAGACTGGAATGAAATTGTTTTATTCCTAATGATGCTTCAAGGGCTTCTCCTTTCACACAATAATTACTAAAGACTCTTTTTGCAATGATTTTATCCTGATTTTTTTTTTTTCAATTTCAGGCACTTTTATTACACAGAGGCTGATGTTTATTAAAGCTAACTATTAAACTTGAAGTGTTGAACTTGTTTTTTGATTAAAACAACAGATAAACATTTTTATGTCATATGAAGATGACAATAAAACTACCTTATTAAAACATTTACCATGCCTTTATCATTTATTTTTGCCATTTATATATATATGTAACAAGAATAACAACTTAAAAGATATGAGCGACAGGTTTAATATATCTATCTATAAATATTTTGATGTTGATGAAATGTATTGTGATTGTAGTATAACAAATAAATTTTGGGTTGATTTAAGTTTTTATATATTTTTTAACTCTATTAACCCTTAAATGCATACCTCGGGTCTTTAGCGACCCGGGACATCATTCACTACCCTCTCCCTCCTTCATTTTTTAAAGTTAGACATCAACTTTCTTAGTATTCCTCAATCTATTCATTATAAACAATATAACAAAAAAAAAAGAATGTCTGTTTTCTGATTAATTTTTTATAAAAAGTGTATAGGGTCACTTGAGACCGGAGGTGTGTATTAGTGTAAGTATATTTTTTCTGCGCAAAAAATATTCAAATATCTGATGAGTCAGTGCATGCAATTCTCCTTTATTCCTGGAGATGGCACTGTTTAATAGACAATAATGACGTGACGTTTCGCTCATAATCACCACAGGCATAAAACAAAAGAATATCGTAATCAAAAATTTAACTTGTTTGAATGGCTATACTGCAGAGCAATTAATGTATGCCATAAAATATAAATGTAACTGTTATTTGATGGTGGATGTGGTGAATAAGCTGCCAGCAATCAAACTATTGATTTTGAAGTCACTGAAAATGGTAGTTTTGCAAATATGTTTGAGATCGTGAATATGAGGCAAATGCTGGATGTACTGTGGAAGTGCGCTCTGACAATGATGGCGATGGTACAATCATCTGCTCAAATTGAACCCTTCTAAGTTTCAAAAGGTAACGAAATATGCTTTATTTTATTCTTCTGTAATTGTTCTTAAAATATCAAGAGAGTTGTTTTGCTATTGCAGCAGTTAGCATCCATGCTGGATATATAGGTCCGGGTCGCCAAAGACCCAAATATGTAATAGCGATTGGCGAAGCATTCATGCATTTAAGGGTTAATAAATAGTATCTATTAACCCTTTTATAAACCCACAGTTTAATCATTAAAGATATTATTTTTTATTACGAAAACCCAAAATCATTATCTCTTGAATATGTTATTAATTTCTTTATTTTATGTGCAAAATTGTTCATTCACGCCGCATGCGTAAAACTGGTTTAAATCTCCTTTGTTTTCCTCCTTTTCTTGTTGAATTTTTCTCTCCTTTCATCCCTAAGGATTATAAATAACAAAAATAACAGCAACAACAAATGCAATTTTTTAATGCATTATGATTATATGAATATCATGATTATTCAAAGATATTTCTGTGTATATAATCTCATACTATGATGTACACAAACCCATTATAGTTATGTTTTCTGTTTTTTGTCATTATTATTGTTCATTGTTAAAGATACTACCATTTTTCCCTGAGCTTGTATGTAATTATAGGTTCTGCTGTAATAATAAAAAGAAAACAAGAGTGACAGGTGCACAAACACCTCATAGCATCAGTAACTCGATACTATTTACTTAGTACATTTCCTCCTTGTTTGCAATATCTGTACAAATCAGACGTCGATCAGCTGCTCGAAGATCTCGAAGACTGTTGATTTTACACTCGAAAAATGTAAGTATTACTACTTAAAAATTAAAATTACCTCATAATGCATTGCTATCCCACCCCAAAACTTATGAACAATAGTAATGATAAATGCTGACCAATAATTAATTAAATTTTTTACTAAAACAAACAAAATGTAATTTGTTTTTCATATGCCATAGCTATGCATGACTACACACTAGACCAGAGGAGGGGAAACTATGGCCCGCTGAACACCGGCCCGCGAGGGAGTTTTTAAAAATACTACATTTCAGTAGGGATGGGCATCGTTTACATTTTATCGATACCGGTACTTATCGATACTGTTATCGATACTATTTGGTGCAAAAAGATATGTGAAAAGTTGTTGAAAATTTCAAGTTTTTTTATTACTGCTGAACTTTAGCAAGTGTATTAAAGTTCTTCAGTCAGGAGCAGTGAGTTATTTTTCTCTTTGTGTTTTATTTTATTAACAGTAAAGGGGACCTATTATGCAAAAATCAAAAGTATTGGGACACCCCCTTCTTTAGAACAGAAAAATGCACTTCCAAATCTGTGGCAACAACGATGGGAACATAATTCATGTATTTAAAAATTGTATTTCCATCTCTGTTGCAACAGTTTTGGAAGTGTCTAAAATGACTGTACCCATATGTACAAGTCATTGGTGTTTGGTGATGAGTTTTTGGCTCAAGGTCTGCATTTACAGTCACACCAGAGGTGTTAAACTGGGATTAGGACTTGGTTTTATGCAGACCAGTCAAGTTCTTCCACACTGACTGAATCAATAATTTTCTTTTTGAACCTTGCCTTCTACACAGAGGCATTGTCATGTTAGAATAGAAAAGGGTCCTGTCCAAACTGTTGCTATAATATTAGAACACAATTTCCTAGAATATCATTATATGCTTTAACATTAAGATTTGTACTCATGTAAATTACTAAAGTAGTCAAACCTGTTCATTAGAAGAGAGCGACCCAATACTTTTGGCAATATAGTGTATACAATATCAGCACCAAAGAGACTTTACAAGTGTTGTGTTTTGGGATGCACTAATGAACATAGGACTCGCCATAATCTTCCCCATCTGAGCCAAGGACACTGTGGTTAAATTTAATTTTCGAAGGAAATATCCTGGAAAAAATCGGTAACGTCCCATAAATGTTTAGGGATCAATAACAATGCTTCGAACGTCAGCTCCAGACAAAGTATGTATCACGCGTTTGTTTTCAAAATTGCCTTTCTGAAAGAGCTTCTTGGCACTCAGTAAGGTTAATTGCTAAAGTTATCATTGTCTCTGCCTGTTTTCACTGATGCAGCCTTCAAGTGCTACCAGAATGATCATAAATAGGAATGTGGTAGTTAAAAGTTTCATATGAAAGCAATGTGAGTTGATCGCTTGAAGTTGTCGAGCTCATGATCAGAAGTGAGACTTATAAAGGTTGTGATAGCATAAGACCAGCTATGTTGTTATTTTTATCCTGCCGTGCTCCCCGTCTGTGTAATTCATAAACGCAAATTTATTATGCACAGTATAATCAGATCACTGACTTTGAAACAGAGTTTTATGATTTCTGTAAAGATAACAGGCTTGTACTAATAGTGGAATGTTTATTTGCAAAGGCTAGCACTGCTAATGCCAGAGCTTGAGCTCTTAAAGCTCCACCCTCTTCTCCGGGAGCAACAGCTAATTTGCATTTAAAGCAACATACTCAAATTCAGCCGTTTTGGCTCATACCCTAAAAGTGGCAATTTTAAAAAGCTATAAAAATTTATCTGTGAAGTATTTTGAGCTAAAACTTCACATATACTCTCTGGGGACATCAGAGACTTATTTTACATCTTTATAAAAAGGGGCATAATAGGTCCCCTTTAAAGGAATAGTTCACCCATAAATGAAAATTGTGTCAACATTTACTCACTCTCAAGTTGTTTTAAACCTGAATGAGTTTCTTTCTTCTGTTAAACATACGTTATTTTGAAGAATGTGGGAAACCAAACAGTTGCTGGTGCCCAGTGACTTCCTCTTTTTTTTTTTTTTTTTTACTACTATGAAAGTCAGTGGGAACCAGCAACTGTTTGGTTACTCACATTCTTCAAAATATCTTATTTTGTGTTCAGCACAAGGATAAAAATTAATACAGGTTTGGTACAACATGACAGTGAGTAAATAATGACAGCATTTTAATTTTGGGGTGAACAATCGGCAGTATGTTTAGTACTGTCCCTTTAAGACCTGCACACATCTGTTTCTCTCTCAACTGTTTACTTTCACTTTAGACATAACTAACTGTGTTTATATTGCAACACCTCCTTTTTTTAAAGATGTTACTCTGAGGGGATTCAATAGAAAATCAACTGGTACTGAATAATAAAATCACTTCATCAAACAAATAATCTTTGTTTTTTGTTTTTTTATTCCCAAGTGCATATATATATTTGCCACAACAATAAACAAATGAGCAGTTTCTGTCTTTGTGCATAAAGAGTCAATATAATAAATGAAACTTATCGTGAGTGATCAGAGTTAGATGAAATGAAATGATGATGGAGATGAGATGAGTAACGATTCCAGATGTTATTTGAGAGCGATACAATTTTATACTCCTGTAATCCAGTGCGTGCGAAGTGAAGATAATCCGTAGTGATCGTAGACTCAGTGAATCAACGCCACGTTGATTAAAGCCGTTGTTAGATGTGAAGTGAGCGGATCCAAGTGCAAGCTTTTATTAGTAAACATAGTCAAAACACAGGCAGGGTCAAACAACAGCAAGTGGGTATGGCACGGGCAAGACACAAGAGTAATCCTAGGGCAAGCGTGGATCTTCGATCGGTGAACAATATCCAGAGGGCTTGACAAGAGGGGTAATCCGATAACGTGAGCAGTAGTCCAGGCAGGAGCAAACAGAGTACAAAACGACAAGACTAAAGAGAGATCCAAGGTAGGCTATAAACTTCAGGGCAGGCAGAGATCAGACAAGAAACGAGATACACAGGCTAGGATAAAGATACGAATGACTCGGGCAATAAACTAGATAAACTAGGCTTAGTCTTAGACTCAGAAAACACGGAAGGGCTCCGTAATGTAGCTATCACTGGGAGAGTGATAAACGCTAGACAATATTCTGCGATCTGAAAGAGGAAGTCCAAGGCTTATAAAGTATGTCTGATTGGATTCAGCTGTGTATGTGTAATCAGTGCATTCAGCTGTGTGTGTGTGTAATCAGTGCAATGGATGATGGGAACTGTAGTCCAGAGTGACATGTAACAGTCTGTGTGGTTTGAGAGTCAATATGATGGAGAGGCGACCTCTTGTGGCAGTCGGATGGAAGGCCACGAACCGGATTTGTGACAGAGCCCCCCCCTGGTAATAGCAGGTATTTCCTTGGCAGGTGTCCGGGGGAGCACGGGGATCACAGGAGATCGGGATCGTGGAGACGAGGGAGCTTCTAGAAGTAAGTACACAACAGGTAAGTAACAGGTAAGGAGTCAGGCTTAGTTCAGGGTAGTGAACGGTAGACCGGACAGCTTGGAACAGAGTGGAGTGTGGTGATATAGCTGGCTTGATGAGTGATTGCAGGTGATTAGAATTCAGGTGATTGGGATCTGGTGTGTGTTGAGGTAGGTGACAGCGGTGTTTCCCTGACATTTATAGATTAAAAAACATACACAAACCTATGTTTTTCCAAAGAAATGCAAGTCGGCAGCACTGAGAACTACTCTTACCTGAAGAGGATGCAAAATATTCGCACTCATTACAACCCATTACAACTCATTACAAGTTGGTCCACCAATGTGATTGCACGAATGCTCCGTTACCGCTTAACACTGGCCGGATCCGTCACCCCGCTTTATTCCGGGACCTCGCAATTTACAAATTAAGCACTGATTCAGCCTCATATACCAAGTTCAAGGCAGGTCCATAAAGCCAAGTTCAAGGGTCCAGTATAATTATAAAATGTCTGCTTTAACGCATCCTCTGTGAAGGCAGAGAAAACTGAAATGGGCTGAATGGCGCAATACGGCTTTGTGCATTAAGCTTATTAATGCCTTTATTTTCATTAAATACAGTTCCTAATACAACATATTTTACCGATTAAACATGTATACAATATTTAATTTAAACTGGTTTAACAAGCATTTTAGAAGTAAAATGAAACATTTAATCGTCGCGAAAAGACCGATGCGGATTTCAGAAAGAAAAACGTGCGATTAATTAGCTATTTTTTTATATATAGAAACGATTATTTGTGACCTGCGCTGGAAAAATTAGTCCAAATCAGTGAAATATGATTTTCATACCCATGCTGATGAAAACAAAACGATCGCGCTGACTTTAATTTTGGATTACGTTATCACTTCTAGAGTGCGTCGGAGCTCGTGGGGTTCGCAAGTGGATCTGTTGGAGGGAATGGAGACGGGCGAGTCCCTATCTCCTTCCCCACCCATCAGATTCGGCGGCCGTTCTCCGGGATCGGAAGGCCGCTCTGCGGTTACTTCTCCCCGAGGAACGGACTCGGCGCTTCGCCTTCCATCCTGCGAGGAGGGTGAATGTGAGAGCGCCGAGGCTCCGCCCCCTCAGTCGCCCCAGTATGAGGAGCTGTTGGAGGTGATGACTCGTGCTGTTGCCAAGTTAAAGATCGACTGGCCAGCCGAGGAATGTGCTGAGCCGCAGATAAGCAAGTTAGATGAACGCTTTCTGCGGGCGAAGCGATCACCGCCAACACGGAGCCTGCCATTCTTCCCCGATCTCCACACCGAGGTGTCGAGATCGTGGGCAAGTCCGTATTCGGGCCCTCTTCAGATTACTACGGTAATGTGGTGGGGTTGAATGATTGCGGTTATAGAGCGATGCCTCAGGTCGAACAGGCGCTCGCGAGCTATTTGTCCCCCGACGCTGCGTCGTCTCTAAAGGCTCCGTCCTTGCCCTCCAAGCCCCTGCGTACCTCGTCAGTGCTGGTGGGCAAGGGGTATGCGGCAGCGGGTCAGGCTGGTGCGTGCCTGCACACTATGTCGGTGTTGCAGGCATACCAGGCTGACCTGCTTAAATAGCTGGATGAGCGTGAGGCGTTGAGCTCCAATGACATCACGGAGCTCAGGCGAACCGCTGATTTGGCTCTCCGTGCCACCAAGGGGACAGCCCGTGCTATTGGGCGGTCTATGGCAGCCCTGGTGGCAGCGGAGAGGCATCTGTGGTTGACCCTGTCCGACATAAGAGAGAAGGACAGGGTCTTCCTTCTGGACGCCCCGCTTGCGCCTTCTGGCCTGTTCGGCGACACCGTCGAGTCCGTCGTCGACAGGCACCAGGAGGCCCGTAAACAAGCGGCAGCGTTTCAGCGGTTCCTGCCTCACTGCTCTTCAACTCAGGCGGCTGCTGGACGGAAGCAGCCCCAGCCGCGTTCTAGCTCCTCATACAGGGAGGCACAAAAACAGTGCGTCGCTCTTGGCCGGGGACCATCCTCCAGTCCAGAGCTCCTTCAACGGGGAAACTGTACGCCTTGAAACTTTTCTCTTCATGGTGCGGAGACCGCCAGCTCGACCCAGTCAACTGCCCGATTGGTACAGTTCTGTAGTTCTTGCAGACTCACTCCACCTCGAAGGTTTATGTGGCGGCGATATCGGCCTACCACGCCTCTCTTGGTGGACAATCAGTGGGCAGCCACCCCCTGGTTACACGTTTCGTCCACGGTGCGCTGAGGCTGAGGCCTCCAGTACGGTCCCGTGTTCCGAAGGTCCCCTCCTCTGCACCACGGCCAGTTGTACTGCATGCCTTCTGTCCTCCTCCCTTTCGGGAGCCTGACCAGCAAAATCTTAATTGTATGTGCCCAGTGCAAGCACTGGACGCATACGTACACAGAGCTGCCATGTGGAGAAGGGAAGACCAATTGCTAGTATGTTACGGTCCCCCTAAGAGGGGTCTGCCTGCTACAAAGCAGACCCTCAGTCGGTGGATTGTGGATGCTATCAACAAACTCCCTATGAGTCCTCTCAGCTCCCCTCGCCGATGGGAGTCAGAGCTCATTCAACACGAAGTGGCCTCCAAGGCCTTTCTCGCAGGTGTCCCAATACAGGACATCTGCAATGCTGCGGGATGGTCTACGCCCCTGACCTTTGTCAGGTTTTATGGCCTTGACATCCGGGCCACTCCAGGCTCTTCCGTCCTCTCGCCCTAGATGTGCTCCGCAGGGATACACACTGGGCAAGGACTTGAAAGTCTGGCAGCATCTCGTTCCCCTAGCGTTTTCGGACACAGCTCGAGTTCCTGAAGAGGAACGTCTCTAGGTTACGTACGTAATCCTAGTTCCTCCAGGGAACGAGACGTTGTGTCTCGAAGCCACACTTTCGGCATCCCTGTCAGCGGTTGCTTCATTCCTAGAAGCTGACGCCGGTTTCACGGCACGTGCTTTTATACCAGCTGGTCATTACATCACCCTGTCCGTGACGTCTCGCCCATCCATTGGATAGGTTGCACTCGATATGAGTCGTGAGATGTTATGTATTGTTCAGGTGGAATATAGCCTGGGGGGAAAAGCTATTCTTATGCCGTTCAGTGGTGATTTATCTGTGTCGAAATGCAAGAACAGAAACAATGTTTTCGTATTGAAGGCCAAAATAGATCTCAATTAGGCTAATTCATGCACATGCATGCTCTTGTTTTCTTCTTTGTAAGATGGCAGAAGTTACGCAACCAGAAACTGTAACGCGTGAGCACGCAAAATGTTTCTTTTGAGCATGCGAAAAGCTTCTCATGAGCTCGCGATAGTTTCTCGTTCGCACTCTATAGTTTCTCGTGAGCACGCAATAGTTTCTCCTGTGCACGCCAAAGTCTTAATTTTTTTTTTTGCAAATGTCCCTTTAGGGGGCGCCGTAAAGATCATATTAAGAACTTGGAAACTTTTTAATTTGACTTAATTTATTTCTCCTACTTGTCAAATGCTTTATGTGTAGATTTGATTATTTTATTTTGTTCAGATTTTCAATCTTAAAATATGGAAATCCAATATAAAATGGTAATTATTACATATAATGATAATTATGATGATGTCAATAAACTTCTCAAGGAGTGACATGAATAAACAAAAACATAAACCAATTTACTCCAATTAAAACTGTCCCAAAGTTGTGCTGTCATTTCAATTAATCCACGTTTACTGAGGAGAAGAGAGGATCAGAGCTTAAGATAAATAAATTGTATAGATAGCTTGTATCAGGATATATTTTTAATTGATGCGCAATATTTGATATCAACCTATTTAAATTGGAATTCACAAAAAGGCTTATTGTTGTAAAAGGCAATGAAAATGTGATATACTGTATAATACAAATGACAGGTGATTAGAATGCAAATATCAGTACCACTAATAAGTTTATTGTTGATCTCAACAATTCCTGAGAAAAACTATTGTTGAGTTCAACAAAATGAGCAGCTGTTAGAACCACTAAGATATAAAAATAGTGGTTCAAATTCTTGTTTTACAACAGTAACAGTAACATTAGGCACACAGTTCATGTTTTGAATTATGTTTTGATAATAAAGGTATCCTTTAAAACTGAAAAGTAAAAACTTGTGGTAGCTGTGATTCTGATTCTGATGCCAAACATGTCACACCTCGACTCAGGGCAGTCGTGGCCTAATGGATAGCGAGTCGGACTTGTAACCGGAAGGTTGTGGGTTCGAATCTCAGGTCCGGCAGGGATTGTTGGTGGGGGGAGTATCCTCCTTCAATAACACGACTGAGGTGTCCTTGAGCAAGGCACCGAACCCCCAACTGCTCCCCGGGCGCTGTAACATGGCACATGATGCCACAAATGTGTCCCAGTTATCCTAAACCGTATCTGGGCCAGTTTTAGCAAAGATATGGCACAGTAAGCACTGGCTAATATGGCTGTGAGCCTAAAGTGGACCTTATATGATGCCACAAATGTGGCCCAGTTATCCTAAACCATATCTCGACCAGTTTTGGCAAAGATATGGCATGGTAAGCACTGGCTGATGTAGCTGTGAGCCTAAAGTGGCCCGCATATGATGCCACAAATGTGGCCCAGTTATCCAAGACCGTATCTGGGCCAGTTTTGGCTAAGATATGGCATGGTAAGCACTGGCTAATGTGGCTGTGAGTCTAAATACCTCAAACACTGCAGAAGCAGAGCTGTCAAAATCATCAAAGACTCAAATCAAACTGGTAACTGTCTTTTCACTCTGCTGCCTTCTGGTAAGCGCTTCCGCTGCCTGTTGGCAAAAACTGAGAGACTTAGGAGGAGTTTCTTCCCCCAGGCCATCAGACTCCTTAACTCAAACTCAGCCTCTTAACATCATCATGACTTCACTTATTAATCACTCACAATCAGTAAGATACTCACACTCATTATTATCTACCTCATACTGACAGTGTCATTTGCACACATCACTTTCTGTGTTTTGGTATCTTATTTTTTCATTTATTTTTTAAGATTGCTGCTACATGTCAACCATGTACAACCTATTTGCACATTCCTCTCTTGTACAGTCATGCCTATCTTAATATTTAAGTCTACAGTATACTATCATGCACATTATTTAATATTTTATATTTTGTTCTTTATATCTTTTTCTTTTTTATTCATTTAATTTTATGTATACTTCTTTGTGTTGTTTTTTTCTATAATATTGCACTGTCCATGGAGCGGACCTGACTCTCATTTCACTGCTGGTTAATACTCTCTGTATAATCGTGTATGTGACAAATAAACCTTGAACTTTTATTTGTCCAGTTATCCTAAAACATATTTGGGCCAGTTTTTGCAAAGATATGGCACAGTGAGCACTGACTAATGTGGCTGTGAGCCTAACTTGTCCCACATTTGACATGGCAAATATGCCCCATATATTATAAAACAGATCAAGCCCACTTGGGGTTTGGATGTTGCGCTTGACACTGGCTAATTGAAATGGAAGTTTGAAATTGTAAATATGGCCTAATAGAATTTGGCTACTTTTAGTAGGATGCAACACAGTTAACTGATGCAGGGTGATCTGGATATGAGTCTTAAGAAGGCTACATACCCACCCAGACAGCAACCAGTGTCAGCCCAGATCCGGCCCACATCTGTCCCACATGGATTTCACACAGGCCAGATGTGGGCCGGATCTATGTAAGCTGTTCTTGCAGCTCACTGTTCTAAATTATGATGATTGGGGATATTTTATATGTTAATGACATTAATCAGGAGTTGTTTACAAGGCAGATAGCTGAAACCATTCAATTGCATGGAAGTTCAAGATCATTTGCGATTCAAAGATTTCACATCTGAAAGAGACGCGTACGCGTGTTTTCTGTTCGTACGTTCATTCTATGAATCAAACGTACGCATATTCGAGAGATGACCATAAGATCAAATGTAGGATGGTTTCTGCACAACAGTTTATAAATGAGGCCCCCGGGTTCGAATAAAAGAATCAACTGTGGCCCACATTAGGGCCAGTTTTGGTTTATTTGGTTGGCAATGCTAAGGTTTACTTGAGGCCCAAATCTGGCAAACTGGGCCTGACTGCCCAAATGCCATTATTTCACATGGTATGTGGGCCGGAGCAAGGTGTTGGATCTGGACCAGAACTAAAATAAATGTGGCCCAGATTTGGGCCAGTTCTGCTTTATTTTATTTATTTATTTATTGTCATGGCTGCCATGCGGCCTTCCTATGGCTTGCTTGTGGCCCAAATTTGGCAAACAGGTGTGGACCACCCAAATGCCGTCAATCTACATAGTATGTGGGCCAGAGCAAGGTGTTAGATCTGGGCCGGATCTGGGCCAGAATTAAAATAAATGTGGCCCAGATTTAGGCCAGTTCTACTTTATTTGTTTTATTCATGGCTGACATTGGGCCTTCCTTTGGCTTACTTGTGGCGCAAATTTGGCAAACTGGAGCGGACCGCCCAAGTGCCATCATTCTTCACAGTATGTGGGCCGGAGCAAGGTGTTGGATCTGAGCCAGATCTGGGCCAGAATTAAAATCAATGTGGCCCAGATTTGGGCCAGTTCTGCTTTATTTGGTTTATTCATGGCTGACATTGGGCCTTCCTTTGGCGTACTTGTGGCCCAAACTTGGCAAACAGGAGCAGACCACCCAAGTGCCATCATTCCACACGGTATGTGGGCCAGATGAAAATGTCAGGTGTGGGCCTGATCTGGGCTTCAGGAACTTTGCTATCTGGGCCTGGTGTTGCCAACTCAAAATCTGATTGGTTAAAGCAACGGTTTCATTGCCATTTATTTTAAGCTACAGGTGCCTGCACTGTTGATTCTGAAGGCCTCAAGGCAGATTTCTTTGACCCTGGCAACACATACTTGCTGAAATATGATAGGTTACAAGCTCTAATAGAAACATACACTAATGGAAGCAGAGTAACCAAGAGAAAAGCTATGAAATTGTAGGGTATCTACAACCCAAATACCGGAAATGTTGGGAAATTAAAACTAAAATAATTTCAAATCACATGAGCCAATATTTTATTCACAATAGAACATAGATAACATAACAAATGTTTAAACTGAGAAATTTGACAATTTTACGACGGGTTACAAATACCACGGGTATTTCTCTCAGAAGTAAAGATGGGCAGAGGCTCTCCAATCTGTGAAAGAGTGCATAAAATGATTGTGGAATACTTTAAAAACAATGTTCCTCAACTTCAAATTGCAAATGCTTTGCAAATCTCATCATCTACAGTGCATAACATCATCAAAAGATTCAGAGAAACTGGAGAAATCTCTGTGCGTGAGGGACAAGGCCGAAGACCTTTGTTGGATGCCCGTGGTATTTGTGACCTGTGACAGCAGAGACACACGGAGCCTGTGGCAAGCCATTCAGACCATCACTGACTACAAGCCCCCGCCACAGGCCTATGATGATGATCCATCCCTCCCTGATACACTCAACCACTTTTATTCACAGTTTGAAATGCAGAATGACACACCTGCACAAAAACTGCCCACACCTCCCAACGACCAGGTGCTCTGTCTGTCTGCAGCCGACGTAAGGAAGACCCTATCCAGGATTAACCCACAAAAGGCTGCGGGTCCTGACAACATACCTGGCCGTGTACTGAAAGACTGTGCTGCACAGCTGACGGATGTCCTAACAGATATCTTCAACACCTCACTGAGCCAGGCAGTCGTCCCACATGTCTCAAATCCACAACGATCATACCGGTACCAAGGAAATCACCTGTGTCCTGTCTAAATGACTACCGTCCCATAGCACTGACTCCAATCATAATGAAGTGTTTTGAGAGGTTAGTCATGCAAAAAATCAAAACCAGCCTCCCCAACACACTCGATCCGCTCCAGTTTGCATACCGTCCAAACCGCTCTACGGACGATGCAATTTCCACCACCCTCCACCTGGCTCTCACCCACCTAGAAAATAAAGACTCCTATGTTAGAATGCTGTTCATTGACTTCAGCTCGGCATTCAACACAATAATCCCACAACAGCTCATAAATAAACTAAACCTGCTGGGCCTTAACAATTCCCTCTGTAATTGGATCCTGGACTTTTTAACCGGAAGACCTCAGTCAGTCTGTGTCGGCCACAACACTTCAAGCACTACCACACTGAGCACAGGTGCCCCACAAGGCTGTGTGCTCAGCCCGCTGCTTTTCACGCTGCTGACCCATGACTGCACTGCCAAGTTCAGCTCCAACCACATCATCAAGTTCGCTGATGACACAACAGTGGTAGGTCTCATCAGCAACAACGATGAAACGCACTACAGAGAGGAAGTGGCACAGCTGGCTGAATGGTGTGGAGCTAACAATCTGTCACTCAATGTGGAGAAGACAAAGGAGGTTGTGGTGGACTTCAGGAGGAGGAACTCCATTGACCACCCCCCACTGACCATCGACAGCTCGACTGTGGAGAAAGTCAGCAGCACTAAATTCCTGGGGGTGCACATCACGGAGGATCTCACCTGGACCACCAACACCATGTCACTCTCCAAGAAGGCACAACAGCGCCTACACTTTCTCCGCCGGCTGAAAAGAGCAAGTCTCCCACCACCCATCCTCACCACATTCTACAGGGGCACCATTGAGAGTGTGCTGACCAGCTGCATCACTGTCTGGTACGGGAACTGCAGTTCTGCTGACCGTAAGACCCTCCAGCGGACAGTGAACACGGCTGCAAAGATCATCGGTGCCCCTCTCCCATCCATCCTGGACATTTTCCTTGCACGATGCTCCAGCAAATCCAACAGCATCATGAAGGACCCCACCCACCCCTCTCACAGTCTCTTCCAGCTCCTACTGTCAGGAAGACGGTACTGGAGCATCAGAGCCCGGTCCGCCAGACTGCTCAACAGCTTTTTCCCCAGGCTGTGAGAGCCCTGAACTCAAATCACCCCACCCCCCTCTGAAACTCCATGCAAACCCCTACCTCCTGAAACATGGACCACCCCCCCCCCCCCCCCCCTCTCCAAACACCCCCCCCCCCAACCTTACCACACTAAAGAAAAAACTGCAAACTTTTTTTTTATTTGTGCAATTCAAAGTGTGCTACACACAGGTGAGTGGGCCTGTACAAACCACCTGTAGTAACACACTCTCCTCTATGCACACTAGACACTTTTCACACACTGCTGTGTGTACATAATCCCACAAAAGACTCAGCAATATAGGTATGTTTACATGCTCATGCACTACAAATCATCTTGTACTGTTCCCCAGCCAGCTGCTTGACTCACAATGTTTCTCTCTGCACGTGTACAGTATTATGTGAAGCATTCGTATAGTTTCTATAGTTTGTATTTTTTATCTTTTATCTTTAGTTGTATAGGGTAAACATTTATATATAGTATACTTAGTCAAAATCTGTCAGTAGGTTAGTTGTGTATAGGTTTATAGTGTTGTATGTCTGTATTTATGTAGCACCGTGGTCCTGTGAGGCACGACATCTCGTTCCACTGTATGTCTCCACATGTAGCGGAATGACAATAAAGCTCAACTTGACTTGACTTGACTTGAGATGGTCCCAGTGGGTTGCAGGGCTGGATGATCGGGACATGCTGGCTTACTGATGATGAGAGAAAACAGCACAAGGCAAGGGGGCCAATGCAAGTCGTGTATAGTTAACGAGCTATTGTAGCCTATGGTTAGATAAGCTATGTGTGGTTTGGCTAACTGGTGCAGACAGTTAGTGGAGTGCAGGCACTTGTTATCTTGGCCATGAATGGCAAGGTGTGGCTAATTGGTGTGGGTAGCACCAGAAAGGATCTAAATAAAGATTGCTGACAGCATGGTCGACTAGGGGGTCACCTAAAGACTTTGGCTGCTTGGGTTACCAATCTATTACTTAGCCTTCCCTGATGATTCTCAAAGGTTCGGTCTCTATGCAATACAAAACAAAACAGAATAAAAAATAAATAAAAAAAATGAAACACCGGAAGTAGAGAGAGGAAAGCCGACCTAGCTGAGAATGCCCACAAAGAGTGGGTGAGCCCACACAAGGTGAAGTTAGGAGGATAGAGGTGAAGTTTGAGAAGCATTAGACACTTAAACAGACCCTCTAGTGTTAGTCAAAAGTACACTGCCTTAACCTAAACTCAATCGTGATTAAATCTGAATACGTCTAGTGTGAGATTGCTCTCGTTCTAGTGGCCAATTTACTGCAACCATCACAAGTACAATGTAATTTTGATCTTGACGGAATCTTAGAGCTTGTGCAACTTAACTGCACAATGACGTGTGGCAGGATTACTTCGCTGCCATTACACACAAAATAAATTAGGGATGCACGATATGAAAAATTTGAACCGATACCGATAACCGATAATTAAGTCCTTCTCATGGCAGATTCCGATACCGATAACCAATAAGTTCATATTTTTATATTATAATTATATTATATGTATAATTATATATAATTATTATATTTAGAATTATATTATATTTATATTATAATTTTCATATAATCTGCAGTTTGTGCACCCAGGAGAATACAAAATCTAAGATGCACTGATGAAACTGATATTTTAGTAGCTCTGGCCTAACTATAATAGCAAACATCAGTCCTGACTCTTCAAATGTTTTTGTTTTTTTGTGTAAGGCACCACAATACTTAGTAACAGAAATGGTTCAACAGGCTACGGCCTGTCTCCATAGAAATCCATGTTAAAATGGGGTAAAAAAGATTGACTGAATTAAAACCTTTTCAATATAACTCAATATAAAAATGTGCTGAGGGTTAAGCTGTGCTGTTGATGGCTGCCACGGTAATGGCAATAAGCTAAGTTATTTCTTTAAAGTACTTGTTTTGCGTAACAGAAAATCTGTCATGTCTGGCGCTGTATGCATAGCTTGCAGCGCTAAAGTTATATGCTGAGTGTGAAATAATAAAATAATGTTAAAATGTGTGCTCTTATCATTCTGTGGACAAAAACTTGGGGGCGCTCTGCAAGCGCGGAAACTTGGGGGCGGTCTGGTAGCACGTACTCTCGGGGGCGCTCTGGCAGCGCGGAGCTGGACGGGACCAGCGGAGAAACAGAAAGGAGCTTGTGAGGAGCGGCCACAGGAGGGCGCTGTCTTGGAGCAGGCACAGGAGGGCGCTGTCTTGGAGCAGGCACAGGAGGGCGCTCGAAGCTCGAGTTGGCCGCCAACGGCGGCTGGCTTGGGAGAGTCACGGGCGGCTCTGGGCTGAGTACAGAGGCGGTGCTGGGAAGAGTTGGGTGATCGGAACATTTGGCTGGGTATGTGGAGGGTCCTGGCGAGGGGTGAGCTGGAGAGGCCTGGTGGTTCTCGGGTGGGGTCGGATGATGATCGCTCTGAATAATTTCCACTTCGAAATTAACACCATTGACCTTGAGAACATGATTAATCAGCTCGATCAGGGAAAAACTGCACGTGGGAAGATCGCAGCTGATAACGTCATCATCCAGCCCCAGCCGAAAACAGACACCGAGCAAGGCGTCAATCCAACTCACCTGGTCGTAGAGCTCAAGAGACTCCTCAACATACCCTACCAAATCCCGACCATCCTGCCGCAGACACCAAAGCCTGTCCTCAGCCGTTTGCATGTTTTGGTATAGGTCCAGTCTTCTGTCACAATCCACACTCTGGAGAAGGTAACGAGGAGGCAAGGAACTTCTTTCAAACATAAACTTTTAATGAACAAACTTTAGGGATCGCAGGAGACACAGACAATCAGGGATAGACGATCAGACTGGACACAAAGGCAGGGAAACACAATGCTTATAAACACTAGGAAATCAAACAAGGAAGAACTGCAACAGGTGGGGAGTAATTAACACAGACAGAGACTAATTAACTAATGATGACAAACGAGGACAGAAACAAGAAGACCAAATATGGGCACGAGAGGAGGGGAAACACAAGACACAGAGAGACAAAGTCTGACAGTTTGCTCACAAAACAAAGTTTGAATGTTGCCACGTTCTCAAACATAATATGTAGCAAATTATGCTCAAAAGGGAAATATTTATAATTAATAATAACTGGTTATAATTAATTATGAATATTTAGATCAGATCTTAGAATTAACTGTAGCAGAATCAATATTACAATAATTTAATCTGTTCGTCCACCGACAGTATAATCATTTATCAATTCTAGGAAAGATTATTTTCCTGGCCAAGAAAGAATAACTTTCCTACTTCATACAGTACTAGCATTAACTTAGCATGTAGCAAGATCAACATTCAGTGACTCCGAATTGTGAGCAGCACACAGAGGCAATCAATTGTGAATATAATGAATTTAATAAATGAAACTACAGCGTACATACAACTAAACTAAGCAAAACACATATATACAGAATGAAGGAAAGTAAGGAAAGAGAGAGAGAGAGAAGAACAAAGAATAGCAGTATTTAGCATCAATTAACCACAACCTAGTGGGAATAATCAGAGAATCAAAAATCACCTTAACAAAGGGACACAAACTTAGACACTCATCTAAATAGTTGGAAACGGTTATTTGCATTGGCTTTGTTACTGAACAGAAGTCCAGATGCAGTAGACAACAGAGGTTCTTGATGAGATCAGTAGGAGTGAGCTGGAGGCTTTCGTCGGGTTCTTCTGAAGATCGGAGAGTCCAGAGTGAATCGACAAAGTTACTTGAAGATAAAAAACTGCCGGAAGGTCCGACTCAAGGGTGATGACTCTTGGAGAGTGTGTCTCAAAGGGATTGAGCCATGATTGGTTTTGGTTAGAGACTTTTAAGGGTCTACCAGTCACACTTTGGCAGATTGACCAATGTAGAGGTGTGAATTTTGAGCGGGAGAGGTTCCTTTGTCTCACGCAGCACCTTATTTGCATGGTTTATGGTGGTCTGGAGAATTTGCACAATATTAAGCCAAAGTGTGGTAAAAAGAGTATGGTGCAAGTTATGGTGACATACTATACACCATTAATCTGGGAATCAGAAGACAGTTTATTTTGATACCTAACATGCCAGGGTTTGGAAAACATTAAGGCAGTAATAACTAACTAATAACTAAATATGTCGGTAACACTTTAGAATACTGTTTCTTACTTACTGCATAACTAATAAGGAATTATTGAAGAACTAACAGGTAATTATTCATTAACACTTAACTCACTACTGTTAACTACTAAGTTAGATGTGTCAACTAATCAGTATTTAATACAATTTTATGATTGTGTTAAGTAACAGTTAGCTCATCAATAACTAATGCATTCTGTCATACCTCCTGAAGAACTACTATTAATTATCTACTAGTTAAGGTTCAAGAAAAATAACTATGAAGTCAAGTCAAGTCAAGTCACCTTTATTTATATAGCGCTTTTAACAATACAGATTGTGTCAAAGCACTTAACAGTATCAAGTTGGAGGATAGAGTGTCAGGAAAGTAAAATAATAAGATTAAACACTCAATTTTCAGTTAAGGGCATTTAATTATTGAATTCGGAGATGTCATTGTCTAGCTAAGTTTAGTTTAAATAGTGTCTGTGAAATCAAATTGACGATAATCACTAGAAATTAAGTGTCCCCAACTGAGCAAGCCAGAGGCGACAGCGGCAAGGAACCAAAACTCCATCGGTGACAGAACGGAGAAAAAAACCCTTGGGAGAAACCAGGCTCAGTCGGGGGGCCATTTCTCCTCTGGCCAGATGACACAGCAGTTCAATTCCAACTGCTGCAAAGTCAGATTGTAAGTGCTCAACTGGATCCCGAGGTCTTGTCCTGATGGCTGTCTAGGTGACGGGGTCCTCACTGGGGGTCTGTCTCTGGGGCTCATCTAGGTGTCCTGGTCTCCGCTGACATTCAGGGCTGTAGAGGTCGTCTCTAGGTGCTGATCCACCATCTGATCTGGTGACTGCAGTGACCTCGGAATAAGAAAGAAACAGACTATTATTAGCGTAGATGTCAATATTTTTACGATGTAACAAGTACATTGTGTGTTAAGATTAAGATTATTTTTATTTGTCACATACACAATTACATAGAGAG
Source organism: Schizothorax lantsangensis (assembly GCA_027422415.1). Lineage (NCBI taxonomy): Eukaryota > Metazoa > Chordata > Actinopteri > Cypriniformes > Cyprinidae > Schizothorax > Schizothorax lantsangensis. The sequence goes on along the minus strand of CM049850.1, from coordinate 12,508,966 downwards.
TATATAACCAGTAGTGAAACGTATTCTCTGCATTTAACCCATCCTAAGTGAACACACACAGCAGTGGGCAGCCATGTTACAGCGACCGGGGAGCAGTTGGGGGTTCGGTGCCTTGCTCAAGGACACCTCAGTCGTGGTATTGAAGGAGGATACTCCCCCCACCAACAATCCCTGCCGGACCTGAGATTCGAACCCACAACCTTCCGCTTACAAGTCCGACTTGCTATCCATTAGGCCACGACTGCCCCAAATGGGAAGTGTTCCCGGTTCCGGTTGATCTAATTAATGCAGCCTAACAATCAGATTTGAATAATAGAAGTGTATTAGTGTGTTAGGTGTAAACCAGGTTAAAGAGATGGGTCTTTAATCTAGATTTAAACAGACAGAGTGTGTCTGCCTCCCGAACAGTGTTTGGTAGATTGTTCCAGAGTTTGGGCGCTAAATAGGAAAAAGATCTGCCGCCCGCAGTTGATTTTGATATTCTAGGTATTATCAAATGGCCAGAGTTTTGAGAACGCAGCAGACGTGAAGGACTATAATGCGATAATAGCTCGCTCAAGTACTGAGGAGCTAAACCATTCAGGGCTTTATAAGTAATTAACAAGATTTTAAAATCTATACGATGTTTAGTAGGGAGCCAGTGCAGTGTTGACAGAACCGGGCTAATGTGGTCATACTTCCTGGTTCTAGTAAGAACTCTAGCTGCTGCATTTTGAACCATCTGTAGTTTGTTTATTAAGCGTGCAGAACAACCACCCAATAAAGCATTACAATAATCTAACCTTGAGGTCATAAACGCATGAATTAATATTTCTGCATTTGACATTGAGAGCATAGGTCTCAGTTTAGATATATTTTTAAGATGAAAAAATGCAGTTTTACAAATGCTAGAAACGTGGCTGTCAAAGGAGAGATTGCTATCAAATAGCACACCTAGATTCCTGACTGATGACGAAGAATCGACAGAGCAGCCATCAAGTGTTAGACAGTGTTCTAGGTTATTACTTGTGGGGGTTTTAGGTCCGATAATTAACACCTCTGTTTTTTTCAGAATTTAAAAGTAAGAAATTACTAGTCATCCAGTTTTTTATATCGACTATGCATTCCATAAGTTTCTCAATTTTGTGTGTTTCACCAGGCCGTGAAGAAATATAGAGCTGAGTATCATCAGCATAACAGTGAAAGCTAACCCCGTGTCTCCTGATAATATCTCCCAAGGGTAACATATAAAGCGTGAAAAGTAATGGCCCTAGTACTGAGCCTTGAGGAACTCCATACTGCACTTGTGATCGATATGATACATCTTCATTCACTGCTACGAATTGATGGCGGTCAGATAAGTACGATTTGAAACATGCTAATGCACTTCCACTAATGCCAACAAAGTTTTCTAGTCTATTCAAAAGAATGTTGTGATCAATAGTGTCAAACGCAGTGCTAAGATCCAGTAGAACTAATAGAGAGATACAACCACGATCAGATGATAAGAGCAGGTCATTTGTAACTCTAATGAGAGCAGTCTCAGTACTATGATACGGTCTAAATCCTGACTGGAAATCCTCACAGATATCATTTTTCTCTAAGAAGGAATATAATTGTGAGGATACAACCTTTTCTAATATCTTTGACAGAAAAGGGAGATTCGAGATCGGTCTGTAATTAACTAGATCTTTGGGGTCAAGTTGTGGTTTTTTAATGAAAGGCTTAATAACAGCCAATTTAAAGTTTTTGGCGACATATCCTAATGACAATAACAAATTAATAATAGCCAATAGAGGATCTATGACTTCTGGAAGCACCTCTTTTAGTAGTTTAGATGGAATAGGGTCTAACATACATGTTGTTGGTTTAGATGATTTAACAAGTTTATTCAATTCTTCCTCTCCTATAGTAGAGAATGAGTGGAATTGTTCCTCAGGGGATCTATAGTACACTATTTGATGTGATAATATAGCTGACGGCTGCATGGTTACAATTTGATCTCTAATAGTATCAATTTTGGAAGTAAAATAGTTCATAAAGTCATTACTGCTGTGCTGTTGGGAAATGTCAACACCTGTTGATGCTTTATTTTTTGTTAATTTTGCCACTGTATTGAATAAATACCTGGGGTTATGTTTGTTTTCTTCTGAAAGAGACGAAAAGTAATCAGATCTAGCAGTTTTTAAAGCTTTTCTGTAGGATAGGGTACTTTCCCGCCAAGCTGTACGAAATACCTCTAGTTTTGTTTTCCTCCAGCTGCGCTCCATTTTCCGGGCTGCTCTCTTTAGAGTGCGAGTGTGCTCATTATACCACGGTGTTGGACTCTTTTCCTTAATCTTCCTTAAGCGTAAAGGAGCAACTGTATCTAAAGTGCTATAAAAGAGAGAGTTCATAGTTTCTGTTACATCATCAAGTTGTTCTGAGCTGTTGGATATGCTGAGGAATTGAGATAAATCAGGAAGATTACTTACAAAGCAGTCTTTTGTGGTAGAAGTGATGGTTCTACCATATTTGTAAGAAGGAGTTGAATTTACAGCTTTAACTATATGGAGTTTACACAAGACTAGATAATGATCTGATATATCATTGCTTTGCTGCAGAAGTTCAACACCATTAACATCAATTCCATGTGGCAGTATTAAATCTAGAGTATGATTTCGACTATGAGTAGGTCCTGAAACGTGTTGTCTAACTCCAATAGAGTTCAGAATGTCTATGAATGCTGATCCTAATGCATCTTTTTCATTATCAACATGGATATTAAAATCACCCACAATTAGGACTTTATCTGCAGCCAGCACTAACTCTGATAGAAAATCAGCAAATTCTTTAATAAAATCTGTATGGTGCCCTGGTGGCCTGTATACAGTAGCCAGTACAAACATCACGGGGGATTTATCATTAATACTTTTTTTTCTAGATAATTTTATATGAAGCACCATTACTTCAAAGGAGTTATACTTAAAGCCTGTCTTCTGAGAATATTGTTATAAATTGTAGCAACACCTCCCCCTTTGCCTTTTGCGGCTCATTTTTGTAACAGTAATCTTGGGGGGTTGACTCGTTTAAAATAATGTATTCATCTGGTTTTAGCCATGTTTCTGTCAAACAGAGCAAATCTAGGTTATGATCATTAATCAAATCATTTACAAAAAGTGCTTTTGTAGAAAGGGACCTGATATTCAGTAAGCCAAGTTTTATCAATTGTTTCAGTGTATTGTAAACATTTTTTATTTGTTGAACATCAATTAAATGGTTACTCATAAATTGGTTTTGACGTTTTCTGTATTTTCTAGTTCGGGGAACAGACACAGCCTCTATAGTGTGATATATAGGTGAAGGAGTCTCTATGTGCTGAGAATTAACTGACTTCTGTGACGTGAGGCGGCTAGCAGACGGTCGGTTTAGCCAGTCTGTCTGCTTCCTGACCTGGGCTCCAGTTAGTCAAGTATGAACTCTAAGACTATGTGCCATATTTCTAGAGAGAAGAGCGGCACCACCCCAGGAGGGATGAACACCATCTCTTTTCAACAGGCCAGGTCTGCCCCAGAAACTCGTCCAATTGTCTATAAAACCTATGTTGTTTTGCGGGCACCACTTAGACATCCAGCCATTTAGTGATGACAGTTTGCTATGAATCTATGCTGCCTCACAGTCACCCAGTTGCCCTGCTGCACAGGCTCTACCGGAACTGACCAATGAACAGGAGTCCCTGAGCTAGTCACATCCAAAGCAGTATCTACAGCCCTCACATTCTTACTGTCCTCAACTAAAGTTTGGATGCGTGTCTCTAGTTCTAAAACCTTCTCTGTCAGCCTAACTATTTCCCTGCATTTATCACATGTGAATCCCTCATCGCCGACAGAGATAGATAAACTGTACATGTGGCAAACTGTGCAAATAACAATAGCAGGAGAAGAAGCCATTACTCACCGTGATTGATGAATGATACAACAACTTAACTTACCACCACTTACCACTCACCACTTACCACTCACCACTGTTGTTTGATGAACTCGTGAAAAACGGAGTGAGAGAGAAATGAAAACGGAGCGAGAAAAAAAAGAAAACAATAATAGGCGCGAATAGCTGTCACAATCCACACTCGGGAGAAGGGAACGAGGAGGCGAGGAACTTTCTTCAAACACTTAGACTTTTATTAAACAACACTCAGGGATCGCTGGAGACATGAGAGTACACAGAAGGACGATCAGACTGGACACAGAGGCAGGGAAACACAGGGCTTAAGAAGGCTGGAGTAAACTAGATAATTAATACACAGGGCTGGGGACAAATGAACTAATAATGAGGAAACGAGGACAGGAACAGAAACTAACCAAATATGGGCACGAGAGGAGGGGAAACACAAGACACAGAGAGACAAAGTCTGACAATAGCAATGCGAATGGAACCGCAAGTGACAAGCTAACCGGCTAACGAATTCTAACGCGCTGCACTCGTGGTTTTAGAAGCGAGCGATCAAATTAGTTTGATAGATAATACCAGAAATATGGTGGGAATTAAGTTATATATTATCACTTTAAACAACAGAGAGTGAAAGTAAGGTAAAGATTCAATAAAAAAGCGGAGCTAGAATCACAAACCGCACAACAGACAGAAACAGACGGAAGCAATCGAACTGTGACTCAGACTGAAGCAATCGAGCGAAGGTAGTCAGCGCATAGATGAAGTAACTACTAATGAACAGTCATACACAATTACATTGAGTTGTGACCCTTTCATATAAATGTTATTAGCAGCAGTAGTAGTAGTAGTAGTAGTAGTATCAAAATGCAATGTTAATAAATGCAATCAATTTTATAGAGGTTTTGCCTGTGTAGTGATTTGTTTTGCAAGTGTGTTTTGTAAGAAATCAGCTTCCGATAGGAACCCCACCACCACTCCAGTGCCATGCGATAACTTACCTTAGTTTTTATATACAGTACTGTACGTGTGCCTCCTCAGCATATACCACATTACCATTAATTCAATTCCTGTATGTAAGGCAAGGACTGAGGGAAAGTGAAAATACAGGTAACTAATTAGTTGTCACGGCGCACACAGCAGGGAGGAACAAGGACACGCAGACGAGGACGTAAACTCAAATAATAGTCTTTAATGATGACAAGGCAGGACAAGACAAGGCTGAGAGACAGGATACACCGGGAGTAACGAGTAGACCAGACAAAATCAAACTGAACAGACAGGACTATAAATACACAGGTAAATCATAGATAATGAGACAAACACAGCTGGACACGAATTAACTAATGATCACACTTAACAAGGACAGGAAACAAACCAAATAAGGAAACATGAGGCGGGAACACATGACACACACAACAAAACCCTGACATAACTGGGGGGTGGGCGCTCTGGAGGCCCCTCAGGACAGACATGAACAGGCCCACAGGACGGGGACCTCCAGAGCGGAACAAATGACGGAGGCCATGGCGGAGCTGGGAGCTCTGGAGGCCATGGCAGTGCAGGGAGCTCAGGAGGCCATGGTGGTGCAGGGAGCTCAGGAGGCCATGGCAGGTGGTCTTTGTGGCCGTGGCCTCGGTCCCCTCGGCCAGGCCACTACCACCGGAACCCTTTTACCCCCCCAAAAAAATTCCCTGGAGAAGTTAGGGGGTATCAGGAGCCCTCCGGGGCTAAACACAGACGACAGGACAGGATAGCCCTCCAGGGCTAAACAGACAGGACAAGACAGGACAATCCACAGGAACAGGAAGCCCTCATGGGCTAGCTCGGAAGCTGAGGCTTCTTCTGGGCATGACAAGACATCAGGGGCCCTCACAAGGTTCCCTCAGCTTCTGCCTCCACTTCCACAACATGGGGGCAGGCAGCTAATATGGCCTCCGTGGCCACAACAAGAGGAGCCGCCTGCCCCAGACAAGTCTCCGTGGACCCGACAAGACATGACTGGATTAAAACTGCTCTTGTGGACACAACACGACTTAAAAACGGCTCTCCTGGCCGTGACGTGTGGACTCGATCCACGGGGCTAGGGTTAGTGGCGGCCGGCGGGCATGAGTCAGCGGCGATCCGGCGGGCTTGAGTCAGCGGCGATCCGGCGGGCTTGAGTCAGCGGCGATCCGGCGGGCTTGAGTCAGTGGCGACCCGCGGGCTTGAGTCAGAGGCGGGCCGGCGGCATTGAGTCAGAGGCGGGACGGCGGGCATTGAGTCAGAGGCGAGCCGGCGGGCATTGGTGGCATGATCTCCCGCAAATGGCGCGCCTGGGGGAGCGGCCACCCGGGAACTAGAGAACCAGACGGCGGGCTTGGGATAGCCTCGGCGGGCATGAGGGCTCGCGGCCAGCGGACTCGCTTGCCCCGAGAGACAAGACACTGGAACCAAATTAAAAACTAGAAAAAATGAACAAAATAAAACAAGGTGAAGGGGCGCCACTTACGGTTAGGTCTGGTCTTCTGTCACGGTGCACACAGCATAGAGGAACAAGGACACGCAGACGAGGACGTAAACTCAAATAATAGTCTTTAATGATGACAAGGCAGGACAAGACAAGGCTGAGAGACAGGATACACCGGGAGTAAAGAGTAGACCAGACGAAATCAAACTGAACAGACAGGACTATAAATACACAGGTAAATCATAGATAACGAGACAAACACAGCTGGACATGAATTAACTAATGATCACACTTATCAAGGACAGGAAACAAACCAAATAAGGAAACACGAGTCGGGAACATATGACACACACAACAAAACCCTGACAACCCTGATTGCTTCAGTCTGTTCCTGTCTGTTGTACTGCTGAGAGGTTTGCGATTGTAGCTCCGCTTTTTATTGAATATTTACCTTACTTTCACTGTCTGTTGTTAAAGTAATAATATATAACTTAATTCCCACCATATTTCTGGTATTATCTATCAAACTAATCTGATCGCTCGCTTTTAAAACCGTGAGTGCAGCGCGTTAGCATTCGCTAGCCGGTTAGCTTGTCACTCGCGGTTCCATTCGCGTTGCTATTCGCACCTATTATTGTTTTCTTTTTAATCGCTCCGTTTTCATTTCTCTCTCGCTCCGTTTTTCACGAGTTCATCAAACAAAAGTGGTAAGTGGTAAGTGGTAAGTTAAGTTGGTATCATTCATCAATCACGGTGAGTAATGGCTTCTTCTCCTGCTATTGTTATTTGCACAGTTTGCCACATGTATAGTTTATCTCTCTCTGTCAGCGATGAGGGATTCACATGTGATAAATGTAGGGAAATAGTTAGGCTGACAGAGAAGGTTTTAGAACTAGAGACACGCATCCAAACTTTAGTTGAGGACAGTAAGAATGTGAGGGCTGTAGATACTGCTTTGGATGTGATTAGCTCAGGGACTCCTGTACATTGTTCGGTTCCGGTAACGTTAGCACCCCCGCAGCAGGGCAACTGGGTGACAGTGAGGCGGCCTAGTAGTGGGTCAAAACACCGCTCTTCCGTTCCGATCAGAACATCAAACAGGTTCTCCCCACTCAGTGACGCACCCATTGAGAAACCTGGTGAAAGTGCTCTAGTTACTGGCGATTCTATTGTACGGAACGTGAAAATAGAGACACCAGCCACCATAGTCCATTGTTTACCTGGAGCCAGAGCGCCTGACATCTTGGCAAATTTAAAAGTGCTGGCTAATGATAAACGTAAATTCAGTAAGATTGTTATCCACGCCGGCGCTAATGATGTTCGACTTCGCCAGTCGGAGATCACTAAAAATAATGTTAAAGAGGTGTGTGAACTTGCAAGTACGATGTCAGACACTGTAATATGCTCTGGCCCCCTCCCTGCTTACCGGGGTGATGAGATTCATAGCAGACTGTCATCACTCAATGGCTGGATGTCTAAGTTGTGCCCGCAGAATAGCATAGGTTTTATAGACAATTGGACGAGTTTTTGGGGCAGACCTGACCTGTTGAAAAGAGATGGTGTTCATCCCTCCTCGGGTGGTGCCGCTCTTCTCTCTTGAAATTTGGCACATAGTCTTAGAGTTCATACTTGACTAACTGGAGCCCAGGTCAGGAAGCAGACAGACTGGCTAAACCGACCGTCTGCTAGCCGCCTCACGTCACAGAAGTCAGTTAATACTCAGCACATAGAGACTCCTTCACCTAGATATCACACTATAGAGACTGTGTCTGTTCCCCGAACTAGAAAATACAGAAAACGTCCAAAACCAATTTATGAGTAACCATTTAATTGATGTTCAACAAATATTTTTTTTTTACAACACACAGAAACAATTTATAAAACTTGGCTTACTGAATATCAGGTCCCTTTCTACAAAATCACTTTTTGTAAATGATTTGATTAATAATCATAACCTAGATTTGCTCTGTTTGACAGAAACATGGCTAAAACCAGATGAATACATTACTTTAAATGAGTCCACCCCCAAGATTACAGCTATAAAAATGAGCCACGTCCAAAAGGCAAAGGGGGAGGTGTTGCTACAATTTATAGCAATATTCTCAGTATTTCTCAGAGGGCAGGCTTTAAGTATAACTCATTTGAAGTTATGGTGCTGCGTATAACATTATCTAGAGAAACAGGTGTTAGTGATAAATCCCCTGTGATGTTTGTATTGGCTAATGTATACAGGCCACCAGGGCACCATACAGACTTTATTAAAGAATTTGCTGATTTTCTATCTGAGTTAGTACTGGCTGCAGATAAAGTCTTAATTGTTGGCGATTTTAATATCCATGTCGATAATGAAAAAGATGCATTAGGATCAGCATTCATAGACATTCTGAACTCTATTGGGGTTAGACAACACGTTTCAGGACCTACTCATTGTCGAAATCATACTCTAGATTTAATACTGTCACATGGAATTGATGTTAGTGGTGTTGAAATTCTGCAGCAAAGCGATGATATATCAGATCATTATCTAGTCTTGTGTAAACTCCATATAGCTAAAACTGTAAATTCTATTCCTTGTTACAAGTATGGTAGAACCATCACTTCTAGCACAAAAGATTGCTTTGTAAGTAATCTTCCTGATTTATCTCAATTCCTCAGCATATCCAACAGCTCAGAACAGCTTGATGATGTAACAGAGACTATGGACTCTCTCTTTTCTAGCACTTTAGATACAGTTGCTCCTTTACGCTTAAGGAAGATTAAGGAAAAGAGTCCAACACCGTGGTATAATGAGCACACTCGCACTCTAAAGAGAGCAGCCCGGAAAATGGAGCGCAGCTGGAGGAAAACAAAACTAGAGGTATTTCGTTTAGCTTGGCGGGAAAGTATCCTATCCTACAGAAAAGCATTAAAAACTGCTAGATCTGATTACTTTTCATCTCTTCAAGAAGAAAAGAAACATAACCCCCGGTATTTATTCAATACAGTCACTAAATTAACGAAAAATAAAGCATCAACAGGTGTTGGCATTTCCCAAGAGCACAGCAGTAATGATTTTATGAACTACTTTACTTCCAAGATCGATACTATCAGAGATAAAATTGTAACCATGCAGCCGTCAGCTACAGTATCGCATTAAATAGTGCACTTTAGATCCCCTGAGGAACAATTCCACTCATTCTCTACTATAGGAGAGGAAGAATTGTATAAACTTGTTAAATCATCTAAACCAACAACATGTATGTTAGACCCTATTCCATCTAAACTAATAAAAGAGCTGCTTCCAGAAGTCATAGATCCTCTTTTGGCTATTATTAATTCATCATTGTCATTAGGATATGTCCCCAAAACCTTCAAATTGGCTGTTATTAAGCCTCTCATTAAAAAACCACAACTTGACCCCAAAGATCTAGTTAATTACAGACCGATCTCAAATCTTCCTTTTCTGTCAAAGATACTAGAAAAGGTAGTATCCTCACAATTATATTCCTTCTTAGAGAAAAATGATATTTGTGAGGATTTCCAGTCAGGATTTAGACCATATCATAGTACTGAGACTGCTCTCATTAGAGTTACTAATGATCTGCTTCTATCATCTGATCGTGGTTGTATCTCTCTATTAGTTCTACTGGATCTTAGCGCTACGTTCGACACTATCGATCACAACATTCTTTTGAATAGACTAGAAAACTTTGTTGGCATTAGTGGAAGTGCCTTAGCATGGTTCAAATCATACTTATCTGACCGCCATCAGTTCGTAGCAGTGAATGATGAGGTATCATATCGATCACAAGTGCTGTATGAAGTACCTCAAGGCTCAGTTCTAGGGCCGTTACTTTTCACGCTTTACATGTTACCCTTGGGAGATATTATCAGGAGACATGGTGTTAGCTTTCACTGTTATGCTGATGATACTCAGCTCTATATTTCTTCACGGCCCGGTGAAACACACCAAATTGAGAAACTAACGGAATGCATAGTCGATATAAAAAACTGGATGACGAGTAATTTCCTACTGCTAAATTCTGAAAAACAGAGGTGTTAATTATCGGACCTAAAACCCCACATGTAATAACTTGACGGCTGCTCTGTCAATTCTTCTTCTTCATCAGTCAGGAACCTAGGTGTGCTGTTTGATAGCAATCTTTCTTTTGAAAGCCATGTTTCTAGCATCTGTAAAACTGCGTTCTTCCATCTCAAAAACATATCCACACTGCGACCTATGCTCTCAACGTCAAATGCAGAAATATTAATTCATGCGTTTATGACCTCAAGGTTAGATTATTGTAATACTTTACTGGGTGGTTGCTCTGCACGTTTAATAAACAAACTACAGTTAGTCCAAAATGCAGCAGCTAGAGTTCTTACTAGAACCAGGAAGTATGACCACATTAGCCCGGTTCTGTCAACACTGCACTGGCTCCCTACTAAACATCGTATAGATTTTAAAATCTTGTTAATGACTTATAAAGCCCTGAATGGTTTAGCTCCTCAGTACTTGAGTGAGCTCTTATCGCATTATAGTCCTCCACGGCCGCTGCGTTCTCAAAACTCTTTGTTTGATAATACCTAGAATATCAAAATCAACTGCGGGCGGCAGATCGTTTTCCTTTTTAGCACCAAAACTCTGGAACAATCTACCAAACACTGTTCGGGAGGCAGACACACTCTGGCAGTTTAAATCTAGATTAAAGACCCATCTCTTTAACCTGACATACACCTAACACACTACTACACTTCTATTATTCAAATCCGTTAAAGGATTGTTAGGCTGCATTAATTAGATCAACCGGAACCGGGAACACTTCCCATAACACACGATGTACTTGTTACATCGTAAGAAGATTGGCATCTACGCTAATAGTTGTGTCTTTCTTATTCTGTTTCTCAGTCCGTGTCCGGATCAGATGGTGGATCGGCGCCGGGAGATGATGTCTCCCTGTCTCCCTGATCGTCAGCGATGAGCCCCAGAGACATATCCCCAGTGAAGACCTCGACTAAAATACAATAAAGCTAAAAATAAAACAAATAATTAAAAATGTAATAATAAAATACCTAACTACATAATACTATTATTGTTAGAAATTGCAACAATATAAAAATAGAAATATAATACATTTATACATTTAAAAATTTAATTAAAACAATAAGTAAACAATGAATAAACAATAATATCCTGGCCAGAGGAGAACTGGCCCCCCGACTGAGCCTGGTTTCTCCCGAGGTTTTTTTCTCCATTCTGTCTCAGAGGGAGTTTTGGTTCCTTGCCGCTGTCGCCTCTGGCTTGCTCAGTTGGGGACACTTAATTTCTAGCGATTATCGTAAATTTGATTTCACAGATACTATTTAAACTAAACTTAGCTAGACAATGACATCTCCGAATTCAATAATGAAATGCCCTTAACTGAAAATTGAGTGTTTAATCTTATTATTATACATTACTGACACTCTATCCTCCAACTTGATACTGTTAAGTGCTTTGACACAATCTGTATTGTTAAAAGCGCTATATAAATAAAGGTGACTTGACTTGACTTGACATAAGTAGTTAAAAAAAATAATTATCAAATAATTCTGCAGGACTTATTTCGAACCTGAAACAGTAGACCTATTTTAAAGTGAAAATATTGGGAACCCATTAGTAATTAATAAAGAATTATTAGATAATTCCACAAGAATTACTTAGAACCTGAAACAGTATTCTAAAGTGAAAATATAGGGAACCCATTAGTAATTAATAAAGAATTATCAAATAATTCTGCAGGACTTATTTCAAACCTGAAACAGTAGGCCTATTCTAAAGTGAAAATACTGGTAACCCATTAGTAATTAATAAAGAATTATTAGATAATTCCGCAAGAATTACTTAGAACCTGAAACAGTATTCTAAAGTGAAAATATAGGGAACCCATTAGTAATTAATAAATAATTATCAAATAATTCTGCAGGACCTATTTCGAACCTGAAACAGTAAGCACATTCTAAAGTGAAAATATTGGGAACCCATTAGTAATTAATAAATAATTATTAGATAATTCCGCAATAATTACATAGAACCTGAAGCAGTATTCTAAAGTGAAAATAAAGGGAACCCATTAGTAATTAATAAATAATTATCAAATAATTCTGCAGGACCTATTTCGAACCTGAAACAATTAGCCTATTCTAAAGTGAAAATATACTGAACCCTTTAGTAATTAATAAAGAATTATCAGATAATTCCGCAGGAATTATTTAGAACCTGAAACAGTATTCTAAAGTGTAACCTATTAGTAAATAATAATTACTACATCATTTTGACTCAAATCAAACTTACACTCTAAAAAACCTATAAAAGTAATCATAAACTTTGTAAAATACACGACACAACTTGTTTACAATCTTTATTTCAGATGAGAACATTTCTTAATACAGCATATTTTATTCAGTTTTAACATGTATACTGCCCACATTTAAACTAATTTAACAAACATTTTATAATCAAAAGTTAAACATTTAAAAGCAATTCAAGTGTAATCAACCGGTCTCCTGTTTCCTCGGTAGCGGTGCTGGATCTCGTGCGGGAGCTGGGCTCAGGGAAACTGCAGACCACCGCTCTGCGTTTCACTCATTGCTGCAATATGCTGTGATGGACTCCGTAACCTGCCCATAAACAAACAGTGTACAGCTCTGAGAACATATTTTAACATCCGAAGCATTTAGATTCAGTACCTTTAAAAATAAAATAATTTGTTTTATGCAAAGTATCAGGCATTTCCATCACGTAAAATGGAATAGGCATGTGCAACTGACATTGCGTACCTGTTGTTTTGCATAACATAAACTGATATACAGCACAGTAATGATTTTATAGATTAAATAAAATGTACACAAACCTGTATTTCGCCAAAGAAATGCACCAATTCTGCCGTGCTGCAACTTCTAAATGAAATAATTAGGTGTGTAAGAAAATATCAATACACGTGAGTATGGCTGGACCTTTTGACAATTTTAGTTTAATTCTGTTAATTATGTGATTCTTTATTATTGTTTATTTTTCTTCTTTTTGAACTCCTAAGTTACAGTTTTTTTCAATTGCTTAAGCACAATTTTTAAAACAGGGCCCGGTGTTCCAAACCCCTTCACACAATTAGCACAACACTACACCAAAGTAGCACAACACCTCAGACAATTTGCAAAATGGAACACTTTTTGTCTTATAAAAACCTTATTTTGTTGTCATAACATAAACACAACCATCATATGGTCTGATTATGTTTGAATCAGTTAAACACTCCTGTGCTCAACCTAAAACACTTTTAGCATTTACACAGAGAAAGTGTAAAAATACATTCACCACAACACCACATTGTCAGACCTCTGTCCTGTGTGTCATGTGTTCCCGCCTCTTGTTTACATATATGGTTTGTTTCCTGTCCTTGTTTAGTGTGATTATCAGTTAATTATGTCCCAGCTGTGTTTGATTTATGTTTGTGATTATCCTGTGTATTTAAGTTCCTGTCTGTTCAGTTTCATGTTGTCTGGTCTACTCGTTACTCCCCGGTGTTCCTGTCTGTATCTACCTTGCCTTGTCTTGCCCTGCCTTGTTTGGAATCAGTAAAGACTATTATTTGAGTTTACTCCTCGTCTCCGTGCTCCTCGTTCCTCCCTGCTGTGTGCACCGTGACAGAAGACCAGACCTAACAGTAAGCGGCGCCCACACACCTCGTTTTGTTTTCCATTTTTGAAAGTTTTTGTTTTGTTCCTGTGTTTTGTCCCTATGCTCCCTCAAGCCCGCCGTTTGTGGGGATATCGACGACGCCGTCCGCGTCTCCAAAGTCAATTTCACGGGCTGCCGCTCGTTCACGCCGCCGTCCACGGCTCACCCAAGGAAGCCCACCGGCCGCCACTGACTGAAGCCCGCCGGCCGTTCCGATGTCAAGTCTGTTGGCTTTCCCCGCGGACGGCGGCGTGACTTGAGAGAGCTGCCTCTCAAGTCACGCCGCCGTCCGCGGGGTAAGCCAACCCGCCGTCCGCAGCTCCCTCAAGTCCACCGTCTGCGGGGAAAGCCAACCCGCCGTAAATGGGAAATCGACGCTGCCGTCCGTGGCTCCCTCAAGTCCGTTGCCCGCGGGGATAGCCAACCCGCCGTCCGCAGCTTCCTCTAGTCCGCCGTCCGTGGGGAAAACCAACCCGCCGTCCGCGGATCCCCAAGCCCGCCGGACCCCGCCGTTGATGGTCAAGCCGGCCGCCGCCATTATTTGTCAAGCCAGCCGGCCGTGGACAAGCCAGCCGGCTGCTGCCGTTTATTGACCAGCCCCTGACCAGAGTCCAGTGAAGGCTCCAGCCCCTGACCAGAGTCATTTTAAAGTCGTGTTCCTGCGTGTATAGCCCATGGAGGGCTCCTGATACCCCGTGTCTGCCCCATGGATTTTTTTTGGGGGGGTAGAAGGGTTCTGGCTGTAATGGCTGGGCCGAGGGACGAGGCCACGGCCACGAAGACAACCTGCCATGGCCTCCAGGGCTCCCAGCTCCGCCTTGGCCTCCGTCTGTCTGTTCCGCTCTGGAGGTCCCTGTCCTTTATCCTGTCCGTGTGTGTCCTGAGGGGCCTCCAGAGTGCCCACCCCCCCCTCCCCAGTGGTACTGTTACGGCGCGGGATGCGCCTTCCGGGAGGGGGGAGTTATGTCAGACATCTGTTGTGTGTGTCATGTGTTCCCGCCTCTTGTTTCCATATATGGTTTGTTTCCTGTCCTTGTTTAGTGTGATTATCAGTTAATTATGTCCCAGCTGTGTTTGATTTATGTTCGTGATTATCCTGTGTATTTAAGTTCCTGTCTGTTCAGTTTCATGTTGTCTGGTCTACTCGCTACTCCCCGGTGTTCCTGTCTGTATCTACCTTACCTTGCCTTGTCTTGCCCTGCCTTGTTTGGAATCAGTAAAGACTATTATTTGAGTTTACTCCTCATCTCCATGTTCCTCGTTCCTCCCTGCTGTGTGCACCGTGATACACAAGACACCAATTGTGCAGAGTAATGAAAATATTTTTTTTCATGTACTCAAGTCAGTCAATACTGAACATTTAAACAAAACATTCCTAACAAAACATTTTCCAGTTTTCATACAGTATTACTGAACGTACCATTGTACTGTAAGCTTACAGTAATACTGTAACAAATTACATATCCAGTTCAGTACCAAAAAAACAACTAAACATCTCTCCACCTAGCTGGATCTGGCCACAGGGCCTCGTCAACATCACAAGCTATATTTTCATTTGCAAGGCAACGTGGGAAGAATATTTTGGAGTGACGAATCCACCCTTGTATGGATGCTGCTTCAATTTGATCACATGCTTCCTCCATAGCTTGAATGAGGGCCATCTGGACATAGGGCCAGAGATCATAAAACTTCCACCGCCATGCTGAGAAGAACTCCTCGATGGGGTTTAGGAAGGGGAAGTATGGTGGAAGGTATTGAACTGTAAATTGTGGGTGTTGATGAAACCGGTTTTGGACCAGAGCATAATGATGGAAAGCTACATTGTCCCAGACGACAATGTATTGCATCTGGTCCCTTTGGTTTGCTGCTGTCATAATATTGTGTAATCTGTCTAAAAATGTAAGAATGAGGTCAGTGTTGTAAGGACCCACGTTGGCATGGCGATGGAGGACCCGATTCTGTGTAATGGCAGCACAAAGGGTAATGTTACCCCCACGTTGCCCTGGTACATTGACAATAGCCCTGTGGCCAATGATGTTTCTTCCCCTTCTTCTCACTGTTGTCAGGTTAAATCCAGCCTCATCAATGTATATAAACTCATGCAGGACTTCCTCCGCATCCATTTGCAAAACTCTCTGAAATACAGCAAAATATCACATTGTGTAGATCAATATACTGTAGGTCTGCTATACAGTAAAATTACATGTACAGTAAAAAGGTTATGTGTGCAGTACATAATACTACAGACAGTGAACAAAACGTACCACCACATATATTCACGCCGCAGGACTTTCACCATGTCTGAATTTCTTTCAAATGGCAGTTTATACAGTTGTTTCATCACAACTTGATGTTTTTTAAGGATATGGGCTATTGTTGACAGTGAGACCTGTTGGACATTATTGAAAATTTGGTGATCATTGACAATATGGGCTTGAATTTCTCTAAGTCTTATTGCATTATTGGCCAAAACGAGGTTTATGATCTCTCTCTCTTGCTCCTGTGTGAATATGAGGCCCCTCCCTCCTTGGTGTTCTCGACGTTCAATCCTATGTTGGCCAAACAAAATACATGTAGCTTACTGTAAAATGATACACGAATACATACCAAAACTGTTGATATAGTACATGCAGTAAGCTATGGATTTTCTTTTGACAGAAGATAAGATTCTCACCTGTGCTCTTGACGAAATGTCTGAACTATTAATGCCACCATGTACCTGCTTAGGTTAGGATGTATTCTCAGTCCAGCTTCCCTCAGTGTTAGTCCGTGGTTTATTACATGGTCCACAATTGTAGCACGAATTTCGTTACACAGATTTGGTTGTCTTCTTCTTTGTGCAGTCCTACCCCTCCTCCAGATCTTCCTCCACCTTGTTCTCTCCGGATTCCCCCTCTCATCCGCACTCTCCCTCTTCCTCTGACACGGTCCATTTTTGTTGAAGACAGGTGAACTTACCTGTTGCCTTTTTATAGTGCTTAAACCTGATTGGTGTGTCTACAATTAAGCACCAGTGTGTGTGCACACCTGGTGGTTGTGTTTAACCAATTGGTTCATGGGGTGTGTTCATTTGAAAGCCTTTGCTTTGAAATTGCAAGGAAATTACATCATGATAAATTTCTGTCAAATGCATACAAGTGTGTTTAGTGTTTTGCAAATCACTGTGCGATTCAGTGTGAAGCTGTGCTTACAGTTGTGCAAATCTAGGCCAGTGTTTTGCTCCTTGAGTGTAAGGTTTTGCTAATTGTAGGAAAGTTTTAATTTTAGTGTGTAAGCAATCGAAAAAAAATGTAATAAATATCTGATACTTGGATTCAGAACCCTTTTTATTTTGTTGCTACCTTGAGTCGGGATGTAACATGTTGAAGAGGTAAGGAATAAAACACTTGGGGAGTACCACAAGCAACACTTATTACCGTTTTTTGTAGTACTGTTTTTAATTGATCTCATCAGTGTGTAAAACTGTGTAGTAGTGTTTGTGTTTATGAGGGTTTGTGTGTCATGTCTGAGAGCAAAGTTTGGTTTTTCAGCAAGTTTGAGTTGTTTTGAGTGGAGAGCTTCATTTTGACCTGAATATAGGAAGTTTGGGGAATTGAGTTAGAAGTTATGGATTTGTGTTTAGAGTTTCGCAAAAAAATAAAAAAATAGCCATAATTTCAAGAAATGTGTTTAATTACGGTTCCTGTAAAATTTGCCTAAAACGCCTAAAAAAAGGCATACCCAAAATAAATTGCATGCTGTTCTTGAACCATTTGGAATATGCATGGTTTTGGTCTCTTTTGAAAGGTGACACTCTGAGGTTTGTTTCTCAACAGTCAGAATCACTGTAAGTCTTACTGATATTGAGTAATAGAACTTTGAACACACTGAAAAAGTAAAAAAAAAAAAATCCGTCTACATTTTTTTTGTAAACAAAAGCCTGCAGATGACTATAGCTGGGAGCTATGAGCTGGAAAATACAATGGGATCACAGAATGAAGCCTTACCAAGCCACATTTCAAATTTGATAATACCTTAGAGAATGTGTTTTACACATGTTTATCTAAGTTTATGTCTAGGCGCTTCCCAAAAAAGGACACTCGGAGACTCCAAATGACTCTTTGTAACAAACGACACATAAAAAGCTGTAATACTTGAATGCTTTAATGAACAGTCATAATTTTGGGCTCTAATGAAAGGTTACACTTAGATCTATTCAATTTCACATCCAGATTCACTGTCAATAATTGCTGACACATAGTAACTGAAGCATAAACACATTATAGTGACATTTATACACAGAATCCAAAATTCGTACACTTGTAAATAACATATATTTCTAAATTCTAATCTAATTAGCATTTTTTTCCCTATACTTCTATTTTTGTACATAGTACATTATTTAATTTCTGTTTTTTCTTATATTGGTGTTATATTCCATCCCTACTGTGTTATTCCTATGTATGTCTGCACTATCATGTATGTCTGCACTATGTCTGTACTTTCTTCTGCACTGGAAGCTCCTGTCATCAGGACAAATTCCTACTTGTGTGTGTAAACATACTTGTAATAAAGCTCTTCTGATTCTGATTATAGTGTTTTTTAAATGTTGTCATCATGTCCCTCAGTATATGGCTTTTTGCTGACTGGCTCCCAGACTTCATTCGATTCAATGTCAGATGATTATCTGTGATTATTAAAAAAACAACACACAAAACAGAAGTTATCAGGAACACCACAAAAACACACACACACACACACACACACACACACGTTTACTTCGCTATCCAAATGGGGACATTCCATATGCGTAATGGTTTTTATACTGTACAAACTGTATGTGCTATTGCCCTACACCTACCCTACACCTAAACTTAGCCCTCACAGGAGACATTTTGCATTTTTACAATTTCAAAAAACGTTAGTTTATTTTTAAACCCGTTTTACAAATGAGGACGTCCCCAAAGGGAGGTTTTTGGAGATTTTGTCAGGTTTACCTCACTTTTGGGTACATATTTGTCCCCAAAATATGGTTAAGTAGACACACACACACACACACACACACACAGGACATAAGTGACCAGGGACGCATCAAAACACATACCACAATATATACTGTAAAATATGTATAAGATACATAAATATGTATAATATATATAAATATAATTATATTATATAATAAAACACTTACTTGTTGACAGTGTTGCATGGAGTTGTTTTCGCTCCATGCAAAACAACTCCTCCGCTTCAATGGCTGAAACATCGCTCTCTTTGTCAAAAATGTCCTCAAACATCGCTATCTTCGTCTAAAATGTCATCTCTGTCACGCCGAGCACATTGTTCAACAACTTTAATCATCGTCTTAGTGTAAAAAGTGTGTTTTTGTCATTTTTCGCCTCTCACCATTATTCAGCCGTGAGCTATTCATGTACGTGTTTCCGTGCTCAAGCTCGCTGTTCAATCTAACCTTCTGCGCAGCAAGATTTGGGCATGATAGCCTGGACCGACCCCCTAAAGCGTCATATCAGTCTGTTTAGAAGCTCATTGTCTATCAGAAACGACAGTCATTTGCAGACTATAATGCAATTGGTTCGATCTACTGTCCATCAAAAGAGGGCAGCGTCATTTCCAATGCTGGACGCTCATTAGCTTTCGCGGTATGTTGACCCCTCTAAGATGCAGCTATTGGTTCAAATGAGGTGTCAGTCAAAAGGTCAGATCACAGCGGCCATTTTGACATCAAATAATTCGCTTTGTTTGTATGAGAATAGACGCTAAATTACAGAAAACACAGAAGAGTGGTTAGCTCCGTCGGCTAATGTGAAATGATACTACTACATTCCGTGGATATTTATCAACATATACATGTGTTATGGACTAAATATTGTACTGAATTGGATAGTCTGGACCCTTTGCAGTGTAACAACACCGCTTTTGTTGGACTTTTATGGATCAGTGGACTATCAGGAGGCTTCATATGTGAGTTCCTTCAGTTTTGTTATTGCTTATTTGGTTGTTGGTGGTCTGACAAAGACACTGACTGTACCTGCTGTGTTGATTGTATCTTAAAATGCCTTACATCGTTCAAATCAGAAGAATTCCAGCTTTCCAGAGATATATGACATGTTCAGATTTTTGTTGTTGTTGTTTTTGTATCTGACGAACTTTACCCCCTGCGGGGGCAGTGTACCGTCGGCGGAACACTGGAACTTTAAGCAATCGAGAAAAAACTGTAAGGTGGCTTTATCTCAAACTCTTTAGTTGAGTAGCTGTAAAGCTTTTCATTGTTGTACTGATGTTTACTTTTGTGAAGAATGTTTACTTGCTATTCTCTGTTCTTTATGTTTTATTGTAGGGACGGAGTTGCTGAAAGGAGATCAGATGTTATGGCAGGGTTTAGCAGTGGGGAATGTAGGGGATCTACAGGTTCTATTTTGCAAAAGCTTTTATTTTGAAATTTTGATACGGGCGCCGCCATTCTCAGGTGTGTGACGAATGCATAGAGAGAGAGAGAGAGAGAGAGAGGGGAGAGGAGCAGTGGCAAGCTGATGAAGAATGTGATGATTTTAAACCTTTTATTACATTAAAAAGTTAAGTGTAGACTGGTGACATTCATTAGAGCCGCATGACGTTCCCTCCAAGTCTCCGTTTGTCTTATCAAGCCTGTTATTAATTGTGATGTAACAAGTTATCCATCGTGCTCATGCATGAGGCTGGGTGACAGGCCTGTTAGAGTTTAAGTTATTCAGCAGTGGAGATGAATACTCCCATGTTTTGTTTGTTTGTTTGTTTGTTTGTGTGTGTCTGTTCTGCATCCAGTTTTTTGTTTTTGGTAATTCAAACAAACTCAAAATGTGGTGGATGCCATTGCTTATTTTTGAGAGGAGAGTTAGCTGATTCGTTGGATAGGATCGTGTATTGTTCGTGTTCTCGGGCTGATCTCCGTTGGACAGGATTGCGGCCTTCAGGATCACGGGGACAACACAGTCACCGTGGATGAAGTAAATCCTGGAGCCCACCTCACCTCATCTGTAGCACCACATAGCAACACGATAGGCACCAACATATACTGTAACTACCAGTTAAACAGAGACCTAAAGCATTGGGTGGGGGGGACTGAGATCCTGATACTCAGTCTTTCTTAGTTAAGAGCTTAATATTTCCCCCACAAGGCGGTGGCATATTCCCCTCCACCACAAAATGAAGAGAATATTGGAAATATTTAATACACATTCATAGAAAAATATATTAAAACTCAGTGATTCTGATAGTGTGTAGGCCAGCAGAGAAGGCTTTGCTGGCCCTGACGGCCCACCACTGCATAACATAGATCAGGGCTGGACAACCCTGCTGCTGGAGGGCTACTATCTTGCCTAGTTGAGCTCTTAAAACCATTAAAAAAGGTAATGTGTCAAGGTAAATTTATTATAAGGTATGAAGAACAAAGATTTCCTCAGTTATGAGGAAATCTTTCAATTCTCCACAGTTCTTGACTGGTATTTCTAGATTTCCAAGTACCTTTCTTGGCATTGCTGGTTGACTTCCACCATAAAGAACATAATGCACACTTGAATGCATGTGTTTGCTTGTGATGATAAAAACAATGACATGTCTGTTTTTCTTCATTCTTAATCTGTTGATTTGGCTTCTTAAGCAATCATATTGCTCAAGAGCTGCCTGATCCCTTATCTTATTGCCTGTGAAGTCTGTAAGGTTCTGCAAATTGTTAAATAACAGTAAATATTTTAGTTTTCTTACTTACCTTTAGTAAAATACTGATGTAATTAAAAATTGTACTATTGTTATATTATAATTGCTGTTGTAATTAAACATCTCAGGTTTATGCCACACACAACTCCATAATGTATAAAATAAGATGAGGTGTGACACAAACGCCCTATTATTCTTCAAAAACAACACAGCAGTGACGCATCCAGAAATTTTTTAATGAGGTGGCCAGAGAGGCACGGTAAAAATCCCAAAGGGTGTTACTGGTACAGTTCAGCATGGTTAGCCCACCACTCTTGAGAAGTCTGGGTGAAGTTGAGCTGTGCTGAACCAATTTCAAGTGGAGTCGGTTCTCTTTCAGTCGGTCACTCGCGATGTCACGTCGGATGATGAACGACGAATTGGGATCTTGCTTAGAGAGACCAATCTACTTCAAGTGTAAATAAACAAGCCAATCCACATTGGCATGCAATGATTGCATCCAGCTGCCGTTGATCACAGCGTGAGTAAAAGTAGGCAGCAGGTGCAGCACATATTCAGCTTTTCACTTCAGAGCCGAGCGATCACATCATTTTGCTCCTAACTACTCTACTGAGAGAAGACTGAATGAGTTCAGCGTGCTCTTTGGAGCTCTTGGTGTTGGCGGTACGGTGCTTCAGCGGTGGTGGTTTCCCGTGTCGAGTGGGTTGCACACATCAGGCTGCACTACCCTCTGTTTGTGTTGCAGGTGATCATCTCCCCTGTGCGTGTCAGCATGCTAAAAGAGCTTTTTCCCTAAAAGAGCATTCACGGGTGCGTCCTTTTAAAGACGACGTTGCATCTGACAAACTCGACGTAACGTCTTTGTAAAGACGATGTGGGTCTTGCTATAGACAACGTGTCACCTGTGCGTTTCTGGATGCGGTCGTTACCTGGCACCGGGTGATGGTCACGATCGCTGCCTCACATGCCTGGGCAGTAAGCATGCTGAGGTGGCGTTCGTGGATGAGTCATGTTCTCATTGGGGGAAGATGATCATCTCGGAGTTGCGGGCCAGGCTCTGTTACCTCGACAAAGGGGCGGAGCTCTGTTGCCTCTGCCTCGATCTGGTTCTCGTCATGGCTGCAGCCAGGCGAGGACTACTTCAGGCAGTGGCACGGGTGGTCTGAGGGTTACAGTGGTGGCAAACCCTCCAGGGAACCAACCCTTGAGGGACCATCGCTCCTCTTGCGCTCCGTAACCAGTTGAGCTGCCAATGAAACGTGCTGGGCCCTCTACAAGGAGTGTACCAGCAGTATCCTTGGCGCTCCTCCCGACGACCGGATGTCGATTGCTGCATCGGAGGGTGAGCCAGAGCTTTCTGGAGAAGAATATTCAGCTGCGCTGCTGCTCCAGCAGTAGCAATGCCTGAGTCAGATCCGGAAATGATGGCTATGCTTTCCCGGGCCGCTGATAGGGTAGGGCTCGAGTGGAGACCTCCACCATGTCCCGAGCACTCGAGGTTGGACAACTGGTTTCTCGGGGTAGCTTGCACTGGTTCTCAGCGCCCTGCCCCGGTGCCTCTCTTCCCAGAGGTGCATGGGGAGCTTACCAGGTACCACTGACCTGCTAGCTCCTCCTCCCTCACCAACCTCGACGGTGGAGCGGTCGGTTGCGATGCAGTTGTGTCCTAATACCGCCTCCACCCAGCAGGGCAAACCATCTCTCCCCTTCCGGGCCTGTAGGTACTCGTCTGGTCTGTCCGGCGATGCTTATGGGGCCTGTGGAGAAGCTGCCTCTGTCTTACGCTACAGCGTTACTGCAGGTTCTTCAGGCTAAAAGCACTGTGGGACCTTCACAAGGGTGGCCACGATCTGGAAGTTCTGAAAGAGCTCCGAACTGCAACTGACCTCGTGCTCCGAGCGACGAAGGTCAGCACAAGTTCTCTGGATCGTGCGATGTCCACACTTGCGGTCCAGGAGCGTCACCTCTGGCTGTGTCTGGTCGACATAGGGACGACGACAAAGTTCGGTTCCTCAAGGTCCCTGTGTCCCAGACTGGCCTCTTCGGCAACGCAGTCAAGAACACAGCCCAGTAGTTTTCAGCTGCACAGGAGAAGACTGAGGCGATCCAACACATCCTGCCCCGGCGGGCAGCCGCTGCCTCCACCCGTCCGCCGGCTGCAGCGCCCTGGCCTGCTCGTTGCCGAGGGCAGCCCCCTGCATCCACCCCTGCTCCCGAGCTGCATCCGCAACAGCCTCCAGAAGCAGCGTCGTGGAGCTGGGCGTAGGCAGGCCGGTCTGCCCGTCAAATCTGGCGATGAGTGAAAGAGCAAGAGGCCCTGGGACGGGTGACCCAGAGAGAGAGGGAACTACTTTTTGGAGATGGTGAATGCACCTCTCCCTCCCCTGGTGGAGGGCCGAGTGGAGACTCTTTTGTTTCCAAGAATCTCGACAAAAGAGCAGTTTTCTCTGTCTCTGGGTCCCAAGAGGGCATGGAGAGTCACGGACGGACCAACACCGGATCACACTCATCCTCCTCTCTTGCCAGCAGGCGGTTCGAGAGCATCATCAAAGCTCCTACTCTGCCAAACTATGGAACCAGGTAAGCTTTGCACCGCACACTCAAACCCCGCTTCGGTCCGCCCACGGTCCGGGTCCCTGCATTCCACCTCGCTGCCCCACCACGGGTACGTCGGTGGTCCCACTGGTCCCGCTTGTACGGTGTCTGGGTGCCTGGTAGCGTTACCCAGCCTGTCTGTTGTTGTGATGCCCAGGAAAGTTGTGATGAACCCAAGTGCAGTTTATTCAGTGGTGGGCTGTCAGGGGCAGCAGGGCCTTCTCTTCTGGACCTATAAAAAATAAAATTGTGTGACATTTTTTTATTGATTATTTAGGTATCATTTTCATTTGTGTAATGTCCACAAAATTGCCTATGATTAATGCAGTTTCTGCCCTTCACTCACCAACAGACTGATTCCTAAGGTTTTGGCCTGTGACCGCCATAAAAATTCCTTAGGACCTCTGGATGCAGCAGCAGTGGGTGAAAAGGAAAGGGAAAGGAGCAAAGGATGTGACTTGTGGCTAAAGCCCAATTTATACTTCTGCGTCGGACCTATGCCGTAGCCTCTACGCCGTAAGCTGTGCGTCGGTTTTCATTTACACTTATGCATCGTCGTCCGCGTCGATGTGCAGTAAACATGTGGACCGCTAGTCTGCAGTGTCCACGGGCATGTTGCTTGTGAACCCACAGTACCACAGCAAAAGCCGAAGAAGAAGCAGCTCGTCGGAGAAGCATAGCCGTGACGGTGGCAAATAAATATCAAATCATTAAATCATTATTTAAAACTACAAAAAGGAGACAACAACGGAACAGGAGAAGATGGCATTCTTTCAATCTCCACAAGGACGTGTACCACGGCAGATCAACATCGTTTGTTGCAGACAACTACTGATGTATAATGCTATGTACTATAATAAATGATAAGACACTTGTTCTTTGCTTTGTTTTATTTTAAATAAGAAGGTGTAACATTAAACTATATTACAGTGCTCATAAACGCACACAAAACTCAAGTACATACGGAGGGAGGGGTTCTAGCAGACCAATCACAGTGCTTGCGGTCCGTGTAGAATTGACGCGCTGTTAGATTTTTGGAGAGGTGCACGTCAGGTACGGCATAGGTTACGGCGCAGGCCTGTGCGTGTCTGCGTAGGCTACGGCGTAGGTTCGACGCAGAAGTATAAATTGGGCTTAAGTATGGTGACCCATACTCGGAATCTGTGCTCTGCATTTAACCCATCCAAGTGCACACACACAGCAGCGAGTAGAGAACACACACACACCGTGAACACACACCCGGAGCAGTGGGCAGCCCGATGCTGCGGCGCCCGGGGAGCAGTTGGGGGTTCAGTGCCTCACCTCAGTCGTGGTATTGAGGGTGGAGAGAGCACTGGTTATTCACTACCCCCACCTACAATCCTTGCCGGACATGAGACTCGAACTTGCAACCTTTGGGTTACAAGTCCGACTCTCTAACCATTAGGCCACGACTGCCCCGCAAAGTCTGAAACAGACAAACTGAGACTGAAACAAAGAGAGATCACAAAGTTCCATCCAAATCCTTTCATAACTATGTTCTCAAACCTTAAACTGATGCAAACTACAACACACACATCTTATATTTATACAGAGAAATAAGTATTCTTAGTGACAGCGATGTGTAGTGCAGTGGTTCCCAACCTGGGAGGGGGGCGCCAGAGTTCACAGCTGGGGTGCGGCAGCAGATATACTTTGAGGTAGGGCTGGGCAATAAAACGATAACTATAATTATAGTGATATAATTTTCCTCGATAAAACAAGTTCGATAAATATTCAATTTAATGTTTATGCAGCAAAAGCGGAACAAAACAGCACTACTCATTTGAACCGTGCGACACGGACCATATCCGCTCGGTTCAAACAGCGGCGCAGCGAAGAGTGTTTACTCACCGATCACGCAACCACTAAACAGCGCTGTGAGATCCAGTGAGAAGCGCTTGAATTCAGCAAAGAACATAACTAACTGATATAAACTAGTATCAGTCAATATCAGTCAACTGATATAAACTAGTTTAAATCCAGATAAAACAGCGCTGACAAACAGCAGAAAAACCCTGTGTGCAACGATACAGTCAGAAGGCTTTTCAGTCTACAAATCGCCATCGTTTACCATGGATTTACTGTAGTAACAATAACTGCACCATGGTATTATGGCAGAAATGTGGGGTATTTATATCAAATTTATTATATTAATGTAGACGTGTATTAAATGTATTAAAAGAGTAATGGAATGTAATTACAGTATATTTGTAATTACAGGCTAGCGTTTGTGCATTTATAATAAATGTATTTAGACTACTGTTTTTCATATAAATAGGCTACCTAGAAACCATATAGTGTGCATTTTTACCACAGTATTGAGGTGCTATATTTGTGGTTTTAACTCTATTTATCATGATGTAAATGTATGCTACCATGGAAGAACAATGGTTAATTTTTATTAAAACTCAAACAGTCAGAAACATTTCATTTCACCATATAAAAAAGGAGGTTGTTGCACTTTTTACAGATGTTACTGATTTTGATAATGAACATAAATTTACATCTGCATCCTAACTCAAACTACTACTGTCAACTCAATGTCAAATGTGCATTTCTAAGAGACAAAAAATGTATATTATTATTGCATATATATATATATATATATATATATATATATATCAAGTTTTCAAGTTTCAAATTTTATTTGTCACATACACGACTATACAGAGATTGTATAACCAGCAGTGAAATGTGAGTTGGGTCCGCTCCATGGACAGTGCAAATATTGTAGAATACAACACAAGGGAAGTATACATAAAATAAAATTAATAAAAAATAAGATATAAAGAACAAAATATAAAATATAAGGTATAAAAGAATGTGCATGACAGTATGCTGTAGAATTAAATATTAAGATAAGCATGACTGTACGAGAGAGGAATGTGCAAGTCAGATAAACAGGCAGAGTAATCAGGGCAGGCGGCTAATATCAGAGTCCAGGGAAACAGTCCGAGTCAGGGCAACCCGAGAGGAATCACAGAGTCGAGGATCAAGGCAGAGGTAATAACAGGAAAACAAACACGGGTAGTAACACTCAGAAGTGACAGCCGGGGCAAATCAAGATTTCGCAATGAGTGCATGGAAGTGTGCTGCTTATATGTGTGTGTGTTAATGAGGTGCAGGTGTGGCAAGGCAATCAGGCCCAGGTATGAGGAATGATGGGAAACTGAGTCCGAATGAGAGTTAATATTCAGGGGAAGGCTCCCTCTGGTGGTGCAGAGGAGGTGGTACGGGAGCTTCGATCGTGAAAATGAGGTAGAGAATAATGAGTGTGTGATTAGTGATTATGAAGTAAGTCAGATGATGTTAAGTGGCTGAGTTGAGTTAAGGAGTCTGATGGCCTGGGGGAAGAAACTCCTCCTAAGTCTCTCAGTTTTTGCCATCATGCAGCGGAAGCGCTTACCAGATGGCAGCAGAGTGAATAGACAGTTTCCAGGGTGATTTGAGTCTTTGATGATTTTGACAGCTCTGCTTCTGCAGCGTTTGAGGTAGATGTCCTGCAGAGAGGGGAGAGCAGACCCAGAGATGCGCTCAGCTAAGCTCGGAGCTTACTCTATATATATATTTATACATGCCCATATATACAGTATATATATGGGCATGTATAAATATATATATAGAGTAAGCAGCTTCAAGTACCTCGGTGTAAACATCTCCGAGGACCTGACTTGGACTACACACATTCAAACACAGGTTAAGAAAGCCAGGCAAAGGCTGTACCATCTGCGACAGCTGAGGAAATTCAGGGTCTCTCCAACAATCCTGAAAACTTTCTATTCAGGGACCATAGAAAGTGTATTGACTCAGTGCATCTCAGTGTGGTATGGAAACAGCTCCAGTCAAGATTGCAAGGCCTTGCAGAGAGTTGTGCGCTTAGCTGAGCGCATCTCTGGGTCTGCTCTCCCCTCTCTGCAGGACATCTACCTCAAACGCTGCAGAAGCAGCGTTTGAGGTAGATGTCCTCCTGTATAAATATAATATGGGGGGTTGGGGGGGGGGGGGTGGCTCACTGATGTAACATCTTACACAAACTCAGCTGTTAATGGACAAATGAATGCATGCATGCCAGTTCAATCTTTTCCCATCATGTTTGGACTTTGTTTTGATGCGTTTGTAACATTGTCAAAAGTAATCTGGTTGTGGTTTGGTAAGTGAATAATGCATTGGTAAAACTTTAGTGACACTTTTCTAAATGTGTGTTTGGACTATGCAAATAAGTTCCACAGGAGGAAAGAATGGTGGGCCACACCGTGTAGCCCCACTCTGATGGAAACAGCCAATCACAGCCTGGAAACGGGGAAGTACCAGATTGCAATCTCCTCCTCATCAGAAAGAGATAAAGGTACCTTCCCAAAAGACACTCCTTGTTCTGAGTCTCCGGCATGTCCAGAGAGAGACACTAACAGAAACACCTCTGTTCTGAGTCTGAGCCCTGTATGTGTGAAACGATAGCAGATCAACCCGCCGAGTCTCCGGCCTGCTTCAGGGAAGGCAGCAACAGACACACCCGTTCTGAGTCTCTGGTCTGCGAAGGTGAGACTGCAATAGATCAACCTCTGTTCTGAGTCTCTGGCACGTCCAGGGGACATTAACAGATCAACAGGTTCTGAGTATGCGGGCTGTTACAGGGAAGGCAGCAACAGAAACAATCGTTCTGAGTCTGAGTACTGCAATGGAAAAGATGTTAACAGATACACTCGTTCTGAGTCTCCCATCCCGAGAGACAGAAACATCAACGTTCTGAGCCTCTGGCCCATGTGGGAAGAGGCAATAACAGATACCAAGTCCTGAGTCTCCAGCTTGTGTGGCAGCAACAGATACGACCACATTCTAAGCCTCCAGCCTGTGAGGAGAGAGATATTCTACGTTTAGAGTCTTTGTCCAGCAAGAGAACAACAGATGCAGCACGTCCTAAGTCTCCATCCTAGAGAGACAAAGCGGATCGACCAAGTTCTGAGTCTAGCCCAGAGAGGCAGAAGACATTTGCAACAAGGTTAAGCTCTGGAGAGCATCCCTTCACTTCAAGGTACTTTTGCTTGCGTGTTCCAGGCAAGGACCTTCTGCACCTACTCCAGGGCCACATCTGCGTGTTCCAGATTTTAGGACCATTTGGTGCTCCAAGAGATCAGCATCATACAGCGCTTCGTGTTCACGGCTGTTGAAACAGATTCCTGCTCCCTTTCCCACTGCGTTGTTACCAGCACAACCAGTGGAAGAAGTCACCACCACTGGACTGCTCATTCGATCTCAGAGAACCTAAATATCACTTATTCATTCATCTTCCAGAGACCTTGGCATTGTTGTGTATTACCAGTATATGAAATTCTAATTTACATTAGATATTATATAGCTGATGTCAGTTGATAACAAATTATTTAGTTATTTGTTTGATACATAATAAGGTTCTTCACCTTATTTGTATCAGAGTAGTGACAGTTTATCTTTCCAGATAACCTAGCTCTGACATAGCAACATCCAACATAATCACTTGAATTTTATGCATCTTATGCACTTTATTCCTTTTTCCATTCATGGTATTCATTTAGTAGTTGTTGATTACTCTTGTCTATCTTTTGTTAATCAAATTTATTTTATTACACTTGTGTCTTCCTTGTGTTGATAATGCAGTAAAGGTTCTACAAGTTAGATATCCCATCAATCTTTCTTATGTGATGTACTCATAACCACACCTTAAATGACACGTGATCCAAAAATTATAACGTCATTAGTGACGTGAGTACCCATCACTACACTATTTCACCTCCTTAGGTTGGTGAAAGCAAAATTCACTACACTACATAAAAAATGTCTGCGGCCAGCACTATAGATAGTGCTACCCTTTTGTTGAAAGACGTCACATCTGATTTGTAACGAGCATTAGTGACAGAATCGTCAGCCAATCAAATTTTGACGTTCAATGGCAGCACGCCCTCTGGGTCTAGCGATGTGCCCAGTGCTACCCCTAGCATTAGTCAGGGATTTCCAAGGTATGAAAGTGAAATTCAACGAAAAGAAAATGACAGATCTTGTTGCCGATCTCCTAAAAACGCCTTTTTCAAGGTGCTCTTTTGCAGACAGATACATAACTGATAAAGGACTACACCCAACTCTACTACACCCAAACTGGATTCACGAACAAAGGCCAGCAGAGGTTTTAGTTCGCCATTTCAAAGACTGCAACTATGAGTGCTATGAGTGGCTAACAGCTAGCACCGAGCACAAGAAGTTATTTTGTTGGCCGTGTTTACTTTTTAATACTAGTAAAGGGACATGGAATGACAGATGCATGGACTTTATTTACAAGTGACAGGTGAGTGCTTTATTATTTGATGAGTATTGTATCATGCACATTGTTATGGAGGTGTGCGTTGTGAGTTGATAATACTGTGGTGTAGTCTGGTGATGTCCAGCATTTGTACAGTTTTGCTGCTGTGGGCATGTCATCATTTTAGAGTGAAGTGAATGTGCATAGTGACCCGTGTATTGGCGGATTACTTTTACTGATCCATGTAGGGAAATTTACTCTGCATTTAACCCACCCTAATCTAGCCTACTGTTGAAATTGTTGATCAGCTGTCATTGCTGTTGAGAGCCTGTGTGCAGCATAATATGTGTATTATATGCATATGGCTGCGTTAGCTGTTACAGAGATGTGTATGATGCATGTAGTTTACAGTTGCTTACTGAAGGCCCTGACTGAAACCCCACGGTATGCCACTGAGTTTATTACAATCCAAAAGTGAACAAAAACACAAGGAACAAGGCTTGGCAAAAACATAAACAAGACTTGGCATGGCAGGGCAGGACAGGGCAGAGCAAAGACAAGAAAACAACTCAACAGCAGGTTACACAATACAAAGCTAGACCAGAGACAAGCACTAGCTTAGCCAGAAATGTTAAAGTGGGTGGGCCTACATAAAACTGGGTGGGCCAAGAGTGTAGCATATGAAAACTGCATGTCAAATTGCCAACACAAAATACAGCACCAAGGTTCATTACACAGTACTTCTAAAGCATGCATAAACATTAGTAATTTGTTATATTAATGTTCATTTCAAAATTTAGGCCATTATTAAAATTCAAAGTTGTATCTGTTAACATTTGCATGAGCTGGTTAACAAAGATGAATAAACACGGTAAACAATGTATTGCTAATGTTAGTTAATGCATTAACTAACGTTAACTAAATGAAGTGTATTAAAAAGCATTACCTCAGTCAGTGTGAAGCAACGGGGATTCACAGATGATTTCATAATCAAACGTCTCTGTCAGTTCATGCACATCGAGGACCGCAGAAATGTGCGTGAAATGTGATTGCTCAACTCGGCTATTTTCAAATTTTACTCCACAAACGCACGCATTTTACTATTATATCCTTACGTCGTAAACATAACGTTGTGGGTGGGACTAACAGAAACGGACGAATCATCATCATTTTGACAAGCATGATGCACCTTTAGGAAGAGGGGAAACTAAGAAACGACCTGTAATTGACCATGAAAGCAAGCTTTAATATTTTTTTAATAAATATATAAAATTACAGTGAAATAAGATGTTTATTAGTATCATTTAATAAATTACATCCATTTGGAAAATTACCAACTTCTCATTGGGTGGGCCAGAGATGAAAGTGGGTGGGCCCGGCCGTAGCTACGAGACTGGAGACAAGGCCAACAAAAGGGCTACTTATATCAAACAATAGAGACACATGACAAGAACCAACTACAGATATATATATACAATTTGCAGTAATTTTTTACTTAAAAAATAATAATAATAATCCCTTTTATTTTTTTCCACCTGCATCTTTGGTAAGTACTTTTACAATCGACTTACTCGACTTTTTGCTCACTCCACGTAAGTCAGAGCTGAAAATAGTGGCTTTCATTAAGTCATTAAGATACTAACTGTCACGGAGCTAATCCGTGACCACGCATGAACTATGGGCACGTACCCGCATAACGTGTACACACACACACAGCGTGCAGCGCTACACGGTCTGGTGGCCGGCATTGACATCTGTATAAACAGACTTCTGTAATGCTTGACCCATACAAATGTTGTGTTATGTGTTTAAGGTATGTTGGGTTAACGTGTGTATTATGTTCACGGGGAAGTCTGTACATGTCAAGGTGTTTGTGTGATTGTGGACGTTTAATATAACCTGACAGCATCTATAAGTTTTGTTTATACATAAATTCATGGTACAAATAACTACAAGACTCATTCATACAGTTAAAACATTTATTTGGTAGAAGTTTATACAGATTAACAGATATACGGTAGCAGTGAAACAAATGTGTATCTGGTTGGGGTTTTAGGCCAATGTCTTGTGTGTTTAAAACTGTATTTGGGGTTAATATGTACTGTGTGTTTGTATGTCTAAAGGTTGTATATTGTAATTAGGCCTGAACTTACCCATAGAGTGATAGTTCCAGAAGGAGGGGCTTAAGATGTAAAATGGCCACCGGAGATTGTTTGGTGTGCTCTCGCCCCAACAGTGTGTAGCGTGGTCGCACTCGTGTCCCGCTTCACAATTGCAGTGAACAGACTTTTAAAATTTTGTATAGTTTGTGTACTTTCTTGGTGCACTTTTGTAGCACGGTTTTCTTTATGCTGGAAATCTTGTCACCGTCTGCACAATAAATGCACCTGCAACTGGACTTTAGTAGACTGGCTATTTTTTACCCCGGCTGCAAAGGCTATTCCGGACACAAACAAACAAACAAACTAAATAAATAGTTGAATAATTCATTCACAAATCTTATTTTTATATTGACACAGTAGTAGTTATTTCAAACCTTGAAAAAAATGTCACACCTGATAGAATACAAGAAGTTCAATAGCGACAAAAATTTGTTCCTTGTAGTCACTTCCTTAATGCAGAGCAAAACAAATCACATCACTCCAAACAAGGAGATTACATTGTTATCTGTCTGTCATGCAAAAGCAGGAGACAAGTAAATACATTCACAAGCTGTATAACTGGTTTTGTTTTAGTGAAAGTATTTATATAAATAGAATGTTGTGCATAGACCTCAAAACTTCACACATAAACCTTGAATCTGGTGTCACGGGCAGGGGAATTTCTGCAGTTGTTTAAGGTAATTGGATTTTGAATGCCCCACCCCTCTTTTGTCATAAACGTCAATGTGGTTAGTCCATTTCAAGTCATTCAACTTTACATTGCATATTTTGTCTTCAAACCTACCCTCATGTACAAATACACAGATTTTACAGAGCAAAAAAAAAACAATTTTCCTTCTGGGTTATAATCTGTTTTGTGATCAGGAAATGCATGACAAAACTACTATCATTTGAAGCAGAATGTCCTCTTTTGTTATATAAGCTCAAAATATTGTGAACAGTGTGTGAGTTGAGTATTACTGAGAAAATAACATGTACACACATACTGACTAAGAATTATTTTCAACATGTTTAATGTGTTTCTTCAATATTTTTTCAACAAATTTTATTTTGTTTAATAAACTTGTAATTTTGTAAAAAAAAAAAAAAGGAAAATATTTTAGCTTTTTAAACAAATGCTTAAAATAAAATAGGGTGGAGATGGGGGGGGGGTTAATAATGCTTTGTTTAAGAAAAAATCTATTCATTGCAATATTTTGATAGAAACAAAGTTTTTATCAACACATCTGATCAGCTTAGTCTTGTCATAATTATTTTCTTAGTTTCTAATCACCTGTAAAGTTTTGTAATGCTCAGTTGTTCAAAAAAAAAAAATTAAGAGCACAACATATTTTACTTGGAAAAGGTTTACTGGAAAAAAAAAGATCCTTTTATATTATATAATACTAGTTCTGATAATTATCTGATATAAGTATTCAATCAGTTATTTATTCACGAAATGTGTCATGTGATTTATGATACAAACAAAAAGGAAATTCCTTCTTAAAATATTTTCCTTCCAGAAATACTCAAGCTTTAAAAAAATGTTCCAAAACATTCCTCATCTAAATGACTGACAAGAAGAGGCTGGACCAGCAAGAGAGTATAAATGAAGCCTTGGTTTAACTATCCTACTAAAGGAACACCCTCTCAGGCTCAAGTAGGTAATGACATTATATAACAATTAACAATATAATACTTTACATCATGAATACATACATACATCATGAATACAATCTTAAATGTTTTAATAATTATCTATACATGTATTTATTTATTTATTTGTGAATACAGTAAGAATTAGATATATGTTTATTTTTAAAAACAAATTATAATTCAGCATTGTTTGATGCATTAAAAATAGCAATCTACAATTTGCTATCTAGATTCTCAGAGAGCAGTGGACAGATAACAATCCAAAATGCTGCATCATTTTCTGGTACTCTCTGCCCTTTGTGCCATGAGCATGACCATGCGTGAGTATTACTAACTGTTCAGCTCAATACAAATATGGTGCAATAAATAAATCAACACTGACTAACTGATTATGCATCAAGTGCTTACTGTTATTTTGTACCACACTGTTAGAATAAGGCATTAAAATCTGTTAAGGCACTTTTAGAATTAGGCATTAAAAGTAGCATATCAATGAATTTTTGAGCTGTATAACTGAAACGGTCAAAATCAAGGTTCCAATTGGAACCAAAAAACAGCTGATCAATTACAGCTGATAATCTATTACCTTTTCAGCTTTACCTGATTTTTACTCGTACTCCCCTGCTGCTGGGGACGGCAGTGGAACCGAATTTTCCACTGCACACGAGGGTCGCATCACTGGAGTCAGAGTTTATGAATATCCCCACAGTGGATACTACTCCAACAACTACATCAATGGGTAAGTTTCCCCAAACACCACAAGATAGTCACACACTGGATAACATCTTATCAAGTCCAAAAGAACCTGATCTGTCGTAATTATTATACTGGTTACCTCACATAAAACCATTTTGCTAAAAATTATACACTTTATATTTCAAACAGCATATTTAACATTCTATTTTCTGTTTTTATATTCTGTATTGTTTTTTAATTGTATAGTTGTATGATATTTAGCTCAGAATTAATTAACAGTAATGGTGTATACTGTATCTGTTTAGGATCCAGTTGAGATATAACAGTAACTGGACAGAATTGGTTTGCACGAACTCTTATGGCAATGAAAAGGAGATGACACTCTTCAACAATGAACATTTTGTTCAGATCTCTGGAAAGCATTATTCTGGTTACATCAGTGAGCTAATGTTTGTCACTAACGAGGGGCGCTCTTTTAAAGTGGGGCAGCCTTATGGAATTTCATTTAACTTCTACCCAACCCACGATGGAAGTGAACTACGCTTCATCAGCGGTCGTCAGAATGGATTTGCCCTCACCTCCATTGGGGCTCATTGGGCTGTCTACTACAATTCAACTTCATAAAGTCAGAAATATCTCATAGGCTACACATTATATGTATGTGAGGAAAGGGTCAGTTAACAAGTAGCCTAGCATATTCGTGTTTTTCCTGAGCTCTTTATGAGGGATGAAATTGTTATTTTTTGAGCTGTCAGCATTATTAAATTGATTTCTGGTTAATAATTTACTGATTAATTAATTAATTAATTAAACACTGAGAAGACTGGAATGAAATTGTTTTATTCCTATTGATGCTTCAAGGGCTTCTCCTTTCACACAATAATTACTAAAGGCTCTTTTTGCAATGATTTTATCCTGATTGTTTTTTTGTTTTTTTTCAAAAATCTATTCATTATAAACAATCTAACAAAAAAAATGAATGTCTCTTTTCTGATTAATTTTTTATAAAAAGTGTATAGGGTCACTTGAGACCGGAGGTGTGTATTAGTGCAAGTATATTTTTTCTGCGCAAATAAATATTCAAATATCTGATGACTCAGGCATGTAATTCTCCTTTATTCCTGGAGATGGCACTGTTTAATAGACAATAATGACGTGACGTTTCGCTCATAATCACCACAGGCATAAAACAAAAGAATATCATAAGCAAAAATTTAACTGGTTTGAATGGCTATACTGCAGAGCAATTACTGTATGCCATAAAATATAAATGTAACTGTCATTTGATGGTGGATGTGGTGAATAAGCTGCCAGCGATCAAACTACTGATTTTGAAGTCACTGAAAATGGTAGTTTTGCAAATATGTTTGAGATCGTGAATATGAGGCAAATGCTGGATGTACTGTGGAAGTGCGCTCTGACAATGATGGCGATGGTACAATCATCTGCTCAAATTGAACCCTTCTAAGTTTCAAAAGGTAACGAAATATGCTTTATTTTATTCTTCTGTAATTGTTCTTAAAATATCAAGAGAGTTGTTTTGCTATTGCAGCAGTTAGCATCCATGCTGGATATATAGGTCCGGGTCGCCTAAGACCCAAATATGTAATAGCGATTGGCGAAGCATTCATGCATTTAAGGGTTAATATGACCCACAGTTTAATCATTAAAGATATTATTTTTTATTACGAAAACCCAAAATCATTATCTCTTGAATATGTTATTAATTTCTTTATTTTATGTGCAAAATTGTTCATTCACGCCGCATGCGTAAAACTGGTTTAAATCTCCTTTGTTTTCCTCCTTTTCTTGTTGAATTTTTCTCTCCTTTCATCCCTAAGGATTATAAATAACAAAAATAACAGCAACAACAAATGCAATTTTTTAATGCATTATGATTATATGAATATCATGATTATTCAAAGATATTTCTGTGTATATAATCTCATACTATGATATACACAAACCCATTATAGTTATGTTTTCTGTTTTTTGTCATTATTATTGTTCATTGTTAAAGATACTACCATTTTTCCCTGAGCTTGTATGTAATTATAGGTTCTGCTGTAATAATAAAAAGAAAACAAGAGTGACAGGTGCACAAACACCTCATAGCATCAGTAACTCGATACTATTTACTTAGTATATTTCCTCCTTGTTTGCAATATCTGTACAAAGCAGACGTCGATCAGCTGCCCGAAGATCTCGAAGACTGTTGATTTTACACTCGAAAAATGTAAGTATTACTACTTAAAAATTAAAATTACCTCATAATGCATTGCTATCCCACCCCAAAACTTATGAACAATAATAATGATAAATGCTGACCAATAATTAATTAAATTTTTTAGTAAAACAAACAAAATGTAATTTGTTTTTCATATGCCATAGCTATGCATGACTACACACTAGACCAGAGGAGGGGAAACTATGGCCCGCTGAACACCGGCCCGCGAGGGAGTTTTTAAAAATACTACATTTCAGTAGGGATGGGCATCGTTTACATTTTATCGATACCGGTACTTATCGATACTGTTATCGATACTATTTGGTGCAAAAAGATATGTGAAAAGTTGTTGAAAATTTCAAGTTTTTTTTATTACTGCTGAACTTTAGCAAGTGTATTAAAGTTATTCAGTCAGGAGCAGTGAGTTATTTTTCTCTTTGTGTTTTATTTTATTAACAGTAAAGGGGACCTATTATGCAAAAATCAAAAGTATTGGGACACCCCCTTCTTTAGAACAGAAAAATGCACTTCCAAATCTGTGGCAACAACGATGGGAACATAATTCATGTATTTAAAAATTGTATTTCCATCTCTGTTGCAACAGTTTTGGAAGTGTCTAAAATGACTGTACCCATATGTACAAGTCATTGGTGTTTGGTGATGAGTTTTTGGCTCAAGGTCTGCATTTACAGTCACACCAGAGGTGTTAAACTGGGATTAGGACTTGGTTTTATGCAGACCAGTCAAGTTCTTCCACACTGACTGAATCAATAATTTTCTTTTTGAACCTTGCCTTCTACACAGAGGCATTGTCATGTTAGAATAGAAAAGGGTCCTGTCCAAACTGTTGCTATAATATTAGAACACAATTTCCTAGAATATCATTATATGCTTTAACATTAAGATTTGTACTCATGGAAATTACTAAAGTAGTCAAACCTGTTCATTAGAAGAGAGCGACCCAATACTTTTGGCAATATAGTGTATACAATATCAGCACCAAAGAGACTTTACAAGTGTTGTGTTTTGGGATGCACTAATGAACATAGGAC
The DNA here is from genome assembly GCA_027422415.1 of Schizothorax lantsangensis. NCBI lineage: Eukaryota > Metazoa > Chordata > Actinopteri > Cypriniformes > Cyprinidae > Schizothorax > Schizothorax lantsangensis. The sequence continues at coordinate 12,470,570 of CM049850.1, read as the reverse complement.
TCGCCATAATCTTCCCCATCTGAGCCAAGGACACTGTGGTTAAATTTAATTTTCGAAGGAAATATCCTGGAAAAAATCGGTAACGTCCCCTAAATGTTTAGGGATCAATAACAACGCTTCGAACGTCAGCTCCAGACAAAGTATGTATCACGCGTTTGTTTTCAAAATTGCCTTTCTGAAAGAGCTTCTTGGCACTCAGTAAGGCTAATTGCTAAAGTTATCATTGTCTCTGCCTGTTTTCACTGATGCAGCCTTCAAGTGCTACCAGAATGATCATAAATAGGAATGTGGTAGTTAAAAGTTTCATATGAAAGCAATGTGAGTTGATCGCTTGAAGTTGTCGAGCTCATGATCAGAAGTGAGACTTATAAAGGTTGTGATAGCATAAGACCAGCTATGTTGTTATTTTTATCCCGCCGTGCTCCCCGTCTGTGTAATTCATAAACGCAAATTTATTATGCACAGTATAATCAGATCACTGACTTTGAAACAGAGTTTTATGATTTCTGTAAAGATAACAGGCTTGTACTAATAGTGGAATGTTTATTTGCAAAGGCTAGCACTGCTAATGCCAGAGCTTGAGCTCTTAAAGCTCCACCCTCTTCTCCGGGAGCAACAGCTCATTTGCATTTAAAGCAACATACTCAAATTCAGCCGTTTTGGCTCATACCCTAAAAGTGGCAATTTTAAAAAGCTATAAAAATTTATCTGTGAGGTATTTTGAGCTAAAACTTCACATATACGCTCTGGGGACATCAGAGACTTATTTTACATCTTTATAAAAAGGGGCATAATAGGTCCCCTTTAAAGGAATAGTTCACCCATAAATGAAAATTGTGTCAACATTTACTCACTCTCAAGTTGTTTTAAACCTGAATGAGTTTCTTTCTTCTGTTAAACATACGTTATTTTGAAGAATGTGGGAAACCAAACAGTTGCTGGTCCCCAGTGACTTCCTCTTTTTTTTTTTTTTTTTTTTTTTCTTTTACTACTATCAAAGTCAGTGGGGACCAGCAACTGTTTGGTTACTCACATTCTTCAAAATATCTTATTTTGTGTTCAGCACAAGGATAAAAATTAATACAGGTTTGGTACAACATGACAGTGAGTAAATAATGACAGAATTTTAATTTTGGGGTGAACAATCGGCAGTATGTTTAGTACTGTCCCTTTAAGACCTGCACACATCTGTTTCTCTCTCAACTGTTTACTTTCACTTTAGACATAACTAACTGTGTTTATATTGCAACACCTCCTTTTTTTAAAGATGTTACTCTGAGGGGATTCAATAGAAAATCAACTGGTACTGAATAATAAAATCACTTCATCAAACAAATAATCTTTGTGTTTTTTTTTTTTTATTCCCAAGTGCATATATATATTTGCCACAACAATAAACAAATGAGCAGTTTCTGTATTTGTGCATAAAGAGTCAATATAATAAATGAAACTTATCGGGAGTGATCAGAGTTAGATGAAATGAAATGATGATGGAGATGAGAAACGATTCCAGATGTTATTTGAGAGCGATACAATTTTATACTCCTGTAATCCAGTGCGTGCGAAGTGAAGATAATCCGTAGCGATCGTAGACTCAGTGAATCAACGCCACGTTGATTAAAGCCGTTGTTAGATGTGAAGTGAGCGGATCCAAGTGCAAGCTTTTATTAGTAAACATAGTCAAAACACAGGCAGGGTCAAACAACAGCAAGTGGGTATGGCACGGGCAAGACACAAGAGTAATCCTAGGGCAAGCGTGGATCTTCGATCGGCGAACAATATCCAGAGGGCTTGACAAGAGGGGTAATCCGATAACGTGAGCAGTAGTCCAGGCAGGAGCAAACAGAGTACAAAACGACAAGACTAAAGAGAGATCCAAGGTAGGCTATAAACTTCAGGGCAGGCAGAGATCAGACAAGAAACGAGATACACAGGCTAGGATAAAGATACGAATGACTCGGGCAATAAACTAGATAAACTAGGCTTAGACTTAGACTCAGAAAACACGGAAGGGCTCCGTAATGTAGCTATCACTGGGAGAGTGATAAACGCTAGACAATATTCTGCGATCTGAAAGAGGAAGTCCAAGGCTTATAAAGTATGTCTGATTGGATTCAGCTGTGTATGTGTAATCAGTGCATTCAGCTGTGTGTGTGTGTAATCAGTGCAATGGATGATGGGAACTGTAGTCCAGAGTGACATGTAACAGTCTGTGTGGTTTGAGAGTCAATATGATGGAGAGGCGACCTCTTGTGGCAGTCGGATGGAAGGCCACGAACCGGATTTGTGACAGAGCCCCCCCCCCCCCCGGTAATAGCAGGTATTTCCTTGGCAGGTGTCCGGGGGAGCACGGGGATCACAGGAGATCGGGATCACGGAGACGAGGGAGCTTCTAGAGGTAAGTACACAACAGGTAAGTAACAGGTAAGGAGTCAGGCTTAGTTCAGGGTAGTGAACGGTAGACCGGACAGCTTGGAACAGAGTGGAGTGTGGTGATATAGCTGGCTTGATGAGTGATTGCAGGTGATTAGAATTCGGGTGATTGGGATCTGGTGTGTGTTGAGGTAGGTGACAGCGGTGTTTCCCTGACATTTATAGATTAAAAAACATACACAAACCTATGTTTTTCCAAAGAAATGCAAGTCGGCAGCACTGAGAACTACTCTTACCTGAAGAGGATGCAAAATATTCGCACTCATTACAACCCATTACAACTCATTACAAGTTGGTCCACCAATGTGATTGCACGAATGCTCCGTTACCGCTTAACACTGGCCGGATCCGTCACCCCGCTTTATTCCGGGACCTCGCAATTTACAAATTAAGCACTGATTCAGCCTCATATACCAAGTTCAAGGCAGGTCCATAAAGCCAAGTTCAAGGGTCCAGTATAATTATAAAATGTCTGCTTTAACGCATCCTCTGTGAAGGCAGAGAAAACTGAAATGGGCTGAATGGCGCAATACGGCTTTGTGCATTGAGCTTATTAATGCCTTTATTTTCATTAAATACAGTTCCTAATACAACATATTTTACCGATTAAACATGTATACAATATTTAATTTAAACTGGTTTAACAAGCATTTTAGAAGTAAAATGAAACAGTTAATCGTCGCGAAAAGACCGATGCGGATTTCAGAAAGAAAAACGTGCGATTAATTAGCTATTTTTTTATATATAGAAACGATTATTTGTGACCTGCGCTGGAAAAATTAGTCCAAATAAGTGAAATATGATTTTCATACCCATGCTGATGAAAACAAAACGATCGCGCTGACTTTAATTTTGGATTACGTTATCACTTCTAGAGTGCGTCGGCGCTCGTGGGGTTCGCAAGTGGATCTGTTGGAGGGAATGGAGACGGGCGAGTCCCTATCTCCTTCCCCACCCATCAGATTCGGCGGCCGTTCTCCGGGATCGGAAGCCCGCTCTGCGGTTACTTCTCCCCGAGGAACGGACTCGGCGCTTCGCCTTTCATCCTGCGAGGAGGGTGAATGTGAGAGCGCCGAGGTTCCGCCCCCTCAGTCGCCCCAGTATGAGGAGCTGTTGGAGGTGATGACTCGTGCTGTTGCCAAGTTAAAGATCGACTGGCCGGCCGAGGAATGTGCTGAGCCGCAGATAAGCAAGTTAGATGAACGCTTTCTGCGGGCGAAGCGATCACCGCCAACACGGAGCCCGCCATTCTTTCCCGATCTCCACACCGAGGTGTCGAGATCGTGGGCAAGTCCGTTTTCGGGCCCTCTTCAGATTACTATGGTAATGTGGTGGGGTTGAATGATTGCGGTTATAGAGCGATGCCTCAGGTCGAACAGGCGCTCGCGAGCTATCTGTCCCCCGACGCTGCGTCGTCTCTAAAGGCTCCGTCCTTGCCCTCCAAGCCGCTGTGTACCTCGTCAGTGCTGGTGGGCAAGGGGTATGCGGCAGCGGGTCAGGCTGGTGCGTGCCTGCACACTATGTCGGTGTTGCAGGCATACCAGGCTGACCTGCTTAAATAGCTGGATGAGCGTGAGGCGATGAGCTCCAATGACATCACGGAGCTCAGGCGAACCGCTGATTTGGCTCTCCGTGCCACCAAGGGGACAGCCCGTGCTATTGGGCGGTCTATGGCAGCCCTGGTGGCAGCGGAGAGGCATCTGTGGTTGACCCTGTCCGACATAAGAGAGAAGGACAGGGTCTTCCTTCTGGATGCCCCGCTTGCGCCTTCTGGCCTGTTCGGCGACACCGTCGAGTCCGTCGTCGACAGGCACCAGGAGGCCCGTAAACAAGCGGCAGCGTTTCAGCGGTTCCTGCCTCACTGCTCTTCAACTCAGGCGGCTGCTGGACGGAAGCAGCCCCAGCCGCGTTCTAGCTCCTCATACAGGGAGGCACAAAAACAGTGCGTCGCTCTTGGCCGGGGACCATCCTCCAGTCCAGAGCTCCTTCAACGAGGAAACTGTACGCCTTGAAACTTTTCTCTTCATGGTGCGGAGACCGCCAGCTCGACCCAGTCAACTGCCCGATTCGTACAGTTCTGTAGTTCTTGCAGACTCACTCCACCTCGAAGGTTTATGTGGCGGCGATATCGGCCTACCACGCCTCTCTTGGTGGACAATCAGTGGGCAGCCACCCCCTGGTTACACGTTTCGTCCACGGTGCGCTGAGGCTGAGGCCTCCAGTACGGTCCCGTGTTCCGAAGGTCCCCTCCTCTGCACCACGGCCAGTCGTACTGCAGGCCTTCTGTCCTCCTCCCTTTCGGGAGCCTGACCAGCAAAATCTTAATTGTATGTGCCCAGTGCAAGCACTGGACGCATACGTACACAGAGCTGCCATGTGGAGAAGGGAAGACCAATTGCTAGTATGTTACGGTCCCCCTAAGAGGGGTCTGCCTGCTACAAAGCAGACCCTCAGTCGGTGGATTGTGGATGCTATCAACAAACTCCCTATGAGTCCTCTCAGCTCCCCTCGCCGATGGGAGTCAGAGCTCATTCAACACGAAGTGGCCTCCAAGGCCTTTCTCGCAGGTGTCCCAATACAGGACATCTGCAATGCTGCGGGATAGTCTATGCCCCTGACCTTTGTCAGGTTTTATGGCCTTGACATCCGGGCCACTCCAGGCTCTTCCGTCCTCTCGCCCTAGATGTGCTCCGCAGGGATACACACTGGGCAAGGACTTGAAAGTCTGGCGGCATCTCGTTCCCCTAGCGTTTTCGGACGCAGCTCGAGTTCCTGAAGAGGAACGTCTCTAGGTTACGTATGTAACCCTAGTTCCTCCAGGGAACGAGACGTTGTGTCTCGAAGCCACACTTTCGGCATCCCTGTCAGCGCTTGCTTCATTCCTAGAAGCTGACGCCGGTTTCACCGCACGTGCTTTTATACCAGCTGGTCATTACATCACCCCGTCCGTGACGTCTCGCCCATCCATTGGATAGGTTGCACTCGATATGAGTCCTGAGATGTTATGTATTGTTCAGGTGGAATATAGCCTGGGGGGAAAAGCTATTCTTATGCCGTTCAGTGGTGATTTATCTGTGTCGAAATGCAAGAACAGAAACAATGTTTTCGTATTGAAGGCCAAAATAGATCTCAATTAGGCTAATTCATGCGCATGCATGCTCTTGTTTTCTTCTTTGTAAGATGGCAGAAGTTACGCAACCAGAAACTGTAACGCGTGAGCACGCAAAACGTTTCTTTTGAGCATGCGAAAAGCTTCTCATGAGCTCGCGATAGTTTCTCGTTCGCACTCTATAGTTTCTCGTGAGCACGCGATAGTTTCTCCTGTGCACGCCAAAGTCTTAATTTTTTTTTTTTGCAAATGTCCCTTTAGGGGGCGCCGTAAAGATCATATTAAGAACTTGGAAACTTTTTAATTTGACTTAATTTATTTCTCCTACTTGTCAAATGCTTTATGTGTAGATTTGATTATTTTATTTTGTTCAGATTTTCAATCTTAAAATATGGAAATCCAATATAAAATGGTAATTATTACATATAATGATAATTATGATGATGTCAATAAACTTCTCAAGGAGTGACATGAATAAACAAAAACATAAACCAATTTACTCCAATTAAAACTGTCCCAAAGTTGTGCTGTCATTTCAATTAATCCACGTTTACTGAGGAGAAGAGAGGATCAGAGCTTAAGATAAATAAATTGTATAGACAGCTTGTATCAGGATATATTTTTAATTGATGCGCAATATTTGATATCAACCTATTTAAATTGGAATTCACAAAAAGGCTTATTGTTGTAAAAGGCAATGAAAATGTGATATACTGTATAATACAAATGACAGGTGATTAGAATGCAAATATCAGTACCACTAATAAGTTTATTGTTGATCTCAACAATTCCTGAGAAAAACTATTGTTGAGTTCAACAAAATGAGCAGCTGTTAGAACCACTAAGATATAAAAATAGTGGTTCAAATTCTTGTTTTACAACAGTAACAGTAACATTAGGCACACAGTTCATGTTTTGAATTATGTTTTGATAATAAAGGTATCCTTTAAAACTGAAAAGTAAAAACTTGTGGTAGCTGTGATTCTGATTCTGATGCCAAACATGTCATAGTTCTAAAACATTCCATGTGAGAAGTGTCATAGAAAAAAAAAAACATATATATATATATATACTGTATATATATATTAATTGTTATAGGTGGGCAGTTGATTAGAATGCAAATATCAGTCCCACTAATAAGTTTATTGTTGATCTAATTTATTTATTTTCATTAAAGGAGTTCAACAAAATCTGAGCAGCTGTTAGAACCACTAAGATGCAAAAATAGTGGTTCAAATTCTTGTTTTCAACAGTAACAGTAACATTAGGCACACAGTTCAAGTATTTTGAATTTCTGATAATAAAAGTATCCTTTAAAACTGAAAAATAAAAACTTGTGGTAGCTGTGATTCTGATTCTGATGCCAAACATACCATAGTTCTAAAACATTCCATGTGAGGAGTGTCATAGAATACTGAAACAAGACATGTTGTTCAAATAATAATAAAAGTCTGACGAGCAGAAAAGTGTACAAGCAGGTTTAGTCAACACACTAGTCTCTTCAACTATCAACCACATACCCGTCTACAGGTAATTGAAATATCAGATCTTTATTCATATGTTTCTTTCTTTTTTATTTTGTGAATTCTATGATATATATATATAGTGCTGTCAAACGATTAATCGCGATTAATTGCATCCAAAATAAAAATAATTGTTTACATAATATATGTATGTGTACTGTGTATATTTATTATGTATATATAAATACACACACATGCATGTATATATTTCAGAGAAATATGTTATTTTTATATATTAAATTTATTTATTTATAATATAAATTATATGAATATAAATATAGACGTAAATACATGTAAATATTTCCAAATATATACTGTATGTGTGTGTATTTATATATACACATGATACATATACACAGAACACACACATATATTATCCATACAAAAACTTTTATTTTGAATGTGATTAATCGTTTGACAGCACTAATATATATATATATACAGTATATACTAATTGTTATAGATGGGCAGTTGATTAGAATGCAAATATCAGTCCCACTAATAAGTTTATTGTTGATCTAATTAATTTATTTTCATTAAAGGAGTTCAACAAAATCTGAGCAGCTGTTAGAACCACTAAGATATAAAATAGTGGTTCAAATTCTTGTTTTCAACAGTAACAGTAACATTAGGCACACAGTTCAAGTATTTTGAATTTCTGATAATAAAAGTATCCTTTAAAACAGAAAAATAAAAACTTGTGGTAGCTGTGATTCTGATTCTGATGCCAAACATACCATAGTTCTAAAACATTCCATGTGAGGAGTGTCATAGAATACTGAAACAAGACATGTTGTTCAAATAATAATAAAGGTCTGACGAGCAGAAAAGTGTACAAGCAGGTTTAGTCAACACACTAGTCTCTTCAACTATCAACCACATACCCGTCTACAGGTAATTGAAATATTAGATCTTTATTCATATATTTATTTATTTTGTTTTTCTTTTTTTGTTGTTGTTGTGAATTCTATGATATATATATATATATATATATATATATATATATATATATATATATATAGTTATAGATGAGCACTTGTCTATATGCAGTAATCACTCAGCAGCAGTATGTTAGATTAGCTAATTAATTCATTGGTTGCAGTTTAGTCATTGTCGTCATATGGTCATCAAAAAGTGGTTTATTGTTCACAAATTGCCACTGTTAAACTGTTACATGCTTTGCTCTGTTTGTATCAGTGACATAATGAAATTCACAAATCCAGAATAGCTCTAATTTGATATAACAATCAAATACATAATTTATGATTTCCTTAGATTCCTGGAGTGTGCGGGACAGCAATTTATTCCAAAATGTTGCAGTTTTTTCTGATTTTCTCTGCAGTTTATGCCATGGGCATGGCAGCGCGTGAGTATTACCACACGTCTGTGATACAATTGTTCAGCTCAAATAAGCAAATAAGTAAATAATTTAATATATGAAAATTAAATAAATTAATAAATAAAATGGCAACTCAGGCATAATTACAATAAGACAAAAGTCAGGGTCCAAGATAAACAGATATATTGTGAACAAATGACAGCTTACTTTTTAAGTTTAAGTAACTTCAGCTCTGCCGTTCATTTTCTTGAATAATCCTTAAGTCATAGTTGAAATACATGCGAGACAGTTTTAAAAGCTATTATTCCTTCTTTCAGCTTTACCTGATCTTTTCTCTTACTCACCTGCTGCTGGGGATGGCAGTGGGACTGAATTTTCCACTGCCAGTGAGGGTCGTATCACTGGTATCAGAGTCTGGGAATCCAATAACTACTGGGGTGGCTATATCTCTGGGTAAGTTTCCTCAAGCACCACTGGACATTCAGAATCATCCATATTTTCAAATAACCAAAAATTTAACAATTATGGCTTTGAAAAATGTTGTTAGAAATGTATGTTTAAAAACCTTGTCAAGTAGATATCAGAAGAAGTGGAGTGACAAATAATGTATTGTCATTAATTGATACTACAAAATATTTCTCTCAGGGAAGCATTTGTGATTTAATTTAGATAATAGAATTTTAAATTGTACATGTCATTCTTTATGGCATATGCACTAGTTGAACATTATTGACATATTTGTTTAGGTTCCAGCTGAGGTACGAGAGTAACTGGACAGCAGCGGTTGGTGTAAATAGTGGCAATCCGATGGAAACGACACTCTATGACAAAGAAGCAATTATTCAGATCTCTGGAAAGTATTACTCTGGTTACATCTATGAGCTTGTGTTTGTCACTAATCACGGGCGCTTATTTAAAGTGGGACAGTCTAGTGGAGCCTCATTTAACTTCTATCCAACCCAGAAAGGAAATGAGCTGCGTTTTCTCAGTGGACGACAGAATGGAAGTGGCATCACCTCTATTGGGGCTCATTGGGCCGCAATACGTATTGGGAAACCCTGAAATTATTTTATCTTAAATTTAATTTAATGTGACCTTACTAATCTACAGAGAAAAATCAATCTTGTATTTGAATATCTTTAATCATTTGATTATATTGTTTTACCCGTATTATGTTCAGGGAGTGTTCTATCTATGGCAGTTTGTCTCATTCAGTAAATTGTTAAAATAAAAAGTGTATTATAAATGCATGAATAAACAATATTAATATGTAAATCCCTTAAATATATGATACATGGATAAAATAATAAACATACACAGGCTAAATAACCAGTAGTCTAATTGAACTTGTGCAAAAACTAGTTTAGCTTGTTATTTTGAAAAAACTGACAATGTCAGGTTTTACAGACAGTATCTAGCATTGCCTGTATGTTTTATAACATATAACAATATATTTCATTAGGCGATATGATGCCAATATATATCAGGGTAACACATGACACTAAAAAAATAAAAATAAAAATTAAAAAAAATAACATAAAATGCAACACAAAACAATCTAATGCACATTAGTGATAACAGAATAACATGAAGAAACTAAATTATTTAAATAATTCCAACTTGTGATGTGTCACGCAGGAACTTCTTGGAAAGTCCTTTTCCTGTTTTACTGTAAATTACTGTTGCCTTTACTGTTTTAATTAGTGCTTTAATTACTGTTTTACTGCAGCATTTTAGATTTTTGTTTTCCTTTAAAATTCACAAACATTTTAACAGTGTTGTGCAAACAGGTTAAATTAGGCACAGGTTACCAAAAACAGAAGACATGGATTAAATATTGTGCATCACTGATGCCATTACCCTTACGCCATATCAATGTATATTGAAAATATACAGAATAATATATTTTGTATTAAATTAAATTGGATAGGCTAATACATAAGGAATTACTGCTTTTCATATATTGAAAAGTATACTACAATATAATTTGTTAGTTCCAGTACTAATTGCTGATTGGTCAATAGGTGTTTTTTCTCCACTGAACGGCTACATCACTGCGCAACACCCTAACAACCACCCTTAGACATACAGTATGTTTGTTATTATTGGAAGAATTAAAAAGACTAACCGTTTAATGTATAATTTAATCTATTAGTCAGCATGACATGAAGAAGACATGAAATGAACTGTTTGTTAACTATTTTAATGAAGCAAGAGTGACCCCTGCTGGCGTTATATATGCATCATTCACCTTTAAATTTTGAGGTCACACCCCTCCCCTCTCTTCTTAAATGGAGAGATTGACAGATGTGCTGAGAGATATGCAGATGTATGTGTGTGAATAAATATCATATATTTTGTGTAAAAAAAGATACATTGTTCTGAAATATCATAAAATATTGTAATATAAATAGATATGCACTGAGCATATATTATCAAAAATATATATTTATATATTATATTAAAAATATATATATTTAACCTCAACACTTTGAATGTGTTTTCAGTAAACGCTTTTTTCTTATACACTGTCTGGCCAAAAAAAAAAAAGGTGCCTTCTGGATGTATTCACGTTTTCCAACATGGTTGTTTGAGAAATAAAAAGCTACACACTGCGTCAGTTAGAATTAAAATAACTGATGCCAAACATACAGCATGCTAGAAACATATTAATCACTACAAAATTATCCAATCCTAAAACTGTAAGTATTCGCTTATTTAAATCCAAACGGCAACTCTTTTGTTCAGGCAGTATATTTTCATATATGAAATGTGTAACTGTGCAAACATTAAAGTGAAATTAAACTTTACATTTACATTTATTAATTTAGCAGATGTTTTTATCCAAAGCAACTTCCAAATGTGGAATACAATAAGCTGTTCTTCATATAGAGGCAATAAACACGAGAAGTGCTAGTAATACATTGACATTGTTCAGAAAATCAGACAGATCATTAATATTATGTATTCAGCTTTATGTAAACCCATGAATTCATAAAAAAGAAATGAATTAACTGAGTCTTTCAATAAAGCCATTACATGTACAAACATAGTGCAGCATTTGTCTTTATTGCTATATATCTTTTTTATTTGTATCAATAAACATTGGTCCATGCATATTTGCAGTGTATTGAAAAATATAATCATTAGTTTCCCATATATTGTAATGCCTTATTTAATATATAATTTCCAGCATATTCCGATATTATTATTATTATTTTTAAAAAAATAATTGTAAGGGTATAATAATATACTGTTTAATGGTTCTGTGCATATTCCTCTACACATGGGGGTTACTTTACTGGTTTCATGCAGTGTCTATGAATACATCGTGTGTACATTGTTAGGTAAATTAAGATGCACACCACTGGACAGTTAATACTAATCCACACAGAACATTTTTTTTAAAGGGTGTGTGAAATGTAGTTTTAGAAAATGGTTTTGGGAAAAAAATTGGATCTACCCCATTGGATGTGGCATCACCTCCACTGGAGCAAACAGGACTGTTCTACCCCAGTGCCTCAGTTGAATAAATTATGTAAATAGTGTTTGTGTGTTCCACGTTTAATGTCAAGTGTTCATGAGATGGATAGCTTGAGGGAAGAAACTGTTCCTGTGTCTGGTCGTTCTGGTGCTCGGAGCTCTGTAGCGTCGACCAGACGGTAACAGTTCAAAGAGGGAGTGTGCTGGATGTGAGGGGTCCAGAGTGATTTTGCCAGCCCTTTTGCTCACTCTGGATAAGTACAGTTCTTGGAGAGGGGAGGGTTGTACCAATGATTCGCTCAGCAGTCCGGACTACCCTCCATAGTCTTCTGAGGTCAGATTTGGTAGCTGAGCTGAACCAGACAGTTATTGAAGTGCAGAGGACGGATTCAATGATGGTAGAGTAGAACTGTATCAGCAGCTCCTGTGGCAGGTTGAAATTCCTCAGCTGGCGAAGGAAATACAACCTCTGCTGGGCCTTTTTCACAATGGACTCAATGTGATTGTCCCACTTCAGGTCCTGAGAAATTGTGGTGCCCAGGAATCTGAATGACTCCACTGCAGTCACAGTGCTGTTCATGATGGTGAGTGGGGGGAGAGCAGGGGGGTTTCTCCTGAAGTCCACGATCATCTCCACTGTTTTGAGTGTGTTAAGCTCCAGGTTGTTAAGACTGCACCAGACAGCCAGCTCCTTAACCTCCTGTCTGTAAGCAGACTCGTCACCATCCTGGATGAGGCCGATCAGTGTGGTGTCGTCTGCAAACTTCAGGAGCTTGACAGATGGGTCTTTAGATGTGCAGTCGTTCGTGTAGAGAGAGAAGAGCAGTGGGGAGAGAACACAGCCCTGAGGAGCTCCAGTGCTGATCGTATGGGTGCTGGATGAGAATTTTCCCAGCCTCACTAGCTGCTGCCTGTCTGTCAGGAAGCTGGTGATCCACTGACAGATGGAGGTGGGGACGGAGAGCTGTGTCAGTTTATTCTGAAGGGTGTCCGGGATGATGGTGTTAAAAGCAGAGCTGAAGTCTACAAACAGGATCCTCACATAAGTCTCTGGTCTGTCCAGATGTTGCAGGATGAAGTGTAGTCCCATGTTGACTGCATCATCCACAGACCTGTTTGCTCTGTAGGCACACTGCAGGGGGTCCAGTGGAGGCCTTCAGATAAGCCAAAACCAGTCTTTCAAATGATTTCATAGCCACAGATGTTAGAGCCACAGGTCTTTCGTCATTAAGTCCAGTAATTTTGGGTTTCTTTGGGATGGGGATGATGGTGGAGCGTTTGAAGCATGAGGGGACTTCGCACAGCTCCAGTGATCTGTTGAAGATCTGTGTGAAGATGGGGGCCAGCTGGTCAGCACAGGTTTTTAGGCAGGCTGGTGACACACCATCTGGGCCTGGTGCTTTCCTTCTTTTGTTCTTTTTGAAGACCTGGCGCATGTAATCTTCGCTTCTCTGCAGTGCAGGTGTGGGGGAGAGGGGGGTTGCAGGAGGTGTGAATGGTGTTTTTTCAAACCTGCAATAGAACTCATTCAGATCGTCTGCCAGTTGTTGATTCTCCCGAGTGCTGGGGGATGGTGTCTTGTAACTGGTGATGTCTTTCATGCCTTTCCACACTGAAGCAGAATCACTGGAAGCTAATTTGTTCCTTAGCTTGCCAGAATAATTCCTCTTTGCCACTCTGATCTCCTTTTCCAGTGTGTATTTGGCCTGTTTATACAGGACCATCCCCCTTTCTGTAAGCATATTCTTTGGCCTGACGGAGCTGTCTGAGTTTTGCAGTGAACCATGGTTTGTCGTTGTTGTAGGTTAAATGAGTCCTGGTAGGAATACACATATCTTCACAGAAACTGATATATGATGTTACAGTCTCTGTGAGCTCATCCAGATCGGTGGCAGCAGCTTCAAAAACAGTCCAATCAGTAAGGTCGAAACCAAAATATGAACTATGTGAAATATTTAAAGTTCGCGGCATAGAATCTTTAAAATACATCTGAGAGTTTTACACACCGGTCTGTTATTGTGGTGACATTTCCACACCCCGAAACATGATGCTGAACGAAACGAACTGTTATTGGTTGTTTGACATGTCGGTCAAATGGCCTCATGGGCGGGCCTTGGCCAATGAAAGCTACCATAGATTCCAGACCTTCAGCCGTCAGTCTGAAGGTCTGGCTACGCGAGACTAGATGTGGCATCACCTCCTGGAGCACACAGGACTGTTCTACCCCAGTGCCTCAGTTAAGGGCACTCTTGTTCCAGATTAGCCTTGATGTTAATCAGGTTTAACAAGGTTTCTCTTACTCTGTCTGCTCTTTCAACATTATAGTAACATAACGAAAATGTGTGTGTGTGTGGTAATGGTAATGTATTCCCTATGTTATGGGGACCACAAGTATAGCCAATTTTGACCTTGTGGGACTTTGTTTTCTTTCTTTTTTATGGTCCCAATGAAGAAACAAGCTTATAAAACATACCGAATAATCTAAAATAGCAGAACATTTTGTGTAGGGGTTAGGTTTAGGGGTAGGGTGAGGGTAATTGGATAGAAAATATTTGTTCGGTATAAAAACCAATATGTCATCTAAATAGAGGTACCCTGCATAGTTTTATTTTGCTTGCAAGTTGGTGTTTTTTATCAGCCACAACACACTCACGCCACGCTCTAGAATTCGCTGCTCCACCCTAACAGAACTTGGGAGGTGTAACTCTTGAGAGGGCAGGGGGCGCTACATACAGTATATCACCATAGTCCAATTTTGACAGAAAGGTACATTCTACTAATCATTTTCGAGGAACGAAGGAAAAACATTTTTCATTTTTTAAATGAAAATAAAAGCATATAGCTTTTTTTTTCATTTTTAAAGTGCCCTTATTATGAGTTATGAAAGGTTAATATTTTGGTTTTGTGAGTCCCCAACAACAGGTTGACATGTATGCAAGGTCAAAAAACACTTGCATTTCTCATAATATGCATTTATTTTTACCTTATTTGCTCAACGACTCCCAAACGATTCGCTCAGCGATTCATTTTTCCAAACCCCTCCTTTGCGTGATGCTAATCTGCGGTGATTGGTCGATTTCATTTAAAGCATTGTTTGTGAGCTTTTAACGCTCCAAAAGCGGCACCTAGTGGCAAAGAATGAATTTGCATTTTCATTCAGACCAACGCGAAAATCAAGTTTTCCCAGGTCTGCGTGTGCAACAAGTGGGTGGGCAATATGCTAATGTTTCATGGTGACGTCAACATGAAACGACTTGGGATTCGTTTTAAAAACGACTCGTTTCAATGATTCAGAGTCGACTCTTTCTTTTGAGAGACAATAACTTTATACACGGTGCACTTTCAGATTTAAAACTTTGCAGGATGTTTTCATTCACTTAGAGCTGTGTTTCACACTGCATGAAAGGTAATTTTCAAAAATCCATAATAGTTCACTTTAAATGAAAATAAAATCATATAGCTTTGGTCTCAATTTTTTTTAAAAGACTTTCAATGTGAGTTCTAAAAATCAACTTATCATCCAGCCAGAAACCAAGATATTTATTAGATGCAACCCTTTTAAGCTGAGTGCCAGATTCAGTGATAATGTCATTAGTGACTGACATTGCGGCAGTTATAGTATGTCCCTTGTATGTCCTCATCTAAAACCTTATTAAGTTTGACATAAGATATTATTAGCAGACAAATAGTGCTTTAACTGTTCATTTACATGGATTCAAACACTTTAACTATAACAGACTATTTTGAAATAGGACGATAATTATCCAACAAAGGGGGATCTCCACCTTTTTTCATTATTATTTTTTTAATTATTATGTTAAGGTAATACTCACTTTTTTATTTTTTTTATTTAGTGCATTTATTTATTAATGCCCTATATCGGTTGCAATTATTAGCATTATTAGTTATTTTAGCCTTGGCCCATGTAATATTTCCTTCTATAATGGAAGAAGAAACAGATTTATTAAACCGTGCATTCTCTTCACGGAATCACGGTTTCTAAATCTTCTTACAGGTGCATTAATCAGAGCTAAAAAATAAAATTGTTTTAAAATAATTCCATGCCAGGTGTGCGTTTCCCAAAAGCATCGTAAGCTAACTATGGTCGTTAGTTCCACTAAACTCTATTGGTAATGACGTAACTTAGGACCATAGGTGCTTTTGGGAAACGCACCCCTGCCCAACATCTGCCATTTCACAGACATGGAACACGTCACTTATTGTACAGGTCATGTAAAAAGGCTTGCTCACTAAAATGCATATCATTTCTTCTAAAAATGAATTTAGGCTTACATTTAGGAAGTTTACAATTTCTAACACCGGCAACTGTGCAATGATCACTGATATTATTTCTAAATATTCCAAATGAAGAATACTTTTGTGGGGAATTATAACATCAAGCAATGTAGACTTGTCCATAGTTTTCAAATTCAACTGTTGGAGAGATTAATTGCAACAAATTTAATGCATCGCAAATGTCCTTAAGTAAGTTTGAAGATTTAAGAACCAATCCCAGTTTAAGTCTCTCAGCAATACAAAAGTCATTGTCTGAAAACATTGTAGTTCGACAGCAGTGTTAAAGCTTCATGAGATGCCAATGGTAGATGATAGCATCCCATTACTGTAAAATCAACACCTTTGGGAACATGTAATTAATTACAGAGAGTTCAAAACAGTTTGGTTTACTGATTGACTCAATCCAAGTACAATTCAATGGCTTTTTGACATAGTTCAGCTACCTCTCATTTATTAATGCAATCTGTCGTTTGAACATTGTATCCATCACTGTGTATCATATTGTTCGTAACTGACGATTTCAACCACGTTTCTGACAAAACCATAATGTTGCAGTCAGTCAAATCTGCCCAGGCATGAACTGCATCAATTTTATTAATTAAACTGTATACATTTAAATGAATAAGACAAAATCCACTGCTGTTTTTAAGGTCACCTGTGTTTTCAAGTTGTGCCAGTTCAGGGCCTGCATTGGGGTGGGTGTTACCTGATAGAAGAAGCAGAAGAATCAATATGGATTTCTTAATGGGACCAGTCCTTTGTCTTTGTCTGCATGCAGCCAAGGAAGCAAACTGCCCCATGCTCATTGTCCATCTGCATGGCCGTCACATTGATACAGACCCACAGGATGCACTGTTTTAATCCAGTGGTTTGATCAAAATGGGGCCACATCCTACTGCACCATAATGTGACAATAGTCCACATTAAAGCGCCCAGTTCGTCGTTGTCCTCTAATTTATCTACCATTTGCGATGGCAGCACGATGCTACCCCATAGGTAGAAAAGCCCAAATGGCCACATTGTTATAAGTCCAACCTGGTCTCACAGAATTCCGTGTAATGACCACGGACCCTTAACTCCGAATCTGTGGTGGCATCACGGAATCGCCGTGATGGGCTCACAGAAGTGATACCAATGTAAGTGTCACGAACTTGATACTGGGAATTTTATCGTCATAATTAAATTATATATTGGGTATCAACATTGCCATTATTGCATATATGTTGGGGTGTGATTTTTCAATGTAAACAGCCACAACAGTTTTATTTATATTACATTACACATTTATGAGCACGTAACCCAACCCCTGCCCCTAAACCTACCATTTGTCAATAAAACAGAAGATATAACAGACAGACACAACTACCGTCATAATTTATTCAAAAAGTATTAATGTTCCAAGTCTTCCGAGGCAAAACGATTGATTTGTGAGAGGAATAGACGCGATCGCCGTCTCCGTCCGCCGTCTCCGTCCGCCGTAAAGCTCTTCCTGTGTGCTGCAGTCTCTGTGCGTAAATTCAAAAAATGCTGCCAGAAGAAGCCTTGCGTCAGCTTTGGTTGTGAAATGCCATTGGCTCTTGCGTGTCTCGTGATCGATTGCGTCATGCTGTTGTGACAGGCTATTGGCTCTTGTATGTCTCGTGACCGATTGCGTAATGCTACGGGATGGGAGTATGTTTTTGAATGAGATGTGAGCGTGTTAACGCCGGAGCGGGATAATTTTCAGCGATTAAAACCTTGTGTTTTACTCTCCTCTTCGCATAAAGACTTCGTATGGCTTCAGAAGACTTGGAATGCAACACGACTTGTTTGTAATGCTTTTATACTGCTTGTTTATTGCAGTTTTTGCAATAAATACCTGTGACTGCACTTATCTTTGCCTGTTACGTGTTTTATATTGTTCAGAGGTGGGTAGGTTTAGGGTGGGGTGGGTTAGGTACTCCAGTAAAAGTGTAAATTTATATACAAATATAACTGCATCGGAGTCACTCTTTTTACGTGGTCCACACATGTCAATTGAGGCAGCGCTGGTGTTGAACCAGTGGATCCGTGCGTGGACCACGGCCGATGCCTGTCACTGACTTACATTGGTATCACTTCTGTGAGCCCATCACGGAATTTTCGGCGATTCCGTGATGCCACCACAGATTCGGAGTTAAGGGTCCGTGGTCATTACATGGAATTCTGTGAGACCAGGTTGTATAAGTCTGTTTTTGTTAATGTTGTATTAAATCTTCATTTAGCCAGTTATCCTTCCAAGTAGCTCTAATTTCACCATAAAATGCATCAAAAAAAAAAAAAAAAAAAAACATAACTAAAAACGTAATCACAAAACACAGAGACAAGAGCAATGTCAAGCGTGAAACACCTATATGCCACCATCTTGGTTTTAAGAGGAAACTCTTACCTAAGATCCTTTACTTTTATTTAGGAAAACACTTACTGTGCGTTCACACCAGACACGACTTGCGCTATTATAATAATATTATAATATAATAATATTATAATATAAATAATATAATATTATAATAAATTGCGCTATTCGCGCGTAGATGGACGCTCGAACATTTTCAGTTTACTCGCTTCATTCGCACGTGAAATTCACTTCACAACAGACGCGAATTTGCGTCATGGGAGGGGCTTCTGCCACTGTAAACAGTACCGGTAATGGCGGCGCTTTGAATACAACCGGCATCCTAGTTTTCCTCATCTACTTTGTACTTTGTGATCAACAAACAAACAAAAATTAGGGCTGCACGATAAATCACATGTGAGTGTCATGCGCATCTCGTCAGTAAAGCAGGTTCTGTGATCTCCATCACGTGCTTTCAGATGGAGCGGCATTTAATACACAGAGCTTATATCATTTTTTTTAGATCACAGCAATATCATGTTCACTCACTTTCTTCCAAGTAAAATCCTTTTTATTCATGTTTCTGTAAAAGTATGAAGATGTATCATACAGCTCCGGGTGTCCACATACAGAAATGATTATTTTGTCCTCCATTGTTGTTTTGGATTCCCTCCGCTCGCTATGTCGTAATCACATCACTACTAGAGCAAGCTCCTGATTGGTTAACGCGGCGCGAATTTTCACCAAAGTTCAGATTTTTCAACTCGCGTGATTCGCGCTACGCACGTCAAATGCCCGAAACGCTCAATTCGCGCCACGTCATTCGCGTGAATCGCGTCATTCGCGCCATTCGCGCCGCCTCATTCGCGCGAATCGCACCGCAGGATGTCTATTCGTGTCTTTGCATTGACTTAACATGTAAATCACTCGCGCTTAATGCTTCATTCGCATCTGGTGTAAACGCACCTTTGGTGGTAAGATAAAATGTCCCAAGGTGGTTCAAGAGATCCGCAAGGCCACAGGCTTAGCTCACTGAGCAAGGAGGATAAGCCACAAACAGTCATTGCCAAAGAAGCTGGCTGTTCACAGAGTGCTGTATCCAAGCATGTTAACAGAAAGTTGAGTGGAAGGAAAAAGTGTGGAAGAAAAAGATGCACAACCAACCGAGAGAACCGCAGCCTTATGAGGATTGTCAAGCAAAATCGATTCAAGAATTTGGGTTAACTTCACAAGGAATGGACTGAGGCTGGGGTCAAGGCATCAAGAGCCACCACACACAGACGTGTCAAGGAATTTGGCTACAGTTGTCGTATTCCTCTTGTTAAGCCACTCCTGAACCACAGACAACGTCAGAGGCGTCTTACCTGGGCTAAGGAGAAGAAGAACTGGACTGTTGCCCAGTGGTCCAAAGTCCTATTTTCAGATGAGAGTAAGTTTTGTATTTCATTTGGAAACCAAGGTCCTAGAGTCTGGAGGAAGGGTGGAGAAGCTCATAGCCCAAGTTGCATGAGTGTTGCAATGTCATCTGCTGGTGTTGGTCCATTGTGTTTTTTTGAAAACCAACGTCACCACACCCGTTTACCAAGAAATTTTGGAGCACTTCATGCTTCCTTCTGCTGACCAGCTTTTTAAAGATGCTGATTTCATTTTCCAGCAGGATTTGGCACCTGCCCACACTGCCAAAAGCACCAAAAGTTGGTTAAATGACCATGGTGTTGGTGTGCTTGACTGGCTAGCAAACACACCAGACCTGAACCTCATAGAGAATCTATGGGGTATTGTCAAGAGGAAGATGAGAGACACCAGACCCAACAATGCAGATGAGCTGAAGGCCACTGTCAAAGAAACCTGGGCTTCCATACCACCTCAGCAGTGCCACAAACTGATCACCTCCATGCCACGCCGAATTGAGGCAGTAATTAAAGCAAAAGGAGCCCCTACCAAGTATTGAGTACATATACAGTAAATTAACATACTTTCCAGAAGGCCAACAATTCACTAAAAATGTTTTTTTTATTGGTCTTATGAAGTATTCTAATTTGTTGAGATAGTGAATTGGTGGGTTTTTGTTAAATGTGAGCCTAAATCATTACAATTAAAAGAACCAAAGACTTAAACTACTTCAGTCTGTGTGCATTGAATTTATTTAATACACGAGTTTCACAATTTGAGTTGAATTACTGAAATAAATGAACTTTTCCACGACATTCTAATTTATTGAGATGCACCTGTATGAGGTACCATAGTCAGTGATAGGTTATCACTTCATAGTAAGTGATAGGTTACTATGAAAGCACAATATAAGAGAAGTTTGAATTAAATAGAAGGTTGTGCATAGACCTTCACAGATAAACCTCAAGAAATGTAAGAAGATGAGCTCTTAACATCACAACACAACACAACAACAACAAATAATAATAATAATAAAAGACAACAAACGTGGCTTTATTTAAGCTTCAATGCATGATGGGAACTTGCAAACCCATAAGTTTTCAGCAGTATTGTTCAATTTGAAGTTCTTGCATCTCAGGCCACAGGTAAGGGAATTTCTGCAGTTGTTTAAGACAATTGGATTTTGAATGCATCACCCCTCTTTTGTCATACATGACCAAATGTGGTCAGTCCAATTCAAATCACATTCAGTTCCTTTACTTTACATTGCATATTTTGTCTTTAAACCCACCCTCATGTACAAATATACAGATTTTAAAAAATACAGATACAGACAAAAATATTATTTCCCTTCTGGGTTATAATCTGAATTGTAATCAGGTAATGCATGTTGCATGACAGAACTGGTATCATCTGAAGCAGAATGTTTTGTTAAATTTGTTATATATAAGTTCAAGATGTTGTGGACAATGTGTGAGTTGAGTATTACTCAGGGACCAACATGCACACACTGACTAAAAATTATTATTTTCAACATGTTTAATGTATTTCTTCAATAATTTTCACAACTTGTTCACAACTTGTTATTATTCTTTATTATAGAATAATATTTTACATTTTTAACAATGCTTAAAATAAAATAGGGTGGCGTTGGGGGAGTGTGGGGCAGATAATGGTTAGTATAAAAAAAAAGATTTAAAAAAAAAAGAATTTAATTTTAATACTTTGATAAAAAGAGTTTTGATACACATCTGGTCAGAGTTTTGTAATGCTTGGTTGTTCAAATTTTTTTAGTTATCATGTTTTTATTGTTTTATTGTGTTAGTTAGCTGTATTTTTTGTTATTTGTTAACCTAATCAAAATAACCCAACTGCAGTTTGATTGAGATTAATTGTAATGCACAATGAAAAAAAAACATGATTTTTGAAAATTGTTATCTGTTTTTGCAAATTAACTCTTCATATGTATTCATTTATTTGTGAATACAGTAAAATTAGATGTTTATTATAATTCATCGTTATTTGCTGTCTTAAACAAAAGTAATCTACAATTTACTATCTAGATTGTATAAGAGCAGTGGACAGCTAAACAATCCAAAATGCTGCATCATTTTGTTTTACTCTCTGCCCTTTGCGCCATGAGCATGACTTTGCGTGAGTACTACTGAACAGCTCAATACAAATATAGTGCAAAATATAAATCAACATTGACTAAATGATTATGCATCAAGTGATTACTGTTATTTTGTTCTACACTGTTAGAAGTAGGCATTAAATGTAGCATAACAATGAATAATTAATTTTTGAGCAGTATAACTAAAACAGTCAAAATAATGGATTCAACTGGAACCAAAAAATGGTGAAAACTAATTTCAGTCACTTACAACTGATAATCAATTACCTTTTCAGCTATACCTGAATTTTACTCATACTCCCCTGCTGTTGGGGATAATAATAATAATGTGATGTATTGTCAAGTATGGTGACCCATACTCGAAATTGGTGGTCTGCATTTAACCCATCCAAGTGCACACACACAGCAGTGAGTAGTGAACACACCCACACACTGTGAACACGCACCCGGAGCAGTGGGCAGCCATTGCTCCAGCACCCGGGGAGCAATTGGGGGTTCGGTGCCTTGCTCAAGGGCACCTCAGTCATGGTATTGAAGGTGGAGAGAGTGCTGTTCATTCACAATCCCCACCTTCAATTCCTGCCGGTGTGAGAATCGAACCAGCGACCTTCAGGTTACAAGCCCAACTCTCTAACTGCCAGGCCACAACTGCCCCTCATGATGGCAGTGGAACCGAATTTTCCACTGCACACGAGGGTCGCATCACTGGAGTCAGAGTTTATGAATATCCCACCTATGGATACTACTACAGCTACAACTACATCAATGGGTAGGTATTCCCAAGCACCAGTTACACAATAGATAACATCTTATGAAGTCCAAAATAACCTGATCCATCGTAATTATTAGACTGGTTACCTCACATAAAACCAATTTGAAACATATACTTTATATTTCATACAGCATATTCAACATTCTATTTTCTGATTTTATATTCTGTATTTTTATTTATTTTTATGGTCTAGTTATTTGATATTTAGCTCTGAATTATTTAACGGCACATACTGTATCTGTTTAGGATCCAGTTGAGATATGAGAGTAACTGGACAGAACTGGGGTCCGTTCTTCGTACCTCGCTTAATACATCTGATATGATTTGAAAGATGCCAGATCTTCTAATCCTGATAACTGATCTCTGGCTAATTTGGTTCTTCAAACGAATTTGCTTATTAGATTAAAATATCTGGATTAAATTGTCTAAGATTACGGCGCGTTCTCGTGTTCCCCAAAAAGGGCAGATGTATCGATACTCGAAACCACGATCAACAATGCAGCGATTGGCTGGCGGCAAGACAGCAACGTAATGACATCATATCATTAAAAAAGACACCTGACGGAAAAGTTGACAAATTTCTGGACTTTTATAAGGAAACAGCCAAGCGAATAAAACTACATAAATGTTATAATAGATAAATTTATTTGTATTTTTTTTACATGGTTCCCAATTATTTATATTCACGATTTCTAGCATTTGTGTAGGCTTTACATTTTTACTTCAGTGTTGTAATTAGCAATTAATTTAATTTTATCTTTGAAACAGATTTGTTACGTGACAGCATTAATTACAGTTTCTTAAAGATCATGTTATCTGCATCTCCTGCGCTCCATCAAGCCACTCCCATATATCTGTCATTACTCAAATTAATGCACGTCTCAGATTAACTGTATAGCATGTGTGTAAGACTCCAATACAGTTATAACGTAATTATTTCATCACTAAGAAATATTTCAATGAGTAAAACTGGCTGTGTCTATAGTGTTATAGACTGCACAACATTGCTATCTTATTTTCAAATTCATTTTTAAATTATTTTTATTTTAAATTATTGTCCCTGGACCAGCATGGTACTCTTATAATAAAGTAGCAGTGGCTGTAACAGATTTTAAGTATCAATTCTGCTTAAAAGGATGCAATCTAATCCTGTTTACATTAAATAAACCTGCTCCCGAGCAGGTTTAAATTTACGGACCTGTTGCTATGACAGCAAGTCCAGGATGAGCTTCGAAGAACCAAATGATCCAAGATCAAGCTAAATCGGCAACAATCAAATCCAGCTAACTGAGTTAGCGACGTACGAAGAACGGACCCCTGGTTGGCGTGAGCTATTATGGCAATGAAGAGGAGATGACACTCTTCGACAATGAACATTTCGTTCGGGTCTCTGGAAAGTATTATTCTGGTTACATCAGTGAGCTAATGTTTGTCACTAACGAGGGGCGCTCTTTTAAAGTGGGGCAGCCTTATGGAATTTCATTGAACTTCTACCCAACCCACGATCGTCAGCGGTCGTCAGAATGGATTTGCCCTCACCTCCATTGGGGCTCATTGGGCTGTCTACTACAATTCCACTTCATAAAGTCAGAAATATCTCACAGGCTGCACATTATGTGTGTATGTGAGGAAAATGCCAGTTAAGTAGTAGCCGACTTATGTTTTTCCTGAGCTCATTCTGAGGGATGAAATTTGGGACTTTCTGATTTGTCTGTATTATTAGAATGATTTCTGGTTAATAATTTACTGATTAATTTAATTAATACAACACTAAGGAGACTGGCATGAAATTGTTTTATTCCTAACAATGCTTTAAGGGCTTCTCCTTTAACACAATAATTCCTAAAGACTCTAGTAACAATGATTTACCAAAATGGACAAACTCTAAACAGAATATATATACATATTCTGATGTGTTTTTTTTTTCAATTTCAGCCACTTTTAATACCCAGGGGCTGATTTTTATTAAAGCTAATTATTAAACTCGAAGTGTTGAAGTTGATTTTTAATTAAAACTTTTTCATGTTACATGAAGATCACAATAAAACTGCCATATTAAAACATTTACCATGCCTTTATCATTTATTTTTTGCTATTTTTCAAATGTCTATTATGTATTCAAATGCCTATTATGTATATATATATATATATATATATATATATATATTATTGTTTTACCTTGACCCAAACTTTCAATCAGACTTTACAAATTCATATAAAAATATAAATTACTACATATTTAAAACTATGGTAATGCAAACCAAGTAAGAACAAAACAAATAATTTCCATATTTATTGTGTGAATAAACATTTTTTTTCCAAAATCATGACTGCCACACAGCTGTGCCGTTATTTGATGACATTGGTTCAGGTTCGTTGAGAAACAGATGGCAGTCTTTAAGCCAACTGTGCAAAATTAGCCTTGTAAACAGTCTTGCAGATTTTTGCAGTACATTGCCAGTTTCAGAGGCATGTCAATTTTGAAATAGTGGCAATGTCAGCGATGTAAGAGGTGGTAGCAGTCTCAAAGTTGGTAGCAGAGGCAGTGACAGTGGCAGTGACACAAGCACTGGCTGTTTTGGAGACAGTCCCAGATAGAGTCCCAGAGAGAATCCCATTCGAAAGTCAGTGGTAGTGTCAAAGGCACTGTCACTCTGGGAAGCTTCGACAGTCTGATAGTTGATGACACTATGAGACACAGTGTCAGTCGTAGAGGCACTGTCAGTCTGGGAGGCTTTGGCAGTCTGAGAGGTGATGGCAGTCTCAGAAGTAGTGTCAGTCTGCGAGGCATTGTCAGTCGTAGAAGCACTGGAAGTGAGAGGCAGTACTACAACAGCATTGCATTTCACTGTGGAATGATTTTGAAAAGGAATGCCAGGGCATTGCATGCAACATTGCTCCAGTGTATTTCACTGCTGCAAGAAATCACTTCCATAGAACAGGTAGTGTCAGTCTCAGAGGTGATGTCATTCTCAGAGATGGTGGAGGTCTCAGATACTGTGGCAAAAGAAGAAGAGAGCAGAAACGTATACTATTAAATTCACTTCATTCATATCAATATAATGGTTGATATGATTAAAAAGCTGAGCTAGCTCTCAAAAGAGCATCTTCCTCCTTATCAAGAATGGCTGCAAGGCATAGAACAGCAATTAAAAACAACAGCTTTCAACACAACATTTACATTGTGCACTCATTAATACATATTTGGTGAAGACGATTAACTGCCTAAATAATAATTTTCTTTATTTACTTCAATATATGATCAAATGGACAGATGACACAATGACTTCCTCATTGCACCTGCCTTGACAAACATTTTCCTTTCAATTAACTAGTCATAAACTACAAATTGAAGTATTTCATGATACCTTTCAAAGCTGGGCTAGCTCTGAACAGAGCATCTGGCTCCTTATCAAGGATGACTGCAAGGCCTAGAGCAGCAAATAAAAACAATGACTTTCTTACTGCACTTGCCCTGATATCCTGTGAAATGGCATCCAGTTGCCTTCTGATTGTCTTGCTGGTCATATTTTCTTTGTTATCCTCATTTTCAGTTGGTGATTTTTTGTTCACCCTAATGATGTTGGTTCGGGCTTGTTGAGAACCAGACAGAAATCTTCTAGACAATCTGATTATTGACTGAATATTACTGAAGTCAAATGTTCAGACTGAATATTGCAGACTGAATCTAGCAATCGAGCAGACTGAACATAGCAGACAAGTGAGACACTGTGAACATTCAATTTGAAGCTGTGGCATCACTGTCATGGTGACATCACAGCATGCAAAGCCACCACAGCGCGACAAAAAAATAAAAAAATACAAAAATAAACATAAACAAATGCCATCTGAGAAGAACAAGACACCTTTTTTGTGAACAAGAATTATTTATTAACACCATTTATTAATGACTCCCATTGATTTTCTACAAAAGGGAGGGCACAGATGATGGACTACAAGAGAAAGAATTCAGATTGATCGCACCCCAAATAAGCTTGTCATTTCATGTTTAGTTTTTTTACTACAAAATCAAACGTGTCTTTTCTACATTAACCACAAAAACAAATCTTTTTAGAGTGATGGTCTTGTCTCACATTTTGGTTAAACTATTTGACATTCAAAACAATGTGAATCTGACACCATGCAGAACACAGCTAACACATGAGACCTACCTCTGGTAAAAGGACATCCATAATCAATCTGTGGGTGTGTGTGGTTGTGCTGTCCAGAATAGGTTGTTTGCACATGACGTCACTGCTGTGGCACGAAATGCAGCTGGAGGGCAGGAAGTGATTTTTCTCCATAGGAATCAGTAGCAGAAACTCAAGATGCCTGTGTTTTGCGTTGTTTATGAATGCTCAAATCGGTCAAACCGAGAAAACACAAGGAGCTTTTATCGTGTACGAACATGTGTTGTTCATAAGGGGGGAAAAGTCAAGAAATTGACTGAAAAACACAGGAAAAAGTGGCTTGTAAACCTGCGTCTGCGGTCGGGAGGAGCCGATCGGATAATGCTTGTGTGTGCAAATGGTTAATATAAGTTATACTATTAATATATTAATACAGATATAAATAGATAATCCAGGGCTGCCACCTCTCAAGCATTCAGCGTGACACAGGCAGCTAAACGCCACACATAGACACGATGCAAATAAGATATTATTTGCAGTTCAGAGAGCTTCATTGATTATAACGAATCATTGTGAGATTGCAATAAATTGAAGTGAGTGACAGCTTTTTAGTGATTATATAGAAGCGCTATTTACTCGCTGTCAAGGCTGTAAACAATTCAGAATTTGAATAAAAGTTTTGCTTTACGTGCTGCTAACAGGACCCACGGCCACAAACCCTGTATGCAGCAATGTGTCAGGAGTGACTGAAAAAGAGATGAACGGAGATGGAGGAAAGTCCGTACTGTACTGGTTTAGGCGCTATAACAAGAGAAAGGTATAAACAGAAAAACACAATGTTACGTGATCCTTATGTTATAAAGAGGAGCGATTTTTGAACTAAATTGAAATACTTGCATGCCATTGAAGTGGTGGATATAGGCTAAGCAACTAACCCTGACTGCACAAGCTATTTCGAAAGTGAATCCCGTATTTATATGAGGGATGTGGGATATATGTCAACTCCTGAAACTTTGCTGCATACAGGGTTTGTGGCCGTGGGTCCTGTTAGCAGCTTTTAAAACAACTTTTATTTAAATTCTGATTTGATTATAGCCTAGAAAACGAGCAAATAGCGCTTCCATGTAAGTTAATCACTAATGCTGTTTATCGCAATCTCACGGTTCCTTTATAATCAGTGAAGCTCTCTGAACTGCAAATAATATCTTATTTACATCGTGTCTACGTGTTGCGTTTAGCATTGAGTGAATTCCGACTGGGTCACCTTGTATCTATTTATATATGTCTTTATTAATATATTATATCTTATATTAACCATTTACACACACGAGCATTATCCGACTTGGCTCCTCCCGACCGCAGACGCAGGTTTACAAGACACTTTTTCCTGCGTTTTTCAGTCAATTTCTTGACTTTTCCCCCCTTATGAACAACACATGTTCGTACACGATAAAAGCTCCTTGTGTTTTCTCGGTTTGAGCATTCATAAACAACGCAAAACACAGGCATCTTGAGTTTCTGCTGCTGATTCCTATGGAGAATTTTTTTTTCACTTCCTGCCCTCCAGCTGCATTTCGCACGTCATCAGAATCACGTGTTTGCAAACAACCTATTGAAGTCAAGTGAGAGTGGATTCTATCAATTTATTCCTGATCTTCAATGTACACTGGCACAGGCACGGTTTTGACAAAACACTTGAAAAACATGTCCAGCCACTTTGATTTCTTTTGGCCACTGATGTTGGACTGTGCAGACAAAATTGAGAATGTATTGAGAATACCATGTGGTTTTAAATACAGTAAAACAAACGCAAGACACAAACGCACTCACAAAAAGAGACACAAATGCACGACACAGGACCACAGGCCTGCACTGGCCCTTTACGGACCCACTTAGGGCTAGCCTAAGGGCCCCCAGTGGGTTGCCAGCGCAGGACCTCTGAGATTTTGCTCATTGGCAAAACGTTGGCCCCTTAGTGCTGGCCCCGCACAGACAGCTCTTACTTAGCCCACACTATTAATCTACAACCCAATCCTGGTCCTGATCAAACACACCTGAACCAACTAATTAGGATCTGAATGAGCAATTGATCATTTGCTTAATCAGGGTGTTAACTGAACTCTGTAGGAAGGTAGATCTCCAGGAACAGGGTGCACCCCTGATCTATAACAATACATCTGTTTCACTTTAAAAACTTCTCAGCTACTATAACTTAAGACTTTGAGAAAAACAGTTATTATACATCTGTATATGTAGTCAAAGGGATTTCAAGTCAATGGATTTATTAAATACAAAATAGAAAACATTCAATTCAGGTTAATACAGCTACATATAGCCAAAAATGTAAGCACACAAAAGCACAAAAAATAAAAAAAATAAAAAAGGAAACACACAAGAAAGCAAACAAAGCAAAATAAGATTGTAGGATTTTGTCATGTGAAAGTTGATGTGTGCGAAAATCTTATCTGTAGTACATCAATGTCCAAACACTGTCCATAGCAGAAATTGGCTGATAGCAAATGAATAATCCAACCTCTGTAATGAAAACACGTCACAGCTCTCAAACACCAGACTCTTCCTAACCAGGAACAATCAAAAATAGTCCAGACATAGTCCAGACTCTGGTCTCATGTCGAAAAGAACTTTAAATCCATATTCAAACTGTACCATGATGTGGTAACCTCGCCAATAAAGAGTCCTTCTAAAATGCATACAAATACAGTCTTAAACTCTTAGCATCAATCCAAACATAGGCCATACATACATGTACCATCTCTGCAAAAAACATCAGCAAAATGTGCACTTTTAAGTAGAAAAAAAAAAAAACTCTTTTAGACTGGGCTTGCCACTGCTGCTTGCTATTGCTAACTCTCTCTACCACATGGCTTTACTTAAAGAAACCTAAATCACCCTAGCATCCCTAGTGGTAAGGAAGAAAACTGCCCACAAAATTCTTATTAACTGGCTCATGTCTGGCCCACTATGGGCCATCATTGGATTAAT
This sequence comes from Schizothorax lantsangensis, assembly GCA_027422415.1. Taxonomy (NCBI): domain Eukaryota; kingdom Metazoa; phylum Chordata; class Actinopteri; order Cypriniformes; family Cyprinidae; genus Schizothorax; species Schizothorax lantsangensis. The sequence goes on along the minus strand of CM049850.1, from coordinate 12,440,603 downwards.
GTGGGCAGTCCCATAGTGTGGGCTGCTCACAGAGAGCCTGCGGTGAGCCCAAAGCTGTGGGCCTCGTCTGGGCAAGCCCGCACTGGGCCTGTTTAGGTTTGGCCCACTGTGCCCACTAGCCCACTGTGCTCGCAAAAAGCCAACATGGGCCCCGCAAAGACATGTTTGCAGGGACTGCGCTGGCTGTTGTTGACTATTTAAATCTAGCGGATTTAGTGTCTCATGTTGCAAATCCAACGACGCTGGTTGTAACGATTCTCTCTGACAATCAGTGATCTGCAGTGTTAACACCCAATTTTAGTACCGTACGGCCTGCTTGAAACCTCAACCGAGGTGGTACTATTTAAGCAAGCTGTACTGAGCCGTACCGCACCTTACCATGCAGTGGAAAATCAACAGACAGTGAGCCATGGCGTGACATGCCTTGCCGTGCAGTGGAAAAGCACCAAAGTGAGTCATACCGTGCCGTACCATGCAGTGGAAAAGAGCCATTGGTAAACATCTGTGGACCCAGACTGAGTGGAGTTTTCTGAAATCTCTTAAGTAGCTAATTTGGATGAATACATGTAGTTTTGATACAGCCTGGTGTTTGATGTTCATCACCACTCTTATGAAGACAAAAATACTCTTATGAAGGCCTCTAGTATTCTCACATTCTTCTGACTGTTGTGGTGGGGTATGCTACTTCTCATGAGGAAGAAATGGGTTGATGGAAGGGTAATATTTAGAAGTAGTTAATTTTCTTTAATTTGCTAAAGAACTGCTCTGCAACCTGATTTCACTTTACCAGCAATTTGTGCTACAAGACCAGTCTTGCAGAGAGCATCCTGTTCGTCTTTTGAATTCCCTTACCAAAAAGTAGTATACTTCAAGTTTATTTTATTAAGTATACTTAAGTAAAGTTCAAGTATATTTTTAAGTATACTTTATGTAGTAAGTACAACCCGAATTCCGGAAATGTTGGGACGTTTTTTAAATTTGAATAAAATGAAAACGAAAAGAATTTCAAATCACATGAGCCAATATTTTATTCACAATAGAATATAGAGAACATAACAAATGTTTAAACAGAAAACTTACAATTTTATGCACAAAATGAGCTCATTTCAAATTTGATGCCTGTTACAGGTCTCAAAATAGTTGGGACGGGAGCATGTTTACCATGGTGTAGTATCTTCTTGTGGGGGTGCAGAAACTTTGTGCCACAACAACACCGTTTTACTTTCACTGTCACTTTGCACGAATGGGTGGATTGTTTCAATTAATGACGGAAGGAAAGAGGATATAGAGAAGGTGTGTCGTACCTGAGAGAGGCGCGTCATTAGAAAGTTTGCATGCAAGGTTTGCAGTAGTATGAGTTGAGAGTTAATGGATTACCGTGAGAAGTGGAAAAGACAGCCGCTTGTTGAAGTATTGCTCCCTGTGAGGGATATCTGTGTTTCGTGGAGTTTGAACTTTATAAGCATTGCGCTTCAAGATCGTCCGATTTTGGTGGACTGTTCCAACGACAAGTAAAGGTTGCCAGCTTATCCTCCTGCCCTGGTGTCTGACGATGACCTGCTACACTCTCCAGCTTCCTTCACATCTGCAAACTTGTTCAGTAGCCTACCTGTGCACTGCCGCCATTGCACACATTACTACACACGCATGCTCTTGAAGATTGTTGTTTGATGTTGATATTGTTTCTTAAATATGAACAAAATGTTTATATAATGTTCCTTTTTTCTCTCTCTCTTTTTTTTATGGTCAATTTATGAATGAATGTGGACGTGAATCTGCCACTGTGGAAAATAATAGAATGATGCATTTTCTTCACGGACTTCAGTTTCACATGCAAAGTGAACTGGAGTGTTGAACTGGGTTTTTTTCCCCCTCTTCTTTTTGATGACCTTTTTCAAAAAAGTTTTTTTCTTTTTTTGACATTGTGAAATAAATCTCCCTATGAACTGAATCTCTTCTTGGACTTTTACTGAGATTTGTGTAACAGGTGGTTCTGCTATCCTGGGTTAATTTAAATTTTGTCAGGATTAATCCTGACTGGTGCCCGAACATTTCTTTTAATAGAGCTTATCTATGCTAGGGTGGCCACCACCGTTACATCCTCTTCTTTTCAAAACAGTTTGAAGATGTCTGGGCATCGAGGTTATGAGTCTCTGGAGTTTTGGTGTTGGAATTTGGTCCCATTCTTGCCTGATATAGGTTTCCAGCTGCTGAAGAGTTTGTGGTCGTCTTTGACGTATTTTTCGTTTAATGATGTGCCAAATGTTCTTCTATAGGTGAAAGATCTGGACTGCAGGCAGGGCAATTCAGTACCCGGACTCTTCTACTACGAAGCCATGCTGTTGTAATAGCTGCAGTATGTGGTTTTGCATTGTCCTGCTGAAATACACAAGGCCTTCCCTGAAATAGACGTTGTCTGGAGGTTAGCATATGTTGCTCTAAAACCTTTATATGCCTTTCAGCATTCATAGTGCCTTCCAAAACATGCAAGCTGCCCATACCGTATGCACTTCTGCACCCCCATACCATCAGAGATGCTGGCTTTTGAACTGAACTCTGATAACACACTGGAAGGTACATCCCTCCTCTTTAGCCCGGAGGACGTGGCATCCGTGGTTGAGATAATGGAGAAAACCACTTTCGCAAATATTTATTTAAAAAAATTTCACCTGTATGTACAGTTTGAAGTCAAAAGTTTACGTGCACCTTGCAGAATCTGCAAAATGTTAATTTTACCAAAATAAGGGATCATTCAAAATTCATGTTATTGTTTATTTAGTACTGACCTGAATAAGATATTTCACATAAAAGATGTTTACATATAGTCCACAAGAGAAAATAATAGTTGAATTTATGAAAATGACCCCGTTCAAAAGTTTACATACACTTGATTCTTAATACTGTGTTGTTACCTGAATGATCCACAGCAGTGTTTTTTGTTTGTTTGTTTAGTGATAGTTGTTCATGAGTCCCTTGTTTGTCCTGGACAGTTAAACTGCCTGCTGTTCTTCAGAAAAATCCTTCAGGTCCCACAAATTCTTTGGTTTTCTATAATTTTTGTGTATTTGAACCCTTTCCAACAATGACTGTATATGATTTTGAGATCTTTTCACACTGAGGACAACTGAGGGACTCATATTACATTAACTATTACAGAAGGTTCAAATGCTCACTGATGCTCCAGAAGGCAAAGCATTAAAAGCCAGTGTGAAAATGTTTGAACCTTCTGTAATAGTTGCATATACTTTACTTTATTGTCTGTACACATTTCCTGGACAGAAATTCATATTTGACACTGGCATAAAACCATACAAAAAAACAGTATACATACACTTACATATCTATAGAACACATGGAACACACATTACTGCATAACTAATAAGGAATTATTGAAGAACTCACAGGTAATTATTCAATAACACTTAACTCACTACTGTTAATTACTAAGGAAGATGTGTTAACTAATCAGTATGTAATACAATTTTATGATTGTGTTAAGTAACAGTTAGCTAATCAATAACTAATGTATTCTGTCATACCTCCTGAAGAACTACTATTAATTATCTACTAGTTAAGGTTCAAGAAAAATAACTATGAAGTAACTACTAATGAACAGTCATACACAATTAAATTGAGTTGTGACCCTCTCATATAAATGTTATTAGCAGTAGTAGTAGTAGTATGAAAATGCAATATTAATAAATGCAATACATTGTATAGAGGTTTTCCCTGTGTAGTGAATTGTTTTGTGAGTGTGTTTTGTAAGAAATCAGCTTCAGATAGGAACCCCACCACCACTCCAGTGCCTTGCGATAACTTACCTTAGTTTTTATATTTTATATACAGTACTCTATGTGTGCCTCCTCACCATATACCACATTACCATTAATTCAATTCCTGTATGTAAGGCAAGGACTGAGGGAAAATGAAAATACAGGTAACACATTAGCAATTAATAAAGAATTATCAAATAATTCTGCAGGACTAATTTTGAACCTGAAACAGTAGGCCTGTTCTAAAGTGAAAATATTAGAAACCCATTAGTAATTAATAAAGAATTATCAGATAATTCCACAGGAATTACTTAGAACCTGAAACAGTATTCTAAAGTGAAAATATAAGGAACTCATTAGTAATTAATGAAGAATTATCAAATGATTCTGCTGGACTTATTTTGAACCTGAAACAGTAGGCCTGTTCTAAAGTGAAAATATTATAAACCCATTAGTAATTAATAAATAATTATTAGATAATTCCACAAGAATTACTTAGAACCTGAAACAGTATTCTAAAGTGAAAATATAGGGAACTCATTAGTAATTAATAAATAATTATCAAATGATTCTGCTGGACTTATTTCGAACCTGAAACAGTAGGCCTATTCTAAAGTGAAAATATAGTGAAACCTATAGTAATTAATTAAGAATTATCAGATAATTCCACAGGAATTACTTAAAACCTGAAACAGTATTCTAAAGTGAAAATATAGGGAACTCATTAGTAATTAATAAATAATTAGCAAATGATTCTGCTGGACTTATTTCGAACCTGAAACAGTAGGCCTATTCTAAAGTGAAAATATAGTGAAACCTATAGTAATTAATTAAGAATTATCAGATAATTCCACAGGAATTACTTAAAACCTGAAACAGTATTCTAAAGTGAAAATATAGGGAACTCATTAGTAATTAATAAATAATTACCAAATGATTCTGCTGGACTTATTTCAAACCTGAAACAGTAGGCCTATTCTAAAGTGAAAATATTAGAAACCCATTAGTAATTAATAAATAATTATTAGATAATTCCACAGGAATTACTTAGAACCTGAAACAGTATTCTAAAGTGAAAATATAGGGAACTCATTAGTAATTAATAAATAATTATAAAATGATTCTGCTGGACTTATTTCGAACCTGAAACAGTAGGCCTATTCTAAAGTGAAAATATAGTGAAACCTTTAAGTTGGATAGTTATGGCAAGACAGTAGAGTTGGGGTTCCTTTCGGAAGCACATTTCCTACAGAACATGCACACAATGCAATTATTTAAAATACAGGCAGAAGCATAAGGGGTGAGAACCAGAACGGCGTAAGTGATATTTCACCAACTTTACAGGAGGGCCAAAACAAAAATTTACCATTGGTTGATCTGAATTTGTGCACTGATTTCAATCGTTTATTATAAAAATTTGTACACTCATGGATGACAGTATATTTTTGTCAGTAGAAAGTGCTCATCAAGAGCTTTCTTTTGATATATATATATATATATGTGTGTGTGTCTCTTACGCCCTTCTGGTTCTCACCCCTCGTTATGTACAATTATAGTAATGAGTCCTTTTGGGTGTGCATCAAACAAAATGCATATTTCATTTCCATTATAGGCTAATAATAGTAGTAGTGTACTGTAACAAAGTTGCTACTGTAGTAGTACTTTGTACTTGTCATTTTACTCAAGTCATTTTGAAAATGAATAGACCTTATAATTTTGCTGGAGTAATATTTTATTGGGGTATCTGTACTTTTACTCAAGTACTTGATTTGTGGGCCACCACCTGATTATTATAGTGATTATTTGTGTATAACTGTTCAGTAGTAGTTACTTCATAGTTATTTTTCTTGAACCTTAACTAGTAGATAATTAATAGTAGTTCTTCAGGAGGTATGACAGAATACATTAGTTATTGATGAGCTAACTGTTACTTAACACAATCATAAAATTGTATTACATACTGATTAGTTAACACATCTTCCTTAGTAGTTAAGAGTAGTGAGTTAAGTGTTAATGAATAATTACCTGTTAGTTCTTCAATAATTCCTTATTTGTTATGCAGTAAGTAAGAAACAGTATTCTAAAGTGTTACCACATTCTCAATTAATAATTTGGTTTAAAACAGTCACCGCCAATGGAACAAATTACCTTTTATGTTCTTTTAAGCCAGTGGTATACGCAGCCTGCACCCCGAAGGGAGGGCCCAAAAGCAGGAATGAAGGGGATGAGTATGGTCAAAATATACTGCAATTGCCTTTTTCTCCACAAATTGTGAAAACAGCTAGCCAGTCTCTGGCCGATGATTCTATTTGCTTTGTTAATTACTCATGTTAGTTTATTTTTCCGTCCATTTGGCAGGAAATTAAAGTCAAATTATCAGCATATTTAATCAGAGTAAGATCAACCCTGTTACATTGAATTTCATTGATGCAGATAGAGAAAAGCAGAGATGATGATACACATCCTTGTAGTAGACCTGAGTTTAAGACTTTACAATTAGATGACTTTCCATTGACACAAACTTGTTGTAGCATGTTTCTTAAAAAATTATCAGTCCATAAAATCAACCAACTACTTACGCCTAAATCTTGCAGTCTTTCTTTTAAAATTTGCGATTGTACAGTAAACACTGATGTAAAATCCATAAAAAGTGGTGCTGGACCTTATGTAATAAAGTCAGAAAGGAATCCACAGTGCTCCGTTTGGGCATATATGCAAATTGTAATGGATCCACAGAGCCATCGATTTGTGCTAACAGTTCTTTACATAATATACACTCCATGCACTTACACAAAATAGATGTTATTGCAATTGGCGAAAGTCTTCGAAAGTTCTGGCCTGAGATGATTTATGTCATGAAATGACAACAGTATTTTTTCATGCTGCTGGCACACAACCACCATCTAGAGAAGAACCTGAAACAACCTACACTATATTGCCAAAAGTATTGGGTCGCCCCCTTCTAATGAACAGGTTTGACTACTTTAGTAATTTCTATGAGTACAAATCTTAATGTTAAAGCATATAATGGTATTCTAGGAAATTGGACACATACGTCCACAGAGCTGCCCTGTGAAGGAAGTCAGACCAGCTTTTGTTTGCTACGGTTCTTCTAAGAGGGGTATCCCTGCTACTAAGCAGGTGGATTGTGGATGACATTTCTCTTTCCTACGAGTCCTCTGATCTTCCCTCCCCCTTAGGGATCAAGGCTCTACCAAGCCTTCCTGTTGTGGGTCCCCATGCTTGACATCTGTAGCGCTGCAGGCTGGTCCATGCCGCTCACTTTTCTTTTTTTTTTACAACGTCGATGTGCGTGCCACTCTTCTGTTCTCTTGCCTGTGCTCTTCCACACTAGGCAGGGATTTTGCCCGAGGGAAAAAGATGCTACATCTCATTGCCATACAGGACGGACAAACAAGGGACTCATGAACAACTATCACTTAACAAAAACACAGCTGTTGATAATTCAGGTAACAACACAGTATTAAGAATCAAGTGTATGTAAACTTTTGAATGGGGTCATTTTTATGAATTCAAGTATTATTTTCTCTTGTGGACTATATGTAAACAAACATATTTTATGTGAAATATCTTACTCAGGTCAGTACTAAACAAACAACAACATGCATTTTGTATGATCCCTCTTATTTTGGTAAAATTATTTTGCAGATTCTCCAAGGTATATGGAAACTTTTGACTTTTGACTTCTGACCTGTATGATATGTAAATGACTAACTGTCAGGGGCGGACTTACCCATTAGGCAAAGGTAGGCGACTGCCTTGGGCCCCCAAAAGCCAAGGGCCCCCTAAAAAGCTTTTCATATAGGAGATGCGCATTAAGTGCGGACACGCGAACGGTTACGGTTTACGGTGTTTATTACCACGACAACCATCTGCGTGTCCGAGTTGAACGTGCTTCTTGTGTATCCTGCTTGTAGCAAATTAAAATATTATGCATCTGAAGCTGACTGCCGCACGAGCGCGAAGTCTCTCTTTCCCAGTGCGTGCACACCTCTCTCTCTCTCTCTCTCTCTCTGTACAGCGAGAGGCTGAAAGGAGCTGCGCTTTCAGTTAAAACACAGATATGTTGCTTCTCTAATTTTACATGCAAGTATAGCCGAAATCACAGCACAGCTATTTATCCAAAGCGACTTTTATTCAGGCTATACATATTTTTTTTATCAGTATGAATAGTTTCAGTCACTATTTCATATTTATCCCATTGTCTGACAACAGAAACAGATAAATATACCAATGAAAACAGTTTTATTGAGAATTTAGCTGCATCAAAATACAGTATGTGGCACAGAGAGGCAAACAAATGTAATAATAAATAATATGTACATGTTGCATGTTCAGAAGAAGTGAGCTGACCTGTCTTGCGAAAATGTAAACAGGTTTGTGTAAGTAAATTGCTCAGTGCAAAGAAAGAGAAGTAATAGGAACATGGTATTTCTATGTTCTTTTTTTTCATGTGTCTAATATAGACATGAACAATTTCTTTGAAAAACATCTATGACCTATGAAAAATGTCTACTCTTCATGCTCTATGTACTGTATGTTAATTATGGTTTCACTAATAATATACATATATTGCATAAAGCATCCATATTTGTTCATGTCCATGTTGATTAGAGTATTAAAAAACTTGAAAAGTATTAATTTAAGGTACATTTAGAACAGATAACAATTTTCATTTTCATTTTACCTCATAAAGTATCATTTATGAGCTGATTTGTTTACAGCCATTTGGTAGTCTCCTACTGGCAGAGAATGAATGTGCATTTTCAATAATCCAGTCTGCAGTTTTTGTTCAGACCAATGCGAAAGTCCACCCACAGAAATCCATTTTAAATAATATAATAATTTATACTTCTGACTCATCCCTTTTCTTTAAAAAAAATGGTTTAACGGTTCAATTGTGAGGTTTATCATTTTATAATTTATTTAGTCTTTTTGTTAAAACTTGTATCTCAACACTTTTCACACACTGCTGTGTGTACACAATCCCACAAAAGACTCAGCAATATATGTATGTTTACATGCTCATCATCTTGTACTGTTCCCCTGCCAGCTGCTTGACTCACAATGTTTCTCTCTGCACATGTACAGTATTTATGTGAAGCATTCGTATAGTTTGTATAGTTTAGTTATTTTTTATTTTTTATCTTTAGTTTGTATAGGGTAAACATTTATATATAGTATACTTAGTCAAAATCTGTCAGTAGGTTAGTTGTGTATAGGTTTATAGTGTTTTACTTCATTGTTGTATGTCTGTATTTATGTAGCACCGTGGTCCTGTGAGGCATGACATTTCGTTCCACTGTATGTCCCCACATGTAGCGGAATGACAATAAAGCTCAACTTGACTTGACTTGACTTGAAATCAATTGCTATTTCGTGGTCTACAACATGAAAGAATAAAAGTGTCTGCTAAATGAATAAATGTAAATGAAAGAATTCCATTATAACATGTACATGAAAAATTTAGAAACATTGGACACAACTATGGGGCACCATTGTGCAGCAGCAAGCATCACAACAAAAAAGAAACCTCAAGGTTGATCTAGGTAAATGTGTGCAAATGTATAAGGCCCATTCCTATATTTGCCTGGGGCCCCCAATTCACTAAATCCGCCCCTGCTAACTGTAAATGTAAATATGTCCTTCAGTTATTTTTACAGTTATGCTTGTTAAAATGTATTGTACAAGCTTCTGTTAATTGCACTGTTCATTGTATTGTTGTATCGTACCACTCGTCATAAATCATGTAACAGTAAATGTTTTTAATTAGGCCTACATATCCCATATTTTCTGCCAGAAAATATGGTGTATGTATAGGCCTAAGCTTAAACATTCACTATTTCTGGAATATAAATTGTTAAACAGATTATCCATGTTTTTAATGCAACAGTTTCTAATTCCACAGTACTTTTCCGTTATTTAGGATTTTTTTATTATTATTTTTCCTTACAGTGCAGGAGAAGGAGCTTGATCAAACTCACCTGACTGTAACTTTCTAGTAATCCTGAAGACCTTGATTAGTTTATGTGATTGACCCTCGAGATCCACTTTCCTGCAGAGATTAGCTCTAACCATTACCAGAGTTGAGAACCCACAAACCCTGCTCTATGCTAATAGGGCAGAGTCCATCACCCGTTGTGGGAGGGGCTTACAAACATCACAACATCACAAAAAACAACACTCTTTTCGAGATACTGTTTATGATTAATGGGGAATATAATAAAAGGAGTAGGTGATTTTTTATCATTATGGGGTGGTTGTGTACACAAATACCAAGTAAAAGTGAATTTTACATAATAGTTCCCCTTTTATTCAAACAAGCAAGGATAAATTACAAAATCCTAAAACTTCCCATCAAACTGAATCTAACAACTCTGAAAGTAAATCATTACAGTAGGCTTACCATAGTGATACAGTGTGGGTTTAAACAGATTGTTATGTTTTGCCTCAATAATTAATGTGAAAAATAAAATGAGAAATCTTCTGTAGTGTACAGTTCAAGTTTTACTTATAGGAAAGATGCTACATATATTTTTTAGCATTTCAACCACAGCAAAATTCTCTTTTTATGCAATTCTTTCAATTTGCAGAAATGATCCCCCAGGGATAATAAAAACAAATATACAAGCAAAGAAACTAAAAACATTTGCTTATGTCTCTTCACTTTTTGATCTCCAGGATTTGAAATTCGCAACTGTATTTCCTGCATAACACACCATAGCCAGTGAGGCAAATATCTGAAAAGGAAAAGAACAGGAATGTGTTATTCAAATTATTATAGGCTACTGCTACAAGTTCTTTTTGTAATTGCATGACACACACATAAGCTCGATTGCTTCAGTCTGAGTCACAGTTCGATTGCTTCAGTCTGTTTCTGTCTGTTGTGCTGCTGTGCGATTTGTGATTGTAGCTCCGCTTTTATATTGAATCTTTACCTTACTTTCACTCTCTGTTGTTTAAAGTGATAATATATAACTTAATTCCCACCATATTTCTGGTATTATCTATCAAACTAATTTGATCGCTCGCTTCTAAAACCGCGAGTGCAGCGCGTTAGCATTTGTTAGCCGGTTAGCTTGTCACTCACGGTTCCATTCGCGTTGCTATTCGCGCCTATTATCGTTTTCTTTTTTCTCGCTCCGTTTTCATTTCTCTCTCGCTCCGTTTTTCACGAGTTCATCAAACAGTGGTAAGTGGTAAGTGGAGTGGTAAGTGGTAAGTTAAGTTGGTATCATTCATCAATCACGGTGAGTAATGGCTTCTTCTCCTGCTATTGTTATTTGCACAGTTTGCCACATGTACAGTTTTTATCTCTGTCGGCGATGAGGGATTCACATGTGATAAATGCAGGGAAATAGTTAGGCTGACAGAGAAGGTTTTAGAACTAGAGACACGCATCCAAACTTAAGACAGTAAGAATGTGAGGGCTGTAGATACTGCTTTGGATGTGACTAGCTCAGGGACTCCTGTACATTGTTCGGTTCCGGCATTAGCACCTGTGCAGCAGGGCAACTGGGTGACAGTGAGGCAGCATAGTCGCGGGTCAAAACACCGCTCTTCCGTTCCGATCAGAACATCAAACAGGTTCTCCCCACTCAGTGACGCACCCACTGAGAAACCTGGTGAAAGTGCTCTAGTTATTGGCGATTCTATTGTACGGAACGTGAAAATAGAGACACCAGCCACCATAGTCCATTGTTTACCGGGAGCCAGAGCGCCTGACATCTTGGCAAATTTAAAAGTGCTGGCTAATGCTAAACGTAAATTCAGTAAGATTGTTATCCACGCCGGCGCTAATGATGTTCGACTTCGCCAGTCGGAGATCACTAAAAATAATGTTAAAGAGGTGTGTGAACTTGCAAGTACGATGTCAGACACTGTAATATGCTCTGGCCCCCTCCCTGCTTACCGGGGTGATGAGATTCATAGCAGACTGTCATCACTAAATGGCTGGATGTCTAAGTGGTGCCCGCAAAACAACATGGGTTTTATAGACAATTGGACGAGTTTTTGGGGCAGACCTGACCTGTTGAAAAGAGATGGTGTTCATCCCTCCTGGGGTGGTGCCGCTATTCTCTCTAGAAATTTGGCACATAGTCTTAGAGTTCATACTTGACTAACTGGAGCCCAGGTCAGGAAGAAGACAGACTGGCTAAACCGACCGTCTGCTAGCCGCCTCACGTCACAGAAGTCAGTTAATTCTCAGCACATAGAGACTCCTTCACCTAGATATCACACTATAGAGACTGTGTCTGTTCCCCGAACTAGAAAATACAGAAAACGTCAAAACCAATTTATGAGTAACCATTTAATTGATGTTCAACAAATAAAAAATGTTTACAATACACAGAAACAATTGATAAAACTTGGCTTACTGAATATCAGGTCCCTTTCTACAAAAGCACTTTTTGTAAATTATTTGATTAATGATCATAACCCAGGTTTGCTCTGTTTGACAGAAACATGGCTAAAACCAGATGAATACATTATTTTAAACGAGTCTACCCCCCAAGATTACTGTTACAAAAATGAGCCGCGTCCAAAAGGCAAAGGGGGAGGTGTTGCTACAATTTATAACAATATTCTCAGTATTTCTCAGAAGACAGGCTTTAAGTATAACTCCTTTGAAGTAATGGTGCTTCATATAAAATTATCTAGAGAAAAAGGTATTAATGATAAATCCCCCGTGACGTTTGTACTGGCTACTGTATACAGGCCATCAGGGCACCATACAGACTTTATTAAAGAAGTTGCTGATTTTCTATCAGAGTTAGTGCTGGCTGCAGATAGAGTCCTAATTGTGGGTGATTTTAATATCCATGTTGATAATGAAAAAGATGCATTAGGATCAGCATTCATAGACATTCTGAACTCTATTGGGGTTAGACAACACGTTTCAGGACCTACTCATAGTCGAAATCATACTCTAGATTTAATACTGTCACATGGAATTGATGTTAATGGTGTTGAAATTCTGCAGCAAAGCGATGATATATCAGATCATTATCTAGTCTTGTGTAAACTCCATATAGTTAAAGCTGTAAATTCAACTCCTTCAACTCCTCATTCTCTACTATAGGAGAGGAAGAATTGTATAAATTTGTTAAATCATCTAAACCAACAACATGTATGTTAGACCCTATTCCATCTAAACTACTAAAAGAGGTGCTTCCAGAAGTCATAGATCCTCTTTTGGCTATTATTAATTTGTCATTGTCATTAGGATATGTCCCCAAAAACTTTAAATTGGCTGTTATTAAGCCTCTCATTAAAAAAAACACAACTTGGCCCCAAAGATCTAGTTAATTACAGACCGATCTCGAATCTCCCTTTTCTGTCAAAGATATTAAAAAAGGTTGTATCCTCACAATTATATTCCTTCTTAGAGAAAAATGATATCTGTGAGGATTTCCAGTCAGGATTTAGACCGTATCATAGTACTGAGACTGCTCTCATTAGAGTTACAAATGACCTGCTCTTATCATCTGATCATGGTTGTATCTCTCTATTAGTTCTACTGGATCTTAGCGCTGCGTTCGACACTATCGATCACAACATTATTTTGAATAGACTAGAAAACTTTGTTGGCATTAGTGGAAGTGCATTAGCATGGTTCAAATCGTACTTATCTGACCGCCATCAATTCGTAGCAGTGAATGAAGAGGTATCATATAGATCACAAGTGCAGTATGGAGTTCCTCAAGGCTCAGTACTAGGGCCGTTACTTTTCACGCTTTATATGTTACCCTTGGGAAATATCATTAGGAAACACGGGGTTAGCTTTCACTGTTATGCTGATGATACTCAGCTCTATATTTCTTCACGGCCTGGTGAAACACACCAAATTGAGAAACTTATGGAATGCATAGTCGATATAAAAAACTAGATGACGAGTAATTTCTTACTGCTAAATTCTGAAAAAACAGAGGTGTTAATTATCGGACCTAAAACCCCCACAAGTAATAACCTAGAACACTGTCTAACACTTGATGGCTGCTCTGTAAATTCTTCGTCATCAGTCAGGAACCTAGGTGTGATATTTGATAGCAATCTCTCCTTTGACAGCCACGTTTCTAGCATTTGTAAAACTGCATTTTTTCATCTTAAAAATATATCTAAACTGAGACCTATTTAGATGTCAATTGCAATGTCAAATGCAGAAATATTAATTCATGCGTTTATGACCTCAAGGTTAGATTATTGTAATGCTTTATTGGGTGGTTGTTCTGCATGCTTAATAAATAAATTACAGATGGTTCAAAATGCAGCATCTAGAGTTCTTACTAGAACCAGGAAGTATGACCACATTAGCCCGGTTCTGTCAACACTGCACTGGCTCCCTACTAAACATCGTATAGATTTTAAAATCTTGTTAATTACTTATAAAGCCCTGAATGGTTTAGCTCCTCAGTACTTGAGCGAGCTCTTATCGCATTATAGTCCTTCACGTCCGCTGCGTTCTCAAAACTCTGGCCATTTGATAATACCTAGAATATCAAAATCAACTGCGGGCGGCAGATCTTTTTCCTATTTAGCGCCCAAACTCTGGAACAATCTACCAAACACTGTTCGGGAGGCAGACGCACTCTGTCAGTTTGAATCTAGATTAAAGACCCATCTCTTTAACCTGGCGTACACATAACACACTAATACACTTCTATTATTCAAATCCGTTAAAGGATTGTTAGGATGCATTAATTAGATCAACCGGAACCGGGAACACTTCCCATAACACATGATGTACTTGTTACATCGTAAAAAGATTGACATCTACGCTAATATTAGTCTGTTTCTTTCTTATTCCGAGGTCACTGCAGTCACCAGATCAGATGGTGGATCAGCACCTAGAGACGACCTCTACAGCCCTGAACGTCAGCGGAGACCAGGACACCTAGATGAGCCCCAGAGACAGACCCCCAGTGAGGACCCCGTCACCTAGACAGCCATCAGGACAAGACCTCGGGAACCAGTTGAGCCCTCCAATCTGACTTTGCAGCAGTTGGAATTGAACTGCTGTGTCGTCTGGCCAGAGGAGAAATGGCCCCCCAACTGAGCCTGGTTTCTCCCAAGGTTTTTTTCTCCGTTCTGTCACCAATGGAGTTTTGGTTCCTTGCCGCTGTCGCCTCTGGCTTGCTTAGTTGGGGACACTTCATTTCCAGCGATATCGTCGACTTGATTGAACAGAAACTTTTTGAACTGAACTGAGCTGGACGATGCCATCACTGAATTCAATAATGAAATGCCTTTAACTGAAAATTGAGTGTTTAATCTTGTCATTTTACATTATTGACACTATTTTCCCATTTTGATATTGTGCAGTTGCTTTGACACAATTTGTATTGTTAAAAGCGCTATATAAATAAAGGTGACTTGACTTGACACATACAAAATGCAGTACAGTAATGTCTGTTTACTTAATGTTAACTAATTATTTTCAGTCTAGGATAATAATCAGTTGTGGAAGGAAAGACATTGGTGCTAGGCTAAAAGGAAACAAGAGTATTGCTAAACTAATCAGGGAAGTTGCTTTTCATACCGTTGATGCCACCCAGCTGATGAAGTAGTAGCGCCCCCTGATGGCCACATTCAAAGATATGGCACAAATCACAGCTGCTGTCAGGTACAATACAGAGGCGCTGCCATTAAAACATATTCCCTGTGAATTAACAAGCATTTAGTTTAATGAAAGTTTGGTGGAAAAGATTTTTTGGATATTCATTTGAGTAGTTTAATTTAAATAAATTTAACTAATATTTAAAATGTTGGTGAAATCAACTCACCAAAATTTTCCATGGGATCTGGGGAATCCTGGTGTGGGCCATAGTCAGGTATATGAGGAAGAGAATGACAGTAAGCACCCAATAAAACACTGACACAAACATTACCCATCCCAGTGCAGGAACATGGAGGTATTCCGTCCCACCAATCAGAGTCCACACCAGAAGCCCAAACACCTGAGGTTGAAGATGGAGCACAGACACTCAACGGACTGAAACAGCACACTTTAAACACAATGAAACTGATCTAAATCCAGATATAAGAAAGCAGATAATGGGCATCAGATGAAATAGCATTTATAGCTCAAATAAGCCAATGTTATATAGGTTTGAATACTAAGAAATGCATCAAAAATGCATCATTTTGATTTTGATTTGATAAGAAATGCATGAACTGATAAAACGAGAATGCACTGTAAGCAAAGAGTATAGAAGCCCAAGAGGCGAAACTCAATAGAACGCTCCATATCAACAGTTGCACCCATGACATGACTGTGCCGCCGCCATTTTGGACTGAAAACTGCAGAAGAATAATAGGAGCCAGTCGCGCTTGACAAACTTACAATAACACATTTAAAGTATATATGTATATAGAGTTTCGCCTCTTGGGCTTCTATACTCTTTGTCGGCACTCCACCAGATTCTTGCTGTCGCTATGGAAAATATCAGCTGATTTGTTTAAAAAACCGTACATTAAACCTGAAATACAGCCTGAACGATGACAACAATAATGTACAATCACTAGACTAGTGATAATCAAATCCTTTTAACAGTTTATTTTCCAGACTTTATTTTAAAGTCTTCCCTCTTTTTTTTTACAAAACCTTTTGCTCTCTAGAAACCATGTCAGTTTCGGTTACAAATATTTTAAGTTCAAGTGTTAGCATTATAAACACTGAATTAATACCAACATATGAAATTAAATTAATGACAGGAAAAATAGAAATGTTGGATAATAAATATATAACAGGAATAACATCTTGACAGTAAACTGTTTTTGCAGTATTGTCTTATATTAATGTCCGTTAAAGGAAGACTGTAAACAAAAAAAAACTTTTTAATGTAAAAAAACAAACAAACAAAACAAGTACAGCCACTTTCTCCAAAATTGTTTAATTATTTAATTATGACAGACACAGCAATGCATCATGTTCTAGAGATCATCATGTTTGTAGTGTGTTCCAGGGGATTAAAACATGCAATATATATTTCAGACGTACTGGACTAATAGTAAATAATAATATAGTAAGTAATTGTAAATGTTTGAAGTTGCATAAGCTCATTATAACTATAGTGGCATATCCATATAAATCATTATTATGGTTTATATGGCTAGGACCTGCAGTTCCTAAAAGGATTTAAGTTTACTACTAGACTAAAAAACAGTTAAAGTTAGCAGGTGCATAAGACAGCGCTACGTCCCACTTCAAAACACACAATATTTTTACACTTTGTGTGAATAACCTGTACCTGTCAGAGTCTTTGGTAAAATGACTGAAAGTCAAGATTTTCACTGTCACACTGATAGTTTTTGAAGGGGATTGCCCAACATTGCATTCTTTTATTCCACTTTGACTTCTCTTTCATTGTTATTCTGTCTATTTCTGTATATCTGTAATGTTATCCAGTTGGAATTTTCACCCCAAAATGGCGGCCGTGCTACCGAAGCGCCACCTAGTGGCTGTTACCCAAAAAGCATCAGAGTTTCGCCTCTTGGTCTTCTGTACTCTTTGCTGTAAGTAGCTTTAGATAAAAGCATCTGCCAAATACATGAATGTAATCATGTATTCATGTATACGTAATCATGTAATCATGTATTCATGTATATGTAATCATGTATACGTCGCTGTGCAACTGGCTGTTGGACTTTCTGACCGGGAGGCCTCAGGCAGTACGCATCCAGCACCATCACACTGAACACAGGGGCCCCCCAAGGATGTGTGCTGAGCCCCCTCCTCTTCACTCTGCTGACCCATGACTGCACACCGTCAAACAACTCCAACCTCTTCATTAAATTTGCGGATGACACGACTGTGGTGGGTCTCATCAGCAACAGAGATGAGACAAACTACAGGAGCGAGGTTAGCCACCTGGCCGGGTGGTGCAGTGACAACAATCTCTCTCTGAATGTGGAGAAGACGAAGGAGATTGTTGTTGACTTCAGGAGAGTGCACTCTCTGCATGCTCCTCTGACCATCAATGGTGCGACCGTGGAGAGAGTGAGCAGCACCAAGTTCCTGGGTGTACACATCACAGAGGACCTCTCCTGGACCAACAACACTGCAGCACTGGCCAAGAAAGCACAACAGCGTCTCTACTTCCTCCGCAAACTCAGAAGAGCCAGAGCCCCGGCCCCCATCATGTGCACCTTCTACAGAGGCACCATCGAGAGCATCCTGACTAGCTGCATCACTGTGTGGTATGGCGCCTGCAACGCGTCCTGCCGCAAGTCCCTTCAACGGACTTAGTGAGAGCAGCGTGGAGAGAGTGAGCAGCACCAAGTTCCTGGGTGTACACATCACAGAGGACCTCTCCTGGTGCAGCACTGGCCAAGAAAGCACAACAGCTCTCTACCCTCCCTCAGAAGAGCCAGGACATCTACAGAGGCACCATCAGCATCCCGTCTCACCCGCAAAGCCCTCTGCATTGCAGGTGCACCCGTCTCACCCGCAAAGCCCTCCATTGCAGGTGATCCCACGCACCCATCACATAGCTTCTTCAGCCTGCTGCCATCAGGGAGGAGACTGCGTAGTCTCCAGGCGAGGACCAGCAGACTGAAGGACAGCTTCATACATCAGGCTGTCAGGAAGCTGAACTCCCTCCTGACCTTGCCCCACAAGGTCAGGACATTATTTATAATAATCACATCATTATTTAACCAATTTACCTCATTATTAGCCCTAAATTGCTCCTGTCCCAACTTTTTTTGGAATGTGTTGCAGGTCTGAATGACAGGAAAGGATGTATATTTACAAATTACATGAAGTTGACCAGACAAAACATGAAATATTTTGTGTTCATATCGTCTGCAATGAAATACAAGTCAAAGTAAATTTAGAAATCACTACTTTCTTTTTTTATTTGCGTTTTCCATACTGTCCCAACTTTTTCTGATTTGGGGTTGTAATAAGCTCTTTGCACTACACCACATACCATGTGTATATATATATATATATATACATGTATGTATGTATGTATGTGTATGTATATATATAAATATATATATATATATATATATATATATATATTATAGACAAACAAAATAAAAACAATGACAATTATGCTCTCTAAGCAGCAGAACTGGGCCTCGCCACCACTCCTTAACACCATATTATGCTCCAGAGACTTCCCACCCTCCCTTCCTGTTACAAACAGCAAAGAATTTCTCACTGTGTTCTTGATATTGCAGGAAAAAATACTTTGGGTTTGGAAGACAGAGCTGGCTATAGATTAGACCAGGAAAGGGAATGCTTAGATTTGACTCAGAGTGTGTGGTGGAAGGAAGAAGAACAATACAAGCCGAAAGGAAGAGTTTGTTTCCCAACTGTTTTGGTTGGTCCTCTTCCTCTCTTTCCTTAGTGAGTAATTATCTTCATGAACAACAAATATTCTTACATTTTGTTGTTCCTATTCACCAGATACTGTATGGTTGCAAGCTATTCCTTGTGAAAAAGAAGTGTGCTTGTATTGAATGTACCCTTAAAAAAAAATGTTTGTAATAATATCAATGAAATATAAGGTCATTTAACTGTCCTTAAAGAGAGTAAACTTTCATGATTATGTTTCTTAACTCACTTCAGAAAAGTGCATTTTGTAAATAATGTTAAATTAAAACATTTACAGTATATTTGAAATCATGTTTTAATATTTTTTCCTCATGCTTTAAATACACTTATTCTGTGTGTTGTGTTGACTAACATAAAGCATGTGATATCTAATATTAGGTAAATATTACAATAATATTACAATATTAAGTCAATATTTTACTTCCTATATAGCTTCCTTATTGCAAATGTGTAATTACAAATATATTCAAATACATAAAGTTTCAATAGAGATTAATTTATGGTAGCCTAACTGAACTGAATATTTTAGCTACCATCAGTGCTTGTTAATACAGTCAGCAGTAGGCCTGCATTTTAACCATATTTCAAAGGCCAAAAAAATAATAATAAAATTACATTAAGCACTCTCAACTTTTAATTGCATTTAAACTACAACACAAATTTAAAATAAACTATTGTACATTTTCATTAAATTGTAAATAACATGCAATTACACCTCCTAACATTATTTAATTCACACCTATATTGTTTCTGTAATAAGTTCTCTTTTAAAATGAGTTAAAGAGTAGGCCTACTACTTTTTTTTTTTTTTACAGCTGGTAAACAGTGCAGATGAAATAAAAATAAAAAATAACTGAAATAAAAGATTTCAAAAACCAGTTTCGCTTTTGCTATATCAAGATAGACATCATTGCATCCTGCTCTGGGAAATGGAAAGTGGAAAACTGTGCAAAACGTGTCCTTTTCTAAGTAGAGATACCTCCAGCAATCTAGATTAGTTTTCTTTCAATCTAATTCATAACCAATGTTTTATCTCGTGACTTAAAAGTAGGCTAATACTTAGGATTTCTAAATAGTGGGCTAAGTTTAGATTCACTATTCAGCTATCTCAGCTATACTTACGATTTCTCCAGCCATATACACGCCAGAAGCAGAGCGAATAAAGTTCCCATCATAAGCCAACTTGGAGTGTGACAAGCCTAAACGCTCTATATGTGAGCTCTTACTGGTTCTGTCAGTAGTGGTGCTGGTGCTGTCGGTGCGGGACTCGGAGTCGATCTCCATTCTAACGGAATTACAAAAACTCCCGGAATAAACCAAGAAGGGATCCCTGCTCCTAAAGTAAAAGAAACCTACTATGGTGAAGGCTTGGCCCATAAAAGGGATGTCCGATTCGTGAAAGAATCTTTTTAATGAATTTGCTGAACCGGTTCACAATCATAATAATAATCGGACTGCGCTTCGAGCGGCTCTCAAGCATCACTTCACTGACTCGTTGAACCGAGGCGAGACCAATTGCGTCTCCCAATCATCCAGTAAGACAAGACTTGTGAATCAAGACAAGAACAGACGTGGTAGTTGATGGAAAGTAATTATTGTGCTTTCACGTTTAGCCTACATGCAGTCGTTCAGAAGCTGCGATGCAGTTGTTTATAATAGCTAGTATGCGAACTATGAAACTGTGATGGGTAGTTTTTTTTTTTTTCTTTGTTTTTTTTTTCTTTTCTTTTTTATTGCCTATTCACGCCAACCAAGTGCTCTTTTTGCTCGTTCTAAAGTAAAGGCTACTGTATTTTTACGCAAACACATTTCTATAATATTATAGTGCTTAAGCGAATTATAAAAATAAAATAAAAAAACGTTTTTGCTAACCATGAGTTTGAGCTATTTATTTAACTGACTTAAAAATAATTAGCCTATTTATTCGCGAACAGGGCCTGCTGTACATAGGCCTATATTATTTCAAATTACACTATAGCCTATCATCACAACAAAATGAATCGGCAAATACAATAAACATCCTTATAAATAAACGTAATTATAAACAACAAATGTAAATAAAACAACTAACAGCAACTATCATGTTCTCCTTTTTTTCTTTTTTTTTGGACTTGTATGCCACGGTTGGAACCATGTTATGATATATAATATAGCATTCATATATGTATATATTCATGGATATATATATACTAACTTTTGGTATGGTAAAATGTCTTAAAATGTATTTATTTTTTAACATTTAAACTTAGACCACATTATTAGATTACCTTTTGACTTCATGAATAAAAATGACAGCTTATTTTATTTATTTTTTTAGCTTTTTTGTGCAATTATTTCAAGACCACATGTAGCCTATCATTTTTTGTCACTGGTGTTACCTTCTTTAGCAATATTAAAAGTTTTTGTGAAATATTATTTCTCTATTTTTTTTTCAGCACACGTAGTCAGAGTTACAGAAAAAGAATGAAAATGCAAGAAATAAGTAGATTGTGTTTTATTTATTTAATGTGACGGACAAAAACAGTACAGTAACACAGTAACACAGCACAGTAACACCAGTGACATACATAAGACCTGATATACTGATCTTCACTGTTGTTATCCATAAGGAAGGTGACACCAGTGACAGTAACACCAGTGACAATTTTCATGAAAAATGCATTTTACAAAATGTCTGCTGCAAGGTATCAAACCACATGTTGTCAATCATGGTATACTCACTAAATTAATTAGTTTAAACCATTTGTATTATAGTTTTTTTTACAATTCCTTAACAATAAATAGGTCATACCAGTGACATCAACTAAAAGCTTCATATGAAATCATGAGATAAATGAGAAAATTTCTGATAACTGAAAAGAAACAGTGGACTAAACATGGGCCTTTTTTCATAGATCTTTAGAAAATAGGAAGGAGGAAGTCAAGTGATGTCATCAGTGTGATTTTTTATTCCAAAATAAAAGACTTTTGTTAAGAGGTAACACCAGTGACTGTTTTCATTATATATTTTATAATATTTATTTGCTTTTTGTTTTTTTATGCCATTTACATCATATATTTGATAGTTATGAATAGACCTTTGTATTTTAAATGGTAGAAAATCCTGTTTTTGACCTCAAAATAAAGCACTTCCCCGCTGTACATGGCTGTGGGGACAAGCAGTTTTGTGGTACTTGGAATTCTATATAATTAATAAAAAAAAGATGCCACATTGATGGCTCAGGAATGTGTAATTGTTCAGATAACACATCAAACCATCATTGTTATAACCTTTTTAATATTAAAGAGATAGCACTGGAATAGAATTAGGCTACTTTTGCTGTGCTGAAGAGAACCCTAAGTCTCCTGAAGAGAACACTTATGCCTGTTGGTGCATTGTTTAACTTGACATCATTTGATCATTAGCGAATGATCTTCTGCGAGTATAACTTTTAAATGCGAAACAATTGAGGCAACAGAACATTTTTATTAACAAAAACGACACAAATGACCTGCACTACCCTTTTTCCTGTAATAATTCCAGTATGTCGCAAGAGGGCAGCAAATCCATAGAAGTTGTCAAACTATGGTACTGAAAGGTTCATCTATAACTGAATTAGAGTCTCTAGGCCAGCATTTTACTGTCCAGTATTTTGCAGAAAATACTAACAAATTGTTCTTCAAAAATGTGTCATGACTCTTAATTGTTTTATTTTTGATTTCTTAATTTCACACACTATATTGTCGATTGTACTGTTATTATTAAATATTATTATCTAAATAAAGTCATTACATAATTCTATTATTACTAACATCACTAAATTCATTAAATTAAATTAATGAGGGGAACGACCAATCAAACATCTATTTTCTGTTATAATGTATATAACACAGTCACCATAAATCTATTATTTGATGGCTGGTTCACTCCATCCTTTCTGCCAGCTCTCTACATCAAAGGTTTGCTTTCACTTTGTTGATCTGATTTTTTATTTATGACTAAACAAACCTGAAAATGCCATGAAAGCATCTTGCCCAGCTGTGTTGCTCTACCCCACTAATACAGTCTGTTACAGGCAATATCAGTGAACGGGCTCCAGCTATTGAATTAAAATATTTTATTTGAGACAGCCATTCTTAATACTCCATACAGGAAAGTGCATATTACAATCCTGGAAAAGAAAAAACGAGAATCAGATTAAATTAAATAGATTATTATTATTTTTTTAATAATCAATACTTGATTAGAAATAAAACAGTTGATCAATCCATACAGATATTTATCATGTTTTATCAACATTTCAAATCCTAATAGACTCATGCTATATTTGTTTATAATCGATAGGCTTTAAATTCAGTATTATTTGTTATATATAATATTTTAATTAAAATAAGTTTGATTCATGAAATAAACATGCCAAAAATTCCTGGTGAAAAAATCACGGCAAAAATAAGATGTCCATTGCTCAGTCCCCTGCGTGTGGCCTGTTCGTCTCAGTAACCTCTATTTACTAATTGTTGTTCACAGCGGTCACCGTGTAGTCAGTTGTAAAGGTTATGCTTTCGATAAATGCATGGTTCCACAGAATGTAATTAAGTCATCTTAGGAGGAGACGTGCTGTGAGACTCAGGCTGGTATAATGCTTTGCAGGCAGCCATGTTTAAGACGCATGAATTTATTTAATAGTTTAACAGAAATGAAATTAAAGGTCTAGTTATTGTAACTGTAAAAAAATAAATAGACCATACAGAATATATTATGAACATTACCTACAAAATTATTTTATTTCATTATATTACATTTACAAAAATATTTCCATCAGGGTGACAGTATTAAATTATAATTTTTAAATCATCTATCTTAATTTGAGAGGAGTCTAGGCACAGTGCGTGTTTATCTCATGTACTATATTCTGAGACAGACTCCATGAGAGTAGCAAGGTCAAAAGTTCAATGTCATATACTGTCATATACTTTTGCTTTGTACTTTAATTGTAGCTAATGGCAAAGTCAGGATGTGCGCAAGCACTGCTGTAAAAATCGTTAATTGATCATTCTTCTGTTATTCAGGTTAAATATGTCCCTCTATAATAAAAAATAAATAAATTGTTAGTATTGAAATTTGGGTATGCATTTTTGTTTTGTTAAAAAAAATACAAAATTAAATCAAATGAGGAAACTAAAGCAAATAATTAAGCATACAAAAATATGCATGGGATGTTTTTCTTCTTCTTCTTCTTTTTAATCTGTTAACCATATTTAAATTTGTATTTACTAATATCCAGCAATATTTGTACTTGTTCAAAGTTGATAATAACAACAACAACAAAAAATGTCTTCTGAGTAAATTCTATTATTGGTAGTCAGAGGCACTACAAGGGCTGTTCTTATTTTTAAGAAGAAAGTCTTCAGCTTTGTCTATGAATACTTCTTGCTCAAGGGACCATATACTGATAAATAACCCTCATAATGCAGGGATTGTTTCTGAGATAATAACAAAGACCGTCAATAGGACTGTTATGAGTCTTTAAATCAACAGAACTGTTTTAACCTGAGGGATTTGTTTATATTACAAAAGTACAGTAGTCAATACTAAACCCTGATGCTGAATCCATGCATTACTTTCTAATTACCAGATCTGTGGAGTCTCTGTGTATTAAAAAGGTCTAGATCAGATTAGGATATCTTAAGCCTTTAAAAAGATGAGTAGGTGCTGGGAGTTTCTCAGCATGAATACACATCAGAGAGAAAGAGAT
This sequence comes from Schizothorax lantsangensis, assembly GCA_027422415.1. Lineage (NCBI taxonomy): Eukaryota > Metazoa > Chordata > Actinopteri > Cypriniformes > Cyprinidae > Schizothorax > Schizothorax lantsangensis. The sequence goes on along the minus strand of CM049850.1, from coordinate 12,415,728 downwards.
GGATAATCTCATCTACAATCAAACACAATTACATTAAACTGTAGGCAGAATATTTTAATATTATATATATATATATATATCAATGCTAAATATTCTATAAAGGAATCTCCTTAGATAATGTATTTTTTTCTTTTTTGGGGGGGATAAAACAGAAGAACTATGCTCAGTCAGAAAAAATAAATATATATATGAATGACTAAATAAAAATAAATAAATACTAGATCTGATTATGATGATATACTAGACTCACATCCAAACAAGCTCAAAACAATCAGATATTCTATGTAATGGTGATCTATCACGGGAGCTCACTACAACGTCCATTCACTTTGAGTTTTATCCCTTAATTCCAAGTCAAAGGGCTTGTGCTATCGCCATTGAGCCAGGGTCAGGAAGGGTCAAAGGTTAAAAGGGGGCTGTGATAGTCGTGACACTGCTGCAATCAAACATGAGAACACAAACTCTCTGCAACTTCAGCTAACAGTTGCAACAGTATCAGGAATGTTGATAAAACAATTTTAAAGTGGAACTTTTTCAAACGAGTCTCAGGAAAAGAAAGTCTTTCATCAAGAATTGATAGGGTAAAAGCAGCTAAGGGTCCTTTAACACTCAGTCTCTCCGTTACCTCAAACCTAATGATGACTCCTGAGGATGGTCACATTCAAGATGGAGTCCTAGAGGTAGATGAAAATCAGATCTCTCCTTTTGCACTTTTCAGCCATGAAAATGGTTATCGTGCCACTGTAAAATCCTTGAAGCAAAATTGAAAAAGGAAATTAAACCGGCTGAATTATCTTTTTTTAAAATCATGAATGAAGGGTCTTTCATGGTCTCTGGAGCAAGAAGGGAGTGTGTTTGAAGGAAGAGGGGGATGGTGGGTCTGCATTAAGACATTCTCATCCCTGATGATTCTCCCTGCTGCCTTTTATTTCCTTTCCTCTTCACCCAGACTCTGACGCGGTCGTAAGCCGCTCGGAGAATCATTGAAAGGGTGAACGAGGAGCCAACACCGAAGGGATTAATTATTTCGGTGTCTAGGACCGGGCCGGATTTACCAAACCACTCAGAGACACAGGCAAATCCTCTCACCTCTGTATGAGAACAACATACATGCAAACATTTCAATCGGAGTCCGAAGAGGAGCAGAGGACCATGGGAACAGACACTGCGATATGCCCATGATCAGTTTACATCTGCACAGCCTTGGAACTGCCAGATATAATCAATGCTTCCATTTGTATGAGGAACAAAAAAAAAAAAATAATCAATTCTGACCACAAACTGACCATGAAGACAGGTGATCTGAGACATAGTTCAATCAAAGTGGTTATATGGTCATATGTTTGCAAAGACATTTTTACTTAGCTCGACTATGCAGTCACAAAGAATTATAGAAGTTACACAGCTCAATATTAAATATCAGTAAATATCTACATATGTAAACAGAAGGCTAAGTTTGTAATGCTAGAATGTACTTTTTGTGTGGTGGCTAAACATCAAAACTCTTTGTAGCTACTAAATAGCTATGTATTTTTGTTTCATAATTTATTTTTCTATATTTTATTTTATAAGATGAAATTTCTAAATATTTATATATATATATATATATGTGTGTGTGTGTGTGTGTGTGTGTGTGTGTGTGTGTGTGTGTGTGTGTGTGTGTGTGTGTGTGTGTGTGTACTACATTGTGGGGACCAAATGTCCCCACAAGGATAGTAAAACCTGAATTTTTTGACATAGTGAGGACCAGCCTGTGGTCCCTACGAGGGGAAAAAATGTGTTTATCTGAAAGTGTAACAATGCAAACAGGTTTTCTGTAAGGGGTAGGTTTAGGGTTAAGGTTGGGTTAGGGGATAGATAGATAGATACAAACAAATATCGTTTGGTCAGTATAAAAGTCGATAGAAAGTCCCCACAATTCACAGAATTGTGTGTGTGTGTGACCTGGACCACAAAACCAATCATAATATTTTTTTGAAATTGAGATCATCTGAACGTTGAATAAATAAGCTTTCCATTGATGGATGGATGGATGGATGTGATATGACAATATTTGGCCAAGGTACAACTATTTGAAAATCTGGAATCTGAGGGTGCAAAAAACTCAAAATATTGAGAAAATTGCCCTTAAATTTGTCCAAATGAAGTCCTTAGCAATGCATATTACTAATCAAAAATTAAGTTTTGATGTATTTACGGTAGGGAATTTGCAAAATATCTTCATGGAACATGATCTTTACTTAATATACTAATGATTTTTGTACGGTGGCCAAGAGAGCTCAACTTCAGAAAACACATGCAAAAAGAAAAAGCACCAGCAAGTCAAGAAAACATCTTCATCAGTTTGACAGCAGGTGCTGCAAATGCTCACAACGCAAACAAATAAAGAAATGCGTGTTTGGTTGTGTTTCTATGTTTGGTTGTATTTTGAGTATTTGCAGTGCGTTTCTTTATTTGATTGTGTTGTGAGCATTTGTAGCGCGTATGTTGTCAAATTGATGAAGTTGTTTTCTTAATTTGCAGGTGTTTTTTTCTATTTGCAGCGCATTGAGCTCTCTCGGCCACCGTATTTTTGGCATAAAAGAAAAATCGATAATTTTGACCCATACAATGTATTGTTGGCTATTGCTACAAACATATCCGTGCGACTTGAGACTGGTTTTGTGGTCCAGGGTCACATATATGAATGAGGAGCCAACACCGTAATAATAAAATAAATAAAAATAAATACAAATTCACAATAATAAATTGTATTACTTAACTATATGAATTAAAATTGCTACATTTTGTAAAATTTTACATAAAAATCTTACACAAAAAAAACATTCATATTTTTAATAATTCTGTGTGCATGCATACAAAAGAAGCCTTGATATGTCTACTAAAACAATAAATTCACACCAATCATAAAGCATCGATTTATCCATTTCATGTATGAAGTTTTTTTCATTGTGCAAATAAAACTTTCCTGGGAATCTCTATGATTTGAGTGTCAGTGATGGGCCTGTGTAGAAGTCAGGGCCCTCGGCTGGGGCCCATTTCACAGTGCTAATGTATTTCACCCAGCTCAATATGATCCACATCGCCGCAGGAAATCCATGTCAGCTGCCTCATTTACACTGGCCTGATACTGGGGACCTTCTCAGAACGTTACAATCACGCTGGGAAACTGCAGTCTGTCAGGCAAAACGACCACCTTCGATACCGTGCCAATGTTCCATGCAAGCTACATCATGAATGTACTGATTTAATTTGATCTTTTTATTATTTGACTGCATTTTTGCTGTCAATATTCGGGTGTTTATTGGGAAAATAGGTGCTTCATACATTTATTTATAATTTCAAACAATCACTGGAGATGTTTCCAGCCCTACCACAGAAGATAAGGTGAGCGCTACATGAGAACGAAGAGCAAAATAAAAAATTTGATTGACAGCATTCATTATATATTATTCACATTATGTTATTAAAACATTCTGAAAGACGGTTTTGTACACACAGGTGTTTAATATTTCTCAGGGTTTTGTATGTGTTCATATGTGCCTATTAATTATAGATTCATATACTATAAAGTATATGTTGTTGACACCGCCCTTTGCCCAGCCCCTGCCCCGCTGAGCATTCAGAGCTCAAATCTATTCTCCTAAACGCCTCCCTGCTGCCAGAACAACACACACAAACACAAACACACACTTTCCGCCCTCCTCCGCAGTCACTTGTCAGCTAAACCAGATGTCGCCTCATAATTGGCTGATGTGGGCACCCACAAAGGCGAAGACATTATTACACACACACACACACCTCCAGACGCCGTTGCACCCCACCCCACATCCCAGCATCTTCTTCCCTATCCGAACCCAAACAAGCTTCCTACGCTACAAACAATAACAGCGTCTCACACCGGCAATTATTTAAGCCTGTATTGCTGCCAAACATCAACGAGAGAGAGCGATAATCAAGCCGGATGCGATTCAATCCCACAAAAACAAAGCCGGGGCGAGGTATAAAAATGGCGGTGGTAGTTGTGGGAGATGGGGAGCAGGTCTGGTCTGTGGTTGCATTGGTGGATTACTCCCTGACACAGAGAGAGCATATCTAATCAGCATTCCTGAAACCGAGCCGGGGTGAGAAAATAGATCCCAGTCTTAGTACGGCGGCCCCCCTGCTGTGCTACCTGTCAAAGCCAATATTTCCCCTTCAGCTCCCAACAACAAGACCACATTTACCTCCTTTCATATATTACCCATCATTCCCCTCAACAAACTCAAGCACCTACTTAATATGTTTGGCAATTGTAATTGGTATATGAATAGAAGTTGCCCTGATTTCACTTCATTTCGATTTTGAAACCCCAAAAAATCTGTGATGTGGACATTCGGCTAGATTGAGAAGTATGGGTCCTGTAGTATGTGGTGCAATCTGCAAATTTGGCAAAAACAAAAGACGGTAAGGGATATTTCAGAATGTGGCAAAAGGTTAGATTCACACACACACACCTACGGAGAACCGGAAAAAGAAAACTCGCAAGCGGTGGCAAAATTTCATTATGTTTTGGCAGGATATTCCTATAACTTACTGGGGATACATTCTCTCTGTGTTATACAGCGAAAAAATCATTTGCATTTTTTTTTCCGCAAGTGTGAAGTATCAAAGGCGGGCCCCTGCTGAGCAGCGAATAGACAGAGCTGGCAGAGGCATGAATTTTTCAGCAGCTTTCGCCCTCCCTTTCTCTCTCTTTCTCTCTTTTCCTGTCGGTTCAGTCGATACGCTGCGTGGACGAGAAGCCCAGGCTGCATGCGAACTAGCCGAGCTGCATCCCCGGAATTCCACCAGCTTCGTGAACTGGTACCTGAATACCAAATTGAAAGTAGATGTGTAAATACAATTCTTGTGAGTGTTTCTTTACTTCCTCAGAAGTGATTATCCGTGGCAGCAGATGTGATAAATCTGGAAATCTTTCATATGTTTACCTCTCTTCCACCGCTGGGGACGCACACTATATGCCAGTTTGTTTCAGTCGTTCACAGTAATTAGGCTTCGGTTTCAGTCAAATCCCACCCTTAAGAACAGGGTGAAGGAAATGTTTTGACTCTTGCAGAACAGACTTGTGCTTGGCAGTAGATTTTTAATCAAGGGGCATCTGGGGATGTGGCCATGTTCTACATCTGAATACAAGTGCAGACAGAGAGGAGCTAAATTATGATTCACAGAAAAACAAAAAATACTCTTCAACTTTGTTTTAATTATTAATGATATGCAGTCCAATAAATGAATATTGTTGACATTGGCAAAATAAAACTAACGTGGGTACTGGTAGCATTTAGGGGTATATATTTTAATGTTTGTTAAAAGTCCATACAAAAAGCTTGCATATTAAAAGAAAAAAAAAACACATTAAAACAAAATAACTAAACATATTATTATTATTATTATTATTATTATTATTATTATTATTATTTAATAATGAATAAACAAATATTTTAAAAATGACAATATAAATTAATAATAATAATACATATTATTTTTATTATTATTATTATCATACAAATGTCACATAAAACACTCATAAATATGACCAACTACTGTGTTTAATACTTCTTAAAGTACTGACATTTTAAATTTTAAATACATATGCTATTATTATTATTATTATTATTATTATTAACAAAAATATTAACACTCTGCCTAATCATTCTCAAAGTATTAACATTTTAAAGTTGAAATGCATATTCAATTATTATTACTATGGGTGATAATAATAATAATAATACATATACATATTATTATTATTATTATTACTACTACTATTACTACTACTACTGCTGCAGCTGCTGCTGCTACTACTACTACTACAATGTAACTCCAATATATACATAAAATATAAACAGACCATGAGCAAATTAAATGAGTGAATACATAAAAAATATGATCATGTGCAAATAATAAAGACATTTAGTTTTCATACAAAAATGTGAAGTAACATGCATGTAAAGTGTTCAGGTCATAAACGAATGATCATTGATATGGAAGTGTTTAGGTTTATGCATAGGTTATTCATCTGCAAATGTACCATACAGCTATTTTGAGCACAACTAATGTCTTTAGGGGATCACGCTTGATCCAGCAGCCGTCTACCTGTTTCTAATCAGCTGTTTTCAGCACTGCTATCAATTCGCAAGTAATGTGTTTCTGAGAAGTCTGGCAGGTAAGCTCAAAGACATTTCCATATTGTTAACTTTAGCACAGAAGCGTGCAAATTCCCATGCCTGCAAATATTGTTATGCCGAGCAAAACTGCCAGGCCTATTTATTACAGCAAATAATTGAATGGTTCTGTTTAAAAAGGGTTGGTGACTTATGCTGTAAAAAAATGAAGGACTCCAAACCAGAATTCCATGTCAGTGTCAGATAGCTTGAAAAAAATTCCTCTAAATGGAAAGTCTCATTAAGCAGTAAAACATCCCTGCTGTTCAGACACTGTTATTATTTACTGTCTTCCGATATTTTAGAAGCCAAAAACTAATATTATGCAGGAGTTCTGGATCGGAGGCTAAGCACTGTGTTATTGAGGCATTTCTTAGAAAAGCATGCCAACTCCTGATAACTCTATTTATTAAGCATGTTAGTAAGCATAACAGTAATAATCCAAAAATTGAATGTCTATTTTTTCCAATACAAAACATAGAAAATGCATTAAATGACCAAGATAGAACTGTTAAATAAGACTCGACTACTTCTAGCCCCCACATCTCATGGCATTATATTTCTATTTTCCATTGCATGATTGCTTTGGCATATCAGACATGTCCACTTGCCTAATTATGTGTGTTAACGCACACATATGAACTATGTGGTTGTTTTGGCCACATATCACCTTAGACACATTGCCAGTGTGTTAGAGTGAGCTCAGGAACCTTACAGTGATGGAGTGAGACATGAAAGAAAGAGAGCCACTTAAGATACGGATCTTCCATATCCTCTCCTGCAGCACTTATATCTGCCATTATCAACTTCTAATAGAGCCATCGACACTATCTCAGTGAGAGGAAATGTCATTTAGATGTGTTTAGAATCACATTAGGGTGCACAGTGAAGGTGCAAGCATTATAGGATTGAATGATGGGGCTGTCTCTGTGTGTCTGCTCTGCTCCACTAGTATTTAGAGCCCCTAGGGAACCAAGGTGAGGGTAGTATTCTTCTTCAATGTTTTAGGGCTCTAATGGGCTGTTCTGTCACCGGGGCAGCTCGACCTGCCTGCTACTGATAAGAGTTTTCAAAACGGCAAACACCAATGTGCCCCAAAGTACCAGGAACTTGGGAAAGTGAGTCAACTGAGCTTCACCCAAAAATGAGAATCCTGACATTATTTGCTCACCCTCATGTTTTCTTCTTCAGAGCACAAGAAGAAGATATTTTGAAGAATGTTGGTTTTGGTGATATTGACTTTCATTGTACGGACTAAAACACTGAGACATTTCTCAAAATATCTTCTTTCATCTTCCACAGCAGGTTTGTGTTTGTTAATGTGTTTCTCTTCTGTATTTGTCCTTGTGAAAAAGAAATGTGCTTAATTGTATTGATGGTGCACTTATAGTATACTTCAAAACACTTTTTTTAAAGTGTCCTTGTTATACTGTACATGTTACCTGTACTTACTAATATAATAACAATAAATTATGCATAATTACATGCAAGTAACCCTAAACCAAACCCTAATCCTAACTCTATACCCATATAGTAAGTATATAGTTAATTAATATTACTCAGTATTAAATGTATAATTATACTGTAACAAGGACACCTTAAAACAGTGTAACCCAAAACTTAAATAAAAACAACTGTACTTGCAAATAACGTAACTTTAATGAAAATGAAAGGTAATTAACATGCACTCAAAGAAAGTGGCTGTTTCTTAACACACTTAAGTACACTTTTTAAAAGTGTACTTTGTAACAATGTCAAATTAAAAGCTTTACTTTGAAGTACTTTTAAATCATTAAGATTTAATAAACTTTAACATTAATATATTTTAATGCATTAATGTAACTTAATCATTTAAAATGCAATTAAAATATATTTAAATACATACAGGTCTCAATAGAAATTACATTAAAGTATGTTTTAGTTTACCATAAATCTGGCAGTACACTTTAACTATATTTCAATAGAAGTAACTATGAAATTACATTTAAAAATATACTTGTACATTTGCATTTAATGGGCTTTAATTTAAGCAGTAATACATTTGGATTTATTTGTGAATAACATGTAATTAAGTGTCTGAAAATATTACATTCAGTTTACACTTAAGTATATTTTTTAAAGTATATTATTTATTTAAAGTGCACTAAAGTGAAAACATTTTTTTTTTTGCAAGAGTGTCCTGAAAGCAATGTAAATTCTAGTCAAATGTTAAAAGTTAAAGCTAATAAAAGAAAAATTGTGAAGTATCCATCAAATACTGTTTTACAAACTTTAAAAAGGTGATGTTGTTCTGAGATGGCGTTATAAAAAAAAAAAAAAAAAAAAAAATAAAAACATTGTCCTATGTCTTTAACAGGAATAGCATGAGTTTGGGGTGGGACTTTTTGTTTGCCAACCAATGACAGATGATGGAATGTTTGGGAAACTTGTATAATATCAATCATTATTTCTACAGTTTTGCTTGGTGAAGCTATAGTGGCAAAAATATTACATTTCTCACTGTGCTATGCCTAGTTACAAAAAGACTGGTTATTATTGCTTTGTTATATTTTCAGCTCAAATCACAACAAAAGCATAAAAATAAAGAAACACATGATTTCTCATATTTCATTATAGCACACATAGCAAACAAGGCATTAATTCTGCACTGATTCCAGTGCACATTTTGATTTGCACTGCTATCCACCAGCTGAATGTCAGACTAATGCAATGGCAGTGTCTGTCAAAAACTAGACTGGCCTTTCACCACCAAAAAATGTCAAGTGCAAGTGCCAGCTGAGATTGTCTGGAAGATGATGAGTGCCTGTGTGAGTGTGTCTCTCGCTGTGTGTGTGTGTGTGTGTGTGTGTCTGTGTGGGTTGGTGAGGGTGGTGTGTGTGCTCACTCAGGGAGCTAGGAAGAAATCTCATCATGCCATATTGACCCATTGGGACTTGGGTGTATTTACATTACACTCTTGGTCTCAATTCCACATTCTGCCATATCAATTTCTATATTACAAAAAAAATATAAAAATCCAGAAAAATCCCTCTCCTTGATGAGATTCAGTCAAACTCACTGCAGTTTCAAATATTTATAGACATGCTGAAAAAAAACTCATTTAAAAAGTGAAGGGCCCTCTGACAAGTTTATTTTTTGTTTATATTGAGGCTTTTAAATACAATGTGCTATAAAAGGTCAGACTATATTTTCAAATTACTCTAAACCTGACAAAATGTCATCTTGTTCATCTTGAGTTCTACTCATTTACCAAGTAAAATTCCTCCCTTTTCTCAAAATGCATCAAAGCACAATCGATGGGATTGTTGGATGCTGCTCATGAATTTGACACTAACCTTCGCAAGCTACTGAACACCTGTTTGTCGTTCTACATAATGATTTTTGACAAAGAGAACAATGACAGAGGACAGTCATCCTCTGAACAATGCCTGTTGTGTTCTTTTCAACGTAAAAGCCAAAGGGATTGTAGGGGGGTTGGGGGTGGCTTGTCCCACACTAGGAAATCACATAGGGCTCCCAGGACCGGATCAAAAGGAACGAGTGGTGCACTGGTCCAAACCATGTTCTTTTGTGTTATTGCACTCAATATATGCAGAGTAGGGAACAGGGGCATTGCAAATAGATAGCCAACTGAACAAACACTTTTTTATTGAGATTTATTCAAATTAAAATTGAATTTACAGTCACATCATTTTATGAAGTGATTTTTTAAAGATTGATTTGACACAAAACCTTTCAATGCAATTCAGTAATAATAAAATCACATTAAGGATGCATTCCTCCAAAATATTTTTATGCAAAAACTATAAATTAAATGCTAGCATTTATTAACAGTATCATCTTTACTTCCGGAAACAACTACTGAAAAAAAAAAGTTAGCTCAGGCTATTAACCAAAAAAGTAGAAAACTACAATTTTGTGTCAGTAAAACTAAAATACACCATAAGTCATATTTAACGCTACTCAATTATTGTTATGCTACTAGCTTTAATTTTATTTGAATAGGAACTACAAAAAATATATTTAGTCACTTAACACTTGAACACTTTTAAGTGATGTAAGATTGATGAATGTATTAGGGATGATTGTAACGAGTTTTGCTTGCAAATCTGTGTTTTTAAAAATTCTACAATCTTTCTTTAAGCTGTGTAAATTAATGTCATGTACAATAACGAGTGGTGCTATCGCAAACTACACTCTTAAAAACAATGGTTCCAATTGATTGATTGGTTGGTTAGTTGCTTTATTTATTTATTGCAGTGAGGTCAAAGAAAACCTTATTTTTTAGTAAGAAGAACATTAATATTAAGAATATAATTAAGCTTTTATCCACTATAAAGAATCCATACAGAATCTATAAAGAATCTTTCCTTTATAAAGGACCTATTCTCACTATTAACTAGCATGCATATTTCCAGCATATTGGCTGTTTATTGGTGCTTTGCACATATTAATGCCTTACTCTGTATTAACATTCTTTACTAACTTATAAAGCAAATTAGAGTTTATTTACAGTGTATTAATGAAAAGCCATGGATTAAACAGTTCTTCTCTGTATTAACCTTCCTTACTAACTGTTGGTAGGTGTTAGTGAGGTAAGTAGCAATGCCCCATTAGTGATGGGGTTTCAAAAGAGCACCGTCTTTAGGCGTAAACCGAGTCATTAAAAATCCCATGACAATCGTAAAGAGTAGGGGTGGCCAAATTCCCTCCACTGGTCCTTGTCAAATGGCCTCTAATAATCCCCATCCACTTGATTGCTCATCTCTCTCTCCTCTCCATGAAGCGCACTGGCGCCGTTGTACTGTGGCTGCCGTCGATCATCCAAGTGGATGCTGCACACTGGTGGTGTGAGGAGAACCCCCCACATGATTGTAAAGCGCTTTGGGTTACAACAATTACATAAAGCGCTATATAAATGCTTCATTCATTCATTCATTCATTCATTCATTCATAGATGCCAATAAAGAACCTTTATTTTTAACAGAATACCCCACTTCAAATGAGATGCAACAATAGGTGGTTTTTAACACTATTACAAAACATGGACTTTTTTTTTTTTTTCAAATTTTGTACATGCATTTATTTTTGTTAATCATATTTCAGTGTAGTCAGTTATTTAATAAACGTATAAATCTTATAAGTTTAAAATAAAAAAAGAAAATAGTGAACAGATGTCTAATTTATAAGTTATTTACAAGCAATGATACAACTCACCCATTAGAACCATCCATAGTCTCTCTTTCTCTAAACTAGCTACCATGTCAAACGTGCAGCTCAAATATCACTGGTCAGTTTGGCAAGCAGACCCTCAGAATAAATTTTCTTCCGCTAGATGCCTGGACCTTGACAGCCTGTAAGTGCAGCCAAAATCAAACCAAACTCCAGCATTATCTCCACAACTGTCAATTTTGATATCAAGTCTATATACATCTTATTCTAAACATCTCATGGTTAGGTCTTCCCGTCATTTCCTTTTTTCTATCCAACCCTCCCTCTTTTGTCTCTTTCCACAAAAGGACATAATGGAAGAGCAGCACTGCTTTTCTATATTGATCAGAGTAAGTCAGGTTGGGCTGTCAGTGGAAGGCAGAGAGTTCTCTATCCGCTGACAGGCTAGAGATAGAACCAAACTGACAGACATAGTTACCTTCAATAAAGCAGGAGAGAGAGGGGTGGGGAGCAGAATTTGGATTGTTGAGGCCAAAATGGCAGTCACAATCACCTTCAGTGCCCATTTCCTCCAGATCTTCTCAACATAGCTCAGACTCCATCAAAGCCCAGCTAGCATTGATTTCCAATAGGGATGCACTGACATATTTAATTGTGCTATCTTTGAGTTTTGGGACAGGGTGCTTTTGATAGCTACAATCAATATGTGTACTTTTATAGTGAATTTATCAACATGCCATGGCCAGGACAAAACAATCACCACCTTGACAACATAAACCTTGCCAACATCTTTTGTCACAAACTATTTTACTCCATTTATTGTAAATTATGCTTAAATCATTAGCTTTTTCAGTATATTACAACCCTGGATGATTTGTGATCATAAAAAAGAAAATAATTTCAACTCGTGTGTTTTCAGAAATGCACGTACGATGGGAATGTTGCTGTATGATTCCATGCTAGCGATCCATTGTAAATGCAAGTGCAAATTACTGTAAACATGTTTTTCATTTGAGGGACAAGTCAAAATTACTTTTCTCTCAAAATCAATAGCATGCCACAGCTTTCTAGAGAGATTAAATTGAATTCAGCCTGGAATATTCTATCAAGAAAAGAAAAAAAGTAATTTTCAAAAAGACCTGGCTGTAAATGATTACATATTATGCTTGCTTTTTTATTCTACAAACTTGATTGAATTCATATCTGCACAGAAATTATACTCAAAATACCTGCTACTAGCAATACATTAAACAAGTCTAGGTAACACTTTATAATAACGTTCTGTTGTAAGTCATTTATAAGTGATTAGTTAATGATGAACTAATCATTTACAAAACATAACTGTGTTCATAAATGATTAATAAGTGATGTTAATATTTTTCTGTCTGTTTTGTAGATTAAGTTATAAATCATTTACAAGTGATTAGATAATGATTAACTAATCATTTACAAAACATGACTTTATGTTCACAAATGATTATTAAGTAATATGCTAACGATTTACAAATCTGTCGTAAGTTAACTTAAAAAAATAGCATATCATGAAATAATTCAACAGATCCTTAGTAAATGGTTAATAAGTTACTAGTTAATATATTATTAATCACTTAAAAATCATTGAAATTTTCAACATTGTACTATTATCTCAACAGCGTTAAAAATACTCCATGTGCGTCAAAAGTTAACTGTAATTTGGAGTTATTTCAAGGTATCAGACAGCCAGAGAAGCTTCCCTTCTGAGAGAGAAGAGCCTAGCAGCTCTGTTCTTCTGTTGCACTGATATCTGAATAACTGTCTGTCATGCATAACAGTGAAGAGACAGAGGAAGGAAAGTCACCTGTTTTGTTTTGCATAGATAACTGTCACTCTGATAGAGCTGTCTTCATCTGACAGCTCAGCCTGACTGCAGTGCAAATATCAAACGTCACCAGGGTCATTTCTCACTATGAAAGCAATTAGCCTCAGTCTGGTTCCAGCAGCACCCTCAGTATAAACTTGTTGTTCTTTGTGCTCTGTGACAGTCCAAACCAAAGAGTGATATATTGCATTAAAAATACTCAGAAAAAAAATGGATATTTTGCCAAATTCCGCATTAAGGAGTCAAGAGTTTAACTAACAATTTGTAACAACTAGGCCTACAAAATAAGTAATCTGTAAAAATCAATAAGCTACATCTATCTATCTATCTACCTATATCTCTGTCTGTCTGTCTGTCTGTCCGTCCGTCCGTCCGTCCGTCTGTTTAAAAAACATTTCTGGCCGTTTTTTTTTTTTACAATGCATTAAAAGTGAATGGATTATAAAGTTCCAAAATGATATTATAAAGAACAATATAAGTGGTCAGTGACTCATGTGCTGCTATTCTAAATCTTCCAAAGCTGTGCAATGTGTTACAACAGACTGAAACTAGAATATATTTGGATGTGTAAATTACATGACCAGAGGTCCAAAAAAAAATGCTTAGACCAGTAATAATCTATTATTTAAAAGGCCATCATATAGACACATTGATCTAGTTACGAATACACAAACATAATTTACCCAAGCAAAAACTTTAGCTGGGGATCTTAAAATTGTAAATTATTCATTTGTTCATTTATTCAATTATTGGGGAGAGCTACTGCTCAGCAGCATCAGTCATCTTATCTAGAGCAGATATATATCAGTAAAACAGCAGAGAGGGAATGGATTAGGCAGATATGAGATTCCATTGAGTGAAAGTCCTGACTCTTCTCTTCCTTTCAGTGCTCTATAGTTTCTGCTTAATGAAGCTCAGATATGTGTAGCTCAAACTCATTGAGTTTCCATTCAGTCCTGGAGGCCAGTGCGTGTCCTTGCCTCTGACATTGAAAACTGAGTAGGCTTGCCGATTATAGACAAAGAACCTTTTCACAAAATGATAAGAGTTATCATTGAGTAACATTTGTGGTGACAACTTGTGAAAGGGAGAATAAAAAGAAGTGAAATTATGTTCTTATTGTGCTCAAGGTGATTAAAATTGTGTGAATTTAGACCATATGAGGAAATTTAAGGGCACCTTGCAGAAAAGTAAAGCAAACTGTTTAAATTAGATTAAAGTTGGTTCCATAGGACATAGACATAACTATACGGTCTATAATCAGGGATTCAAACAACTGGTGGGATGAGACCCAAAAATGAGTTGCAGATTTATTCAAACAGCAACAAATGTATCAAATTAAATTCTACAGTATTTGCTGTAAACACAATGTGTTTTGTATGGTGAATTATTAATGGCAAAATTAATAGTATTTAATTTAATTTATTTAAATATCAAATTTCAATGTTTTAACAAACAATTTTTACTTTTATAAAATCAGTGCTTGATGTCCAATGTAAAATCAGAGTCCTGAAGCAAAACCAGTCGAAAATCACAGCTCTATAGCACCGACTCCAGTCCTCCCCCTCATATAAAATAAATATTTGTTAAACACACTCCTCCTCAAGCTCATAAAATTTGTAGAGAGGCTATGCAATGGCCTTGGCTCACTGACTACTGGATCAAGTTCATGTCAAGAAATTTAAATTTTCAAAACACTCCAAAGTCGAACAACTCGCTCAGAAACATTTGTGGGTATACAAACATCGGCAGAGCTGGCCCATGGGGCTTGCTGCTCGAGGTTTCCTGGGTCCAGGGTTCTGGGCTGCTTGACACGCAGGAGAGCGAATCACGGTAAGCTGCGGAGACGGGGAGAGGCGGAGGTCAGTTCACGCCTGCAGGCAAGCTCATTTGCATGCGTTTAGGGGCGGGACCTGATGGTGCTCTGTTGCAGGCACACTCAGCAGGACATCGTTTACATAATTGATGAAATATGATAATAATGCAAGCTGGCGTTGGCTTGGCAGACTGGAGCAGCTCCCAAGGAGCCGGGCCTGGGCGAGCCTTAGGATGTGTGGCAGAGAGAAATGGAGAGAGTGTGTGAGAGAGAGAGACAGAGATTGAAGCCTGGAGCAGAGTTTTTTGGGAGGTCTTGTTTGTGGATTGACATTCCTCTAAAGACCACAGTGGCATCGCCAGTGGTGGCCTGGTTGCCTTTGTGTGGTTAGTATCATGAATATTTAACATACTGCTGTAAGGCACCCTGAGCCTTCAAGCTAATCTGAAGACTTATTTGTGTGGTAAACCAATAAAAATATACAACTGAAGTTTTTGGTGTACATATACCATGTCCTTATATATAGTATTTGACGTAAGTATGTATTTAGAGTACTACCGCATAAAATCACTCTAACCCAAAATGCATTCATCATATTTATTTTGAAATGTTCCTATTACAATGTAATTACATATGTAATTACTAATGAACGACATGCATTTAAAAGTGTATAAAGTACATGTATAAAGGTGTAATTATTAAAGTGTAATTACGTACTGAGTGATATTTAAAAACATCTACAGTACTTACCATATAGAGTTAGAATTTGGTTTAGGGTTAATTGCTTGTAATTATGCACAATTTACTGTATTTCTTCAGAAAGTACATGTAAAATATACAACAAGGAAGTGTTCCTTGTTTTGTTGTGCTACATACAAATATAATATATAGATATAAATACTTTTTTCAGTATTAATATATGATTAATATTGCTTTAAAAAGTGTGGATACAGGTATAACCTAAACATCTATGATTAATACCACCCAAACCAAAAGACACCATTCAAATGTGAAGCTTTTTATTTTTATTTTCTAAACATCACACTTTAAGAAATTTGGTTGTCCCTTTAATCCATACTGTATGTAAAATGTAAAACTAAACTAAATGTACATAATAAGTAATGCCGTCAACATAATATTTGCATACTGAATTGCATACTTTATAATATATATGTTTATATATGTTATATATGTTTCTTTTATTTTAAAATATTCACCTTTACATTGTGCTGTGTTAATGTAAAGGCAAAGCAACACTAATGCAGAATTAAATTTACACAGAACTAAAGTTGAAAACCTAAGCATAAATAAAACGTTAACACTATTCTTTGCCTCCATGCAAGCACTGGTATTTACTTCATGAAATGCATCTAGTTCACTGTAAAAAGTGATTTACTTAACATTGAAATGCCATTTAAGTGAACTAGTACAGTACCTTTGTTATTAATTATGTATAACCAGTGTTGGGGAAAGTTTACTTTTAAAAGTAATGCAATGCAATATTGCATTACTGCCTAAAAAAAGTAACTAATTGTGTTACTTAGTTGCTATTTTGCTTTTTAATGTATTACATTACTTTTGCATAACTTTTTCACATCTGGGCTGGGCTTGCTTGTTTGTTTTTTAACATAAAAACATTCTATTTTTGGCAAAT
The DNA here is from genome assembly GCA_027422415.1 of Schizothorax lantsangensis. NCBI lineage: Eukaryota > Metazoa > Chordata > Actinopteri > Cypriniformes > Cyprinidae > Schizothorax > Schizothorax lantsangensis. The sequence continues at coordinate 12,399,025 of CM049850.1, read as the reverse complement.
GTAAAAGCACCTTTACACCAAAAGTGAAATGAGTAAAGGGCACAGCTCTGCTGTGCTGCTATTCTAGACTGCAGAAGAATAGGATGCAGGAGAAGAAAGTTTAACACTTACTTCACCAATGAAATACAAATGTAATGTTTAACTAAAGCCTTTTTTGCTTATTCATATGGTTGAATAGGATCATCAAAGGTCAGAAGCAAAAATGGGATTGAAATGGGATTAAACACTTAAAGGATATTTGTGTTATTTAGCATATTTAATTATGCAGTAATTATTGTAGGTTAGCGTCATATTAGTTCGCATTTCACTGTTTTTATGAATTTTGAGAAATACTGAATCTGTTTTTGTGCAAGTGAGATGAGTAAATGTATGATTGAAAAAAGTAACTGGGATATTTTTCATGTAAATTACAAAGCATTGCATTACTTTACTAGTTAATTGGAAAAAAGTAATCTGATTCGATAACTCGAACTCGAGTTATTTGTAATGCGTTACTCCCAACATTGTGTATAACATTATAATACTGCAGAATTTTCTTATGGTACAATGCAATAAAAGAAAAAGACTCTCTCTGGCTCTATTTCTTTCCATCTCTCAGTGCCTTCATTTCTGAAACGCAACTGTCTAAGGACAATTTCTCAGTTATTCCCACAGAGACACAATAGTCAAGCAGTCTCGTCCTCTCTCCCCACGCACTAGGTCACGTTGTCTGCGCCCTGCTCTCTTCACACCCCGGCATATGTTGCAGCAGAGCCTGGATCAGTGCCACATGCTAGCCCGCTGCCCCAGCTCCTCTCCCTGCTCTCCGCCACCTGTGCTCCCTCCCTCAGCGCCTGGCTCCGGGCTCTCTGGCTCTGACACACACCTGTGACTGGGAATGAGTCTCCAGCCGAAGCCTCTCCTCCACCTCCGAGCTGTCACTCATCCAACTCTTCCACAACACAAGTTTTATAGACAACCCCCATGGAGACTCTAGACAATCTCCTCAAATTAAGCATATCAACCCACTCCTGTCAACTGATAGGAAATTCAGAACAGTGCTAAAGTAGGACAGCAGAGATTTCTTTTCATTAGGATGTTTTCCAACTCACCCACATGTCGTTCCAAACATGTTTGATTTTCTTTCTACTTTGGAACACAAAAGGAGATGTTTTGAAGAATGCCCACACTGCTGTTTTCCATATTTCACTATTAACTAGTTGCTTATTAGCGTGCATTTTTATTAATACTTTTATAGCACATATTAATGCCTTGTTCTGCATGACCATATTTTAGATCCCTTAATCCTACCCCATACATAAACTTAACAATTACCTTACTAAAAGCAAATCGGGAGTTTATTGAGGCAAAAGTCACAGTTAATGGTCCCCAAACTAAAGCGTGACCCGCTAATTCTTTTAACTAGTCTAGTTTCAAAAATATTATGACTTTTGGACTGTTAAGTTATATGATGGCTTTATAATTTATTCTTTGTAATTTGCTTATTTCTTTCTAATTTAATTTGTGATTACAAGTGCATTTTCAAACTTAGCACATTGCTGTGAATCAGTTTCTTTCTTATGGCTTAAAAAGATGTGGAATGTACTGCACAATTCAGATGAAGCACTTTTATGATGCTTTTCATGGTGCTTTTTCATTCTCGGCCCACTTTATATTGAGTGTCTTTAATTAAACTTGTTCATATTATATATATGCACCTATATATGTTTTTACATTGCTCTTATATTTTAAAAATACCAGCATGTTATTACAGCTACAATATTTTTTTTGTAATTACATGTGTAATTACAATATAGATCCTACACCTACCTCTTAACCAACCTTTAAACCTAACCATACCATGAAACCTGTCACTAACCTTACCCGTATCCCATCCCAATAGCAGTAATACAATACAACATGAACACAATAAACACATTGTACTACTTTTTTTTTTTTTTATGAAAGTACATTAAACAAACATAATATAAAATGAGACCTTTTTCTTTTGGGAGCTTGAACGTTCCTGGTCATTATACGCTTTCATTGTATGACAAAGAGCAGCATGAACATTCTTCAAAACATATTCTTTGTCTAAAAAAGAGTTATATGTGTTTGTAATAACATTAGGATGAATAAATGATGACAGAATGTTTATTTTTGGGGAAGTTATACCTTAAGTTTCACTTAATATGATATTTTGAAAGACCAAAATAAAAAGACATCACATAAGCACATGTACAGTATATACAATATCTGAAGGTCAGGTAACAAAAAACATTTTTTTGTTAGGCAGCGCTGCTGTGGAAAAACTGATATTTTCTTGATGTTTGGATGAATACTCAAATCAATTGTCAGGTCAAGCTACAAGATCCAATTCAAAACTCAACAGAAGCGCAGAGTTCTTCTGACAAGCAAGTGCTGTGAGATTTTGATTGTCAAGTTTTTCCACTACAATCATGATCGTTCCATAGACAAGAGGAATGAAATGACTTTGTGATAATCCTCAGTCACATTGACCCACAGGGACTGAAAGTGGCTCCAGTGTGTTTGTGTAAGTATTCATCTCTTCCTGATCATTTCTGATGGTGCATTATCATTCACAGGACGTCATGAAGCAGGATACAGACAGCACAGGGGATTAATGGTGACCTTATTGAATGACATCTTGATGAATTTACATGGTCTGAAAATACCTGCAAGCAATGATTCACTCTGATAACATGCTCTAAGGGAACAGAGCAAGTTTTCAGATAACATCTGAACATTTAATGCCCTGGAATATTTTGAATGGGTAAATATCAAGAGACTATTATCACCAATAACTGCTACTGAGATCCTTAACAGCCTTTGCATCAAACAAACATAAATGGCAATCTATTATGTGTTTTGAACTGCTAGAATGCCAGCAGATTATATGTTTATAGACAGGATTTAAATACAACTGTAGGGGGAAAATAAGAAAAATCCTTGTGCTTGCCATAAGTTGTTTTTCCATTCATTTTAATGATACAAAATAGTGTGATTTAAAAAAAAATTAAATAAATAAAAAAACTGCCAATCAAATTGTATTTCCTAAAACAGGGCAGGTCATAAGGAAGATGCTTTTATCTAAAGCAACTTACATTGTATTCAATGTATACATTTAGTCTATGCATTTTATATGGGAATTGATTATCTTGGCATTGCAATTCCCATGCTAAAAGCCAAAACGTTTTGCTTTTTAGAAAGTTGAACTGTAACTCGACACTTGTCAGGGTTATGATTAGTTTGTGTGTGCGTGCGTGCGTGCGTGTGTGTGTGTGTGTGTGTGTGTGTGTATGTGTGCGTGTGTGTGTGTGTGTGTGTGTGTGTGTGTGTGTGTGTGTGTGTGTGTGTGTGTGTGTGTGTGTGTGTGTGTGTGTGTGTGTGTGTGTGTTTATTCGTGCATTTAGAAAGGAAGTTAGCTTTTGGTTAGCTTAAAAAAAAAAAGATTAAAGAGTTAGATAAAAAAAAAAAAAATTAAAAAGAAACTTGTAAAAGTATTACATAACAATCAGATTCCCAGAGAACAGCTTGTTTACATAGATTTAGCGTAATTGTTGCTAGATGTCATGTGTGCTTTTAGTTTATCAGGTCTTTTAATCTGGCCCTCTGCAAATGTGGGCTGCAGCTTTGCGTGCAAACCAGGCAACCAGAGGAAGAACAACACTGATTGCCATCCTGCTGACTTCCACAAAAGTCTGGGTTTCTTTCCTATAATGAACAATTTTAAATCTGAAATTAATTTGAATGAAGATGATGTTGGAAGTCCTAAATGGGCTAATAAATGGGCTTTTAGTTCATATCTGTCACGGTGCACACAGCAGGGAGGAACAAGGACACGCAGACGAGGACGTAAACTCAAATAATAGTCTTTAATAAGACATCAGGGCCAGACAAGGCAGGACAAGGTAAGGCTGACAGACAGGAAACACCGGGAGTAACGAGTAGACCAGACGACATCAAAGTGAACAGACAGGACTATAAATACACAGGTTAATCATAGATAATCACATGAACACACCTGGACACGAATTAACTAATAATCACATCTGACGAGGACAGGAAACAAACCAAATATGGACACAAGAGGCAGGAACACATGACACACACGACAGAGGACTGACATTACTCCCCCCTCCAGGAAGGCGTGACCCACGCCGTAACAGTTCCACCGGGAAGGGGGGTGGGCGCTCTGGAGGCCCCTCAGGACAGACATGGACAGGAACACAGGACGGGGACCTCCAGAGCGGAACAGATAACGGAGACCATGGCGGAGCTGGGAGCTCTGGAGGCCATGGCGGTGCAGGGAGCTCAGGAGGCCATGGCAGGTGGTCTTCATGGCCGTGGCCTCGTCCCTCGGCCTGGCCACTCCAGCCGGAACCCTTCTACCCCCCAAAAAAAAAATTCCCTGGGGAAGTTAGGGGTATCAGGAGCCCTCAAGGGCAATACAGACAGGACAGTACATGACAGGACAGGACAGCCCTCCGGGGCCAGACAGACAGGGCAAGACATCCCACAGGAAGCCCTCCTGGGCGAGCTAGGAAGCTGAGGCTTCCTCTGGGCATGACGAGGAGTCAGGGGCCCTCACAGGGTCCCTTAGCAACTGCTTCCACTTCTGCGACAGGGGGGCAGGCGGCTGGAATGGCCTCCGCAGCCACAACAAGAGGAGCCGCCTGCCCCAGACGAGTCTCCGCGGACAAGACATGACTGGATTAAAATGTTCCTGTGGGCACAACAAGACACAAACACGGCTCTCCTGGCCATGACGTGTGGACTGGATCCACGGGGCTAGGGTTAGCGGCGGCCGGCGGGCATGAGTCAGCGGCGATCCGGCGGGCTTGAGTCAGCGGCGATCCGGCGGGCTTGAGTCAGCGGCGATCCGGCGGGCTTGAGTCAGAGGCGGGCCGGCGGGCATTGAGTCTGAGGCAAGCCGGTGGGCATTGAGTCAGCGGCAGGCCGGTGGCGTGATCTCCCGCGAATGGCGGGCCTGGGGGGAGCGGCAACCCGAGAACTAGAGAACCAGCCGGCGGGCTTGGGATAGCCACAGCCGGTGGCGGATATCTCCCGCGATCGGCGGGCATGAGGGCTCGCGGCCAGCGGACTCGCTTGCTGCGAGAGACAAAGCATTGGAACAAATAAAAACTAGAAAAAACGAACAAAACAAAACGAGGTGAAGGGAAGGGGCACCGCTTACGGTTAGGTCTGGTCTTCTGTCACGGTGCACACAGCAGGGAGGAACAAGGACACGCAGATGAGGACGTAAACTCAAATAATAGTCTTTAATAAGACATCAGGGCCAGACAAGGCAGGACAAGGTAAGGCTGACAGACAGGAAACACCGGGAGTAACAAGTAGACCAGACGACATCAAAGTGAACAGACAGGACTATAAATACACAGGTTAATCATAGATAATCACATGAACACACCTGGACACGAATTAACTAATAATCACATCTGACGAGGACAGGAAACAAACCAAATATGGACACAAGAGGCAGGAACACATGACACACACGACAGAGGACTGACAATATCTGTTTGCTTTGCAACCATCTATATGCTAGTATACTCCTAAACATTGGCAAAATTAATCTTTATCAGATATACAAATTGCATAGTATTTCTCTTCCAGAAAAAGGACAGAAAATATTAATGACTCATCCTGCCGTCCTATCATATGCACATTTTGACCAATCAAATGGTCTTTGGAATGAACATGTCTCTCTTTCTAATACTACTGGCCTTCAACAATGGCAAGTAGCAAATCTTACTCTTTAGGCAGGCATTGATGAGGTATTTTATAGTCTTTTTCTGTACATTTAACTTCTATAAATTAACATTATTCTTATCATATATGAGCATTCAAGTGAACTCAGTGAATTTAAGAATGTACGTCTTCAAGCTATTCAAAAGGTGAAGATCAACGAGATAAACTGGATAAACAGAATTTCCTTGTGAAAGGCACTGATGAGAGTCTGTAGAAACAGTGTTCCCCCCGCATCTTTGACTGGCATCATCTAGAGCAGTGACGTCCATGTGAGTCATACTGAGACTCTGATAACATCCTGCAGCTCTCAGTATCAGTTCCATGCAGCATCAAGTTCTTGAGTACCTTTCCATGAAGATTCTGTTTTCTCAGGCTGATATGAGATAAGAGATAATCAGCATCTTTATTAAGCTGTTGCAGTTCAAACGGATGGAAATCTGCATCATTGAGCTTGAATTTTTGGTGCATGAATTCAAGTATTCAATTGGATTCAACACTTCCCAAAACCCCCCCAAATTCAAGTTCAACCACAACCCTCAAAAACAACCACTGTCCTACTTAGGCTCTCCTAAGAGGCTCCTCTAATCCACTCTGATCACCTGAGCCCAACTGAATGCCACATTTTTACCTAAACACACCTGACTATTTCCCATGCACAAGCCTCCTCCATGTTTCCCTCATCGTTTGCTTCCATTGTTCATATAGTTTTTCCCCAAACAGGAATCTGACCCAGCTGAGACACTGTGGATTTGGCATTGATTTAGATATTTTGTCCTTGAAGCCAACACTCACCTAGGGGCAAGCAAGGAAGGGCCTGTCTGGAGCGACCAGCCTCCATTAGTTGATCTGGCTCAACTAGTTGCAGATGAGGGACAGACTGGGCCTGAGGTGCTGTCAGAACCCATGTGTTAGCTAAACGAGTCTGGCTTTTAACCCATCTGCTGAAATGACTGGGCATGTCCCTCAACGCGGGTGTGGTGTTTTGGGGCCAACATGTTGCCGCCACCTGGCCCTCCTTCTTAATCCATACAATCACACACACAAACAAGTGAATGCAAACACGTTTTCTTTTCTATTTTCACTTTTCTTTTAGAATAAATCAATAATGTATGTCTGTGAATTTTAATGCATTGGGCAATTAAAGAGTATTTTCATTTTCACTGTAAAAGACTGCAAAAAAAAAATGCTAAGGTAAAAACCTGTTAATTGGTTAACGTTAAGTTCCCTTACTGGTGAAAAAATGGAATAGATAACAGTGAAAAACAGCAAATTGACACACATTTTCTGTGACAACTAGACATTTGATGGTTTTTTACTGAAAGAAATGTTAGGGTTTTTTTTTTCTTATCAGGATTTTATGTTACATCATATGTTGTTATAGTAACATTTATTGAATTATTTTAGTGTCATGTGTCCTACCGTGATGGTGTTTTATATTTGTGACCCTGGACCACAAAACCATTCATAAGTAGCACGGTTATATTTGTAGCAATAGCCAACAATACATTGTATGAGTCAAAATTATCGGGGTTTTTTTTTTTTTTTTTTTGCTTTTATACCAAAAATCATTAGGATATTAAGTAAAGATCATGTTCCATGAAGATATTTTGTAAATTTACTAACGTAAATATATCAAAACTAAATTTTTGAGTAGTAATATGCATTGCTAAGGACTTCATTTGGACAACTTTAAAGGCAATTTTCCCCAATATTTTGATTGTTTTGTACCCTCAGATTCCAGATTTTCAAGCAGTTGTATCTCAAAATATTCTCCCATCCTAACAAACCATACATCAATGGAAAGCTTATTTATTCAGCTTTCAGATGATGTATAAATCTCAATTTAAAAAAAAATTGACCCTTATTACTGGTTGTGGTCCTGGGTCGCAATTTAAGTTAAATCTGTAAGACATAAATGTTACCATATTTTTCATGGTAAAGTTTTTTTGTAACCTGTAAATTTCACAGTTTTTATTGCCTATAATTAATGGAAAAGAACAATAAGAATTGTCTTGAAACATTTTGTTTTCATCTAATACTGGCTGCCACTGACAGCTGGCCTTGTATTTTTTGATGCAGAAAAATGCTAAAAGGTTTTCAGTGTCCTGTGGCTGAATGTTAATTAAAATTCTCACAGTATAATAATCTTATAATTATCTCTTCTACGGGGCCCTTGCTCATTTGAGCAGTTAGTGTAAATCCCACCACTGTAAACACGATCTTAATTTTCCTCCCAAAGGATTTCCTCTTTGGCTCAAGTGCAGCTATATCATGTAGGATCCAAGAAAATGAATGAAGCCCCCTGGCATTAAATCTAGTTTATGAACAGTGTCTCATTTCAATTTTAAAAAAAAAGTATTCAGAGTTACAACACCAAATGCGCTCTGTCACTTTTTCTCTTAATAACAGACAGATGGGAAATTCCTTCCACCGGACACTCAGTAGAACTGATTGTCAGCAAATAAACCTATTATGTGGTTTTTATTACATTAAGTTATTTTTTTAAATATATTTTCAGTGCTAAAACTGTCACCCTATGATATGTAGAATGAAATTAGCATGCTTCCCACAAAAAAAAAAAAAAACTGTTAGCTATGCTCAGTTCTGATCTAGAATAGCATTGCTCTGCCATCTTTGTCAGCCTCCAGTGCTGAACCAGGCTTTCCGATGGACTCTTGGGGTCCGCAGTTTATTTTTCCGCACAAAGGTCGAGAAAAGCCTGTAGTCCAACAGGCTAACTGCCAACAGGAGCTCCTGCAGGACTACTGTATTTTCCACCCCAACTGGAGCACCATCACCAGGGCCCTGGCCCTCACCAACCCTGACATCTGTGTCCCTGCTGCTGCAGAGTTGCGGTTCCTGCATCTACATGTGGACGTGCAGTAAATGATGGGTTTGTGAAGAGCCGTGGCAGTGACGGATGGTATATGGCTACCCAAGCTCACATAATTACAGGACCAAACCGAGGCTCCGGGGCCCCGCCTGGCTTTCTGGGAAATTGAAGCGCAGATGGAGCTGTAGAAGAAACACCAGGAAAAAAGTGGCATGTGTAGCCCCAATCTACTGCCATTTGGAATGGTGCGTGCACCATGTGCACAGAACAGCCATTTTAAGATCATATTGAGTTAGCGTTTATGGAATTTGAAGAAGTCCTTCCCTCTTCTGATTCACGCAAGTGCTGAGTTGTTGCCATCAGGTCCAGGAGCCTCAGGGCAAGATAATCCTGCATAAAAGTTTCAATCAATGACATAGATGGGTATAAGTAAAACTTTTTCAAAAATCATAGTCATCTTTGAGCATGCAAGGGATGTTTTTTGATCCCTCTGAATGTCTGACAGGTTTCGTTATATTGATTTCTTTTGTGATGTCATGGGTAATGAGCGCACTGTTCACCACTTGCCTCAAATTAGCAGCGCGTGCTCCCTCAACCTACAAACATCCTTCATCCCAGCTGATGTTCAATTTGTATTCCATTTTTCCAACATCTCAAGAATACAAATGAACACTTCTTTCTAATGCGCAAGGTGAGGCTTTCCAGAGGAGCCTGCATCATTATAGAGAAGGGAAAGTTGCAGAGAATTCTATTCCTATTATGCGCTGATAATAATTCAATGTTTCAAACATGAGATCTCCTTAAAAAGTCACCTAAGTGTCTGAGTTCTAAAGATTGGAACAAAGGGAAGAATGTGGCAGCCCTGCGACTTGACACTGCACCCGACTGGCTCCAGTGCGTCATGTGCTTAAAAGGGGATTAGAGATAGAGACTGAACTTGCTGTCTGCAGCACGGCAGACTGCTGGCATATAGACACTTTTTGTTTGTAATTCATCCACTTAGTTTTAAAGGATAATTGGAGAATCCTTAAACACTGCTGCATCCTTAACTTTCACTAAATAAAAAAAATAGAACAATAATGTTAGTTATTTCCATTTGCTGTTATTAACTTAACAGTCCTTTTTCATCTTTATTAAAGACAAACATATACTTCATAGGCATTGCTGTTAAAATGGTGAGAGGGTGTAAGGGGTGCCACTTTTTAATCAAGTTGTTGTGTATGCATGGTGAAAGGAGACTAGTTCCTAATTAAATTTATTTCATGATGAAATTAGAAGACAGCATCTATAACAAAGGGCCATACACAATCTTTTACTAAACAGAACAAACTTGAGCATTATTATTAGTTTGTTTTATTTATTTATTTATTCACATTTTAACCATCAAAAAAGGTTGGTCTCTTCATTGACAATTTTCTGAAACTCAGATGGCATGATTTGAATTCATAACTTCATGGGACAAATCATTTATCATTTTATTTGAAAGGCCATTTCTATTTTCCTAAGCCATCTCAGACCTGTCCTTAATATAAAATTTTCCACCTGTCCTTAATATAAACGCATTTTCCTAAATATATCAATACGTAGATTAAGGGTGTGTCATCATTCGTTTCAAGAAAAAGAGTCAGTGGCTAGATTGCATCTTCTGCCCTTTACTGCATGATTCTTCACATTTGGCAACAACACATATAGCAAAACCTCTGCTGAAGCTTTTTTGTTCCTTCTCAGTCATATGTGTGATTTAAACGCAGCAATGGTTTATGATTCCCTACTAATTACAATGCATTCCTCTGGCCCTTTAGCCACCTGGAAAAGTGTGATTTTTTCCCCCCTCTATATAGTGTCCTACACACTTTGGTAGATATGTGGAAAATAAACAGTTTATCCTTTTTATCTTTCATTCAAAAAATTCACAAAATTCCAACCTATCATTTCAATTGAAAGTGGGGAGAAAATCTAGAAATAAATGCTTTCTTAGTTCAGGGCCACAATTATTGCACCCAATTATTGCAACGTCATCATAACAGCTCGTTTTCTCCTTTCTGAAGAGTTTGGAGAAAAAGAGTCAGACCATTTTCTTCATGAATCTCTCCAGATCCTAGATTGCATGTTAATATCTTCTGTTCACCTCCCTTTACTGCAGGGAATGATGGCCATAGCAGAAGCTTGGTTTTTCACATTTTTGTGTTGTTTTTGAGGTTTGTATTTGGCGGTTGGAAACAACACATATAGATTTCTAACAAAACTTATTGATTTTTTTATCTGTTTGTATTTGATAGAATCTGCTGTCTAAAACAAAGCTCCAGCAGAAATTTTAAAAATACAGCAGTATATTTCATTTCATGGGGTACTTTTTATCCCTGTGTGCACCAAACCCATCTTAGTGTTTCTGCTAAAAAGCCATTTTTTAGTTTCATCTATAGAAGCCAGTCATTTGAATTAGTCGTGGAACTGAATACTGGAGATTATTTTTGGATGAGTGAGGAGAATTTTTCTGAAACCCTCCCCCATGTGGTGATAGGTGCTGTTTGTCAATTTTATTTTTGTGCCCCCGAGACTCAACTTTTTTCTACAATTTAGCTGTGTTCCTTGGCCATTTCCACAAATAGACATGAAAACAATGGTCTATTGCCCTGATAAATTAGAGCTCTTTTCTTCCCTACTAATTACAATGTTTTTTCTCATTGTGATGGATGATTAAGGGAATTTGGCCTTTGTGTTCCATATTTATAATCTGTGCAGATCTCAAGTAACTGCTAAAAAAATGTAAAATAGAATATACCAGAGATATTTTACCTATGGCCAATAATTGTGGCCAAAGTGAAAAACATTTATTTCATCATGATTTTCTCCCCACTTTCAATTTTTTCCAATGATAGGTTAGAATTTTGTGAATTTTTCGAGTGAAAGATCAAAAGGATAAACTCAGATTTATTTTAGACACCTTTTCTCACATTTATCTCAAAATATATATATATTTTTTGTAGAAAATGAATACATTATGCATAATTATACAAGGTGCTTCTTTGGATTAAAAATCATGCAGGGTGAATATAGCTAAAGTGGGACAGTTAAGCTTAATTATCTTTATCATTTGTGTTTTGTGTGTATTTTCTACCATTAAGTTCATCCTAGATGACACAAAAGCTCTGACATCATTCTTTAGTTCTTCTTTAGCTCTGACATCATTTCAGTGGGTGTGTCATACACTGAAATAAATACATACATACATACATAAATGCATACAAATATGCATATGTTAACTTAAAAAAAATAATGCTACCAGCTGCAAAGCATTTTTGAGTTTTCTCCACATCAGTAGTTGTAGTTGTGCCCATTAATTTTTGACAGTTATACTGGTTGTTCATCCAAACTCATATTTTAAGTTAAATCAACCTTCCTTAGCAAGTACATTAAGTATTTAGTGAAAGTTAAATAGGGGGTTGAACAAACTACTATTATAACTTTAAGGAAACAATTCTCCACAATTGTTTGAAGTAGTTAAAATGTGATCACTTTGCAAAAATATGTAAAATACGTAAAATATCCATACAACAGTGACCTCAAATTATACTGTTTATTTTTTGGTCATGACATGATCTTACAATACAAATTTTTCATGGTAACAAACATGTTTGAATAATGAACAATATAAACTATACAACAGACATACAGACATACATACTGGAAAAAAACATTAAAATATTGCAGATTATTCAGGTTGCTTGAACACAATGAGGGTGATAAAGAGGTTGAATGAGGACATCTGCACAGCAGAGGTCATACTGGTCATCTCATTTGCACACTATAATTTACATACTGGCGAAAAGTGTCTGATAAGAAAATGGGCTCTGATCCGAAGTAAAATCCACATTAATATTACTGTCTTGAAAAAAAACGAACACATTAAAAAACAAATTGCACCAGATAATACTAATCCAGGAATAAGAAATAATGATCTCTCGTCTCTGTTTGGCTCATCGCAATAATTTCAGCAGCTTCTCAAATTAAATTCTTTATAAGCTATAACCATGTATAACTAATAGAAGGTAACTATTGTGTTATGTGCAATGTGAACACTAAAGGAATAGTTCACCCAAAAATTACTATTTACTGAAAATGTGCTCACCCCTTGGGCATCCAAGATGTAGGCGAGTTTGTTTCTTTGATTTGGAGAAATTTAGCATTAAAGGGTTAGTTCAACCAAAAATGAAAATTAGCCTGTGTTTTACTCACCCTCAAAGCATCCTAGGTGTATATGACTTTCTTATTTCAGATGAATCCAATCGGAGAAAAATTGTCCTGGCCCCTCCAAGCCTTACAATGGGGTAAGCGGGTGCTAACCCTTTAAATCACTTACTCATCAATGGATGCTCTGTAGTGAATGGGTGCCAGCAAAGTGAGTGAATTTTCAGCAGTTTTTCATTTTTAGATGAACTATTCCTTTAAAGAACAACTTGCAACTACACAGATGCAACTTTAAAAAGCTTAAATAGTCAAAAACATATCTGGCATTGTCCCATGTTCCACAAGCAGAACTACAGGAAAAACTTGTTGCAGTAGTAGTAGTTCATGCAAAATAGGTATATTTGTGACGTTTTTACCACTTTTGTTGAAATATGATACTTCAAATTGTGTCATAACTAAAGAAGAGTACTTGAACTTAATGCTGGTTTTCTTATTGATTATTTTGTTGATAATTATTGATTATTTTATTATTGATGTATTTGTTGATCTTCCCATCCAATCTTTATGTAAAACAACAGGTCTGTTTTGGCAAAAAAAAAATTCAGCTGAAAATATTTACCTTTTAATAGTAGTAGTAGTATTTTTAAAATTCTCAAATGACAGTTTCCGGGTCCTTAAATATATTTTTATACATGCAGATCTGCAAATGGATGCATGCCATGTAAGGTTGTGTGCGGAGTCGGACAGGTGCTAATGCATAGACCATAACAGCTTGTTGATTGCACTGCAAATCATGAATCTGTTGGATGAGGCTGAATCTCATTAAATTAATCACAGGCTGGCTCAGGAGGATCAGGCTTCAGAGCTCATCACACTTCACTGACTGACTATTACAGAGGTGTTCACTGTTTCAGGGTCATTGGGTGATTATAGGAACTGTGAGATGAGCGAGATTGAGTTGTCTTGATGGTCGTATACCTTGCATGACAAATAGCTGACAAGGCGTTCTCTCTCTTAAGACACCCTGCTGTGGATATGTCCATACTCAATATCCAGGACTCAAGCTTTAATTAAAAAAAATATGATAAAATTAATCCTAGCTTGTTATACAGTATATTGAAGATCTGCTCTATTATCTGATTAGTTGTTTAGGCTTAATAATAATAATAGTTTAATAATAGTAGTTTTAACAGACACACTTTTTAAGTATCTTAAACTACTATGTACTAGCATGTGACCCTATACCACAAAACCAGTCATAAGGGTCAATTTTTTTAAGATATTTGGCTGAGATACAACTATTCGAAAATCTGGAATCTGAGGGTGCAAAAAAAAAAAAATCGAAATATTGAGAAAATTATTCTAGAACTGGACTTCCTAATGATGTGGATAATTTAGATATTTCATGTGGATAATTCCATGAATGCTACATGCTTTTAATGTCTATTGTAACGTGTCTAAAATATATTTTAAGAACAGTTTTAAGCATATTTCATCCAATCAGATTATAGTTTTCAGTACAGTAAGGTTCCATTAGTTACATTAACTAACAATGAGTAACACATTTGTTACAGTACGTATCAATCTTTGTTAATAAAAAATACATCTGTTCATTGCATATACAAGTCCATATGCAAGTTTTTTCCACTTAAAGTTACACTGAAACAAAAGAGAAAAGTATAAACCGATATGTTTTTCTGTATTTTGACAATTTCAAAAAATTACATATGCATGGATAAACCATTCACAAGATTTATGACTTTCTACTATTAGAAATGTGTTTAATTGCCTAATTTAATGTACGTATGCCTGAAACACACTTTCTGCCTTTCTTAAAACTTTTTGTGACTTTTCACTTCCTAGTCTTTAGTTTTTTTCTCACTTAAAGTAATTTATTTGCTGAAGGCCTGTACAATGAAGAAACTATAATTTTTCCAGCACTGACCTACTAACAACACAACTCTTACTTCTGTGGCTATGCTAACATCCCTTAAATGGAAGGAACAGCGTGGCTCCAAATACATCACATTAGCTATATACTATAACATAACAGTATAGGCTCATTTTAAAAGATGCATTCAGATCTTTCAGTGCAGAGTCAAACTAATGAAGGCCACTTTTTCCCAGAGCCGCAGCTCAGTGTCAGAGACTGTCGGAGTCATATTCTGTCTCTGTGTGTGAGGTATGGAGGCAGACACTCGCACTGGTCCCCTGAGAAACCCCCTGAAAGAGCCAGTAGTCAGAGTCCCACCTGTCAGGGATGAGCTTTGGCATATCCGTGTGTGTGTGTGTGTGTGGTAGCGGATGTTGCGCAGGCTTCAAATTGGTCCCTGTGGTGGGAAGCACTGTGCTTTTCAATATCTTTTCCATGTTATCTACTGCGTGCTACAGCAAGATTTGACTGCCTTCACTCAGTGTACATCAAACTGTGAATGAACAGCGGAAATACTAGAAATACAGTTTGTCCTCTTTTAATAAAATCTACCTGATTATGATACATATATATATATATATATATATATATATACAAATAATAAAAAAATAACATATTTGGGTCAGACTTGACACTCATGTTTTTGTCCTATCTGTTAATTTATTCAAAATGCATTTAGAATCCATTTTATGGTTGTATATTTTCAATTTTTAAATTCAGTATTTTACGGTGTCCTTGTTACACATTACATGTACTTATTATTATAATAAAAATAGATTATGCATAATTACATGCAAGTAACCCTAAGCTAAACCCTAATCCTAACCCTAACCATACAGTAAGTACATGTAGTTAATTAATATCACTCAGTACTTAAACGTATAATTACACTGTAACAAGGACACCTTAAAATAAAGTGTAACCTGAAATTCATTGTCAGGGTGAAGAATTGTTACTTTTTGAAAAAGTTTGAAAATAATGATTAAAACTGTAGAGCCTTAAATTCAAACTTTTTTCAAATAAGTTTTTTTTTAAGAAACATAATGAACCCTACATGACAAAGAGTACATTTCTAAGAACCTTGCACATGTTTCAAACAAGATTTCTGAAAGATTTTTGTTCTTTTTATTATCATTGACACTCTTATGTGGCATTGACCCATTTTCACAAAGCTCTAAGCTTGACCAATATTAATGTGATTTGCTCTCTTTTTGCAATGAAAGTGTTATACTGTAAACGTTTTATTAAACTCACATTAAATAAAAATGTGCAGACCCAATTCTACGTAGTTAATAGATTACGTATCTATTAACTTTGATCTGACCAAATAACATAATCTAAAATGCAAAATATTTTTTTGAATAAAAAAATAAAATAAAATAAATTGGATAAAAACAATAGACACCATTAATTTAAGTTTGCTTGTATTGTTTTTAATGTAAACAGGATAATCCATTGGTGGCTTGTCACATTAAATACAGAAAACCATTTTTGAATGGTTAAATGTTGATGGTTTGTAATATATAGAAACCATAAAAACTTAGATAATAGCAGTTAATTTTAGATTATCATGCCCCTGGCACTACAATACAAAATTATTTGTTAAATAAATACATGATGAAATATTTAATTTAGTTGAAATTGTTATAGATTTTCAGTCTTTACTAATCAGCTTAAAGTGGGTTAAGATGAATTTTAAAATTTAAAAGTGGCCCCGGTCTGGCCCCCCCAGTTGTCCTTGCAGTCCAAAATTAATGATGACTTTAATAGCTAAAAGTGAAAATAAATTTAAATGTAATTGATAATTTTAGCTATAATAACAAAGCTCCCTGTTATTGTCATGGTAAAAGCATTTCATAATCACTGCATTTACAGTCAGAGTGCCCCTTTTGTGTGGAATGTTGGCAGGAGTCTATCAGCTCAGCTGGCTGATATGATACACCACAAAAGTCCAAGAGATCCTCAGACTAAGAATGGTGTGGCTGATGACTAACAGTCCCTCTGACCTTAACACAGATGAAGAGATGTTTGCTTTAAATGGCAGTTTGGTTGTCAGCACCTTCTTACGGTCAATTCCTCGATAGCCGACTAAAAAGAAATAGAGGCTCAATCCATGAAGGTAGAGAAAATAAAGCAATTATGGACTGTTGCTTGTACTTCGGACAGTAGTAATTGAAAATTAGGACTGGCACTTTTGGGAACTGCACTCCAGCTGTACGGACCACAATAGTCTATCATTATCCCAGTCTCTGCCAAGCCACAAACACCAGATCCAGACTTGTCAACGTGCCGTACTGCAGTTTTAAGGGAATTTAAGCAGTGCCTTGAGCGTTTCCCGTTCCTCAGCTGGGTCAAGAGTTTGTCAGCAACCTGAGGACATCACAACATCCAATGATTCAGAGCGTTAAAACGCAAATGTGGATCAATGCAATCAAAACTCTTCGCTGCTTGCTTCACCATAAAAAAGGGTAAAATAAATCAATGTCCTAAATAATGAATAGGTGCATTTTTAGCAGTAGAATTACTGTAGTAGTTTATAATTACTGGGTCATTTCAGCTGGACGGTGCATGGAATAAATCTGTCATACAACACAAACGCTACCAGTAAATCATTTGTTTGCAGATTCTTAAAGAACCTTGCCACAGTCTCAGACATTTAATCATCCTTGATTTAAACTTGATTGTTGCAGTAAGTCTTCCTGAAAAAATAAAAAATATAACTAAATGCAATCAATGGTTTGCTATTTATGTATGGCTTGGAAATTTGATTGTGCTTAAAGTCTTAATGGCCTGTAGCTGAGGTATAATTGCAAATTGCCTGCCAGTATATGCAGTACAATAGTTTTCAGAAATTAAAACAATCAATAAACAAGACTGCAAATAAAAACTGTTACAAGGACAGATAAACCAGCCTACAAAGCAAGCCACCGCCACAATAACCCCAGTCACTTTGAAACATATCATACTACAGTCTTGGCATACACAATGAGCTGAGAAATACAGCAGACGTGTGTATACAAACAGATTATTTGTGCAAAAAAAAATGTGTTGTTCTTTTTCTAAATGGCAATGTTGAGTGCATTTTCTGTTTTTATTTTTATTTTCTAAATATTATTTTAGTTTTTCATGGGAAAGGTGTATGCATTCTATACAGAACTCAGTAAGGATATTATGCATGATGCAAACACATATAATCCAAATAATACATGAATTGCATTGAGGCTAGACAATGATATTTACTATTTTGCTTGCTTTACAATAATGTACGGTACATCAAGAATCCTCATATCCTAGTATAAAGCCTCACGTTAAAATAATAAATGCAGAAATAATTCAAGAAATGTTTTCTAGAAGACTTTCTCCACAATATAATGCACCTTAGTGATATAACTTTGTACAGGTCTCAGTATGTATTATTAGTTTCTTTGTTTCAAGTATGTACTATATACTACATTGTATAACAGACCAAACTCTCTCTCTCTCGCTCTCTCTCTCTCTCTCTCTCTCTCTCTCTCTCTCTCGTCCTCATACCTGTTTCTGAGGCATGTTTCTCTGGACAGTATGGGATTCTGTTAATGCAGAGAAAGAAGTCTCGGCTACAAGAGGTCCTAAGTGCTGACAGCAGCACTGAAAGCCCCTGGAGAGAACTCACTGATCAAATTATTGAGTCCAGAGAGTCCTGCTGGAGTTCAACAATGACTCTTAATGCCTTTTTTTTCTCCACCTAAAGGTTATGGTCAAAGTGGAGTGAAAATTGGAGTTAAACGCAAGACCTAATTTAATCATTATAGACATCCTTTTGATGGATTTGATTTCCATCATATGTATTCTATCATACATGTGACCATGGACCACAAAACCAGTCATAAGTGTAAATTTTTTGACACTGAGATTTATACATCATCTGAAAGCTGAATAAATAAGATGGCCGAGCTGAATTAATGGCCGAGATACAACTATTTCAATAACTGGAATCTGAGGGTGCAAAAAATCTAAATATTGAGAAAATCGCCTTTAAAGTTGTCCAAATTAAGTCCTTAGCAATGCATATTACTAATCAAAAATTAAGTTTTGATATATTTACTGTAGGAAATTTACAAAATATGTTCATGGACCATGATCTTTACTTAATATCCTAATGATTTCTGGCATAAAAGAAAAAAGATAATTCTGACCCATACAATGTATTTCTGGCTATTGCTACAAATACAGCCTAAGACTGGTTTTGTGGTCCAGGGTCACATATATATAATACCTTTATGGTAAATAATTTGGTCCAGGGTCACATACGTATATATAATACCTTTATGGTAAATAATTTATACTGTAAGGTGTATATGTTGTTTTCTCTAGAAGAGAATTTGCAAGGATTTGCAACACTCAAAACTATGTATTATTTAGGATAATATTTGTTTAATCCCTATTTAATCCCCATATATATGTCTGTCCATCCAGAATGTTTAAATAAATAGGTAATAAATGATATATTAACTTTATTAATTGTGGTTTTGAAGATTTATTAATAAAGTGTTTTACAAATTATGTATTTCACTAGCTGCCTGCTTTCCTGCTAGAGGTGTTAAAAAAACATGGGAAAACAACCTAGTTTCCTTCATTCAATTCTCCACAATCAGAAAGGCCCAAAGTGCATCTGAAGTGGTTAAAATGGAATATGATCACAGGACACGGCTAAATGCAGAATGGATTTCTGGCGCTGCAAAAAAAAATCGATCCGTCAGCCAAGAAACGTGTGTATATACATGTTGAAAAATCAATGAGCAAATAAATAAACATAACAGCCAGAGAGCAGACAGACCATCACCTCCAAAAATCTGGAGATGTTTCAGAGAAGCTCAAAGAAAGAAAACAACAGGGGGTCAGTGGATGGAAAAAAGAGATAAACTTAATCTATATCTTTTAAAAAAAAAAAAACAATAAAAGAGAAATTCTTTGAAACAAGCCATCAAAACCTTCTTTGTCAGAGGTGGGCGTTAATATCCAATTTGTATATTGAACTGTAAACTATGGTTTGTTGAGCTGTGTATTTACAGAACAGATTCATTTAAAGTCTGAGTGTGGCTGCGTTGTCCGGCGTTGCTGAATGTCATCGACAAGATGCTATGGATGAGTCAGTCTATTCAGACAATCAGAACTGCAGGATTAGTCGTGAGTTGAAGACTAGTGTCCAAGGAGACTGACAAAACATCAGCGTTCATCTAATCCTATAGTAATGGAGGTTATCAAAGCCACAAGCCCAAAACTACTGAAGACGGCCCCTCAGCTAAAGCCATTTGCATAACATTACGCCTTCCTAACAATGAGCATTATGGCCGTATTGGTTTAAGTTCTCACAAGATCTCGTGGAGCTTTACTAGCATTCACTGGGGAAAAAAGCAGGAAAATGTCAGTACTTGTTGTTTATAAAATTTGGGGATCTCTACAAGTGTATTATGGAAAAGAAATTTGATATTAATATACTTCATGACATCTGATGATTTAAAACCCTTAACCCAAATTCATTTTATTTAATTTTTTGTATTATTATTTTGTCATTTAATTTTAATAGTACAGTTTCATCATTATTATTTAGTTTTAGATTAGTTCAATGCCAAACTACCTATTTAAAATAATTTCATAAAAGTGGTCCCATTGTATATTAGGTGGCCTTAACTACTATGTACTTACATCAAAAAATAAGTACAATGTACTTACTATGTTCATATTGTATTACAAAACACTTTTGCTGCTATTAAGGTGGGATACCGGTAAGGTTAGGAACAGGTTTGGGTTTAAGGGTTGGTTAAGGTGTAAGGAATGTGTCAACAGTGTAATTATAAATGCAATTACAGAAATGAATTAAAGATGTAATTACATGCAGCTTTTAGAATATAAATACAATGTAAAAACACATATGTACACAATAAGTGAATTGTATCAAATGATTAATTTAAATGTAAGTACATAGTAGTTAAGGCCAACTAATATAAAGTGGGATCACAAAAGTAAACTGTTTACTTGAAATTGCACTAAGTATTAATATATATAGCAAAACTGTTACATTAACTTAATCATTTCAGGAAACAAAATCAGCAATTTAATTGTCCTCTTCCTAGACTGTTTTGGCACATCAAACACCCTTTTGAAGAAGATGTGATGTGCAAATATTATATATTAAAGTATAGTATAATATAGGAAATAAAAAATTATAATAATAACTGCACCAAAGTGCAGCTCTGCTGTTTCATATTTTGCTGTTGTAGCTACCAGTCAAGGATTTGTCCAAATCAAGCTTCCTGTATCCGAAAGCGAACATGGCACCCAAAAACAGATAAATGTAGACAATGGTATGTGAGAGGAGCAGCATGTTCCCCCTGCTTTTTATCCATTTTTTTTAAATCTCTGAATTTCTTCCCCGCTTCAAAGACCATACTGTGCACAGTCGGGGGGCTTCAAAGCTTCAAGTCCACAGAATTAGGGGAGAGAAAAGCAGCTTCTGCATTGCTGACGGCTCAGAAATATCACAAGGCAAGCAAGTAGAAAACCTAAATTTTCCTCTCCCTCTTAAGAAGAATGATGTGTTTCACCTGCATCATTTAAACTGAAGATATGGATGTGCTTTTCTCCTCTGGATGAGATTAAAGGTGGACATTTTTGACCGAGCCAGACCAGCTATGGCCTTTGTATGGCGCTTGTTGTGTCCTGTTCGACATTAAGTCAACTCTAGGTATGTTGAGTGAAAATGCTATCTTGTGATACTTCAACAGTCTTTGTCTCATAAAAGAAGTATTGTGCTAAAGCTAATAGAATTAGCATTCAAGGTGTAATGAGTGTTTGGGTTTGTTATTAGGTCGCTGTGAGTGGAACAGAATGCGATAAATTGTATTTAGAGAGCTGGCGAAGGTCTTTGTGTGCAGAGTGTGATGTTTTTACTTCATAATGTTTCCAGATTTTAGAAAAAACGTAAAAGTTCTTAAAGAACTTAAGTTAAATTGCTACTTACCGATCTCTAAGGACTAACTTCAATCTATAAAAGTTGGTGCAGACAATTCCCGACTTTTAAATGCACCACCTACTCAGCTGATTTTTACATTTTCAGACATTATTGGTGTATCTAGCCGAGTTAGGTGGGGACCTGATTGTTCTCTCAGCTTGCATCTGTGCTTTCTCTAAAATAGCTACAGTTTAGTCCCCAGCGCCCTCAGCATTCTCCGAACCCCACCGCTCATAATTATGCATCACTGGTCACATTTGTTGGGGGAAAAATACTGTGACTGATGTAAAATAATTAGTGTGCTGTGAATGGGGCAGCTTGTTGCCAGCGCGGGATCAGTGCTGGCTAATGGGCTGTGAAAGGAGATTGCTACCTAGCTGCGTTGTGCCTTGTGCTGCTAAATAATGCAGTATGTGCATGCACTGTACGATGGGCCGATCATACAGACACGCTCCAGCACCCAATTATATTTTAACTGCCAAGGTGACACACTAGCTAATGCTAATAGTACCTCATTACCTCCCCCCAACACCCCCGCAAAAACTTTTTTTGCATCAAGATTTGGTATAACTGTACTGAATCCTAATCAAGTGAGTTCGTATCAGTTCGAAGACTGGTAGTGTATGAAAAAATAGCTTTTGTGTGTCAGCTGTCAGCATGTTTATGCTTGCGATACACTGTTGACTATTAGAGAAGCAGGAAATATTTTAGATATATGGTAACACTTTGATTCAATGTGTCATTGTTACACGTTACATATACAGTATATTAATAGTAAAATGTAAGTATAATTACAAGCAACTAACATTAAACTAAACATTAACCCTAAAACTATAGTAAGCATGTTTTAATGAATATTACTCAGTACCTTTGTGTAATTACACTTTAACAAGGACACATTCAAATAAAGTGTGATCGCTAACAGCAAGCGATTGTAAATTATAGACTGCAAAATTCAATAAACTCAAGCTGAAATTGTATTCATATAGAAATGTATGTAAATTATCTCTCTTCTACAAAAAGTTATATAAAATATGTTAAAATAAATATGTTAAACACAATTTAATTACATGAAACTTGATAACAAATTGTTGTCATGTTTTAAATGTTATGTGCCCTGCTATTAAGCTACTTGAGCATATTTTCACAATTTCCACTTCTGATAAGTAAACTGACATTCTGCCTACTAGTTGCATGTTAAACTAGTTATTTTTTTCACCTGTGGTCATTCTGTTCACCATCAGCATCCATGCAGATACATCTATTTCCACCGTCATCCTCAAAAACATCTTAGATATTCTATTGTCACAATCATTTATATGCATTGTATGGTTATTTGACATATACTGCTGAACGTATTGCAGTATACATTTCCTCACTAAACACGAAACAGGCGTAAAAAATCTTCTTAACATCTCCCGCAAAAGGGTCTGAAACCGTGTCCTGTCAGAAGAAAAATGGCATCAAAATTTCATAGTCCTGAAAAAAGAAAGAAAAGTAACAGTGCCAAAGGTTATCTGGCAAACAATAGGAAGAAAAGGACACAGGAGTTAAAAATAAAATAACTTTTTTTGTTTTGCCACATGTGTAAAGGAACAATAAACAATATAAAAAAGCAGATTTTGAATAAATACAATTTAAAATATAAGAGAATCTGTTTTCTGCATAATAACAAAAACAATGGTGCCAACTGAAAAATAGAGTCATTTTAAAGTTTCTAATACAGAGGCCTGTTCTCACTTTCAGTATAGATAAAATTTCCAGCTTCATATTTGTGTACACAGCAAATACGTTTAACCCCGGTTTGACACCCCACAACCATCCAATTAAAGCAGTACTTGATGGTCCATTCATCCAAAGGGCTTTATTCACACTTTCAATGATGAGGCTAGTGGTATAGTTCAATCTTGCTGTACGGCTCTCACCACATTACATACACTTAATTTTGCCTGAAATGGTCTTAATTTGTCACAGCAATCACAAATAAATGCTGGAGCATTCCTACTTAGTAATATGAATTACCCATTAACGTTGGAGCTGTAATATGCAGTTAAGTTTAAAATGCTTTTCAAGATCCAATTCTCAAATAACACGCTCTGTCTTTATCACTGATTCAAGACAACACCTGACAAAGTGTCTGTTGTTCACCTTTGATTTTTAAACAGGAATAATTGTTAGAGAATTATTGTATTATATTTTAAACAATAGTTTGGATGTGAATGAAGACGTGCACTTTGCTTAAAACCTAATTAAGTTTTTTTCCTTATATAAAAATACTCCTTTTGGATTTCAAAATATATTTACACCTATTATTAATGTTATAAAATTATATTCTTCCTAATGTGAGTAGAAAACAGATGGCTGCAATTTTCCGTGAATATAAATCCATATGTCTGAAGGAAAACACATCATTTAGGCAATTATTAAACTGTCAAAAATGTCAGATAACTGATAACAAGGATTTTTTTGCAAACACAGTAGACAGTGTAGTAAATGTTTGCCACAAGTATATACCTTGAGAATATATATTTGCTTGTAATTACTGTACTTACTGTGTAATTATAGTGTAATATAAACTGCAATTACAATAGATTATTGTTTTGAACAATAATATAAGCATATCATTTTTTTCATGTAGCCTATCTGTGGAGTCAATGCAGCTGTGTACACTCAGGGTTGACAGAATAATTACATCTATTTAATTAAAATCTAAATTTGCATATATCCACCGGACAGATACAGATGTTCTTCCTTAATTTAGGTTCCTGTAGTATTGCAGACCATAATGTATTTACTAGTACTAGAAGCTGTAATTATATTCCAATATATATTGAAAAATTAAAACTAGTTAAATTGTGATAAAATATGTAATGGACATCTTTCAGTCATTTATGAAGGTGCATCATATTTAAGATTGTTATAAAACGTAATTTAATAAAATTGTTTAATGCATATTGTGGAAACATAAAATATTTATTTAGCAAACCTATTAAATTCTATTAAGATATAAATACAATTCTTTATTCTCTTTTATTTGCTCTATCTATTTACTCACTTAAAGAAGGAATTAATAAATAGGATACTTTTGAGGAATCTCTTTATGTCACCATAGTCACACCCATTTCAAAGAACTCATCTCACTTTTTAATATAATCCAAATAGGACTTTGAGAGGCATCCTGTTTTTGAAAGTATACTTGAGCTTCATATGGTAAAGAAAAGCATTAAAGTTCACTCACATCCTCCAATCACCGTGTTTCTGTTATACTGATCAGGCAGTTCTCAGTCTTGTGTTTCGTCACTGATTCATGACCATCTGCTGTTTTCCTTATTTTTCCTGATAATCAAAAAATTAAAAACCTCAAAAATGAACCGTCGCACAAATCTGTGTTAAGTTGTGCCAAAGCTTATCGAACTGATAATAGCAGGGAGGGGGCTGGCTAAGAAACACACACACAGACACACACACACACACACACACACACACACACACACACACAAACACACACACAGACATAGCAGATTACAGTCAGGGTGACCGGACTCAGGCATTCTAATGGTATTGATTGAAAACAGCAGGGGGTCCAGAGGCTGAGAGCATGAGATATTCACTCACCTGCAGTACAAAGTCACTCTCTCTCTCACTTTCTCCTTTTCTCGTGTACACACACACACACACACGCACACGCACACACAAATCAAATCCCATTTGGGGCTGCTGTTAAACTAGCTCACTAAATTGGCCTGCAGCTCTCGGTCTAATACAGCAATAATGTCATACTGCGCTTGTTTACTCTGAATTTTAATTTTCTGTTTCGTTGCTTCTGGTTATTGATGTTTGCGTTATCACGTTCACTTTAAACTATTGATAAATTGGTGTCTCAGCTTTCATACATATAATTACTTCAGGTAACACGCCGACCAAAAACACTGAACCAGCCTGAACCAGGGACACCGCAGCCAAAGAAAAGAGAGGGAACATCTTGGAGAATTCAAGATTCCCACAGTCAGACATGCTATGATATAAAATGATCAGGCTTCATTAAAAAAAAAAGGATTACAATTAAAAATGACCCTTGAAAAATGGCTTTCTGGCCCCTGATCTTCCAAGGTTGAGTTGCCCTTTTAAATCTTTAATAAATTTAAATCTTTAATAAATCTTTTTTTAGCTGACTAGAGTTCTAGTGAAAATTATTGACATATTTTAATGTGTTTGTAAAGTTTTTTGCTGTTGAACAGATTAATAGGAAATGCAATGATAGAAAACAGTCTTGCTGAAGATTCTCATTTGCCACTCATAATGTTGTTCAAATGACTATCAAAAGTATATTATAGTATTTTTGTATTAAAGACTCAAAAAGCAGACACAATCAATTCACAGTAATTCATTGTTCTTTTATTGATGAATCACAATCTAGTGCAGATAACCATCTATAATCTATACAAGAATCATGTTCAAACAGGCCTCTTACAGTTTGAATGAAATATACTTCTTAAAATTGTATATTTTAAAATTTGCACCTCCATAATGATGTCTCTGTATGAGTAAATGCATTAAAATCTTCATCATCACAGTCATATTCATTTCCAATGCTTCGTTGCGTTTGTGTGATTATATCTATGTTTTAAAATTTGCACCTCCATAATGATGTCTCTGTATGAGTAAATGCATTAAAATCTTCATCATCACAGTCATATTCATTTCCAATGCTTCGTTGCGTTTGTGTGATTATATCTATGTGGAATCTCCCTGGAGTCTTCAGTGAACTGGAATTGCCGGAATTGCTGATGCTACCATTTCATAATGATATTGAGATGATTTGAATGATAGCGGTCACAGGGCACTCGTCTATGAGGATGAAATACTTGAGGTGTATGAGCATGTGCATATTACCAATGATTCAACAGAACCATAATAGATGGGGAAAGAAGATGTCTGAGACTGATTCATCTAAGTTATAAATAAAAATTATCATCTATAAGTACAAAGGTGCTACACATAATGTTTATTAGACAGAGTTGGAGATTTCTAAAATGTGATCACATTTTGTATTTAAATATGTTTTCTCTGTGAAATGAAGATGAATCAGAATTGAACAGAACTTCAAACAATGCAAGCCCATGTTATACACCAAAGAATGAATGAATGAAAATGAATGAATGAATGAATGAATGAATGAATGAATGAATGAATGAATGAATGAACGACCGAACGAACGAATGAATGAATGAACAAATTAATAAGGTTGATGAGGCACTTACAATGGAAGGGCCGGTTTTGGAGGATTTATACGCTGAAATGTGAAGCATATCATTTATTAAAAAGAACTTGCTTTTTTTATTGTATTGGAAAGAAGTCTGCATTATTCACCAAGGTTTCATTTATTTGATTAAAAATGCAGTATAAACTGTGATATTGTAAAATATTATCACAATTTACTGCTTTTGTTTTTATTTATTTTATTTTACTTCTGTGATGCAAATCTAGATTTTCAGCAGTCATAACTCCAGTCTTCAGTGTCACATGATCTTTCAGGAATCATTCTTATATGCTGATTTTCGTCATTTTCGAATGGTAGTGTACATTAATTCTTCTGTCAAAACATGTATTCTCATTATTTTTATATTTGTTTTGTAGTTTTATCTGTAGTTGTCAAATGTGATATAACTTAACACAGGAAAGATTAGTAAGCTATTTTTTTCAAACTAAAGTCATATTACCATATTGTTTGCATCTAGAGGCTATATATTTAAAGAGCGATTATTTTGAAATTTATAGACTGCATCCATTTACTTACATTTTAAGCACAGCACTGTAACCTTGATTTCTGCACTATACATGCAGGTGATGTAAAATGATATTAAATACCAAACTTAGCCTGCTTTTGGCTCAGCGACAGTTAAATCTGCTGTGAATTAGTTGTGTGAATGTGTTTAGTGCTTGTGTTCTTGTTTTTTTTTTTTTTTTTGGTTTGCACTGCAATGCTTTTATGCAGAAGAAAAAAAACAGAAAATAAACCTTTCGCTAGGATGCATGTAGTGTATAGTTTTGCTCCCATGAATTGATCAAACTCTGCATCTGTGCATGGATGTTCATGTTTTCTAGCTTATACATGTGCCACTTGCTTGTAATTTGACATTGTGGATTTGTGTGAGTGAGTGTGCTTCTGAAAGTGCTCATGTGTCCATGTATGTGTACGCTTTGTGTGTGTGTGTATGGGGGAAGGGGGCTTAGTTAGAGCTCCTGGAGGCCTGGCTGGCCAGCTTCAGAAGCTCTGCCTCAGCCCAGCGCAACACAGCAGGGAGTCCTCTACAGAACCCAGGAACAAATGTCACCAGTTCTCAAACCCCCCAACCAACTAGCCTTCCCATCCTCATAGCCGTCAACACACACACAACTGGTCTTATCAGGGCTCAGGGAGCGGGGAGAAACAGAGGCGTTCCACCCTGCAAGAAAAACACATGCAACAGAAGAGAGCATACACTTTTCTTCACAGCTGTTGAGTAGATAATTCTAGATTTCTAATTCAATTTGAAGACGACGAGAGAAGATGCTGCTGTAATGTTTATTGAGGAGTGAATTCTCTCCCCTGTTTTGTTGCCAGCTTGTTATCGGTAAACAAGATGGTGGCAACAGGTACAAAGTGCCGTTCTGCTAAGCTGTTCTCGGTTAGGGATTCTTCAAAATAACCTCGGCCACTGGGGAAAATATGAAGTGAAGGAGAGAGAGGGTCTTGTTTTTCACTTTCAGTGCCTCTTGTTTTATGTCCACGGTGAAAAAAACCCAGCAGCTCTCTGCAGCACGAAGCCAATTAGGTTTTTCGCACAAGAGTGTCTTAATCAGTGGCGTAATTGGAGGCACCCTGCTGAGATTGAGGCTGGGCAGAGAACAAGGTCTAAACCAACATATAATCAGACATATTGAGCTTCAAACTCTTCAGAGTGACAGAAACTGTCATTATGAAGAATTAACTGAGTGTTTGGCTAAACCTGCCGAAACAAAGTTACTTGGCATCATTAAAAAGTATAAGGGATACTTAACAACCAACAGGGCTTTTTTTTCCCGTGGTGCATTTTATTTGAATCAATCCTGGCTATTATATGTGGCATTGAATCAGAATCTGTGAAAAAAATGTTCTTTAAAGTAATTCTGGTCTTCACTATCTTTTCAGACACATCTGAATCTCAAAGACTGAAGTTTTATCAAAGGTTTTCTGTTCATCAGTAAAGTAGTACATTTAAAGCGATCATACATCTCAGGTTATTCCTTAAGCTTTACTGAAGTATTTAATAAAAAATTCATAACACTTTTATGAAAAAAAATAACAGGCTGGACATTTTAATAGCCATTTAGTTTATATCATTCGTTATGAGTAAATGTGGATTATCCAGGTGTTAGGGTTAGGGTTGGGGTTGGGGATAGACCACAACTGATTCATAAATATGTTTCTTTAATCACCAAGATTTGAACTTAATCTGTGTGGATCTAGGTAAATGTGCAGTACTGCTCAAAAGTCTGGAGTCAGTACGACTTCTGTTTTTAAAAGAGAGAATTACAAAATAAAAACAGTTTTATTCAGACTAAATTGATCAGAAGTGACAGTAAAGACATTTATAATGTTGCACAAATAAATGCTGTTCTTTTGCACTTTCTATTAACAAAGCATGCTGAAAAAAGCAGCACAACTGTTTTCAACTTAATAATACGAAATGTTTCTTTAGTGCCAGTCAGCATATCAGAGTGATTTCTGAAGGATCATGTGACACTTAAGACCGGAGAAATGATGCTGAAAATTCAGCTTTGCAATTACAGGAATTAATTACATTTTAAAATGTAATATAATACAAAACACTTCTTTTAAATTGTAAGAATATTTCACTATATTACAGTTTTTACTACTTTTAATTAAATAAATGGTGAGCATAAGATACTTCTTTTAAAAACATCTTACTAACCTCAAACTTTTGAATAGTAGTCTATATAGGTGTTGTGACTGGCCATCAATTTTTAAAAAATGTAATCACTTTTTAATGGTCATGCAGTTTCATAAATAATTTATTCAAAATAAAATCATAATCGTTGAACAAGTATTTTATTTAATTTCTTTGACATAAAAAAATGGACATAAAAACGGCTAAAAATACTTTTAAGTGAAGTATAGCATGCCATACCTCAGGACATGTCAGATTCCCAAATGTATTTTATGTCAGCCACTTATATACCCCTCCGACTGTACTTCTCTGAATGTGGAGTCCATATCTCTGTCACTGTGCACTAATTCAGAATGTTTTCTGCTGTACAGAATCACGAGAAATGCAGTGACAGAAAATAGTTTAGTATAAGAATCTGATGGTATGGAACTGATATTGTAGTTCCAGTATATTGGGATTATAATTGTAAAAACGTGTTTGTATTAAAGACCCAAACACAATTTATTTACAGTAATTCATTGTCCTGTTATTGCTGCATCACAAGCCAGTCAATATGAGACCCTTCTTCAAATCCATCTTATACTGTTTGAACGAAATTAACTAAATGATTTATGTGAAGTTATGTTTTACAAATCTAGCACCCTTCATACTACACAACATCAAAAATAAAGAACACGTTGAATGTTTGTGACATTCTAAAGTTCCAAAACAGTGATCCATTCATACTCCCCAAGACGTCTGTTGATGAAGGGTTAAGATTATCATTGCTATGAGCACCATCATCAGGTTACTGAAGAGGAGAAGGTGGGAAAGGAAGACTTGGGGGTTTTCCCTCCTCCTTTCGCTTGCGGGAGCTTGAACTCTTTTTAAGTCGGCCACCACACCATGGCTAATGGCCCCCGCTGAGCCTGCTGTCTCACTCCCGGCATCAAGCCCATCGTCCCTAAATCAAACCATAGAAAATTGGGCTTAAAATATTGGGGAGAGGCCCCCCAAAAGAGACCCAAAAGCTGCATCTGTCGCCGGCTTACATGAAAGTTGAGCTCACGAGGAGCAGTGGTCACATCGGTCCTCGCTCGCAGTAGATCTAAGATGAAAAAGGTTGAGGCTTGTTCCTCTTTAGCTTTGCTTGTACGGTGTTTTATAGAGCAGGATCTCGTGGACTGTTGGAGAAATAGGTGCCGTTCGATGCGTAGCCTGTTGGATGTGACATGCTAGTGGTCTCAAATGAGCTAAGAAAGGTGAGCATCGTGTTCAAAATTATTCTATTTTGTTGTATGAATTAGAATATCGCTGTCTGGTCTCATTTGACTTGGTTTGAAAAGGTCAGAGGGTGTAAATATCGTGTTTTCTGCTCTATACCTTTGAGCATGTTACAAGCTTCCTCAAAGTTGAAGTGTCAACAAAACAGTCAGCATTTGCAATGCTAACAAGACTACATCATGTATTGTTCCAAAAATTATATGTGCAAGCATTTTTCGGAGCACAGTCAGCTGGTGTGTGTGTGTGTGTGTGTGTGTTTGTGTGTGTGTGTGCCGGCAGAATTATACAGCTGGTGATGCAGAGGTGAGGATTCGGAACAATGCGGCTAGATCAGGACCAGCCTTCCTGCAACACACACACACGCCATGTTCTTTTCCTGAAAATACACATACACACACGTCACACACACAAGCAGCAGTCATTCCGCCAGTGCTGTCTGTATTCTGTCAGTCCGTCTGAAAAATGCATGTGACGCACGGCTGAAAAATTCAGGATATCCCGGCACGATTCCAGTGGGCAGAATGCAAATCATTGTGTTAGGGATGCTGTAAACTTTGAGCTGGAGAATGAAGGAAGCATTGTGCATGTTGCAGAGGGGAGATGGAGGGTGGGGGGCAGACTGACTGATGCAAGTGTGTCTGTCTGTGTGTGCAGGGGGTCATTGAGCTGCCGAGTATCACGGTTTTGTGCAAAAGGTATCATCCTGAACATCAGATGGCAGGTGTGGCGTGAAGACCGTTTCTGATGTGACCTTTGCAGGATCCGTGATTGTCTGTAAGGTGAAACAATAAGGAAGCACCAGGCGATGTCTGCTGAAACCCAACCAGAGACGGTGTCACACAAATCTAAAATTATGTTCGAAAATCCGAACATAATTATAAGCCTTGTAAAAGTATAATTTAAAAAATATATAAGAAAGCGATGGTAATTATCCATGCTGCTGAGAAAGACAGGATAGATGGATTTGTGGAATGGGGGGGGGGGGGGGGGGGGGCTTTTATACAATAATAAAAGATTGGGGGGGGGGGGGTATTTATACAAAGAGTAGGTTTTTCATTGTGTGAAAATATAAACACAGATGAGCTGTGTCTTTGATTTGTTCCTGCTTTTCACTCCACGCAGCAGGGATGCGCAGGCAGACGTGCCCTCTTTGCATTCGATGTAAATAGGTACCGTGGACGCCGCATGATGAGATTATATTCCGCCCGTTTCTCTCTCTTTGCTTTCTTTCTTTCACCCTCCCTCAAAAGGACACATTTTTTCAGCACTATTATGTTTTTTTAAGCTGGCTTTGATTCAGCTTTTTTCAGTGTTTTCCTCTGAATTCATGTGTTGCATGTTTTAGTTTTCTTGCAGATGATTGTGTTTTCAAATCAAGGCGTCTGATAGTTGTTTTTAACCACTATCCAAATAATTCATTTACATTAAACTAACAGAAAATAATTTATCATTTGTAATGGAATTAAATCTTTCAAATAATCTATGAATAGAAGCTGTCTTGCGACATTCACTTTTAATACAATGTTGGTTAAAATTCCAAATTCATGATGTTATAGAAATAATGTTGTGCATGTGGCTATTGTTTTATATATGTATAAGGATATTCTCTATAAATACTAAATTTAGATCAGTTATTTTAATCATTAATATTTCATCCAGCATGATGCAATTCAAGGCCTATTTAATCTTTAGATTCATTATATATAAATCAATATAATCATTATATATAAATATAATTTTTCTGCATCATACGCTGTCTAGTACAAGCCTAAACTCATGGGCATCATAACACACCAGCAGCAGCCATTTCTGTATCATGAGGCTGAAGCCACCAGGACGATAGAATTAGACGTCTCTGTCTCTACCATCTACAAATCTACATCATGACTGAATCCTCTATTTGTCTAAAACAAACTGCACAGTCACTTCTTTATATTCTGATACGTCTTCAAAGACGTATTCCCCCCCTTTCTAACTTCTGCAAACAAAGAAAGGATAAAAGGCTGATCTCGGCATAAGCAAGAGCAGGAAGAAAAGAGAAAATTGATGGAGATGTGTTCAGCGCTCTGATGTGTATTATACGGTTTTTAGGTGGTGTTTATTGATGTCATTACACTCTTCATCTTTTAACAGTTCTTTGATTTGTTTTGCTTTTGCTTCAGGGGAGATTAATAGAAAATGAAAACAGTCAGTACTAATAAATGTTGGTGAGAAACAGCAAAAACAATTGACAGCATCATCCTTATTATCATCATCGACAACATTAATAATAACAGCAATAATAGCAGGTTATTAAAATAGGTGAAATTTTACAGCAATTCTGTATTGTTTGAAATAATTATGTATGTGTTGCTTGGCAATCTTTTAAAATATTAAACAGTGATAATACGCAGGAACAAATATTTATTTGAACAAATATTAAACTGGAATTTAAGCATCACGTTATTGTTGTTGTTGTTATTATTTTACATTAACCAAGGCTTAATTTTCCATAGACATTTGTCACTAACCACAGCCAAATTAGCAACATTGTAAGAATCTCATAATAATAATAATAATAATAAAGATGCTGACACAGAGAGTAAAACACAAAAGCAAAATTAAGACTGAATTATTCTATATTAAGAATGAATCAAATGCCTCTTCTTATAATAATAATAATAATAATAATAATAATTTTATTATAAATATAATTAAAAAAAAACAAGTAAACAATTGGACTATAATAATAATTCTAATAGTGAAGACTTTCTTCTCTCGCTTGCTTTAACTCATTTTTGCTTTCCTTTTCAACATTTTCACATTTTTCATGCAGAGGTATTTATTAAGTGCCCGGCTAAAATTCTGCAAGTTCTAATGCTGTGTTCACGAGGAGCTTTCCATTTTAAAATCACAATGCACTATACACCGCATTGATCTGGGGATCCCGAACTTTATTCGGTATTAGAGATTTCAATAGCACCAGTTGGAATAAAAGTGGAGGCTTGAATGTAATGGGGGTGGCAAAGCAAGTCTTTAGTCTGTGTTTTTGAACCTTACAATGAACCAGAACACAAAAGGGGCTGGTCCGCACACAGATATTGTTGCCTGTGCAACCTTACAAAGCGGAGAGCCTTTGAAGAGAATTTTGAGTCGGCGCACTGAAAAGAAGCTTTGTATTTGTTTATGTGCATGAGAATACACTGAGATGTCTGAGGCTAGTTGGATATTTGGAGTTCTGTGATTTAACAGTTAAACAGCAATGCCTATTAAGATGAAAAAGTTATAGAGCGTTGCAATTTAATCAGGACTGAGGGAGACTTTAATGCTGTTTGTTGGTGCTATTTGTTTGTATGTTTGCATTTAAATAAAATGAAGATTGTATTTTTTAATAAATAAAAAGACTGATGTTAGTGAGCTTGTATTTTTTTTCTTTTTACTGTGACTGTTTCACTGACTGTTGCTAATTTGCTGGAAGAATTTATGTAAATGCTTTCAAATTCTGAAATGTATATTCATTGTTTGAGCATCACATATGGTATTTTGCAGTTAAAATGATCTGACAAGCGTAGTAGATGGGTCAGTGTTTTTATTTGACCTTTCACCACAAAGAATATTGCAGAGATTGTTTTAGATTCCTCTTAAATTCAATTCTTAAATATTAAACATGTTTCCTAGATGCTGTTTTTAATATAAATATTATTTTCTTTCATTTGTTTTCTATAAAAAGGTTTTATTATTTAAAAAAATACTTTCCTTTAAATGATGGTATATAAATATTTCTAAAGACAATATTGTCAGCTGTTTATTCAGGACAATTCCTCCACAAATTATACAATATATAAAAAAATGTTTCAGAATAATAATGGTGATTTAAAATAGATGTGGTATGTGATATGTGATATGTATAATGCCTTTTTCATGTTTAATGCTCCTTCCAAACTGGGCAAACCAACAAATATTGCCGAACATAATAAAAGGCTACCAGAAAATAATTTAAATTCATGTTTCTTCTTTTGGTAGCATTTCTATTAGTTTATTTTGCTATTTATTCAGTCTATTTATTACAATTACTGATTTCATCTTTTCAGTCCTGAATTATAAAAATCTGGTCCTAGTTGTCTAATTTGCAGAATTTATTCTTTCTACAACAATAATACAAAATATTTATTGTGGTTTCATAATTCTTAACAACTCTAAATTGAAAGTAGCCATGAAGAATTATACAATAAAATAAAATGATCAAACCTATGTTTATAAATCTGCTTTTACATGGAAAGTTCATCATTCATCAAATCATACAACCAATTAAAATTATTTGTAAGGCACAAGAATATATATGTGACACTAATAAATCATTTAAAGTTTATAAGTTTCATAATTAACACAAGTAAATAAAAATGCTATTGTCTCAACAAGATGTTTCCTCATCTAATGTGCTGTTGTAAACATTGTTACCAGTGGTGAGCACTTTAACATCACTGTTGTGTTAATAATGTCATTAAAGTACCACAATTATATTTATTTATCTAAAAGCAAACTTTTGTCACATGAGTGACTGCAAAGACTTTTTTCTTCTCTTCCATGTCGGTACCGTGGACCCATGCAGGATGTGGCTGGCTTCTGCCCAGCATTACTGTGACAGCCAGGATGTCGGTTCAGGACCTTCGGTGAAGTCGGGGTCATGGTAAACAATCATGCCAGCACACAAGTGGGTTTTAGCGCGCCCCTTTCATTCACGTGCAGAGAAAGGTGCCCCTCCCCTCAGCACACAGCTTCAATTCCTCCGGCTTCCCGAGGGAAAATACTGCCTTTCTCTAAATAAACCCACTATATCTCTCTCTCTTTCACCCTCTCTCTCTCTCTCACACACACACACACACACACTCCAGTAGGAGAGCAAAGCTTCACGGGACTTGACCTCGGATCTCCTTTAGGTAAACCGGCACTCCTGGCTATGCGCAAGACCTGTGACTTCTTTTCTCAGCTTGATCCTACTGGGAGAAGGCAGGAGATGCATATGTAATCCTGATGTGTGAAAGAGAAAGACTGAGGGAGTTCTTTTGTTCTTTTTTTTTTCCTGGACCTTATTTATTGCATGCTGATTTTACTATGTAAAGGAGCAAAGTGCAAAGTTGTCTCTTTTTTAAAACATGTATTAACAGAATAAAGTCAATCCCTCTGATGGAAGCTGAGCAAGGGTTACATATGATTCAAGCTGGCTTATAAACAATAATAACTCATTTATGATATGTATATATCAACAGCCTCTTTCACTACGCTTACATCATGTGGAGACAGCATGAAGGAAGACATGCTATGTTACATGTTTTTATGTGAAGAAGTGAATATTATAATCATAATATACATCAAATGTATGTTGAATTAATATAATATAATATATACTAACTTTATATAATTAGTCGTGACTCGTGACTATGATCAAGTAAATACAAACAGTGCATCTGTGCATGCAAAAAAAATATATTGTTAGTTCAGTATGAACAAATAACCAGCATATCTTATTTCTGTTGAGGAAAAAATAAATAAATGGAAACAATGCATTGAAACAATTGCTCATGCATTATTTTAAATTTAGAGGGAAAAAAGCATAAATATAGGCTATTCTACTCTCAGTTATGGGTGTAGCAGATAATTTCAAATATTTTGTATTTTTTTAAGAATAGTTTTATTTCCACAATTTAATCAATGAATAGTGCCATATTTAATTGCAAGTTTTAAACAGACTTCAGTATGTAAAAATGCAAAGCAAAGAAGGTGACATTCAATGTTTAATAAAATAAAAAAATGAACTGCAATTAATAAACATTGTAAAATGTAAAATGCATTAAAAATACAGTTTATGGAATGAAACGAACATTTTATGTTGATGGGGTCAGTGTTTATTTAATATTAAAAGCTAAATGCAACTATTGAATGACGTGAATAAGAGGTGAATTCTAGCGTTTATTCAGTCATGTTATTTTGAATCCAGTTGATATGCAAATATTGGACTAATATGAGATGTTTTGTTTACCTCAGCTTTGTTTATCTGTTCTGCTTTTAATATCATTAGACTAAAGGAAAACCATCAGGCCGGTCAACGTAAACTTTAGTACTTAGAAATAAAGTATAACAGACTTTAGGGGTCATCCCTTCATCTCACATATCTTGATTGCTGTTCATATGTATTACATAATTGTCTGTTGTTAAATTTTTAAGAGTTTGATCAGCTGAATACAGCGGTCCATACAAGGGTAGATCAATGACCAATGTTGTCATAAGGTATACAAAAGACCAAAATGCCTTCAAAATGTTTTATTGTTACAATTAAAGATGATTTATTAAACCATATATGGTTAAAGTGTGTTTTGGCACTGTTGTGTCTCCTCAGCCCCTCCTCTCTCTATTTTCCATGGGAACTCAGGGAAGAGTTGAAGAACCAGTCTGAACATGATAGCTTCACCATGGAGGCACACACTCACAACACCAATTGTGTTTTGGATACATGCAAAATACGCACGTTAAAGGACATTTATTAAATATGCATCGTCATTTCAGGGGTTTAAAAGTCATACATTGGATATTTGCTTTTGTGAACCCCTCTGCAGCAGGCAAAAAATGTCCTCAGAGCTTTTCTAGTTTTAAATAATGGTAAATACAGTATACTGTTAAACAGATTGTCATTTT
Source organism: Schizothorax lantsangensis (assembly GCA_027422415.1). Lineage (NCBI taxonomy): Eukaryota > Metazoa > Chordata > Actinopteri > Cypriniformes > Cyprinidae > Schizothorax > Schizothorax lantsangensis. The sequence continues at coordinate 12,361,445 of CM049850.1, read as the reverse complement.
AGCATGTATCAGTAAAATGTCTCAGCAGTTTGATCCAGTAGTTTTCCGATCCTCGCTGCATTGTTCTACAGAGGAGAGGGATGGAAAAACTTCCTCCGCCTCTAAACCCTAAACACCGAGCCCATATTAGCTCCCGTTTGCCAGGAAGGTTTACAAACATTTATTTCCACAAAGAAATTGCAATTTTTATTCATGATTTAAGTCTGGTTATCTTGTGGCGTTGCTTCTCGTCAATACTACACACACACTCTTTATTGCGATAGTCATAAAACTTAATGAATAGGTGCGCCCCCTCGCCGCACCACAGCCGTGCAGTTCTGGTATTCCTACGCACGAATCCATATTTTCACATAACGTTACTCCCTAAATTATCTCACATTTCGGTCGTTTAGCTCTCAGCCATCTTTAACACTAGTGAATTTTATATCTGTTAAATCCTTGTTGAGTACGGAAACCGCATTTGGTTTAATTTCTATAAAGATCCAGCGGCACGGGATCTAGTTTTCCGGAAGGCGGCAGGATATGGCATGGGTAGGAGTTTTTATAATGGCTCGCGCACATATGGAGTGACGCCATCTTTCCCAGTGTGCTGCTGCTGCGCGAGCGCGGAGTCCTCGCGCACACATTCATTCTCAGCAGGAGCTGTCGCGCGCCGTGGGTTTTTTCCTCACATTTTCTCAACGGATTGTCGCCTTTATTCGTGTTTAAGTACTGAAAAGCGAAAACGGAATATACAGCTTTTGACTCAGGTGAGTGTTTTCGCCGATAAAATGTGTGGTTCGTTATCGCATGGAATGTTAGGAGGGAATGTCTTTCTGCAGCTGTGGGGAAAGAGGAGGTGAATCAGCCAGAGGAAATATTACTGCAAAATCACGACCAAATTACACTTACATTCACACATATAAACGCGGATTTGTTCGACTGTAATACTATAAGCGTTTTAACGAATCAGAAAAGGTGTATTTAAAGCTCCGAGTTAAGACATTTTGTGTCTTTGGTGCTAGCTCTGTTAGCATTTTAGGGCTGGAAAAGTGTTTTGTGGAGACCATGTAAAATCCTCCCCTAACTCATCTGGATATCTGCCTCCTTTTTACATTAAGTTACCTCTGTGAATTTCCTCTGTAAAATTCAACAGCTAAAGTTGGTTTAGTCTTACCGCAATCTCAAACCTGTGTTTAAGTCGGTTGTGCGTTTGAAAGTTACGTTAGTCTGTGGTCAACTAATATAAACTAACGTTAGCTGTCTTTTAGCTTACCCTTTAAGCTCTGTTTGCGCATTATTGAACTCGAGATGTTTTTAAGCTTCTTGTTTTTGTGACTAACTAAAATCTGGTGGATGTTAAGTTTGTGGTAACATTTTTTGCTCAAATGCGTGGCCAGCTCTATCACCTTGAGTTATAAACACTTATGATATTAGTAAAATCATGCGCTGTTAAGTACTCTAAATATGACCCATATTTAAGTCTCAGTAAGAAACAAACAAAGGCATTTAAAGTGTTTGGCCGTTGAGAGGAAGTCGAGGAGGAGCTTGAGTGAAATCTGACTCTGCTGGAGCTCGTGTTTATGGGGGTGGGGATCCTCGATGCGCGCACACGGGCTTTGCGGACGGGCGCATACCCTACCCATACATCACTCCCCAGCTCTTCTTAATACACCCATCTGACTGGAGCTTTACTTCAGTATGCAGTGAGTGAAATTTTTACGTTCTCATTTGATTTTCCTGCAGACTGTCTGACGATCTGTAAAAGTATGGGTTTATATTTTTTCTTAAAGGGTTTGTTTTTTAGCATCCGCCCCCTGTAAGCACAACTGGCAGGAGATTTGTTAATGATTCACTTGGCTTAAAAAGTAAAACAAACATATGTGCCTTTTCCTCCACCGCTGTCATGGAGTCTAACTGAAGGCAGTATGCATATCTTCCTCACTTTTTTGATATTAGGCATTCTATAGTCTCATTTAGTCCCTTGTTGAACATCAGAAATGAAAATCAGTAGGTATACGCTGAGAAAATATTTTTTTCCTGCTTGTTCAATTTACTGAATATGAGCATAATTTTATTGTGATTAGTCCAAATAATTTGGTAAAATTACTTAATTTGTGGTGGGACTACATGAATCATTTTAGTTGCATTAACTGAAACTGCATGGGTGGATTTTAAGTTCCCAGCATGCTTTGCATAAGACTCAATTGGGAGAGTAAATGCTAATTTATGCTTTGATTTAAAGGCAAAAGCCCTGCTAGTGTTTAATGTTCGGTTATGTTGTATATTTAAAATGGAGTAAAAACAAAAAGTATGTACTTGTTTACATTTTAAATTTTACTTAAATGGGTTTTACTTCCATGCGTGAAATTTACTTGACATTTAGAACAAAAACTTATTTTTGCAAAATTGACATTAATTCAAACTAAGAGTTAGTAAAATGCTTGTAATAGTTGTCAAACATTTATGGAATTCAATTTGACAGCTGCTTAGATTATCAAGAACTTTTAGAAAACTTATTTTTTTATTTTCCTAATTGGTGAATGAATCCTCATTTTCCTTTACCTGTTGTCTAACACAGTGTTCTCCCACTGCTTACTTTGAGTCTTCATGCCTAAACTCTCTAAATGGAAGCGTCTGAGGTAGTTATTTCAGTTGTACAGTTGTACATACTACAGTACGTTTTTGGATCTGGGTGAGGTATATGAAGTTGAATACACTGTGTACGTGCACATGTGCGCAGACTCATGCTGTTAGAGCATCTCTCATCACAATTGACACATTTGGAGCAGATGTGTAGTATAGGATGTTCCTGGGAGCTAGCAACTAAGATCTTTTGAAATACTGCACACAATAGGCAGATCTCTGAAATTGAATGCGGGTGTTGAAATTGCTATCTAAGCGGCATGCTCCTGGTCACAACTGGCACTTAGCCCAAGCCATTTGGGTGGTATTTAAATTCACATGCTGTCCGAATGCCAAGGATTGCAAACAAATGCCTCAGTCTTCTCAAGCCTCCTCAGGTTTCTTTGGAGGAGCCCGTCGTTGAGTATGGAATAGGCACTGTGTTTGAGAGAACTTTTTTTTGGGTCATGCTGGATACTTAAAATTTTGATGCAAAGTCCAGGTGCATGTGAAGTGTGTAAGTGCAATACTAATTTAACTATATACTATGTTAGGATTGGGCCAGTTGGAACCAAAACTCTGGTTTTAGATTTTTGTTAATGCAAAGTTTCATATAGACTTTGAGGTCTAATAGAGCTCCAGCTAGGAGAGTTGAAGTGACTAATGACACAAGAATGGTGGGTTTGGTCCAGGCTATTGTTTTGTGATGCAGACGTTAGCTTTTCCTAAGAACGCTTAGTCTGAAATTCTACGTATGCGTAACAGATTTGTATGCCAGGGTCCAAGTCAGATTCAGGCTTTGAGTAATGAGTGTTTATTTGCTGCTCATTGTTAGTAACCTCTCTGTTAGAGCTCTGTGCGGACTGTGAATCTCCCCCCCCCTTTTTTTTCTATGTGGCCAACTCCACCCATATTCCACCTAGTAGAGGTACCAAAACATTCGGATTGGTTTCAGATGTGCATGTTGGCCAGGCAGTGAAAAACACACACATGTGGTTATTAGGGTTGTTTTTTTTTCATGCCAAAGCCAGTCTGTCTGTGAAATAAAGAAACAAGTGGAGTTAAGCAAGAGTCAAATTCAGAAGAGCTCACCCAGAAGCTTTTCTCTTCATGATTGTATTCACAGTGTCCATTCAGATGATTGTATAACCCAGCGATTGAGCTCTGGAAGGGAAAACCGATTGTCTAAATACATCCAGCAGGACCTCATCAATGACCCAGACTAACCTGTAGTGGTCTGTTAGGACTTATTTCCATGCATCATCTCAACTGACTGTGAGCAAGAGGACTGTTTGCGTGTAGCTTGTGTGTGGGATTTCTTGGGAGGCTGAGGCTCAGTTATCACCTCACGTTGCATGCGAGAGCGAGCAGTAATACCGCAGGGGGGGTTAAGGCCTGTATGCTGCTGGGTTTATCTCTCCAATTGACTCCAGATGTTGTGAACCGTAGACCGAGCGACTGGCTGACTGCTGTGAAACTCTCGGCAGCCCCAGGCAGAGTGCCACAGCAGCACTGTTTTACACATCCCCTTATCAAACACACTTTCCATGCTCTGCATTCACAATACTGACAGCTGCCTCCTAGAGGAACTGTCCTCGTTATTGGCAAATATATATAACATAAGAGCTGACCGTGTCATTTTGACTCTGTTTGACGCAGAGCTGTGCAGGACTGAGAGATTTTTGTAGGCTTTGGTGTGTCAGTTCCGTTTTCCTCCTGGACCGGGGGTTTGTTTTGGCACCTGTGTTGGTCCAGGTGACATTTCCATTTGTAAAAACCACACAGCCTGCTTTTTGGTTTCGTTGTTGAGCTGGGATGCAGTTTAAGAGTTTTGTTGTAGTGATGCACTATTTTTGTATTTTTATTTTTTTGCCAAAACACTGAACAATAAATTAGTTAATTTAGCTGAAAATTGAGTATTTAATAATCATGTAATAACATGTATTTAATAATCAACAATTAAAAATGGAGTTGTATGCAAACATTTAAATGACACATTAGGCAGTTTATATAAACTTTTTGATTGTTTTTTATATTTATTGTTGAACTAATATACAATAAACTTGCTTTAACAGATTTATTGAAACATTAGCCTAAAAAGTGAAGACATCAATAACAAGTTAAGTAAAAAATTTTATACTTATCCTTTCAACATACCTTCTAATTTAATGTTTATTTCATGCTATAAAAAGTAGTAAAGAGGAAGTGATGATCGGTTCAGGTGTACTGCCAAACAACACTTACTGTGAATTTGTGATAAAACTGACAATTTGAAAACCTTTTTTGAAATGAAAACATTTTCGTTTCAAAAGTAACACAACCTAAAGCTTATTGCAATTTATTGAATGGTAGATGGACTACAAATAATGCGCAGTGAAGTTTTGTTCATGCATCAACAGAAAACAGCCTAGCCTTGAATTTTGATTCTTGATATATATTCAAAGAATTGATGTTGGTTCATCAAAATGAAGATTGATTCAAAGCGAGAAATTAATATTCAATATAACAATCACCTGTTGTGGCTTATCCATGTTGTGTACATAAAGCAGACTCTGACACAAAGCACCATCGGGAACCGCCAATAAAATGTCAGTCTCGCTCAATTTCCGCCCTCCAAAACAATTTTGGCTGAAATGGAAAATGTGTCAGTGCATCGCTATTTTGTTGCCGTAGTGTTCAGTCTGTTGTATAATTATAGCTCTAAAATAGGATATACTGACTTGGTGTCTTTAGAGAGGCAAGCCCCATTATGTCTGTGTGCAATTGAGGTATATCCATAATAGACTGTGTGCAACACAACACACATCTGTATTCCAGTCTAGCCTTTCCTTACTTGACCTAATTCAGCTTCTGAACTTGAAGAGGTTGCTTTCAAGAGCCAAATCCTGACAAAAGTGCATGCGAGACTAGAGCCCAACGAACAGGAAAAGTTATTTTTCTCTGAATGTTTGCCAAGACCTTGCTGCATCATAAAGCTAAACCTCCTGTGGTGCTGTTCCACATGGACTAGCAGCTCCTGAACAGGAACAGCAAAATGTTGACAAGAGCTAGCCGAAATGTTATACCGAGTGACCTTTCCACATGCTGCAACATGTTTATGTTTTGTAAGAGCTGGTTGACTGAGAGGAACAGTATGTTTTGCTAACCAACACAATGGAGAGACATGGGCAGCCAGTTTTGGTCTCAAGGCTACATGTGAATGTTGGACGTCTCAGAGCGGCGTTGCATTCTGCCTGCTGACTTGGAGAGGGGTGTTGTACGTCTGAATAAAGGAGGTGGGCTTGGGGCTTGTGTTATGGTAATTTTGGAGGAGGCCTCACAAAAGGGAAGGAGACTGGGGCCCCCCATACTGAGACACTGAATTCAATATCGCTTCAGTAGGTGTTAACTGCTGACGTTGATGGGCAATCGACAAAGAATGTCATGCACATATTGCCGCTGTTGTGATGGTGGGGTTTCTGGCTGAGCTCATTATTGAAGGTCATATAAACCTTTAGCACCTCTTTTACTAAAAACCCTCATGGCTTAGAGGTGGAGATGGAGGTTGGATGTTTGGAGTGATGCGAATAGCTCAAGCTTTATTATCATGCTTGTGATGGAGTGACTTTGTAAAATGCAGAAAAAGCTTCCACAGGCTTTCTACGTAGCTATTTTTTTGCCAGAAGGACATCATATTATGACGCCTGATATATTCAGGGCTATTTTCAGTGGTCCAATGACACATTTGTTTTGAAATGCATATCAACATTTTTTTTTTCATTGAAGCTTCTTTTAAATGGATGCAAAAAATAACTATTTTAATTTGCAGTAATAGCAGGAAACCATACAACTATGATTACAAACACCTTTTGCTAGAAACAGCTGGTGTACATTTTGAAACAGATTTGTCAATTTAGCATTCTAACTGATACTTTCAAGGCAGCAGGAATTTCACAAATTATTCTCACAAAATCGACAAAACTAATCCCAGCTGGGTAGAAAAAGTTACCTTGATATTTGTATTGTTTTAAATACTTAAATATAACTTTTTGTAATCAAATCTTTATTAATATACCTTTAGTGGATGATTTAAAGGATAGATGGAGTGATGCCTACAACAACCCCCAAATTCCTGAATTATAACATAGACCTTTGATTTCCTGTAGCACTGTTTATTGTTCACCCCAAGCTCTTTCCGGGAGTATCATGTGGGACCTGCAGATAATAAGAGTGGCTGTGTGTAGTGTGGCACATCCTGCCTGACTCTTTCATCCCAGCTGCAGTCAGGTTAGGAGACAGAGATCATTCAGGCCGAACACTGGGGCTTGTGTGTGCTGCACTCCGGACTTTGTGGAATGTTTTGTGTGTGTGTGTGAGAGAGACGGAGTTGAGTGCTATATGAGAACGAGAGAGAAAGTTGGTACCACAAATGTGAAATTAACTATTTTGCTGTGTTTGTTTTTCAGATTAGGAAGCTGTGCTTGGCTGTGAGAGAACCATGGCTACCCAATGTAAGTTATTCTACATGTTGCTATAGTAAAATATTTTTGCGAAGCAGAAATGTTAGAAGAGCTAAAATATTTAAAGTTTTTGGTCTAAATACGATTTAGATATTTGATTATCTCATTTTGCAATGTTTCATGTGCAGCTGACTTGATGGAGCTCGACATGGCCATGGAGCCGGATCGCAAGGCTGCGGTCAGCCATTGGCAGCAACAGTCTTACCTGGACTCAGGTATCCATTCTGGGGCCACAACCACTGCCCCATCCCTAAGCGGCAAGGGCAACCCAGAGGATGAGGATGTGGATAATCAGGTGCTGTATGAGTGGGAGCAGGGCTTTAACCAGTCCTTTGACCAGGTAGCAGGTGTGTGGTGATTCTATTCTCCTGTTTTAAGAATTCATGGGAAGAATATGGAAAATTGAGAATTTAATTTACTTAATGCGAGGTTGGGTCAAAGTAAACTGCAGTCACATTGGTTTATGTAAGACACAATGCTGAGACAATTTCTCATTGGTTTAGCGTGTTTGTATCTTTTCATTGTGGGATTAACAATCACTGTATTATATTCATAAACATAACAGATCTTTATAACTGTGCATAAGACAGTTGCTTGATATAGTACTGTGGTTTCTCTGTAGACATCGATGGTCAGTACGCCATGACTAGAGCCCAGAGAGTCCGGGCGGCCATGTTCCCAGAGACTCTAGATGAGGGCATGCAGATACCTTCCACACAGTTCGACTCTTCCCACCCTACCAATGTCCAGCGCCTGGCCGAGCCCTCGCAGATGCTCAAACACGCCGTGGTCAACCTCATTAACTACCAGGACGATGCAGAGCTGGCCACCCGTGCCATTCCAGAACTCACCAAACTACTGAACGATGAGGATCAGGTTGGAACGGATGGACTGTCAAAAACAACCAGTGCTGTGACACTGTCAGAGTGTGCTAATGGCTTGATTTCTTCCATTTCCATCAGGTGGTGGTAAATAAGGCAGCTGTGATGGTGCACCAGCTCTCGAAGAAGGAGGCCTCTCGTCATGCCATCATGCGATCCCCACAGATGGTGTCGGCCATTGTGAGGACAATGCAGAACACTAATGATGTAGAAACAGCCCGCTGCACCTCCGGCACCCTGCACAATCTTTCCCACCACAGAGAAGGCCTGCTCTCCATCTTCAAATCAGGAGGCATCCCTGCCCTCGTCAAAATGCTTGGGTTGGTTCTCCTTCATGCTCTCTATTTTTAAACAGACAAATATCGACCATCATGCGGATGTATATCCTGTGAATCTTTTGAATCAGGGAAGTTGTAGTGTGTTTGGAATTCAAGGACTAGCAGGCTGAGTCATACTGAGACCTGCTCTGTGTGCTTAAGCTTGAATCCCATTATTTATCTGTAGTTTGGGTCTAATTAATATTGCTGTGGTCTCTTCAGTTCCCCAGTGGACTCCGTACTGTTTTATGCCATTACAACTCTACACAACCTGCTACTGCACCAGGAAGGAGCCAAGATGGCTGTCCGTTTGGCCGGAGGCCTGCAGAAAATGGTGGCCTTGTTAAACAAAACAAATGTCAAATTCCTCGCCATCACGACAGACTGCCTTCAGATTCTGGCATACGGCAATCAGGAAAGCAAAGTAAGAAGCAAAAACTTCTCAAAGATAGGCACATCACAGCAGGGTTCTTGGCTAGATGCACTCTTGTTTACAAATTGTATTAATTTTTCAAAAATCTTGTCACTCATATCTAGCAGTGCAACAACATACTGTATCTGCTATATTTGGAATTAAAGTGTTTTTGATTTGCACCTTGATGTTTTTCTTTGGCACTGGGATGTCTGAGTATTATATGGCTGTTTATTCAGATAAATATTGAGATTTAAAATTGTTTTTTAAAAAGCTTTAGGTTTGCTCTGCTTGTTTGCAGAACTCAGCTCCTCTAGGATTTCGCGGGACTTTTTTCAGATTTTTGTGGCCTAAAATGACTGATTTTGCTGCGGCTTTTCTCAAAATTTGCGGTGATATTTGCGGCATTTCTTATTGTTTTGCAGTGAAAATATACCATGGACAACATTCTTCTAACATTGTTATAACTTTTCTTACTTCGAGAACCATCGTAGGGCTCCAGACTAACATTTGAGGACACCAGTGCCATTAAGTTGTACAGAAGGTGGCACCAGCACCTGACAGTAAAGCACTCACCCTAATAGCACATGTACATCTCGGAGATGTCTATTTGATGTCCGCATTTACATATGTAAGACGTATTTTTTTAAGGTGTTTGCTCATCTGCAATACGTCTCAAAGACGTTTCCTGTCAGATGTCAAATAGACATTTATTAGAATAAATGTAAAACTGCTTCTGAGACATTTATCAGATTACAAGGCAGATGTTTCCCAGATCTTTAGCAGACGTCTTACAGATTTACTTGTGCTTTCTGGGTAGTTGAGATGCAGATAAAATTAACTTTTATTACTGTCATTAATAATGTCTAAATATAATTTGATAAATAATAATATATATATTTCTTTTATTTATATATATATATATATATATTAGTGCTGTCAATCGATTAAAAAAATTAATCGCGTTAATCACAGTCATGGACTGTGATTAATCATGATTAATCACAAATTTAAAATACTAGGATTTACCTGTAAATGTCTTGAAATAAAGAAATGCATGACAAACTAGTTTAAGGAAACAGAACCTTTCACACCTCCGCAAAGTATGAGACATAATCCTTATTATTCTTTTGTTTTTAATTCAGCCATTATCAGCCTTTATACTGGCAATAAAACGTTTACCAAGCCACATCACTTAAATCCCATTATCAAAAGTATTTCTAAATAAATACATTTCTAAACAAAACATTTTCTTGCGACCTTACATGAAGTATTATGATAAAATGCATTATGAAGAAGAATTGGACCTGTTCTGCAGGTGCATTAGAGCTAACATTAGCATCATTCTACATAAGACAGTTTATGAGATTAATAGTATACTTTTACTCAGAACTCACTTTAAACCACCATCGAGTGTTTGTAATAACTTCATTTTGCGATCACATACACTTTGGGCGGCCGCGGTACATTATATAAGTAGCCCAAAAACCCGCAACCCACGGCTCTGTCATTTTTCCCGTGACTGTACTTTCAAAATAGCCCAATTGTGAGGGGAAAAACCCCGACCCTGGCAACACTGGTTCGCTGTACCCTTTTCACATATGAGTATAATATCTCTCGCGCACTCTCTCTCTCTCTCTCGGACACACTCGCTCTCTCGCGCACTCTCTCTCTCTCGGACACACGCTCTCTCTCTCCACGTTCGCTTCACTTTCGTCTAGCCGGGCGCCTCATAATCACACAATCTAAAATTACTAATATCACATAGAATTTAGGGTGGATAGTGTGTACATTGGGACGCAGGCAATGATTACCTTCCACGCTGCGATGACGGCAAGAAGTCGGGGTCAGACCTTATCAAACGATTAATTTGCGTTAAAATATTAACGCGTTAAACATTTTAGATTAATCACATGCGTTAACGCATTAAAGTTGACAGCCCTAATAAAAATAAGGAGTGGAAATGGCTAATAAGCCTATAAGTCTCTGCAGCCTTATAGTGGCAATTGAATGTCTTTTTTATTTATAAGTGTTTACTTTCCTACATTATGAAACTTTTAGTTTTATAAATGGAGGCAACCTATGAAGGATGAACAAATAATGTCATCACATTACAAATAACTTTCAAATTTAGTAATACTTAAAGCTTTGAAGTGCTGGGACAAGTTGTGTGAAGCATTTAAAAACACTCGAAAACATTAGACCATTTCTGCCACAAGTTGTTCCTGTACTTATGTTAAATCCATGGTGAATGGTGGAGATTTGTGTTTATTGAACAATGTTTTTCCTGGTTTCCACATCAGTGGCGTTTGTTCTGATATCCGTAGCTTTAACAGAATTCTGCGCCGAATTTGAATACTTCTCACAAGATTTGACTGAGATGTTAGTGATTCTGTGGCGAATTCGACTACTTTCTTCACTGTATCTCCCAGCCCTGTGTATAACGGTGTCGCGTGATCGAGAGCAGTCCGCGGCTCCGGCCAGAGCAGATAAACGGTCTGCGCCGCTTAGCCCAAACGAGTAGCGCGGATTCGTTCTGCTTTCGGTTCGTTTGTCCAATGTAGCTCTTGTAAATCGGGCATGATGAGAACGCAAGGCTGTTCATTCCATTTTTCAAACTGAGAAACAACCTTTCTTTGACTGAATGCGCGTTGCGATGACATCACGGGACGCATCTAAGCCCAAAATCTGTGGAAAATTTGCGGCAATTATGAAACTTTGTGAGCTCTTGCGAAAATTGCGGCGTTTGCTTGATTTTGTGAAATTCAGCGATCGCAGAATTGCAAAATCCTGGAGGGACTGAAAACTGCACAATTTGGCCAAACAAATTCAATTTGGCTTTAATAATAACTAATATTTATAATGATATTTATTACTAATAGTAATAATAAACAAAATATTTAAATGTGTATATATATATATTTTTTTTTTAATTGTTAAACAATCCAGCTTTTGTTTTGGTGGGGAAAAAAGACTCATAGAGACCTTAAGACTCCTCTTTTGTTGGCAACAGCTGGTTATAAGTGCTTTTCAGTTCAAATTTGAGAAGATTGTTGGTGCATGTTGTTCCCAAATGCAGGTTACAAGCGACCCAAACTCAGAGCAGATGCAGCATTTACTCTGAACCGAGAGACAGAGAACACTCGATCGTGAGCTTGTGTGTAAATGTGAAACATGCAGTGCATATATTTAAATCACAGTCATTGTGATTTCATAATCACACTAAGCTGTAATATTAGCGTACAGTATTATAGTACATTTGTATATTGCTGCGTTTACACAATGTCCTTTGTCTTTTATTTATAAAGTCACTCTTGTTTGAGAGGTGCAGTATTGATGGCTTTGTTTTTTTTTAGCTTATAATTCTGGCCAGCGGAGGCCCACAGGCTCTGGTCAACATCATGAGGACCTACACATATGAGAAACTGTTGTGGACCACCAGTCGAGTGCTCAAAGTGCTGTCAGTTTGCTCCAGTAACAAACCTGCCATCGTTGAGGCTGGTGAGTCCATTAACCTTCAATTTAGTGGAAGGTGGGAGCTGACGATTTAGGATGGTTTGACCATGAAAGCTTTGTTGTTTTCAGGTGGCATGCAAGCACTTGGCCTTCACCTCACAGACCCCAGTCAGCGACTGGTACAGAACTGCTTGTGGACTTTGAGGAATCTCTCAGACGCTGCCACCAAACAGGTACTGATCCATCAGTCTCTTTCCCTCAGCTCTTTTACGCTGTCTTCTGTTCTTCCTACATGAGCCCTTTCTTTCTGTCTCCCCATTGTTTCCATGGAGAAGACGTCTTTAGCAGAAGTAGATGTGCAGGTAACAGTCATTCCTGCCTTTGTCTGTGACAGGGGTTAGGGGCTGTAGCCAGCTCTGACCCTACACAGTAAGGACATCAAATTGTGAAAAAAAAAAAAAAACGTGTCGATGGAGCATGAACGGATGCTACATTTGGTTGTAATGCCTGCACTATGTGTACATTTCACCCAGCTGTTGTTGTGGCATCAGAATTCTTGAATTATCAAAACATTTCTGGAATGATTGTGTATTTAACCATTTACCCACTCATGGTAGGCTTACAACCTCATGTAACGTGTAGTAAAATGTTACGAATGGCTGTGGCTGGTCGTGTGCGGGACTAAAAAAATAAAAAACCTGAATCGAGGTTGTCATGGATGCAAATTCTGGGTTAAGGCAGCGCATCTCACCTCTGGATCTTTCTGTTCTACAGGAGGGCATGGAGGGGCTCTTGGGCACACTGGTCCAGTTGCTCGGTTCAGACGACATCAACGTGGTGACATGTGCTGCTGGAATCCTGTCCAACCTCACCTGCAACAACTACAAGAACAAGATGATGGTGTGCCAAGTGGGTGGCATTGAGGCCCTTGTGCGCACTGTACTTCGTGCCGGAGACAGAGAGGACATCACAGAGCCTGCTATCTGCGCTCTACGTCACCTCACATCCAGACATCAGGATGCAGAGATGGCCCAGAATGCAGTGCGGCTGCACTACGGGCTGCCTGTGGTGGTCAAATTGCTCCACCCTCCCTCACATTGGCCTCTCATTAAGGTATGGAAGTGATATGAGATCATCACTCCTGTCTTTTTGTGGCTTTCATTGTGCATGAAGAAGAGGATTTTTTTTTCTTTTCATAAAGGTATATTTTACAACTTTTTAAATGCCTGTGTCCTCTCCCAGGCCACAGTGGGGCTGATCCGTAACCTGGCACTGTGCCCCGCCAACCACGCCCCGCTCAGAGAGCAGGGTGCCATTCCCCGCCTGGTGCAGCTTCTGGTCAGGGCCCATCAAGACACTCAGAGACGCACCTCCATGGGTGGAACACAGCAGCAGTTTGTGGTGAGTCATGGTCACATGATCGTCTGGATTTCATGTCCGCTGAATTGTGCAATTTCATTATTCTGAAATGAAACCCTTATACCCAATTAATCCATATAAGTGCACAAGTTAAGGTGCCCAGTAATTTTCTTGCAGAATGGATAGGTGAATTAAGTTTTCATGTGTGTTTCAGGAGGGTGTGCGTATGGAGGAGATTGTGGAGGGCTGCACTGGAGCTCTGCACATTCTTGCAAGAGACATTCACAACAGAATCGTCATCAGAGGACTCAACACTATTCCACTGTTTGTTCAGGTCAGTCACTGAGGCCTCACATTATCTGTCTGTGTCTCTGTTATGATGTTCGTTCTATTGTCTAATAGTCTATCTAGTTATCTTTTGCTTTGTTATCTGGCTATTGATATAGTTTTCATTTGTTTGTTCTGTTCTTTTAGCTATAGTTTGTTCTATATTTTTTTTTCTATCATTCTATCATTAATTTTATCTTATCGTTTATTATCATTATTGATCTATCTTTCATTTGCTTGCTTGTTCTCTCTATTGAACTAATTTGATCACTTCTATCTACTGTTTGTTTGTTGTCTATCTACTGTTCATTCTATCTGTCTATTTGTTCACTTGGTCTATCCTTCTAGCTGTCACTAGCCAGGTTTCCATCCAAAGTTGCGAATTTAACTTGTGCGCAAAATTGGAATATCGTATAAAACATTTGCAAACAAGCACCGTTTCCATCCAACGAGTCAAAGAGAACAAAATAGTCACTTCCTGGTAAACTGGCACTAAATAGCCTATAGAAAACTAGGATAAGCTACAGAATATAATAATTTTCATATATGAAAAATTACTTGCGCCTCAGAGCGAGCAGACGAAACACAATAAATTATGTCATTGCTTTCGGAGGTGAATGCTGCTGTTTGGGAACACAGTCGTGTAAGACAATTAAACAGAAATACTTTGACAGACTTTGCTCAGGCATTTCAGAACGACCATAACAACATTTCAGATACTGTGGAACGAGATCAGTCCGCTGCTAGTCAAGTTATCCCGTCTCATCGTGCAAAGTCACATGACTTTTTTTGATACACTTGGAGGAATTTATTCGCAAAGTGCATTTTCATCTCCCATTATACGCATTAACCCTTTTTCAAAAACCACCTCAAGCGAGCGTAAAAACTTATTTGCGAAGTAAGATATTTTTATTCGAAAATTGGCGTTTCCATCACTCGTTTCTCATGCGATACTTCAAAATGCGCATTAAAACAGGGTGATGGAAACCCAGCTACTTGCTATATATTGTTCTGTCGTTCTATCTGTTGCATGCTCTGATAGTTTCATTTGTCATTTTATGACTTTCGTTCTATCATTCTATTTTTCTATTGATCATTCTTTGGTTTGATCATTCTGTCATTCTAGTTACTCTATATTGTTTGTTTGTTCTGTCTTTTGTTCTATTTATCAATCGATCTGTTTAGTGATCGGTCTGTCTTTCACTCGGTAGCTTGTTTGTTTTTCTATCCTTTGTTCTAATTATCATCTGTCTCTGCTCATTGTCTATTGTTTTGCTGTTTATTTTGTATATGTATAGATTGTATGCTTGCTCTTTCTTTTTTATTCTGTCATTTTATCACTTTTTTTTTTAATGAATTGAGAATTAAAGTTTGGATGACCCTTTTTACTTTCATTGAGTTGGTATTATATTTGCATTTACTGAACTTATAGTTTGAGTCTGTCTGACATCCCTCTGTCATTTCTCTGCAGTTGCTGTATTCTCCTATTGAGAACATCCAGCGTGTAGCTGCAGGTGTCCTGTGTGAGCTGGCTCAGGATAAGGAGGCAGCCGAGGCCATCGAGGCAGAAGGAGCCACCGCTCCCCTCACAGAGCTCCTCCACTCCAGAAACGAGGGAGTCGGTGAGTGTGTGCTCCACCTCTTAATAAGCAGCACGTGTGTGCGAACACAACCACCATAAAATAATTCAGAAAGACATCAATTACATATAATGGCAGAACACTGTGTCACTGCCTCCCGATGTCTCAACAAAGTTTGAAGAAACAAGTTAAACTTCCACAGAATAAACAGAGAAGCAAGTGTGAATACAAAACACTATGCAGATTTGTTTTCCCAGCTATGCATGGATTTCCACTGGAGGCAGTGACTGGGGTGAGCAGGGATGGCTTAAAAGTTTTCTCGGTCACACTAACGTTGGTATCTCTCGCCCACAGCCACATACGCTGCTGCAGTTCTGTTCCGCATGTCTGAGGATAAGCCCCAGGACTACAAGAAACGACTGTCTGTGGAGCTCACCAGCTCTCTGTTCAGAACTGAGCCCATGACCTGGAACGAGGTAAGGGGGCTCATCTCTGCTAAATCCTGCAATCAACGCTGGCACAGAGCCTGCTGTAGATTAAGTCTATAAATTCCCAGCGTGTTACAGAACCGGTTATGGCAGATGTGGGTGTTATATTTGTGAATTTACTGGGCAGGTGATTCTTTCTAACAAAGCATTATTGTTTTTATGAGCCTCAAGCACTCTGAAAGCATTAGTGGAACTGATTTAGTCCTGACATACTCAGAATGCGAGGCTGAAGTGAGCACTTCTCTTATGCATCTTTTTCTTGCGTGTCTGTTTTCAGACTGGAGATCTAGGGCTGGACATCGGTGCGCCGGGAGAGCCTCTGGGCTACAGGCAGGACGGTAAGTATATAATTTTCATAAATGAGTTCAGCTCTCAGCATCTGGGTGTGACACACACTAATCCACTGCTTCATCAGCCTTCACCCACCAAACCTAGAGACATGCCTGGCGCTTTCCATAAAAACAGGGCACTAAATAAGGCCTGGAACTCTTAAAGGATTAGTGAACCAAAAAAAACGAAAATTGTCTTTCACGGACCCCTCATGTTGTTCCATAACTCTAAAACTTTCTCAAGAAATTAGATGTTAAGCATAATCTGACAGTTTCAATCGCCATTCACTTATTTTACTTTTCTGTGCAAAGAAAGTGAATAGTGACTTTATTAACCCCCTGGGGTCGAAGCCCCCACCAGTGCGGTCTCTCGTATTTTCTTTATGACCGCGAAAATAACTAAAAATACTCCATGAGTTTTGATCGTACAGATAAAAACAAGGTATCGTTTGAAACTGCAAAGGATCTACTTTTATTTGTGTATAGTCATAATAACAACAAAACAAAAAAGCTATATAAAAGCTCTAATAGGGCACCGTATTCCTAGAAAATGTCAGGTTCCAGTTGAGTTGGGTCAAACGCCTTGTGTTCTCTCTCTGGTCTTGTGGGTCTGAGGTTGTGCTATTGTGAGCTGCCTGTTTCATATGCTTCCTCTAACGTACGTGTGTGTGTGTGTGTGTGTGCTCCCTCCACTTCCCATCCACTCCCCTCGTCCTCCAGACCCAAGCTACCGCTCCTTCCACTCCGGAGGTTACGGGCAGGATCCCATGGGCATGGATCCCATGATGGAGCACGAGATGGTCGGGCACCACCCCGGCCCAGATTACCCCGTAGACGGCCTGCCCGACCTCGGCCACGCCCAGGACCTGATCGACGGCCTCCCGCCAGGCGACAGCAATCAGCTGGCCTGGTTCGATACCGATCTGTAAATACAATGACTTTTTAGGTGAGGCACCAAGATGCCCCGAACGCGCACTCGATGCGAATGGCCGGTTGTGTTTGATCTGTGCTGACCGCACCGTGTGTAGGAGATTTGAAAGGCTGGAGTAAAGCACGCCGGTAGCAGAACTAATCTGAGCTGCATCTGAATTGATTACAGTCCTGTATGAGTGCGTGTTTCTCCCCTTGAATGGGATTCTAATCTGTTTGTCCCCTCTTTTCTCTCTGCTGCAGCTGTATCGTCTGATCTGAATGAACCTGCATTGTGATTTTGGCCTGTAGAGTTGCTGAGCGGGCTCAAGAGAGTGGGCTAGTTTCTCTGAAAGTGCCTGACACACTAATACAAGCTGAGTTTCCTATGGGAACACATGGAAGTAAAACTTTTGTTCTGGTCTTGGTTGGTCAGAATTTGGTGTGATTGACAGAAGAAAGCCCAAAAAGCAAATCCTAAGATGGAATTTTCAACCTTAGCCTTGCCTGTACTTTTTATTACTTTTTATTTTTCAAAGGATATTTAAGTCTGTAATGGTACTTATCTAGCTTGCTTTATGATACTCGTCTTTTATTTTGCAGAACTTTGTATTCCTTTCGACTGTCTCTTTCTCTCTCATAGTGTTGCGTTATAGTGGTAATGATCCATCAAGATTTTATCGAGTTTATGGTGTAGAACACTAATTAATCAGTTGAATTGTATTCTTATCAAATGTAACATTGTGTAGCTTTTGTATAAAACCAAGAATTGGAGAATTCCAAATATCAGCTTTCTTGCTTTAAAGAAATCACAAATGTTCCAAAGGGTTTGCAATCAGTTGGGGCCAGTTTTGCTTACTTTTTCCCTTTTTTTTTTTTTTTTCCTGTCTTTGATCTATTTTTTTGATGGTAGCTTTAGAAAGGTTTTGAAAAGAACCCCTAATTATTGTAGCCTGCGATTGTTGGTTGGAGACTTGGTAATGACCTGGCTAAACAATAAAATGGACTTTAAATTTATCTAATTGTGGACATTTTTATTCTTGGAATACACTAAATGTGATTTTAAATTAGCTTTAGTACAATCATTCTAGAATTACAGAGTACATTTTACAATCACTATCACAAGAGTTCAATATTCTCTTGCGAAATGCCACTTATAAATCACAGTAACGGACACAAAATTAAAGTACACATATATACATATTAAATACCAGATGTGAAACTCTGTTCTGTGGCTCTGAGTTCTGCCTGGGACCCAATGCCCTTCAGAATCTCTCCAGCTAATGATTCCACTGCCATGTCTGATTGGGACCTGGAAAAAAGAGGAAGAAAAGTAGTTGGAATACTCTACATGTGTTTTTGTGTTCCAAAACAGAAACCATGGAGTTAATTCCATTAATTCAGTCGTCACTAACTTGTGTGAAAAATCCATTCACTTATGGCAAGTACACAATGCAAGTCTCAAGCTCATTGTCTTAAAGGAACACTACACTTTTTTTGGAAATAGGCTCATTTTACAACTCCCCTAGAGTTAAACGGTTGAGTTTTACCGTTTTTGAATCCATTCAGCCGATCTCGGTCTGGCGGTAGCACTTTTAGCTTAGCATAGATCATTGAATCTGATTAGACCATTAGCATTTGGTCATCAAAAATGACCAAAGAGTTTCAAAAAATTTTCCTAATTAAAGCTTGTCTCTTCTGTAGTTACATCCTGTACTAAGACCGACCGAAAATGAAAAGTTGCAATTTTCTAGGCCGAAATGGCTAGGAACTATACTCTCATTCCGGCGTAATAATCAAGGAACTTTGCTGCCATACCATGAGTGCAGCAGGCGCAGTAATAGTCCCCAGCTAGGGACTACTTTCAGGCGCTGCGTTTGGTCGGTCTTCGTACACGATGTAACTACAGAAGAGTCGAGCTTTAAATAGGAAAAATATCGAAACTCTTTGGTCATTTTTGAGCGTGATTTTAATGGTCTAATCAGATTCAATGATCTATGCTAAAAGTGCTACTGCCAGACCCGGAGATCGGCTGAATGGATTCAAAAACGGTAAAACTCAACTGTTTAACTCTAGGGGAGTTGTAAAATGAGCCTATTTCCAAAAAAAGTGGAGTGTTCCTTTAAGCAGGTAACCAGAAGCCCTTGTCAGTCACAGTGGCTTATCTGGTGCGCACACTTGATTTTGGCCTGTCAGGAGTGTGTACACTGTCCTGATGAGCGACAGTGTGAGAGAGTGACGTTCTGGGAAGCAGGAGCAAAATAAACATCAAGCTGCTCCCCAAGCACTCTCATCCATGTTTTCAGCTCTGTGCAAATCAGTGTCCTCCATGTTGTTTTTTTGACATTGTAAAAAATAAACTTTGCTGTTACTGTGAAAATGTATTCTAAAAAACATGCAAGGCAACAATCTTTAGTCTTCTAGCGTGGACTGACCATAAGCTGAAGGACATCATGAAGAACTACATCAGCTTATGCTTGGAAATTTATATTTTTAACCTGTATATGAGATAGTGTTTTTGTACCAGAATTGAACTAGATTATTTAAATGCATTAAGCATGTAGTGCATTAGCTTATAGTCAAAAGTTATTCACAATGGTTGTTTACTTCATGAATATGGTAATTAGAGAGCAGTGCCAAGCACAGACCTGCTTAAATAAGATAACAGCGTTATCCACATATATTATTGATGCAAACACTGTGAATTTCACCCTAAATTAATTACTAATTTAAAAACTTTAAATATTTCTCCAAATTAAAACAGAGAGGTAACCTGAACCTGAGCTAATTCAATTCCTTTAAGTGCCACTACTAAGCATGAATTATTTAAAAATCAAGTAGATATTTTTCTGAGGTGTATTTATTTATCATTGTCTGTCCGATATGCCCTAAAGCAAGAAAACATAAATTAGCACAACAGAGTTCTGTTGAAACTAATGCTGCAGATTTTTAGCATTATATATAAATGTATTGCTCTACAACATGAAATCCACTCAACACATTTTACCAACATAATATTCAGAAATGTCATGTTTTGAGGAAAACAAGCAGTTCCATTGCAAATTGAGTGGATCATGAAGTGAGTGTTCTATATTAGAAAGGGAGTGAGATCAGAATGCAAGTTTGCAATATATTGTGGAGCAGATCATTTTTTTTTTAAATCAAGCCCCATTTCTTTAAGCGTCTAACTGCTACTTGTTGCATTAAAAATGAATTAAGCTCAGGACCAGCATTGTGTCTTAAAGTAAAGAGCAAAAACCAGTGCTAAAACTACAAGTGTGAAAAAATGTGTAGCCCAGGGTTAAAATTGGCCACCTGGGGTTAAAAAGACTAATATATCCAACTTTATCTGCATATACATTAAAGGAGTATTCCTGGTTAAACAAGATAAAGGGTTAGTTTACCCAAAAATGAAAATCCTGTTACTGTTGTACCAAGCCTATAGAAACGCAAATGAAAACTTTAATAAAACCTGAGAGATTTCTGTCTCTCCATTGAAAGTGCTTAAAAAGGTTCATAAAGATATTGCTAAAGTAATCCAAATGAGTCAAGCAGTGTAATAAATGTCTTCTAAGGAGAGACAATGAACCGATTTAATTTAGGCTTTTATTCACATAAATATTGATCAATGCATAGAGCACATCAAATATGGTAAACGGAAGCTCAAATGTACTTGATGTGCGAGAACAACCCTCATTGGTTCTTCTGCGTCAAGTAAGCACAGTTTTAAGCTTTGTTTATAATGCTCTATTTATATTACGCTGATCAGAGTTTATATTTGAATGCATTACTTTTACAAACTTTTCTGGTAAAAGCTTTGGAGAATTGGGCTTTTAATGTAGGGATTTAATCTTAGATTTCCGCTCCAACCTGATCTCATAACGAAAATGTACCTGTGGGAACTTTTTCGCAAAACGTGAAATACCCATCAATAAGTACATATCACTGCAGTTTCCAACAGAAATGAACACTAGAGGCAGTAAACAGTGAGCACTTGTAATCGTTTCCGTACACCGTTTTGATTACAGCTCCATGTTTCGCTTTCCGGATGTAACAAGCTAGCTCTGTAGCTCAGCCGGCACAGAATTGAACTAAATATGCGGAATCCTTGGGTATGGATCCTGTGAAAAACTCACAATGAAAGAACTTAAAGATGAGAGATCGAAAAAAGGACATTTCAAGTCCGAACTGCGGTGACATGTACAAAACCAACATCACATCAAACGTACCATATCCGGGGAAAAAAAACAAACTCTTTTAGCGCCACTCAGGGGACATTTCACATCAAATATGCCACAAAACGTACATGGCGCTACGTATTTCAAGTCTTGCAAAAAAGTTCCCACAGGTGCATTTTCACGTTTTCATTCATGAGATCAGGCTTGA
Organism: Schizothorax lantsangensis; assembly: GCA_027422415.1. Taxonomy (NCBI): domain Eukaryota; kingdom Metazoa; phylum Chordata; class Actinopteri; order Cypriniformes; family Cyprinidae; genus Schizothorax; species Schizothorax lantsangensis. The sequence goes on along the minus strand of CM049850.1, from coordinate 12,339,898 downwards.
TTTTACTTCATTTGTGATTCAAAGGTGAATGAAAGTCTCTTTAAGGTATTTTTTAATTTAAAAAGCAAAAACATAAAATTTGAGGAAAAAACTAGTTTATAAAACTACTTGATAAAACTTTCTTATGCGCACGTGTCAAACACATTCTATCAAATACAGTATACTTTGAAAGGTCACGCATTCGGCTTTGAATGTATATTGTGAAAAGCACTGTGTATATAAATTACACTTGAGGAAAGTGGAAATCATTTTTTGTAGTAACCAAAAATGTTGTTTGGGCATATCTTAAATCGCACCTGGAATACTCTTTTAAAACTTTATTCAAAGGGCCTCCAGAACGGAAAGCATTCTGGTGTTGTCATCATTCAGTTATGCATTGTTTTCAATAATTCGTCTCTGCTTTGCCAAGAACCTAATATTGCTGAAGCTTTGCCTCCCAAGCTTGGCTGGGCAACTTCAAAGAGATTCCTTCTCATTTTAGCAGAAGGAAGAGGAGGGGGGTCCTGCCCCCACAGGCAGCCACAATAGGCCTGTATCAATCTGAGGGTGAGGCCTGAGCTCAAGGAAGCTCTCATCAGAGGCCTACGCTTCGGCCGGCAACATGAATGGATCAAAGATGAGGGTCGCACTAAGAGACTCGACCGGGGGCCCCATGCGGTGCCAGATGAGGAGCCCGTGTTGATTCACTCACCTAGTAGGCAGCGCCAGATTCTGCAGCACGTGGACCAGGATCTGCCCTTCTGAAGAACCCCAACAGGAGCTGCCAGCCGCACTCATCTGTACGGGAAGAAGATGAAATGTACCTTAGGAAACAGGCTCACAGATGACATACTCTCGTTCGATGTCAACCAGAAGCAGCGTGAAACCTATTTAGTCACTTTAATGCGCTCCACGAGCTCGGCTCTATCATAACAGGCTGAAAATAGCATGAATGGTAACCCGTACGATACTCGAGTACTTTGCCGCTGATTTGACGTGTCTGTTTTTAGAATTAGCGGCTCTCCGCACTTCAGCGTGACAGAGCCCATTACAATGTCATCTCGATGGCGTCTCACAGATGAGATGCTTCATCTGAGTGAATGAGGGTCAGTGAAAGCCCCCTCTGATGAACAGCACAGGACAGACTCTTCATCTTTTTAAGAGCTCTCGGTGAATCCTGCTCCTCACGCTGGCAGATGTACAACACGCTGTGAAATCAGGAAGGCCGTTTGTAACTTTTTCCTTCATAACTCACGTACTGCTACAAATCTACCTGCCATCTTTTGATAGTAAAAATATATACTGTGTGTGAAAGAAGTAACTAATAATAGACATCAGGAAAATGACTAGACCATAAAACTTTGTTAAATACAAGAACATACACAGCCATTTAAAAGTTTGGAGTCAGTAAAAAAAAAAAAAAAATAACCCAAAAAAGGAAATAAAGCAAGAAATCATGGAAGTGACAGCATTTATAATATTACCTAAGATTTCTATTTTAAATAAAAGCTGTTCTTTTGTACTTTCTATGATCAAAGAATGCTGAAATAAGTATGATAAAATTATTCCACAAAAATATAAAGCAGCACAACTGTTTTCAATAATAAGAAAACAATAAGAAATGTATAAATAAGAAAATCTCCCTCTGGTAACTTTTGGAAGTCTAGTCTCATTTTAGTGTTTATTTTGGGGATTTTGTTCAAGGTTACTTTTAATGTTGGTCCCCCCCCCCAGCCATATACAGTGGAACAAAATACTACTTCTAAGGGTCTGCAGTACATCCTTTAGACAGGACAATTAAGATTTGTGAACTACACACTGTAAGCAATGCTATCACTCAGCTGTGATCAATATACAAACAAAATAAAAAATGGTCAGGGATACATAGTGTAGGGATAAATGAATAAACCGAGTCATCACTCAGTACCACTCCAATAAACTCCTGTGTAGAATTTCATCCATTGAAAGTCCATGCAACTAAAACCAAAAACTTAATAGAGAGATTATGAAATAAATCCATATGAATGGAGTGGTTTATCCCAAGTCTTCTTTAACGCACATCAAAAATGTTAACTGGAGCTCAACTGTAGCTTGATGTGTGAGAACTAAATGGTTCTTGCTTGTCAATCAAGTTTGAGCTTCAGTTTATGTTTACCATATTTGATGTGCTCAATGTATCAAAGTTTTTTATGTGAATAAAAACTTAAATTCAATTTGTTTATCATATAAAGTGATCATGTCTCTTCTGAACACTTGGATTAAAATGCTTGATTTATATGAATTACTTTTACAATGTCATTATGAACTTTTTGGAGCATGAAAGTTTTGGTTACATGGACTTTCTTTGGAGGGACAGAAATTTAATTTCATTAAAAATATCCGGTAACACTTTAGAATAGGGAACATTTATTCACTATTAACTACCACTTTTTCCTCAATAAATTCCTAATTTGCTGCTTATTAATAGTTAGTATGGTAGTTAAGTTTAGGTATTGGGTAGGATTAGGCATGTAGAATAAGGTCATGTAGAATAAGGCATTAATATGTGCTTAATTACTACTAATAAATGGCTAATATTCTAGTAATATGCATGCTAATAAGCAACAAGTTAAGAGACCCTAAAATAAAGTGTTACCAAATATCTTCACTGTTTTGAAGATGAACGAAAACGTTTGGTATGACATGAGGGTAATAAAGAGTAAATGTTGCCAACATTTTTATTTTTTGGGTGAACTAAGCCTTTAATTTCTCAATTTAAAATCACATTTTCAGTTCAGTTAAATAATCAGGGTGTTTTTATTCATTGTGTGTAAATGAAGTGTTCAGCTGAGGCTGTTGTCCTAATTTAAATCCTAATAGTTTTATGCAAGATAAATTTATATAACAAGAAATAAATTTGCTCTTATTTCTTGTTATATAATGTGATATTTACATAATAAAAATGTAGTGCCCTTAAAAAGCTTCAAACTACTTTTTCTAGAGTAGCTTGACTTTAGTCTAACTTAGCAAGTGCTAATTGAGAGCATACATTACGATAGTTAAAGGGACAGTTCACCCAAAAATGAAAAGTCTGTCATTAATCACCCTCATGTCGTTCCAAACCCGTAAGACCTTCATTCATCTTTGGAACACAAATTAAGATATTTTTGATGAAATCCGAGAGCTTTCTGACCCTTCACAGACAGCAACACAACTGACACGTTCAAGACCCAGAAAGGTAGTAAGGACATTGTTAGTCCATGTGACAACAGTGGTTGAGAATACTTTTTTGTAAGCAAAGAAAACAAAAATAATGACTTCATTCAACAATTCAATTAAATTCAACAAGAAGGTCTTATGGGTTTGGAACGGCATGAGGGTGAGTAATTAATGACAGAATTTCATCAATTCAATTCAATTCCATTCCAATCCAATCAATTCAATTCAATTAATCATCAATTCAATTCATTTTTGGGTGAACTATCCCTTTAATCTGTTACCATTTTTCCCCCAAAAAAACTAATTTGTTGAATATCGCCAAATGACATATTGGTGGTATAAATTAAAATTGTTTCTAAATATGTACCAACTAATATGAAAAGTATGAGGGACACAAATCAATCAGTTCATTGGGAGATATAGTAAACAGGTAATTTTGGAAACTGTATGCCGGCCACAAAAGCTGCAATGGAGTCACTATACAGAAGCACACAGAGCTGAAACTGAGAACTATCATGTTCAGACACTACACCGAAGTTCCCGAACAGACTGGGATCAACTGGCACTTCAGAAGTTTGTCTTATTCTGTGTTTATGTCTCACACACTCTTTCATGCTGAGCCACATCTAAGCAAGGAGTCCACAGATTGTGACGGCACGTTCAGAAAATGCTTCCTTTACTTCCAAAACAACCGGGCAAAACACAACAGGGTGACAGCTTGTGCACAAAAGCACTGTCTGAAGAACTAATGCTATCTGGAAAAACTCCTGTGACACTAAGGAACAGATCTGCTGATTTATTATTATTATTTTTAATTTCAATAAGCTCTTGATGGAGAAATAGGGTTATACCCCTGAGTATGAGGAGGGGTCCGTAATAAGAAGGGTGGTGGGATCTTCATCACGTTTCTGAAGAGTCTGATGTCTTGTGCGAGAACACACACGCTTGTGCTCTTTATCTCTGATGTCATCACCCCAGCCCGCCTGCCCACCTCAATATGCACCGGTTACTAGGCAACAGGGTTATGTACCCAGCTGAACACGTCATTTTATCCTTAGTTCATTTCCTTCCTCCCCAATACACAAGGCATTACCTATTCACCCATTTAAAATGGACGTATCCAAATTTATGCTACATAATCACATGGTTAGGAAGCCAACTGTTGTTAACTGACAGCTGCAGCACTTCCAAGGGGCTGATAGAGGGATACGTACTGTATATGATAAGTGTATTTATTTGAACAATATTACAAAAGAATCATTCACCCAGTCATTAATTTATTTATACACATGACCACACATTTAGTGTCTAACATTAACACCTGGGGCCGGATTCACGAAACATTCTTAAAAAAAAAGTCTTCTTAACTGCCATTTTCTTCTTATTTTTTAACTTAAGAAAAAAGGTTTCTGGGTTATTTTATTGGGTTATTTCAAATTGTTATATTTAAGCATTACAACAACACTAGCTACACATAATAAATAGTAGGACTAGCGAGGTGTCCGAGTTTTCTGAAGTGACAGCGATGACTGATAATGTAAACAATGACAGGTCATGATAATGTGTAACAGATCGCTGCAGCTTGAGAGAGGCTCTTTAAAAGTAACTGTTCAAAAACGGGGCATTTTAAAAACGTGAAGCCGAGCCCAGTCAAGCTGGTTGTGACGAAAATGCTTATTATGATTATTAGGGTAATCTGCAGAAACTGCAAAAAAGACAATCCTTGAAGTGTGTTTATCAGTGCGTCTTCAGCCATGTATCGAGTCAGATAAAGACTGTCATTTTTTACTTAAGAAAAAAAAAAGATGTTCTTAAGAACATATTTAAGAATTTATTAAGACTTTTTCAAGAATTGCACTTAAGTACATTCTTACGAACTTTGGAATTTATCTTAAGAAATGTCTTAACTTTATTTCTTAAGGTTTTCGTGAATCTGGCCCCTGATGTTACAACCAGATGTTGAACTGAATGAAGCTGGATGATGGTATTATCATCTTCTGCAGAGCTGCTTTACAGCTGAATTGCATTTTGCAACATCAACACTGGTGCTGACCTGAACTGAATCAACATTGAACTGCCTAGAGCTGAAAAACAACATTGCTGCCATTTGTAGAACTGCCTATAGATGAATTGAACTCATTTCAAATTGATGAACTTCACATTGTTATTGATCTGACCTGAACCAACTGGAACTGAACTGAACTAAACACTGGCTTGCTTAGTATGGGTCTGATAGACAATCATTGTAATCATTTATCAATATAACCACACTGACACACACCATCGGATGAGAACAAAACTTGATGGCACTACCAACACTGAAATGACTTAAAGGGATGGTTCACCCAAAAATCAAAACTCTGTCATTAATTACTCAATCTTATGTTGTTCCAAACCCATAAGACCTTCTTTCATCTTCGGAACACAAATGAAGATATTTTTTTTATGAAATCCGAGAGCTTTCTGACCCTCCATAGACAGCAAGGGTACTACCATGGTCAAGGCACAGAAATGTAGTAAGACATCCTTAAAACAGTCCATGTGACATCACTGGTTCTATAGTAATAAAGTTGACTTGATTTGACTATACTGTTATAAAAATCTAAATTATAAAGTCGCTTTGGATAAAAGCGTCTGCTAAATGACTAAATGTAAATCTCACTTATTTACATTACAAGTTTTTAGAATACTTTTACCATATAAATATTAGCAACTGCACCAAATTGCTCAATCTGAGTCTCTGAATAAGATTTAGGTGCTTTTTCCTCCTCAAGTATGAGCTCCATATTCTCATATAGTCTACATATATGCAAGCTTTTTTCTTGTAGTTATACATACAGATTCAATAAACTGTAGCATTTCACAAAAATAGATTTTTTTCCCCTATGAATATTATTACTATCTAATGACATGACTAAACAAAGTTAACTTGTTTTCAAATTAAGTTTAACAGCTGTTTAAATTATTATTATTTTTTTTCTTCGTGATTGTGATTATGATTCTGTATTATTACTGTGGTATCTGGTTCTGGACTTGGCAAAGGTCTATGTATGAAATTATTGTTTATTTGCTTTTGTCATTGTGAAGCGTCCTTGAGCTTGGGAAAGGTGCTATATAAATTAAACTTATTATTATTATTATTATACATGGTCTAGCCCTTTGTGACAAAAATATTGTGCGCATATATGAACAATTTGCAGGCAGCACAAAAAGACGGCCAATGAGGTTTCTTCACTGTTGAGTTGATCAGCGCGTCTTCAAGCAAGAACCACATACACTCAAAAGAAGAAAAAGTGTTCTAAAGAAAATATTTGTGAACTTATCTAAATATTTCATAATTTTTGGTGAATTAGGCTCTAGAACCCGGCTTGTCAAATGTTTCAACATTGTGTAATGCTTTGAATAAAGCTTGTTTTGAAGAAATAAAATAATAATATTACGTATTTTCTTCTTAACTCATAATATTCCTTCTTTATACCACAAATGTTTTCCTCCTCCAGCCACAATTTATACCATTATCTTCAAGGCTTTATGTTTAATTATGATTTTTTATATATAGTATAGACCAGCCGGAATTGAAGCTTTGTTCTGAGAAAATCTCTTCCTCCTGCCAGCAATTAATTTGAGAGAAGCCAGATGACTCACAAACAAGCTCTCCCTGGAAAGCCCTTAAATGTCCAGCAGATAGCGAATGAGGAGAATGTTTTGGAACAGCCACCTAGAAGGAGCTACTTTAAATAGCTGCTGAAACTGTTTCTCAGCAGCTGATAGACTCACAGCCCCTCTGCGCAATTCAATGTGCCCAACATGCCCGGAGCAGTCTGACTCAATGCAAGACGTTATGTTGGCCTTCATTCCTCAGAGTTGGACACAGAATCTTGCAGCTCAGATGCAATGGGTTGCAGTGTGACATGAACAATGAAAGCTGACAAGATGTATTCCGAGAAAGAGTAATCGAGACAAGGACAGTGGAAAAATATAACAAGATGGAGAGATGGAGGGAGTGAATCACATGTTATGTGTGTGAGATCTAAACTCTAAATGTGTGTGAGATCTAAACTCAGTTTTATGGCTGTCATCAGATGCAGGCAACAGTCAGTCTGGTCTAAAGGGGTATTCAGTCTGACGGCAATATGCAGACTGAAATAAAAACCATTAACTTAAACTTTCAAAAATTGGCAATTTAAAAAAGTACAAGTTAAGCTCAATTGACAACAACTGTGGCATAAATTATTATTTTCACAATAATTCATTTCCTCTTATCCCTCTAAGTTACAGCAAAGCACTTACAATGTAAATGACTGGGGCCAATTTGTACACATTAAATTACTCCTTGTTTCAAAAGGTAACCACAATACATGTACAATATGAATGTTAACATTATTTTAATGTGAAAAAATCACTTACTAGCCTTTCTCTGTAAAGTTATATTCAATTTTACATTTTAGTTGCTATGACAACACAACATCAACCCTAAAATAATTGTAAAAATATGAAGTTTTATGAAACATATATACACACACACACACACACACACACACATATATATACACATACATACATATATATATATATATACACATATTACACACACATTATATATATACATTACACACACATACATATATTATATATACATGCATATACATATACATATATATATATTTAATTTGACAGAAATGCTTCCAAGAAACCCAGGTAACTATGTTCATTATGCACACTTTCACTTTTAATCTTTTTAATGCCTAATATTCTAAAAACAATGTTTTTTGTCTCTTAAACAGATGATTTTGAGGGTGTCTCTCATAAGTGCATAACTACAGTGGGAAAAATGCAAACCAAAAGTCTGCACAATGTGGACAAATTAGATGTTTCACATTTTCTTAAAATGGTTATTTCCATATTCTGCTTTAGTGTACCAGTGGGAAATATTAATTAATGATTTCCACACATTCCAGTAATAATCCAATGAGATTTTTGTATGAACACAAAGTCCTACAACAGATGGTATAGCCTCCACAGAGCTCTGATATCAACATTATTGAGTCAGTGTGGGATAACAAGAAGAGACAGAAGCAACTGAGATGGCCTAAATCCATAGAACAACTGCAGCAATATCTCCAAGAACAACCTACCTGCTCTAACTAGCTTAAAAACTGCAAAAGTGTATCTAGGTGTACCAAGCAAGTCTGCCACTCAACTCACATAGAAAATGAATTAAAAAAAACATCCGCTCAACTCTGTGCCAAAAGACATGTACAGTCATTGAGAAACACACTTTATCATGATCCAGTCGCTACCAACCCTGAACTTAGGATGAGCCTTCTGACAGAGAAAGACTTTTTAACATTGATAAGAAAACATCACGAAAACAAACATTTTCTCTTCAACTCCCTCCTCCGAACCTAAACAAGCTCTGTTGCGCATTTAATATGCAAGCAGTTTCCTAGTTTCTCCACTTCAAAGGCTGACATGGAACAGTACACCCAAGTCCTTGTAATTACCAACTGAATTAACATGCCTATTAGCATATTAGTATAACAGATTCTCAGATGGGGTCTTAAGGGAGACTCCAATGTTCCTTACACTCGCGTGCTCAAGTGCACGACCTGCCATTCTGTTAAGAGGACAAGATGAGAGGATGTGGAGATGAACCCAATCAATCCACAACCTACAAACACGTGCCACACACAAAAACACACACTTTCATCGGTGGCTGCATAATCATGTAAGATGAACAGATGAGCTTTAATACAATTATGCACATTGTCTTCAGATAATACCTCTCATCAGACCTGACAGAAAAAAATAATGGTGACTATGAGAAGATAAACAGTTTGAGGCAGTTTTGAATAATGCGTGGGTAAGCAGAATGGGTATCATCTGCTAAAAGCACATTCTGAATGTATGGCTGTTCGGTGAGACAGGAAGCAAATGTTGTTTGAAACAGCTTGAAAGAAACAAGCATGCTGAATATAATTCAAACTATGTTTTCTTCTGGTTCGTAATGTGCAGGTTCAGTATTCCCTTAAAAATGTACTGTGGTAGTGCCGTGGTAAAGCTACTATACTGTGTACTTCGCTATGCACTATGATACTGAATGATTACCATATTCATGCACCATGTTATTTACAAGGTAATCCAAGGTACTTCAAAGAAAAATGTCTTGTGTGTGTATATTCTCTATCTTTTTCCATTACACTTACATTTATTTATCTAGAAGAACATAAGTTGAGAACAAGTGTCAAAGTACAAGTTCCAAAATTGCTCAGAAAATACAAGACATAATAGAGTTGCATTTGCTACAGTGGTTTTGCACTGACTTCAGATAAACATGGAGTGGTTCAGAACAAAGAGTTCAACAACCTTGTACTTATTTTTCCAAACCTTTCCTTTCACAGCCTCTCGTTCTTTCTGACATCAGAAATTAGTATGTGGACTACAGAGGAGAACAGTAGAAGAAATCATGATGACTCAAAGGCTACATTCAATTACATAAAGTTTATTTTCTTCAGTCAGACTTCAATTCTGTTAGGGTATAAAAACACAGCAGATGAGGTGAGGGCAAGAGAAGAAAAAAAAAACACTGCACTGCAGAATCAGACACTGCATGTGCAATTTATGACTTAGATAAGTATTATCACATAGATAAGTATTAGCTGTCCTGAATAAGTCAAACTATTTGAAATATCATTAGAAAAATGGTATGGGACGAGTCTTAGTGTTTTAATTACCATTCATTGTAAAAGAGCAGTAAATACTGAAGTATTGAGGTATGTATCTCTGACCGTAGATGGGTTCTATTGGCTTCATGACATTTAATGAACTTGATGACATTTCTAGACCTGCTGATGTCTGAGACTGAATGCTGTGCTTGAACAGAAACACCAGGGATAATGGCAAAGCTTAGTGTGATTTCAATGTTAACCTGCATGTTTCAAGATCCTTATAGAGAAACCTTGTAGAAAATGGCAGAAATGTAAGTAGGAAACTTCCTAGTTGACCTCGCTTGAAGAACGTATTTTCAGTCCTGTGCCAACATCTTCCAAATGAAAATGTGAACGTGTATGAATGGTCAATTTTGACTCCAAGCAAGCCACAAAGCTCTAATTTTGATTAGTCTTTGAACCTATTGCAATTTATTGGCTCTAACTCTTGTTCATTAACTTTCTCTAACATTACCCATCCACATAATATGCTGATCAGTCATGGTCTCTGCTGACTCATAAACAGCATGCACCGCACTCTGGTCACTCAGAACATACTGTTCCCATTCTGAACCAATGTTTTGTGTGGCCTAGGCGTGAAATGGAGCCCTTTTCCTCTTTAGCCTTTGTACTGTTCTTTGAAAACCCCTTCATCGTGTGCTGGATCTATTTCTGATATTATAGAGGCAATTAGTGAGGTCTTTGATGGCTTGATAAAAATGAGCATGCATAGATTTTACAGCGCTGCAATTAATGAATACTAATTAAAAGGCCTTTGTTGATGGCCGGGGTGAGAGATGGATGAGTGAGCTTGATTTTTCTTGCTTTAATTGAAAGCCTTTGTCACTTGCCCACTCGCGTGTGAATAAGTGCTCTCTGTCACTTTCAAAAAAATGAGAACAATGTAAATTAATTTGCATCATTTGCATAAATATAAAGCTTTTTTGCATAGGTGGTGAAAGCAGTCGGATTCATAAAACAACCAACTGTCACTCACAAGTTTGTCTGATTGAATAATCCACGCTCGCACTGGTTTATGTCAAACCGGCTTCGGTTCATCACTCTTTCATCCTATTGGATGTTCTGAAGACAGCAGAGCGTCGACCTGTCTTGCTGTACGGTGCGGGAAGTGGAAGGAAAGAGTGATGATTGAAAGGATGTGTGTAGAATGTGTCATTCATTTGGAGTCTTGTACCTCTTAATGGAACTAGTGTGTTAGAGTCTTATAAATAAGAATGCTCAGAATCTAGGTCAATCTATTATCAATTTGACAAATTCAAAGACACAATTTTGTAGAGAATACAGTTTGTAAAGTATTTAGTACAGTAGATTAACTTAATTTACTTGGCACATTCACACACCACCCACATTCCTTTCACTGACTGCCTAATGCACATTGTACACAGAACCTGAAAGCACTTAGTTGTGTTCACAAGGTACCAAGGTGATATTATGAGCACTTTTGAGGAATTTACCAAATTTTGATTTACCAAAGTTAGTGGAATCAAGTCACTGGCATCAGATAAGCTTTGTTTTGAGAAGTTTAGTATTAGGATAAACATGCATATGTCTTTCCAGTGTTTTCTCTGATACTTCCAACCCATTGTTTGCATACATTGAATTAAATATTTGACTTTAGATAAACCCATTCCTAAACAACCTACGTATGGTTGGTCACATTACACATCAGTCAATCTGTATTTTCCTGACTACGTGGGACTTGGCCAGAATAAACTGCACTTATGTTGTTGGAATAAGGTCTGGCTAGGTGACACAACATATTAGGTTTCATGGTCCATCCATTCTCCAAACCACTTGTCCTCTGTAGAGTCACAGGGATGCTGGAGCCTATCCCAGCATATCTGCCTGAAAGCAGGGAAGCATCATGCATGTATGGTGGTTCCATTATATATACACCGAATTTGACATTGCTATCAATGTGATAACTTGTCCTATTTGCTGGCTTTCACTCCACTAAAGATGAAGCCTGTAAGTCCTGGCTGTTGATCAAGGATCTTTGCTATTTGTACTCTAATATTTTTACCACAACAAAACACTGTCACTATGGGAAAGACTACCTCAAACTCCACAAAAAGACACACCTGAGCTGGCACTGAGCGAAACCTCAGGCATTAAAAACTTTTTTATGCAACTGTGCAGCATGCAGCGTGCCAGCACTCAAATCCCAATGCGTGTGCTGTTTCTGGAGCTGATAATTGTGTGAGATAATGCAGATCTATGCTGATAACAGGAAGCTGGAGAGCATTGTTTTTTTTTTGCTGTAGACACCATGCAGAGCAGATAGTACAGATGGGATAGAGGACAGATAAAAATGGATAGAGAGAGGGGGAGAGATAGAGAAAGAATACAGTTTGTCTTGGCTTTGCTGTGGTGGTGGAAATGGAACATGACATTGTCAATGTTCTACCCTACATTGCCAAAGTAGGACAAGGTCAGCGAGGAACAATAATACAATTGTTGTCATCCATGGCAACACATTAATATTATACTAGAGGAAGATCTGGGGCTTCTCTGTAATAGCTGCATGAGCTTTACATTGACATTATATTGATTTAGTAGGCACTTTTATCCAAAGTTTACCAGAATAGTACAAAGTTCCGTCGTAAACTCCAGTCATGAATTGATATAGGTAGCTTGATGTGGATAACCAGTGGAGTGTGACATGGACAGTCTTTGAATGACTGAAGACTTGACATGCTGCCATGAGCTTTTGAGATTATCTGATTAACTAACCATTGTTTTTGATCAAGAAAGCCAGCTTATATGTCATTGCAGGATTTCAGCCTAGGAGCTTTAAAGTATATTCAGACAGGTCTGATTGCCCTTAAATTGCAAATCACAGGCAAAAGTGATAGGAGAAACTGAATGATTGAATGATATGGCCAAGTGAAGCAGTGCATTTCAAGAAGAGGAGGGGGCCCAACACTGAACCCTGAGGCACCCCGGTGGTTAGGTGATGTAACTTAGACACCCTTCACCTTCAGAAAACCTTGAAAGATCTGCCTGTGGGGTAGGGCAGGTTTAACAAACATGAAGGGCATAACAGCCCCACTAGTAATATATAAAGCATTGCAGGAATTCACCAATAATTGCACAGGAGAATTCTGTCAATCACAGAAAAGTCACTCCTTCTTCCTGTTTCTAACCTCATTGACAATTCAGCTCACACCTTCGTCTGTGACCAGTAGCGCGGTACCTAGCCCTGATGGTTCATCTTTCGAAAACAAGTTTTGCCCATGGAGGAGTGTGCAAATGTGTGTTTGCGAGTGCAGGCCGGTGGCCCGAGGCACCATACCTGGGTCAATACTCTTTCATGCTGCAGCTGGGCTGAGCGACGAGGCCATTGTTGCTACTGTCACGCTGTGAGGGGTTCCAGTCTGCAGGGGTGGCCACAGCAGAGCTAATGAGCACGCCTCTGAGTCCCAGGAGTGGGAGCTTGCCGTGCAAAAAGTGTGTTCATGTGTTTGTGTGTGAGCGAGCGTCTGCTAGCACCACTGTCCTGCTCCTTCCTCTGCATTATTCATGCACTCAATACACATTGCCACATTCTGCTATCCTGAGAGCATCGTGTGATGTGTATCTCAGGGAATGTCTCACTACCTCCGTCCCTTCTCTGTCTCTCGCTGTCTCCTAGTTTGCCCCTTTCGTTGTCACTGACGACTCTGTGAACTGATTGAGAATGTAGAACAGCAGTCACACTTGTGTCCTTGTGGTCCAGGGCTCACCACAGCGGGGAAGGCGAGAATCATAATGATGAGAATCATGTTTTTTTGGGCTTTTTGCCATTTTATATTGACAGGATAGTGGAGAGATGACACAAAACGGAATCTGCAAATGATGCAGATTCGAATGTGTACTGGCCACAGGAGAACCATGGTCTAATATGATGGAGCAATGCAACCTAACCGCTAGGTCACGGCTCGAGGGAGAATCCTTTTTACAAGGCAACATATTTTTGGTCCATAAATCTGGCTCAGGCTACTCCTTCAAGTCTATGGGATTTTTTCATGCATTTTATTGTCTTCCAAGGAAAAAAAAAATCTTCTCAACAACTGAGTTAACATTTGTTCCTGTATCACAAGCACTATAGTAATAATGTTGCTTCCCTTTCCATCCACGGCTAATCAGGACTTTGTGCTTAATGAAACTAATTGGCTATAATGCAGGAAGTCAGGGAAAGTCTAAATGAAAAGACTCAAACTCCTACAGATTCACAAATAAAGCAGCAATATCAAAAAGCAGGAGGTTATGGAAGAACAAACAGTGTCGTTTGCCTGTGAGAAGGAAGCTAATTACTCATGCTCAATGTGGATCAGAGCAGTGCAGTATTCTCTAGAGACTAAATCATTAGGTAGAATCAGACATGACAATAAAATACCACGCATACAGCAACACATCTGAGGGATGCCAGGAGAGAGTATATATGTGTGTGTAAGAAACGCCCGACGGGTGATTTATCCCCAGTAGTCTCGGAAGGCTGACAGCGGATGAGGGCAGTAATGTGACCAGGTCATTTCATTCCATTAGCACTTTGGTTACAGAGCCCGTGTGTAATTAGGACAGGGACAGCAAGTCATGAATCAAAGAGGACGATTTAAAACACACAAACAACAGATATGCTTCAGTGCATACAAACGCACACACACATAAACCCCCAAGGCTGCTGCCTCCCAGTGATGCATGTCTCATAAGTGTCTTTGGCAAATTAACCAGTAACCAGCCTTTCAGTCGCCAATGGACTTGAGATAGACAAGCATCATTGCAAAGCCTTAGTTTGGATGAGGTTAGTTTTCCCTGAGGATATTAAGTACATTTGTCTTTTGCAAGTGTACTTTTTGATTTCACTCCTGCCCGAATCAAGCACATCTGTACTGTTCTAAGACAATCTTGGTAAGAGTTATAGAAAAAAAACACACACAATGTTTTCCAGCAAAATCAGGGTCCTCTGAGAAAACTAACCCCATCTGAACAGAAATGTCTGTGATTGTGGTATTGTTTTTTTTCTCTCTCTCAAAGCTTCTCTTCACTGAGTTCGACCTTTGTCAACTAATGTAACTAAAGTTAATTTTCTTGTGCTGTCTGGTGTACTTTTATTACAGATACAGACCTTTTTGTCAACTTTCTGGGTAAAATAAAAATTTAAGTATGGTTTAAAGTACTGTTTGCACCTCATATGATGCAAGAAAAATAAGTATATTAATAAAGAGGGTCTAAGAACGGCCATCAGGTATGAACTTCATTTCTCATCTTAATTACATACGTACATAATATTATAAATGTATCACATATATATGTTTTTTTTCCATGATGTGCTCATAAAACCACATCCAGACAATATTCTTAGTTAAAAAGTAAAGAAATCCTGGACCCACTCTATATGAAGTGTCTTTAACTAGTATGCACGAACATTTAAACATGAATAAGCAACACACTTATTGTGAACATACAAGTTTTTACATGTAAATTATAATTTTTTATGTAAGTACATAGAAGTTAAATAAACATAATATAAATCAGTACATGAAATTACACATCCTAAATTGTAACTGAAATTTCATTTATTGGTAAATAACCAATTAATGCTAACTAGAGATGGACATGAGTACAAATGATTGATCATAGCAACCCAATTATTGTGTGACTTATTTCAATGTCATTTTTAATATTCTGATTAAATGACCATTTGCAAAGAGCTTGATTGACAGGCAATCTGACCAATCATAATGCCAAATCCGCCATCTTGCCCACCAAACATATCAGACAGGAGAGTAGATTAACTTCGGTGGACTTAAACTTGAAAAATGGTGTGTATTGACGTCTTTCCGTGGTTGAACTAAAATTTGTTATGATGTTCATTCATGTTTATTTTGTGCTTTAAGTAAATATGAAAAGACGATCGGTTCACGTGTGCTGCTTGAACTGAGGCAATACAGTGATCGGTCACAACACATTAAAGAGCCACAAAACAGTAGTCATGGCTTGAATTTCTTAAAAAAGAAAATTTTAACGCTGAGATCTTGTTTCATACCAAAGTAACCTGCTCTGTCTTGTCTGTCGGTGTGTTGTCAGTTTCCTCTTTGCTCCACGATGAATTTTTACTGCGTGAGATCATGGTGTGTAGTGTGAGAGCGGCATGGCTTGTCGGACATAGCAACAGTAACTATAGAGGGAGGGTTTTTGCGAAGGGTCAATTACTGTCATTTTGGGTGGTTCCTTGCAATCCTTGCAAGTTTTGGGATAACAACTGTAGACAAACTGTATACAGTGACTTTCAGTTTGGGACAGCAATGGACCTGTTTTTGCACTCAAAAAACAGCTAGATGAAGCACAACTGATGGAATGGATTGGAACAGAATGTATCTGGAGATGCGATTTTATATGTTGAACTATTTTTCCACTTATAAATGTGACAGATGGTGAGTGAATGCACATGAAGATGCAATGCGATAGTCAAAGATGTTCATCTAACACATTTGTACACAGTCCAGCAATAAGAAAATTGGCTTGGATGGAACTTGCTCCATCAACCTTCATCTCGAGGTCCACAAAATTAGCAATTCATTAATTAGTTGAGTACTCAAGCAGTCAAAATGACTAAAATACACATTCATAGCTACGTGTTCTGTTAACAATGGAAATGATGAAGCAGTCAGCATCATTTCTGAGTGTACTCTATGATCAATAGAGAAGCACCAGTCAATCTCATGCTTTGTTAAACATATATGAGACACTATACATATAGGTTTAAGTGCTTGCAAACACATAGTCCTCTTTACCACACAATAACAAAACAAACAAAAAACATTATTTACATCTCCCTCTAAATCCAGGATGAGAGATACAGAGACAGGTGGAGACAGTAAGAAACAGACAGATAAAAAGAGAGACAGTGTTAAAACAACCGAAGTGTTGTGATCTGGCTCGATGACACTAATGAGGCCTATAATAGCTCTTGATGGAGGGAGAAGATCCTGGGGGGCAGAAATGGGGGTGGATGATCAACGAAGAGACAGAGAGAGAGAAAGTGAGGCTTCCACACAAGCATATACAACGCTGAAGCACACATTACACTTTGTGGATGATGAAATAAGAAAAAAAAATGTTTGGTGATTACACAAAGAGAGAAAGGGAGAGAAAGATTGGAAAAAGTAGATGGGTGTGACAGATCAGTAGAACGCTTAAAGTTGTTCAGAATAAAAAGTAATCTGTGAAGACAACGTTCTGGGAGACGGCAGTCTATTTAACTAGCCAATCGAATTTACATTATGATAATGAAGTGGGAAAGCAGTTTCTAAATGTAGTCTGATTACGCTAAATACATTTTCTGCTGTTCATTGTGGTTTAATCAGGGATGGTGTGGTATCAGGAAATAAAAAAAATGAAGATACCATCAACATTTATTCAAATTCCAGTCATGTAAGTTGTTCTAAACCTGTATTATTATTTTTTGGATGTATTTGGCGGGCAGAAATGTCCATTGTCTATTGTCAATAGTATGAAATGAAATGTATGAAACACAGCTCACAAGGAAGTCACTTGCAAATCAAGCAGCTTTCTGTTGGTCAGATGCAGCAAATTCGTGTGACCAGTTTGAACCAGTTGTGAAACCTGCATAAGGGAATCGTTGACCCTCAATCAAAATTCCCAGTCGCATCGACTCCCAATGAAATGAGTGCATTAAAATGTTGAAAATGTCGCCGCACTTTTACACAGGAAAATACTTTACAGGATGTCCAAGCTGCTCTTTGAAAGTGAAGGGATGGGGGCTGTTGAGCTTCAAAGTACATTTAAACATGGTGCTTAAAGACACTTAGGTTGACGTCAAATGTTTCTGTCACATTATCATTGCGGTCACACCTGACATTTGAATGTACACAAATGTGAATAAGCTTTAAGGAACTGTGGTACAGGGAAAGTCTTTCAACAATAACGACTTACATCTCAGTCTTCTCCTGACATAAAACTATTTTCAGAAGCTTTTTGTATATTTTGGAGCTTGACAGCCCTTGTCGCATTCTATTTTTGTTGTATGGAAAAGATAAAGTTTTTGACATTTTGTAAAACATTTTCAAAAAAAGTGCTTGATTTACGCTATTGACAAATGTTTTTAAAAAGTTACTAAAAAGCTCAACAGTGTTGAAATGTTTCTTGAATACTTAGCATATTAGAATGATTTCTGAAGGATCATGAGTAATAGTTACTGAAAATTCAGTTTTTACATCACATGAATAAATTACATTATAAAATATATTCAAATCTAAAACAATTATTCTAAATTTTAACAATATTTAACAAAATTACTGTTTTACTGTGTTTTTGGTCAAATAAATGCAGCCGTGGTGACCATAAGAAACTTTGGTCACGCTTTATTTTAAGGTCCAATTATTGCTATTTACAAACTATTAACTACGACTTTTGCCTCAATAAACTCCTAATTTGCTTTTTATTAATAGTTAGTAAGGTAGTTGTTAAGTTTAGGTATTGGGTATGATTAGGGATGCATAATATGGTCATGCAGAATATGTGCTTTATAAGTACTAATAAACAGCCAATATGTTAATAATAGGCATGCTAATAAGCAACTTAATAGTGAGAATGGGTCCCTATACTAAAGTGTTACCAAAACTTCTTTCAAAAATATTTTAAACCACCCCCAAACTTTTAAACAGTACAGTACACTGACTTTATATATTAGCCAAAAATATTCAATTCCCCTGGAACAAATCCACACTTTTTCAAGGTATGTGACCTCAGTAGATAAATACTTGTGTTTGTGAGAGATATGTTGAAGACATATCAGCCCTGGGCCACCGCTCTTAAAATCATAATAATATTTAAGATCTTTGTTAATGTCCTCATCCACAAACAAAAGTGTGCTGGAAGCAGATGGAATGAAAGCAGAAATCGTGTATTTTATTTGCTGTCATGGAGTTCATCCTCCTGTAGAACTGTGTAATTGTGTGAGAGCGAGATGCTGTGCTGAAGTCTCTCTGACACTGTCATTCCAACAGAGACCAGTAACACAAGCTTAACTAAAGAATATTTCTTTCTCTGTCTAGACTGCATTTCACATCTGAAGCTCAGAGCAGCTTGAGGTTTGTTTGCATTCTGAGAAACAGATCAGGTTCTTATCAGGAGGGGAAAAACTGATGCAATCAATGAAGGATGATACCAACATGACAGACAAACACATTTGCCAGTGTGGCAACACTCCAGTGCATTGATTGTTTTACAAACTTTCTAATGTCAGCGCTCCAAAAATTTCGACCATTTACTTTCCATTCGTTTGTGATCACTGAATATAGATTTTATTAGAAATCTAGAAAGCCTTTCTGAAGTTATTTTTTCTTTCTTTCAGTATTTATTAATCCTTATTCATTTCAATTACAGTTTCCAAATGTTATTTACATAAAAAAATAGGGTAACACTTTATTTTAGGGTCTCTAAACTAGTTGCTTATTAGCATGCATATTACTAGAATATTAGCAATTTATTAGTAGTAATTAAGCACATATTAATGCCTTATTCTACATGACCTTATTCTACATCCCTAATCCTACCCAAAACCTAAACTTAACAACTACCTTACTAACTATTAATAAGCAGCAAATTAGGAATTTATTGAGGGAAAAGTGGTAGTTAATAGTGAATAAGTGTTCCCTATTCTAAAGTGTTACCAAAAATAGCTAGACTAATGTTATTCATGCTTAAGTAGTATCGTTTTTAATGGAAACTTTTTTTTACCATTAGTTACATGAGGCAAAAGAAGTTAGAATGAAGGATGAATTGAAATTCACAGCATTTAAACAAGTTCTGCTCACATATTTGAAGGTTTCATTTGAAGGATCATTTAGGCCCTAAATTTTAGGGTAAATGTCATATTATGTGACTACGCATTACGAAGAGCTTACGAAATACTAGCTACGTCCTGCTTTACGAACAACTGGTGCAACCGAACATTGTATAGATTTAGTTACAAACTAGCTAGTAGTTACTAAGCCTCTAGTGTGGACTTAATGTTCTAATTTATAGCAGTGGTCTGGAGAATCTATATTATATATTTATTTCAGAACTTCTCATTAGGTGCCATATATTTTACTCAGATTTGAGATAAGGTGTTATTTTGTCAAAATCACATTGTAAGGGGCTTTAAGGGGAACACATCATGGAATTATCTACCTTTTTTGAGCATTTACATTTGGCAGAGACTTTTATGCAAAGATACTGTACATATTATCAGTTTATCAGCTTTCCCTGGGAATCAAACTCAAGAACCAAGAGTTTGATGTGCTATGTAGACGTAAGATTCAACGATACAAAGTCCTCTTAGAACATGTAAAGGACAACTCAGCTGTAAGGTTGTTCTGATATCATCATGGCTTTGACATTTTGATCAACAACTTCAGGTTCAACTTCAGGTTAGTTGCATATAGAAGTTCTGAAGGTACAGCAGTAAAGTGAATCCTAAATTCTGCATTTACAAAAACAAGAAATCTGTCCACACTGAAAATGGTGTGCGATGCCACAAATACAAACATTTCTAAAACTTAAAGGGATAGTTTACCCAAAAAATAAACATTTGTCATTATCTATTTACCCTCATGTTGTAAGAACTTACAAATTGGTGGTGCAAACCTACTCAGGAGCAGGGTTTGACACTTCAGTGAGACTTCAATCTTCACAACGCTTTAGCTATTCAAACCAAATTTGGTGCATGTTATGACAACAATGACCTGAGGGTGTACGAGTTTTGGCAGTGTGCCATCTATTGGTCAATATATATATGAAAAATTTACATTTTTGCTACATTTTGTCACCTACTCGTCAATAATTGATAAGTAATTACATCACATTAAAAGTGATTGTATTTATGGGTTTTCAACCATTTTGCCTAAAGACATGAACAAATGTCTTTAATTACTCATTTTTGCAGGTGGTCTGATGTTCCCTGCTTGCTTAGCTCCACATTTTGCAGATAATTGCTGCTTGCAGCTTTATTTATTTATTATTATGTTATTGATTTTGCTGTTCAGTGCCATTTCTAAGAACTAATTAGAACCAACTGGAGTAGTTGAAGTCATTCTTTACAGATAATTCTGAAATAAATCTAACTCAGATGGGAAAAGTCAATTGCATTCTTTTATGGTGAAATTTAATTATCATTGAACCTCAATAAGCAAATGAACACATAAAGGAAACACTGTAATTTATAGAAATGTTCCAGTGTAAATTCTCTGATATTTCCAGGTTTTCCATGACGGTAGGAACCCTGGTTGCCATAATTAACTTTGCTGTTTCAGCAAAAAAATAAGGGAGAGCAATTTTAACCACAGAAGCTCATAGGAATCTGTGTTTATTTTTCATATGAGTGCTTGAGTGTCCCTGAAGTGTCAGTTTGAGTTTGTGGCTGGGCAGTGTGTGAGTGACTTGTTTGGATGAGGTCACTCTCTTCTCTCTGGAGTCTGTCAAAGCCAACAGCTCCTCTCCAAATATCTGCAGTGTTTGAGCACAGATGAAATCATCAGAACACTGGGTAACACAGGCTGGGCAAGGGGCACATATTATAAACACACGCATATTCCCAGTATGCAGAAGATACCTACGTATATATTTGCACACAGTACCAAATCCACAAGTTTTAGAACAACAGATTTTCCAACAAACATGTATATCCACAGACTATGCCACAATAAGAAAGAATAGCCTTTTCAGGACCTCGGAGAGTGACCACAACACTCAATACTCATACATGGTCATGATAAGAATGAGTTTAAATAAATATGATATAACATAATATTTTCTAAACAGTTTGAGGTCTGGGTTAAAAGGTTTTATTCTAACCACTGGGAATTGACTGGTCTCTATATGACAAGAAATTGGGTTGAAAAAAAAGCCTGCATAGTAACGTCGGCCAAAATGGAAAGACATTTTTTAAAGGCAAAGCAAATTATTTAATTTTTATGAAAGTTCATTTGCAAAGTTTTCTTTGGAATAACGTGCACTGATGAATCATTCATGATAAAATCAGGAAAGTATAAAGACATCAGGAAGTATTTATAAAGAAAGTAAATAGAGTCAATTTTGGTTTCATGTTGACTTTGTACAGTGCAAATGAAATAATCACATCTTGACATGATTATGAAATCTCTGCCTTGCAAATTATAAAATAAATGTTATTCGTTAATAGATGCAAATTGTTGAAAACATGGATAACGACAGGGATTAATCCTGATTGAGAAATCAGTCATTCTTACGGTCTCGCCCATCATAAATGACTTGAATGATCAATGACACGCTGACTTTCACACAGTCAGTGCTAGTGTGATGAATGTAAACATCCCTGCTGTGTTATTTTCATCCAGATTGATGATTTATTTTTTGTCCTTGCTGATGTTGGACAGTCCCCCTAATCAACAAATACATGCAGATGAGAGGATCAGGACAGGGTTAGAACTGAATTAAACAGCCTGTTTTTGCTACGTTATCTTTAAGGCCATAGTACTTATATGATATTGGATATATCTAATATTAATATCGCATAAAAAGAGAGAGGAAATCAACAGTTATGAGGGTCTAGATGCTCTCCTCCTCATTCCGCATGGCTGAAGCCAACCATTCAATGACCCAGAAGGCCACACTGCACAGGAAACACAGTTCATGCCCTCCCACACAGACTATCCAATATTAAAGAGAGGGTTCGATTTGCCACACACAGGCACATCACATATTGAGCTGACACACTGACTCTGACAGCACCAGAATTTAAAATAAATAAAATAATAAAACATCCCAGCTTGTTCTTCCTACAGAGTCACACACAGAAAGTTCAGCTCAAAAAAAGTTTTCCTTCATATATGAAATCCTATTACTCTTTGATATTATTCCTTTTACTCTTTAGAGCTGAATTGGTGCATTAATAAATAATAACATTATTAAAATAAATTACAAAAAATAGATATGGTTTATTAATAAATAGTAACATTAATAAATAAAATCAGAAAATAATACACTAAATATGGCATTTAATAATTAATTAACTTTTATTTTGTATTAGTAACTTAAATAACTTTGTATTTTGTTTAGTGCAAACATATAGCTACTTAATATATGCTTAAAAATGGTTAAGCAATTTAGCATCACATTTAAAATCAGATCCGGTTACCCACTTTTCCCCACATTCAATACAGCAAGAATGCAGTCTGCTTTTACTGCAACGTATTATGAATTGTTCATACTGCATTCATAATATACAGTTCAGGTATGCTGGTCTCAGATCAGCATTTGCATGCACTTACCAAGCGTTTTAGCACACGGAGCAGCAGTTTCTGCTGTCTGGGCTCAGTGTGCGTCTGCAGTGCGTGTGCCAGGCTGAGCAGCTCCTCCGGCTGCAGGCGGTCCGCACCTTCTCCTCCGTACAGCTGAGCCAGCAGAGACACAGAGTGACTGGCATCCTCATACACCTCACTGTCATTACACGCCAGCTGCAGGAGAACAACACAGAGATCTGAACATTTACCCAGGAACAACTAAAATAAAACAAACTATATTACATACAAAGTTTACAAAACAAATAATTATCCACAGCAGATTTAGTAAGAAAACCTTTGTCAATCTTAGTAAAATTGTCAATATTCCTGCATCTATATAACAGTCTGAAAGAACAGGCTGAATTATTGAACAGCTGAGTTGCAGCCAAACTCTCCCTTCATGCAGATATTTATATGACTTTTATATTGCTCTTCTATTGCTTTTGGGAAATATGAAACTACATCCTTCATAAGTCTCAGCACTACAAATCTGTTTGTCTATGTACAGTCAATAGCAGTGGTCTGGAGAATCTATATTATATATTTATTTCAGAACTTCTCATTAGGTGCCATATATTTTACTCAGATTTGAGATAAGGTGTTATTTTGTCAAAATCACATTGTAAGGGGCTTTAAGGGGAACACACATGGAATTATCTACCTTTTTTTGAGCACTTACATTTGCATTTGGCAGAGACTTTTATGCAAAGATACATATTATCAGTTTATCAGCTTTCCCTGGGAATCAAACTCAAGAACCAAGAGTTTGATGTGCTATGTAGACGTAAGATTCAACGATACAAAGTCCTCTTAGAACATGTAAAGGACAACTCAGCTGTAAGGTTGTTCTGATATCATCATGGCTTTGACATTTTGATCAACAACTTCAGGTTCAACTTCAGGTTAGTTGCATATAGAAGTTCTGAAGGTACAGCAGTAAAGTGAATCCTAAATTCTGCATTTACAAAAACAAGAAATCTGTCCACACTGAAAATGGTGTGCGATGCCACAAATACAAACATTTCTAAAACTTAAAGGGATAGTTTACCCAAAATATAAACATTTGCCATTATCTATTTACCCTCATGTTGTTTCAAACCTGTATGACTTTCTTTTGTGATAAATATGGATTTTTTGATGCGCAATGCTAATACCTTAGAGAGCAAGGCGGCCAATACAAAGCTGATATAGGCCTATATGATATCACACTAAATAACACATACATAACAACTGACCCTCCGCAAAGACCCTTTAGGTAAAGTCTCTGCTTAAAAATAAATACCATTTTGTGGCTCTTTAATGTGTTGTGACAGATCGCTGCAGTGCCTCAAGCAGCACATGAACCGATCATCTCTTTCTCTTTACTAGTTATAGCATAAAGTAAACATTAATGAACATCAGAAGGTATCGTTTCAACTGCAGAAAGATGTCAATACACACCATTTTTCAAGTTCAAGTCCATCAACGTTAATCTACTCTCCTGTCTGGTTTGTTTGTCAGACAAAAATGGCAGATTTAGCATTATGATTGGTCAGATCGCCTGTCAATCAAACGTCCTGCGAAGGGTCAATTTCTTCAATTAAATTTATATTTATTTAACATAATATTTAAAAACAATTTCAACAAAGAAAATAAATTAAAGAAGGTGGAGGGGGTTCAGGCACTGGGTTCTTAGTTTAAATAAAACTCTTGCTTGAATTATGGGCCAAACAGAAACCAGCCAATAATGGAAAAAGTGCAAAATATCAGCTGATAATATCAGCCATTGTGAGAAATATTGGTCGACAACTAGTTACACTAGGACATGTGTAAGAGTGAGATGGAGGGTGGGAAATGTTCATCTAAATTATGACTAATATTATAAGTGGAGTTCAGAGAAAGAAAAAAAAATACAATACACCTTTAAGAAAAGAGTGCAGTGTAGTGCAGTGGTTCTCAGCCTTTTTGCCCCCCTTTACTGACTTTTTCTGTGGTATTTCTGATGGAATTATGATGATGCTTCTTGTTTTTAATTAACAGAAACTGCCAGTGTTAATATATTAAATTTAATGAACTACTATTCATTTTGTGATTCCAGAAAATTGTGACTTTGTATAGTCAATAGAACTACTTTCAATAGAAACAACATAAAATGTATTCCTATGGCCATCTTGGAAGTTTGCTGAGGCCCCCCAGTGGGGGGGAAGGCCCTAGCTTGAAAAGAAGACTTAAATCAGTATAATTACTGACTGCTTGTTCACATGACAATGTGTAAACATACACATTATGGATTTTGTCAGCAGAATTTAATAAAATAAAATAAATTAAATGTTTTTTTTGTTTTGTATTGTTTAGTACAGTTACAACTAATTATTGGATTGCATTAGTCTAAAAAGACTGTCAAAAGTCATTAAAATCTAAGTAAACACAACCTTTTGCAATAAGTATTTTAAAAGCATTATTAAAATAATCTCATTATTTGGCAAGGGAATGGACATATTTTGACTAAAATCTTGGTTCTGCGTGAGCTTCCAGTATAGTACTCTGCTATAGCAAACTGTGGTAGAAGCAAACTCTTTCAGTCATATTTCTAATAACATTATAATATCTATAATTATGGTAAACTTAACATTAATATGTTTTTATGCTTTAAATACCCATATTCACATTTAGTGTGAATGTAAATAGTATCAATATTGTTTCATCATATTGTGTGACACTTCTCCAAGATTTAATTTTGGCACAATTTCCATACACTGCACTATACCGGAAGCTGCGGTGGCCACTGAGGCTAAATGTGGACGCGATCATGCATAGAGTCCATTAGAATCGTAATCGACAATCGATGATCTTTACTTTTCTCATCCCTAACCAAACCCGAATTAACTGGAATTGCGATAAGCTGAAACCTGCTCAGGAAATTCCCATATTGGCAGTGATGTAATCGCAGAGGAGAGCTGAAAAGTCAAAACAGGAAGAGTTATGGTCTCATCCTCAGAGATTGTGGAGACTGCAGTAACAGGCTTAACATGTCCATCAGGGGAGCAGCATGGAGTGTGTGTCCTCAACCCAGACCACAACAATCCCCGCTCAGCCTTAGTCTGAGATAAAGACAAAAAGCGACACACAAGGGCCGTGGGGATTTTCTCTGCCGCTCATTTCGGCCCTCAAAGCCCTGTGTGGCGGGCTCAGGGATTCCAGCCTCTTTTCGCCAATGATCTGTTACTGCCCTCTGCCATAAAGGCATAATCCCAAGAGACTCTGGGGCAAGGGCCAGCCGCGCCTAATCCCGCCCCTCTTTGTGATGTCGCCGGCTACTCCAGAATGGAGTGCGGGGCTTTAGGAGGCCACACAATACCCCCAAAGAGCGCCGCCCCTTCCCTGGCCCAAAGAGAGGCTGACCGGAGGGAGATCCCCGGCGCTGAAAGGCCTTTGGTGTGCGTCCACGGGCTCCGCGGCTCCGGTATTGTTCACATGCCAAAGCGGAGTCAGAGCAGAACAAGAGTTAACACCTGCTTAGACGGCCTCCCAAATCCACCCTGTTTACTTAGCAGGGCTTGTAGATGCATCGGGGAAATCAGGCTGAGGAGTCTAATGGGACTGTGGGCTGAAAAGCACACAGGAATCAGGGAGATTAGGGAGTGTTAATGCCACTGTGGGCTGTGAAAGGATGATTGGAAGAGAGAAAGAAAGAATGAGAAGAGGAGGAGAACTGAAGCCTATGGGGACGTGTAACGCGTAGGCCTCTCATGACCTCCGCATGTACTCGGGCACAAAACTGGGCCTGTGTATTTGAGGCGATCGATATTTCCCACCGCCTCATGTGCCACTGCCTTTGGAACAAACAACACTGCAAATTACATTTTTCAAACCATGTGTTGCTTCAAACTGTGAACTCAGCCTCCGCGTAAACAGACTGCAGGGAAGATCATGTGTGATTGTTTGCGGGCAAACTCGGGATATTTACCACCAAAAATGAAAAGCATGTGGAGTAAATGCATGAAAAGGGTTTTATATTGAGCGGAGACTTTGAGGTGACACATTTCCCTTTCGGATGAACTATTTAAAATGCAGTGTGTCCCTAGCACACATAGACAATCTGTTCAACTGATCCTTGGGCACCATTCGCCCTTGACAACATACTCGCATACTGTCCCATCCTGGTGACCTGCTTCCACATATATGCATATGCACACACACATACACAAGTCAACCAATGCTGTGTGTCGCACTTCTGTGGCTGTGTTTTTTGTAGGTATTTTATTAAATAAATATAATGTTTTATTTTAAATAGCAGTGCCCTATCTTGGTTTAAAAACCCAAGGTCAATGGGAGAGTGAAGCCGTTTATTTAGTAACCTTTGGGAGTAATTTTAACCAAACACTATATGTATCACTTGTGCAGTGGTTTAAATATTTTAGCCTAAATGAGATTGTAGGATGTCCTATTTAAACTGCCTGCTTTAATGATACAATTACATATTCACAAGAACTATAAATAAGAGCATTATTCATCAATTCAAACCATTCATTGTTATGTTGCAGGACATGATGGCTTTTGAGTTTTAGATTACAGACGAGGTATTTCTGTGACAGAACTAGTATTTCTGTTCAGTCTTCTGCCTTGAACACTTTTTTTCTATGTTGAATGTGTATGGGAAAAAACCCAGCAGAATTTGTCAGAATGAATTTAAGTCTTATTGATAGCATTGTTAATTTAGACTAAATATTTAATAGACTAAATGCATAGGCCAGTGGATGTGTAGAATGTTGTGAATAATATGTTCTGCTGAATGACGAAATTCTGTGGATATCTTTCTGCACAATTCTGCAGGCGGGTAGATGACATTAAATTTCAAGCAGTGACAGCAGTGTCCTGCAATGTGACATGTACTTCATTTGAAACTATTAAAAAAATAACTTTTATTCTTTAAATACTTGCACTGTAAAAAAAAACATCAGCATTACTTGAACTACATAGAAGCTAGAATGTACTACTATGTATGTAATACAGCACCTTAAATTTATTTTATATATGCATTTTATATATGCATATCAATTTTATTCAAAAATCTTGATTTGCAAAACAGTGGGACACTGATGATTCAATTGGCTGCGACCCAGTTATGATGTTGTTCATTAAAAACGCAGCTGGCATTTATTAACCAACGTTGCTGTACGATGAGATGACTGAAATCCTGCTGGCATCATCTGTTTTGTTTATCATACATCTTCACTGTAACTGTTAAAAAGTGAGGGATCATAATGAAAAATGCACTCAGCCGCTTCTGACGACTTGATAGAGAAGAAATAATGAGATGTCCGGTAAGTAATATAGTGAGCAGCCAATGTGTGCTGTTTTTTACTGTCCACTATGTAATTTATAGGGAGTGAAGCAGCACACAGTTCTGAAAATGTCTGACTCCCTGGGCAGTGTATTTACTGAACTAGGGAGTAGATGGAAACATACCCATGGTTTTTCATCTTCAGCTATTCCAGAATGTACATGACACTGTAATATGTTTATATTTACATATTTTCCCAAACAGGTTCACCAGAGACCACTGGTCAAACAACACGGCACTTGTTGAGATAATGTTGGTTTTGGGCTCAAACAGAGCTTTCATAGCGTCACAGAGCAACAGGCCACATTTATTCAAAAACATGTGTTTCGTATCCAAATAGTATCTATATATTTTTATACTAACTGCATTGACTTCCTTCAATTCGTCTCTAGTGTGATTAAATAGAGATCACACCACTTACCTATGTAAAATGCCAATCACCACTTATTACATGAGGTTGCGTTAACTGAAACATTTCTGTCATTCTACTAATTTTCCATAATTACAGAATTTCTACCATTTCAGGAGTTTACTGTCAGTAAAAAATGGTAAAAGGGATTGAAACTGAAGAAAAGGTAAGAAAAAGTCTTAAAGTGCTCTCTTTGGGGAGTTAAATGATAGAAACAAGATTTCAAGTGTAAATTATTTGATTTTGGATATTGTTGATTAAATCAGGTGAGAAAATAGCAAAAGTGGATTTACTTACTACTTAAATACATATTTATTACATAATAATTACATTTCACAGTGGAACATGAACAATGAAAATGAAAATGCATTTGCATTTATATCTTCAATAAATCCATTTTAGACCATATCGAAATCGTCTTGGGTGAATTTATACCTGGCTTTTTAATGTGGTCAGTTGTGATCTCAACACATAAAACACATTTAGTTCACTTTGAAATTAAAATTTGGTACTATTTCATCCAAGATGTAGGTGTCTTTTTTTCTTCAGTAGATCCAATTTTGAACAAAATCAGTCATATAATGGCAGGTATAGGTCACTGCTATTTGCACAGAGAAATCCAAATTAAACAATTTCGTAACTACACATTGATATGTGTTAGAACACACCATGAGCCAGAGTCGGAACACTCAGATCACTTGGACTGTACAAGAGGTGATATAAATACTGTTCGTTTTCTCACACAAACCGCTCGTTTCGTGTCTTAGGCCATCAATGTGTAGTTACGATGGGGAATTGTTTAATTTGGATTTCTCTGTGCATGTTCTTTTTCCCTCTTATAGAGACAGTGATCTATACCTGCCATTATATGACTGACAGACTAGAACGGTTTGACCTAAAAACATCAAAATTGGATCTACTGAAGAAAAAAAGACACCTACATCTTGGATGCCCTTGGGGTAAGCTGATAGATACCAAATTTTAATTTCAAAGTGAACTATCCCTTTAAGAACAGTGTCATGACTGATTTTAGATAGAGCACAAACATACAGATTT
This sequence comes from Schizothorax lantsangensis, assembly GCA_027422415.1. Classification (NCBI taxonomy): domain Eukaryota; kingdom Metazoa; phylum Chordata; class Actinopteri; order Cypriniformes; family Cyprinidae; genus Schizothorax; species Schizothorax lantsangensis. The sequence goes on along the minus strand of CM049850.1, from coordinate 12,309,898 downwards.
AAAAACCTTTTTCACAGCAGAATTGCATGTTAGTTTTAGTGTGTAACAATGCGTCTGTCAGTTTTTCCTGGCACAGTGGGCAGAATCAGCTTGGATTCTGCCTTGAGGGTCATGTGGGCACAGCTTGCCACTCAAACGCACACACACACACACATAGAGAGAGAGAGAGAACCTGGATGCATGTCTGAGTGTTACCGAGTTGAGTGGAGTGTGTTGGTGGGGAGCTGGTCTCTGGTCTTTCTGCCATCTGTGAGAATTTTATGCCACAGTGCATCACTATGCCAACCACTTTCATTTCGCTCGCTCTCTCTATCTTCAATAGATGGGATTGTCAGTGTAGTCTCATCTAGACGTGTCAGCTGAAAGCCTCTAGACATGAGAGTCATATACAGTGTGCAATATATGAAACTACAACAATGGAATACGAAATACAACAAAGCCTTCCACACAACCTAATACTGAACTGCATTTCTGTTTATTGCATCTCCCACAAACACCCAGACCGTCTTTTCAAAGGCAGTGCAGAGTCTTCATCTACAGCTGGCTGTCCTAATACACTTTCATGAGTGAAAGATACAAAACCTTGGCAAACACACAAAATTCACTGGCAATGAAATTCAATCTATCTCTCTGTCAATTTGAGGCTTCCATGAAACGAATGAGAGGTAAGTCTCTCTTTTCAATTATGAATGTCTCACTCGTCTGGATTGATTATTTTTGAAATGGATGCTTCCATTATTCATTATGGGGATCGGTTAATGACACATGAAAATGCGATGGAGAGCAGAGGGTGTGTAAAACGGCCCTTATGCACTTACTATAGTCTAATAATGGATTTCACATCACAGATTCTTTATTATATATCATGAAATTACTGTTGGACACAGTGGAATCAATCTAATGCAAATTGCTATTAAAATTACATTATTACTTGTAGGATGGTCATCACTAATTCAATCTGTTTCATCAGGCATGATTTTATATCTTTGTATTTCTTTACTATAGACCACTGTATTGTCCGCATATCATCAGCACTCTAAAAATAAAAGTTCCAATTAAAGCCAAGAAGGGTTTTCAGTCTGACATTGTGTCAACCCTGGAACCTTTGAGACTACGCATGGACCAGTCTGCTGTAAGTGTAAGACTAGAGCTCAGCAAGCAGTGAAATGGGAGAATAATGTATCCCACTGACTTCTGTAATGTAACAAATGATGTCTATCTGAAATGTAACTGACATGTACCAACTATAGCTAAATTTGGTTGTCAATTCACATGCAGTGCTTAATGCTGTTCTGTACACACAGTTCAGTAACTCACAGGAGACTCTATAACAACCGCATTCTATAACTAAATTGACTTCCGAAAAATACAGATAGTGAAAAATGCATTTGCAGAAAATTCTACGCAGTGTTTACGGAACCAAACAACTAGTTGTTAATGTTGTATTTAAACACGTATAAGAGTTGTGGTGCAAGAAATTACATGAAAGGAGGTGTGGCAATTAATGCAGTTTTGATTTTGAAGAAATTACAGTAATGAAAGCTCCCCATTCCACCCCCTTTCCAGCAGTGCTCTTTCGCTCCTCCATAAAAGCCCAATTTCACGTGCAAATCAATAAAATTATGTAACAAAACTTTTGCAAAATGGGACGTGCTTGATTTATTGAAGTATATTAGATTTAATTGAAAGAGAACTTGTGCTGTTCCTCGGGAGAAATGCGCTCAGAATCGATTTCGGCCACCAACGATTATGAAAATACAGTAATCGAGATAAAATAAGCGGTCTTTTTGCTCCCTGTGTGCTTAATAATAATCGAACAACAAAAGACGAAGACAAAACATCCACCTTGACTGGAGGACCTTTCTTTAATAAGAAACAGCAGGGAAGTGCTGTTTTATTTTCATTAGTTTTTCGCTCTGTTAACTCTTGCATAAAAGCCCAATTTCACGTGCAAATCAATAAAATCATGTAACAAGACTTTTGCATAAAATGTCATATGGCCCAATAATAACGTGTTAAATAATTGTGATTACAATATTGACCAAAATAATTGTGATTTGATTTTTTTATCGAGCAGCCCTGAGGTATGGCTTGTATGTTGGCAGATCTTGCCTAACAAAAACAGATTTATTAAACTTAAATCCAAACACGTTATTTTGGAAATAAGCCACATTCTAAAATTTTGCAACCTACAACCTGTATACTTTATTATTTCCATAAAATGGATTGCTTTATGAGCCGAGCTCAAATAATAAGCCTAAAGACGCCTAATAAGCGTTGTTTATAGTAAGCGGACATGGCAACGGATAACAAAACATGATGGCTCTGTCAATGGTGATTTAATTAAGATCACCAAACTTAAGTTTTTAGTTGATGTAATATTACTTTGGTCAAAAATAGGGGATACCAAATGTGCAAAATGCTAAAACGGTCTGTTCCGTATACACACAAAACTGTCATTTATGACATGCACAGAAATGATTGTATAAACAAACCCATGTTGTGCAGCTTAAGAGTGAATGAGCAAAGAGGAGAATTAAAAGGATAAGGTAGGCAGGTGTGATTTCCACTGGTACAATGTAGCAAAGTTTAAGTCAAGTGTTCTGGTGTACCTCCGTATGTGGTATCCCAGATTTGTTGGAAATATGTGACTGGGTACAAATGGATACATTTCGCTGCACATTTTCACTGCATGTGGGTTTATAAAAAAGCTCAGTGTTTGTTAGTATTTTTGCAAAATGATCACGTTTCACAACACTTTCAAAGTTTAAATGTCCATTGACTGTTGGCAAAGTGTGTTCAGTTTTCTCTAAAAAATTTAAAGAGGTCATCGGATGCAAAATTCACTTTACATGTTGTTTGAACATAAATGTGTGTTGGAAGTCCACCCTCTAATGATAAAAATCCACCCAGTATTTTTTTTTTTTAAAATCCCTATTTTAAAATCCCCTTTCTCAAATCAGGCTGTTCTGAGATTGCTGTCAGAATGACGTAGTTCTGTACAGGCCGCTCCCACGATAGTTGATTGACAAGCCGTCTTACCTTAGACCCAGACCTGAGTGAGCTGAGAGCTGTCCGCCATTGTGTCGACTCCGGTGCAGGGGAAGACAAGAATGTCTCCGAATAAGCGATTGTGTGTTTTGTTGTTGGATGTAATAATGAACATAGCAGTCGTCATTTACTCCCGACATCTGAGCCGCTAAAGACGCAGGGGATTAATGTTACTTTCGTTTTTGAAGGGAATGCGCCGATCCCCGATCTGCCTAAATGCGTTCATGTTCACGTGAATCATTCGTGATCCAGCTTCATCTACAGTAGAAGTCAGTATAAGGTTTTTTTATGAATCTTTGTAAATCGCCTTTCCTAATAATGTGCTAGTTAGCAAGTTTCGCGGCTGAAGTTTACTGTCTGCTCATCACCCCACGGAAGAGAGGGGCGGGGTCAACAGAGCTCATTAGCATTTAAAGCAACATGGACTAAAACAGCTTGCTGAAAACAGAGCTGATTTTGACAGGGTAAAAAGGGTGTTTTTTTAAATTTTAACCAAAGTATGTTATAGACTTTTCATTAAGACTTTAAAGAATCATATCAATTTGTGGAAAATGGGCATCCGATGACCCCTTTAAATGTGATTGTGGCAATGTATTATTACATTGTTATACGTATCACAGCAGTTTGGAAATGTAATGTGACACTAAAAGGTTAATGCTCTATAAAATTTGTATTTTGAGGCTTTGCACTCTTTTGTAGAGTGTCGTAACTTGTGTTTCAAGAGACTTGTACTCCAGCCCTCCACATTGCAAGTGCAATGCTGTACCATATGTACTACTGGGCAAGTTTAGATTGTCTGAAAAGCCATATTATATATATATATTAGGGGTGGCATGGTACACAGATGTCATGGTTCGGTACGTACCTCGGTTCGGGGGTCACGGTTCGATACGATTTCGGTACAACATGAAAAAAAAGAAATCTACTATGCTCGGTTTCTTTTCATTTATTTTGAACAGACAGTAGTGCAAATAAAAAAAAATCCATCTAGATGTGAAAATACTACATATTATTACATGTTATATATATAAAATCCGTTTTGTTTTCACAAATAAAAGCAGACCTTTATACAGTGATTATTAATAAGACAATAAGTGTTTAAAGTTGATTCTGCTGGTATAAGGAAACAGTTGAAGTAATCGCGTCACACACACACACACACACACACACAAACACACACACACGCACTCACACACACTCGCACACACTCGCACACACTCGCACTCGCACACACTCGCACACACACTCGCACACACACACACACAGACACACACACACAGACACACACACACTCGCACACACATCAGTTCCAGCATTGCTAACTTGACAGCCAGTTGGTACTTTATCAAAATAAAATACAGTGAGCCAAACATCAGCGCGGCCGCCTCTGTGTCACCGTTGGCATTCGCTGTTCTTCTGCTGGCGGTTATCAAAAAGCGTTGCATTGCTGCGGGCGCCCCCTTCTGGATTGGGGGTGAATTGCCTGTATTCGTCGTAAGGCATCATGCACCGAACCGAGATGCCTGTACCGTGACGGTTCGGGACAAATACATGCACCGTGCCACCCCTAATATATATATATGTATATACACGTGTAAAAGTGTGTTGAGGACATAAGATAGTATTGTGCGAGGAAATGCGCAAAAATAAGACTTTATTAATCAATTATTTGCGATTATAGCTGGAAACTGCAGTGAAATACTGTATATGCACAGGTAAGTTTTTTGTAGTTTTGCAGAAAATGTAGGGAGAGTCTTTCCAATGAGCCTGGGTTGGGTTTCAGTGATCTGATCACAAAGCATTTTAGACTCCAAGCATCTTAGGGCCTATGGGTTCTTTACAAGAAAAATCATTGCTGAAGACAAAGTCTTGATTTTTAAAAGTGAATATGCTCTGGTGATGGATGGATGATGATTCCAATCAATATTTCAGTTCAGCACCTCCAGATTGTTCTGTGAACTTCAGGTGAATGTAGCTTGCAGGTCAGAGAATGGAGAAAACATTTTTGGTCCCTACGTTTCATAAATTTGTAACGCTATAGACTAGTCCCATAGTGGAGGACAAGAACACTGATAACCAGATTTATTTGACAGATTTAAGTTAGGGATTTGAAAAACAACATACTTTCAAAACAGAGTTGGTAGACTGTCTGAATGACTACTCTGTCTCAAGTAAGCCTTGTATGTCCGAGTTGTACCACAGGGGTAAGCTTGTGGGGACCTGGGTTTGAACCTGGTTTGGCTCATGCCCCTGATGTGTTCCCCCTCTGTCTCCCTATACTTTCCTGCCAGTTCTCTAGTGTCCCATTTAATAAAAATAAAAAGGCAGCTCTGTATAAGTAGCCTCTGATGTGTTTCTGAGCAACATCTGTATGTTATTCAAAGTCCCTCAATAAAGATATTCAAATTAATAGGCTACATAACCTTTTATTGCACAAATAAATATTATAGACCAGTGGATTATGCATTATAATGGGGGAAAAAAATATCACAGTTAGCATGCTAAAACACTTCCTGAGAACTACATTTAATCCCTTAACTATATTTGGTACTCTGTTGCCACATGGCACCATATAATTTAGCTTCATTTGATGTAGTTATTTTTTTATATTAGTTTTCATGGTGAAGAATATTTTTTTATCCGTTAAGAAGGCCAAGAAAAGTGCATAAGTTACTGTATAAGGGCATAAGTGACTGGAACCAAAGGATTTTTGTGATACTTCATAAATAAATACTACTTTTTAAGATATTACACATTAAAATAAATTAACTGCTTGCATGTAACTACTGAGGATGAGCTTGGTTTTTAAGAACAATATTAAAAGACAAATGATAATGATTTACTCAATTTCAGCTTGTAAGAATTTAATTCCAAATAGATAAATACGTGACCTTGGACCATAAAACTAATCATAAGGGTATTTTCTATTTTTTTGAAATTGAGATTTATACATCATCTGAAAGCTGAATAAATGCGTTTTCTATTGACATATGTTTTGTTAGGATAGGACAATATTTGGCCAAGATGCAACTATTTGAAAATCTGGAATCTGAGGGTGCAAAATAAAATCAAAATATTGAGAAAATCGCCTTTAAAGTTGACCAAATGAAGTTCTTAGCAATGCATATTACTAATCAAGAATTAAGTTTTGATATATTTACGGTAGGAAATTTACAAAATATCTTCATGGAACATGATCTTTACTTAATATCCTAATGATTTTTGGCATAAAAGAAAAATCGATAATTTTGACCTATACCCGTGCGACTTAAAGGGATCCCCGGTTATTAAGACATGTATAGCTTAATATAACGTAAATGATGTCTCTTACTGAAATATGTAGTAGAAAACGCATGAAAATGTATGTTATGTATGAAAATGTATGACTATGGGGGGCACCATTATTTTATGTGCACCGTATATTCTGCGTCGATGACGTCAAATGGCTGCACTCAGTGAGCTACTGCCGCTTTTTACCGCAACACAACTCAGAATACACAGCTCAGAAAATAAAATACTGGCTACGATGCCACATTGTGTGGCTTTTGGTTGTAATTTTCAGTCGAAGGGCAACAAAAGAAGCAATGTAAGACTTCACTGCTTTCCTAGCGATAAGAAGAGGAGAAAGGAAAGGGAAGATGCCTGTGGACGAATAAAACTTCCTAAAGACCCGCTTCTTTTTTCTCTCCACTTAAGCCCCGATGCCTTTGAGTCTTTTAGTGGACCACAGCTACTGAAAGAGCTTATAAATGGCTGAGACAAGAAATGCTAGATGCCATCTGTTAGGATGTAAACATGCCGACGCTAATCATGACGCGCGACCGCTAGAGGAGTTTCTCAGAGCGGATTTCCCTCGATATCCGGGGCGTTTAGACACCTTGTGGGGAAAAATCGATGGTACAGCATTTCGTTTAAACCTATACTTATATCCATCGCCACCTGCAAGCTCTTTCAGTAGCTGTGGTCCGAGTTGTCTATTCTGAGTTGTGTTGTGGTAAAAATAGCAACAGGTAGCGCTAGTAGCTTACCGAGTGCAACCAATTTTACGTCATCAGAATAATGGCGCCCCCCATAGTCCAAAATCTGTATAAAACGATGTGATTTTTTCAAATAACATAAATCTTTAATGGGTTTTCTACTACATATTTCAGTAAGAGACATAATTTACGTTATATTAAGCCAAAAAAGTCTTAATACCCAGGGATCCCTTTAAGACTGGTTTTGGGGTCCAGAGTCACATATTAATTAAAATTTCAAAAATTCTTTTGATAATCAATATATATTTTTTTAAATTAACTGATTAATCAGATATATATATTAGGGGTGTGACGAGACACTTATCCCACGAGACGAGACACGAGACTGGGTTCACGAGAACGAGACGAGACGAGATTTTTAGACTTAAAAAAAAAAAAAATCCTCAATGATGATATAGGGAAAAATAGTCTTTTATTCAACTGAAAAACAGTGCATTTTGAAATCAACGTGTACTTTATGAAATTAAACTTCTATTTTAATGAATTATATGCAGTAATAAACAACATGTAAACTAGAGCTGCACGATTCTGGATTAATTGATAATCACAATTTTGTTTAAATAAATTGCAGATCACGATTCTCTCACGATTCTGAAAAAAAAATATTAGAAAACTAAACAAAATAACGTAATTTACTAGTGGTTCTGACAAAATTTTCATTGCTTAAGTCTTTTAAAAATATACATTCATTTGAACAAAAGAAAAAATAATTCAATGAAGGAGTCAGTGTCTCACTTCATAAAGACTTGTTTCACTATTGGAATCTCCTGAATGAATGATTCAATGTCAAATACATTTTTTAAACGGGTTGTCGCCACCTCCTGGCGGAAGATAAGTGTTACGATACAAGTGTTAAGATACTTTCGTTTTGATCGCTACTGTAGACAATAAGTGTTTATACCCAAACTATAAACTTTTATCCCAATACTTCTGTTATTTAAATGTCTGTAACACAGAAATAATGATGTGTGGTTGAAAAGACTGTTTCTGTTGCTCTTTCTGGATCAGCAGCAGCATGAATGCAGATTTGAATGTCTTTAAGACGCTTACGATGTGAAACAGGTGTTAGTGGAGTTGTTAGTGTGAGCAGCGCGTGTTTTGTCGCCACCCATATGACAGCATTCACATCGGAAGCATGATGATGGCCGACCCTCTGATTCATTAACATAGGCAGCGACAAAACGTGCTTCTCACGATCCACTGACACTCGCGATGTTATTTGCCACATGCCACGAGATCTCGTCACATCCCTAATATATATATATATATATATATATATATATATATATATATACACACATTCACATACACACACATATTTTTTTTATCGATTATTTTGTCCAGCCCTCAAGAAGAAATCTTTTTACTTCAGAAGAAAAAAGAAAATCACAAGTTGACCTCAGTATCTGACTAGTCAGTTGCTGGATGACTAGTAGACGCACACCCATAATTTGTGTAAAAGTATTGGCTAAACAAAACAGTTGGAAAATTAGTATGGACAGTAGCACACACACACACAGCAGATTGACTGACCAGCTGAATGAGGAGGTTGTTTAGGTCTGTCAGCGGCTTGTTGATGAGCAGTAGTTCCTCTGCAGCCTCAGTGTCTTCATTACTGTCTGATCTCTACAAAAAAGAGAAAGAGAGAGAGCATTATTAGATCGAGAAGAAAAAACAAGAGGGAGAAAGCAGGGGAAGCGAACGGAAGAAAATGAGGACAGTCAGTCATTGGGGGGATGCTTAGTGAAGAGAACTCAAGACCCAACGCAGCAGAGGATTGAGCGAGAGATTCCTGCTCATGTAATCATCACAGGAAGTACAGTAGCTTGAAGCTGGTGCTATTTTTAACAGAGACGCTCCTCAGAGGTGCTAGGGTCTCTGCACAATGCCCAGCTCTGCTGCCAGAATGGAACAATGCGTACAGCTCGCTGTCTACCAACAGCCACAACATCTTACTCTTTAGTAACAGCTGTCAGAGAGAGACAGACAAAAATAGACAACAACAGCAAAAATGCATAAGAAATGCAAACTTTGTTACCCATCAGCCATCAGCGAGAGCAGCCGTGCAGCGATTCTGGTTCAAAAGTTCACGCCGCTGTCTCCAGCTGTCTTATTCTGGCTAATATTTCAGTGAATGTGAGTGTCTGGGATCCTCATGCAGATTGACAGACCGGGGCAATGAGATTACAGCAAGCCTTTGCTTAATAGGACTGCAGCTTTTCACAATTAAACTCCCTTCACTCATTTCAAATATTAATGATGGAGCTCGGGCTGACATCGTGAGAGAAACCGTGAATGCGAGAGGGAAGGACAGTCAGCGCAGTGGGGAAAGTGCTCGGGAACGTCTCACTCATCATTATCACTCAAATAAATTTGGGTAGCGCGGACACTTTTTAATAAGCTTTGCATTTCTCTCTTTCTTTCTGTCGCTGTCTTTTCTCTCTCTCTCGCAGAACTGAATTCCATTACACGCTCCTTTTTTGCAATGTCCGTGCATAAATATGTATGGAAGGACGCTGAGTGAAAGACAAAGGCCTTGGGTGGATAATGAGGGTTGAGGAGGAACTGACAGGGGAGTGACTTCCTGTGAGTCCTGTGTGCCACATATATGACTTTAAAGTGCTGTTTACCACGGGTCTGCTGAAGCACACCGGTAAAAATAGCACCGGGAACTATTACACGTCAAAGTGCTGGAAATTGAACACGAACGCTCGCATGTGTGAGCGCGCTCGGTAACTCTGACAAAGATGTCCGCGGTGAGTAATTATGGGTAAAAGGTATGGTGGATCCACTCGGAGTGAGTGGCTGGATGTATGCTGCTGGTATCTGCATAGCAGTTGTCATTGCATAACAATCTAATCATCAGTGAGGAGAGGATCCAGACATGAACCCCCTAAAAGCATGCCTACGGCGACAGTAGCAGGCAAGCGCTCCCTGAGGAAGGGGGGGCTGGGGGGTGTAGGGAAAGGAGGGAAGAGAGAGAGAGAAACGAGGAGAACAGCTCAAGAAATGAGGGCGACAGAGTGAGAAATGTTTACAAACAAGAGGATGGGACAGCGAGGGTGAGAGAGGGGAAATTAAATATGAATGTATAACTACTGGAACGAGAAAAATAGGATGAGAGGATTAACAGCAGACTCTGACATGAGAAACGAGAAAGACCAAGAAAAATTAAAGGGGTGGTTGATTGCCATTTCACTTTTTTAACATTAGTTAGTGTGTAATGTTGCTGTTTGAGCATAAACAATATCTGCAGAGTTGCGGCGCTGAAAGTTCAATGCAAACGGAGATATCTTTTAAAATTCTGGCAGTTTAATGCCTACAAAAACGACAGGTAAGGGACTACAACGAGTTACTTCCCGGGTCTGATAGGGTCACAGACCCAGATAAACCCCACCCCCGGCAACACGCAGCAAAGGGGGCGAGGCCAAGCTGCACTGCTTTAGAGAAGAGGAAGAGAAAACTAGGGATGCACGTAAAAAGCTATTCATATGAATCGCGATTCTGTCTTCTAACGATTCTAATGGATTCTCAAGTTTCAAAATCATTAAAGCAGCAGTTCTTAATACTGTTACTCTGTCGCCCTGCTCTGCGTCTCTCTCTCTCTCTCATTCAGATCGTCAGATAAGCTCCAACAAACTGTTCCAATTATACACTTATTTTCACACAGCAATGAGAAGCATTATAAATGGACACGCGTGCGGTTGCTGTGCTGTATTAAAGCTTTAATCAGGATAAAACCGTATATTAAAAGCTAACAGAAGCAGTAGCACTTACAAATAGCAGCGTATTTAAAAGTATGAGACAACAACAACCAAACATACCATTAAGAGCCGTGCTTGCACAGGTTCTGCACGATCCTCTTCACTAATATCCTCTGGGTCTCAATCGGGCTCAAATTGATAAGCATTATAGACAACGCCACTGTTTACAATTCAACCGGAGCACATGCCACTGAGGAGAGGGGCGGGACGTTCAGACGTGCAGTAGAGGCGGTTTAGCCAATCACAACACACTGAGCCAGCTAACCAATCTCAGCCCATCGCGTATTTCTGAAGGAGGAGCTTCATAAAACCAGGAAATAAATCGAGGCGTTTGTCAGAGAAGGGACAGAGAGGTGTGGAATAAAGGTAAATTATGTGAAAAATAATGCGTTTTTAAAAAAACCAAGCATGAACACATGCTAGACTGCACCCCATAAACACAATCAAGCCTAGAAAAAAACCAGTCAACCACCCCTTTAAGATCTCTAAAAATTATTTAACTATTTATTTTCATTTGTATTTTGATTTTGATTTTCTGAAAAGTTTGTATCACACTCCAACACTGGACAAAATGGAACTATAAATGGGGATGTAATTTTTTATTTATTTTAGATGTAAAGATTTTTAGTCTGAAATTGGACAGAAGCAGAAAATAGAGGAACAAAGCATTCAACATTTCTCAAGATATTCACTAGAGTATTTAGAGGCAATTTTTTTTTTTATTGTGTTATTTTTTTATTACACTTTTTTCATTATCGGTTTTTAGAAATGTTATTGATTAATTATCGCAAGAAACAATATCTTTTGACAATTTTCTGTTGTAGTATAGAGTTGCCATATGTTAATGCCTCAAAAATCTCTTGTTATTTTTCAAGAAGAAGCAAAAAATAAATAAAATAAAAATAAATATAAATATAAATAAAATAATACATACTAAATAAATAAATACATACATACATAAATAAATAAAAGAAAACACAACTCACTACTTGGCCACAGTATTCTACTAGTTTCTGGATGACTAGTAGACCATCCTGACCCATCTATCATTGGCAGAAATGGTTAGAGGCAAAACAGATGGAAAATTAGTATGGAAAATTATATTGGCATTTTCCCTGGTGGAGACACTAGCAATAGTGTTTAAAGGAATAATCTGAGTTGAAAACAAGTTCAGCTTTATATTATTTTCCCTGTGGTACAAAGTTAAAAGGATAGTTCACTTTCAGTTGGTCCCCATTGACTTCCATAGTATGGGAAAAAGAAAAGAAAAACACTATGCAAGCCAATGGGGACCAACTGAAGGTGAACCATACCTTTAACTATCACAGACAAAAACAGTCTATGATAATAATAAAAAAATTATAATTCTAAAACCTCCTGACTCTACAACAGTCCCAATTCAGTTCCAGTAAGGCTTACATTTGTTACATCACTTACATCAGTGGTTACATTTGTAAAGTATATGGGGCAAGACAGTAAACAGAGACATATTAAATATATTAATACATTTGTAAAGGTTTTTGGAAGGAGACCATAAAATGACAGAATCGACAGAATCACTGACCTTGTAAAGTTGTATCCAATCTTACAACTTCTTTGTCTTGATGACATAATGGAAGTAGTCCTAGTAACTTTTGCACAATATGCACAATGCTATTAGAAAGCTACATGAGGCTAGAACTGTTTAGCTATATATGAATATATATTGCATCATCAATATAATTCCTTTTGGTGGAGTTATATGTGATAACTAGGATTTACTGAATAATTTATACATTTGTTTAAAAAAAACATACTTCATATTTTGACCTATAATACCCTCAGTTTACATCCTTTGTAAGTGCTGCAGTAAGAAGTGACAGCCCCATATTCATTTCTCTGAGTGAAAGCAAGTTATTCAGACGTTTGAATATCAGCATAAAGTCGACTTTCCAAATTATTCAGGTTAAATAAACAGTAGCTTCCCAAGCTACTCATTGTTAAATAACAGTTAAGCAATACTTTTGAAATGGCTACATTAAAAAATATTTAAGGGGGCATTATTTTGATAACACTTTAGTATTGGGACCAATTCTCACTATTAACTAGTTGCTTTTTTTGCATGCCTATTAATAAAATATTGGCTGTTTAATAGTACTTATAAAGCACATATTCTGCATGACCATATTCTACATCTCTAATCCTACCCAATACCTAAACTTAAATTAGGAGTTTATTGAGGCAAAAGTCGTAGTGAATGGTTTGTTAATAGCGAGAATTGGACCTTAAAATAAAGTGTGACCATTATTTTTAACATATACACAACTGTTCCAAAATTTAGGGTCGTAAGATATTTTAATTATTTGAAATAATTCTCAGTAACTTTACAATGAGGTTCCATTTGTTACAGTATTTATTAATCTGTGTTAACGTTAGTTCATAAAAATACAGCTGTTCATTGTTCTTCTTCTTCCCCATTAAATAACACTGATATATACAACCTTTGATTTTAGTTATGTATTGAATGTTGGAATCAACATTCACTAAGATTAATAAATTCTTTAGAATTATTGGTTACACTTTATTTTAAGGTGTCCTTGTTACAGTGTAATCATACATTTAAGTACTGAGCAATATTAATTAACTACATGTACTTACTATATGGTTAGGGTTAGGATTAGGGTTTGGTTTAGGGTTACTTGCATGTAATTATGCATACTTTATTGTTATTATAATAGTAAGTATATGTAACGTGTAACAAGGACACCTTAAAATAAAGTGTTATGAATTATATTTCATTGTTAGTTCATGTGGTTAACTAATATTAACAAATAGAACCTTATTGTAAAGTGTTACTTTAATCCAGTTTAAATAAATTGTTTTCTATTTTAATATATTTATTGAAGAGATGGCAAAACTGAATATTCAGCATCATTACTCACATGATCACATTAAATTAACCATTCTAATATGCTGAATTGGTGCTCAAGAAATATTATTATCATCAGTGTTAAAAACAGTTGTGCTGCTTAATATTTTGTGGAAACAGAGTTTATTTTATAGGATTGTTCAGTGGAAAAAAAAACAGCATTTATTTGAAATTTAAATCCTTTGTAAAATTATAAATGCCTTAACTGTCACTTTTGATCAATTTAATTTAACAGCTTTACTGAAGTATATATATATAAATATATAAAAAATAAACTCACTGGCCCCAAAATTTGGAACGACAGCATCATATTTGCACAAACAATTTCACTAAAATTTATTTTTCTAAACTTCCAAATGCTATATGATAAAGTGGACAGTTTAGAAGAGTATGTTTGGTTTTTGCTCATTAGAGGCTAAATAATGACTCTGCTCACTCGACTGTAAAGCTGCATGTGAAATATAAATAACAGTAATGTAGACTTTTGTCATGCTATATTGCTACATTTTGGAAAAAATAGTTGGTAATTGGAAAAAGCTACAGTGATTGCTACCAAGTGTATCAAACAAAAGTCTCTTTTTCTTCTCTCTTAAAAATACATTTCACAGATTCAATAACACAAACCCTATGATCTTTGCCAAGTGTCATTTCTGTGTAATATGCATCAGATGGGCAGTGAAAGGTCCATGGACGGCACATCAGAGGCTGAGACTACAGTTTGATAGCCTTTTTCACAAACAGCCATATTCATAAATTTAAACAATTGAAATCAGAGACAGAACTACAGAGTAGGAAGGATAGAGGACAATAAAGAATATGACAGAGAAAGACTGTCCTCCCAATTACAGAGAAATCATTTTAACAAAAACCTATGCCAAGACAGACAAATTCCCCACTACACTGATGCTATAAAATTGGCAAATACCATATAGCTAAACTCCATAAAGAACTTTTCCTGTCACAACAAGACACCTTCCTATGTGGCATATATATTGCACCTCCAGAGCCCCCCACTACAGTGAAAACATGTTTCATATACTGGAAAAAGAGACATGCCATTTCCAGGCTCAGGAAAATGTGCTTGTTTGCGGGGATCTGAATGCAAGAACGGGATTACGGTTTGACTTCACGGACACACAGGGAAGTAAATATATTAATAAATAAAATGTCCTGTATAAATAACAACATTTTGCCTTTCCAGAGAAATAAGCATGACTGTCTGTACTTGTCAGCTGTCATATGAAGGGACACATTCAGGTGAATAATACAGTATTTATAACAGAGATCCTTCATTTCTCAGAGCATTATTATAAAAAAAATACTGTATATATCAAAATGACAAACTAACATTAGCAAACAGTTCAGTAAACTGTACCATACAGTAGCAACAGAATACAATCAATCAATAACAGCAAAGATGCATAATTCCCATACCTATACTTACATTCAAAGTGTTAAGGCCCGTTCACACCAAGCACGATAAAGATAACGATAGCGATAAAGATATAGTTCTAAAAATCGTTCTCAGTATTAAAGAATAGCAGCGTCCACACCACAAATATAACGATAAAGGCACAGAGAAACGATATCGTTGGAAAAACTTCAAGAACGATTTTTTTCCAGCTGATGAACGATAAAAACACTGACAGCCAATCAGAATCCATCCTGCTATAATGTGCACGAGAATTTAAAGCGGCAGACGCACGTGCGCTTAGAATAAACAGACGATATCGTTCGCTGGTGTGGACGCAAATATAGTTATCGTTATAGTTATCTTTATCGTTATCGTGCTTGGTGTGAACGGGGCTTAAGTCTATCTGCGAAAAATATTAATTAAATATTTAAAGGAACTTAAAAAGTAAAAACATTAACATAAAAAACAAATAAACATTGAAATGGAAAAAAAGTACATGAAAAACCTTTATGAAAGATAGATTTATATTATCTGGCATTCTATCTGGCACCAAGAACTCTTCTCCAAAATTCTTGAAAGTGGTGTTAAGGGGGAAAACTACAGCCTTATTAAATCAATGCACACTGAAAGTGACGTGACGTGACATACGTCCAAGTATGGTGACCCATACTCGTTTTTTTTGCTCTGCATTTGACCCATCCAAAGTGCACACACACACAACAGTGAACACACACACACCGTGAACACACACCCGGAGCAGTGGGCAGCCATTTATGCTGCGGCACCCGGGGAGCAGTTGGGGGTCCGGTGTCTTGCTCAAGGGCACCTCAGTTGTGGTATTGCAGGTAGAGAGAGCGCTGTACATTCACTCCCTCCACCTACAATTCCTGCCGGCCCGAGACTCGAACTCGCAACCTTTCAATTACGAGTCCAACTCTCTAACCATTAGGCCACGACTTCCCCCACAGGGGAAGTGAATGTGGAATAAAAACAGCAACAAAAGAACAAAACACTTTTCTCAGGATAGTGGAATGAATGTTACAGCTTAAGCCCAACATTATTCAATATGTACATCAACATGTGCAATCAATGAACAAGGTGGAACCACTGTGGAGCAACCTGCAGCCCCTGCTCTCACTTCACACAACACCAAATCAAACAGCTGCTCTGCACAGATAGATCTGCTGTCTTACACTGAACAGGATTTACAGTAGAATACCACCAGTGACGTCCAATAAAACCACAACCATGACCTTCTAGAAAAGATCAACATCCCAGAAAACACTACACATATTCACATTAGGAACTAACCACATAACACACTCACCACACTACTATAATCTAATACTAAAAATCAATTCCAAAGGAAACTTTAACTCTGCAATAAATATACTGAGAGCTAACAGCCGCAGGGCCATGTATGCCATAAAACGAAAATGCCCTTTAGAAACTCCTGTTCGAATTTGGCCAGAAATATTAGAATCTGCAGTTTTGCCCATTGCCCTTTATGCCAGTGGGACGTAGAGTCCAGTAACTGAAAAATCTGAAAAACGAGACAAATGTCTAATTTTAAGGCAAATTTTATAAAATACCCAATGAATACACCAACACACACCAAATACAACATGCAAATATTCCATAACTATAAAGATATAAAACAGCCAATGGAATTCTGGAATCACCTAATTATCATTTTAAAACCCTGCAATACTAAAGGTGCAGTCAGTGAATCAGTGAATTTTTACGGGCATTGTGTATTGTCATAAGCGTAGTGATGTATAAAGACCACATGAAAGACACTTTCAAACCAAGCAACTTCAGCGAGGTGAATTCACATGACCAAAAAGAAAAAAACTTTTTTGTCCTCACCTGAAATTCCTTGCTGTGCGGATTCTTAATAAATATTATTATTAATTCTTAATGAAATATTTTAATAATAAAAATATTCAGTTGATATTCCACGAAACACTTGCTTCTTACCCTATCTTTGTCAGTGGATAGGCAAACAAACACACAAACAAACAAATACATAAAAAGTATCACTAACCCAATAATGCATAAAGGGGGTCAAATTGACCTGTATTCATTTCCTATAGAGTATGGACTTTTGGATACATTGTCAATAATACATTATTTTCTTATAACTTTATGGATTATAGAATCTGTTGGTACTTTTTATGCTCTGAGCCAAGAATTTGCTTTAGACACTAAGTCTGAATTCACAATATTCATAAAACATCCAATGAACACTTGATGATCCATAGGCCATGGGAGAAGAGTCGTGAGTGGCAATGAAATGACGCAACTCACTCTATAGCTCTATACCTATAGATATTGTACATTCAAATTGCATTCATACTACACATGCTTGATGATACTTTATTCATACACAGGAATACTTCTTTAACAGTCACAAAGTTATTCGTCAAATGTAGAAGTTACTCAGACAGTGAGCGATTTCAGATGCAGCAGAGAAAAGCCACAGGAAAGCACAGCTGAGGGCCCAGAAAAAGGAAGATATGCAAACTCAGTAACGCTTTAGAATAGGGAACACTTATTCACTATTAACTATGACTTTTCCCTCAATAAATTAGTAAGTTAGTAAGGTAGTTGTTAAGTTTAGGTATTGGGTAGGATTAGGGATGTAGAATAAGGTCATGTAGAATAAGGCACTAATATGTGCTTAATACTACTACTAATAAATGGCTAATATTCTAGTAATATGCATGCTAATAAGCAACTAGTTAAGAGACCCTAAAATAAAGTGTGACCGCAAACTCTGCCCAAGAGTTATTCTTAGAAAGTTGCAAATTGTATGTGAAACTTTCTGTATCTATCTGCAAAATTGTTTTCACATGATCTGAGGAAAATGTGCAAAGTGAAGATTCAGAGTAGAATATACTTTACAGTAGATCTAAATCAGTTTGTGTTTGTTTAGAAAAGGTACTAGCGTACTAATGTAATGCATTTTAAAATTCTACATTTTGTAGAATTTATAGTATAAATAGTTATATAACTTGTATAAATAGTGTGGAATGTTGGCCACCAACTAATGTTGCTGGAAGACTGACTAACTTTCTATGGGGTGTTTACATAACATCGTTTTCAACTAAAAATGGCAAAAAAATTATGTGTTCTGGCTATTGAAAATGCAAACTCGTAAAAGTTCAAGTTTAAAAAACAAAACCAAAAAAACGCGGTTATTGTCTCCATTTTAACTATGGAAATGCAAATTTGTGAAAACGGTGACATTATGCGCATACCTATTACGTGTTCAGTATATGCATATGTATACTGGTGCATAGTTTTTTATTTATTTATTTATATATTGTTTTAACAAACTGACATCGCCAACTACCTGGCAAGCACAGTACAGAGTTTTTGTGGATCCGTGTGAACAGGGATTGTTGTTGTCTTTTCTTTTCACTATAATTAGACCAAAATGAGACAGAGATGCTCTTTAACATAATGCACAGGCATCAGGGAAACATTCTTTCAAAAAATTATTAATAATTTATAAACTCTACATATTGTCTTTTTATATTTTTATTTAACTTACATCAGTTGTTTTGCACAAAAGTTTGTCTTTGCACTATTTTCTTTGTATACAACACATCAGCAAATGCTTTGACTATACAAATGTACAATTACTTGTACATTTGCTAGCAAATCAAAAGTAAAATAGAGAGAATGTTACCTGCAGGGCCAGTCGGACTACAGATGAAAGGTTTTTGAGCAGGCAGTGGACGATGTCCAGCAGACAGAGGAGCAGAGAAGAGCAGCTCTTCAGCCCTGAGTGCATTTCTTTCTCCAGATACACACCAGAGACTTCCACAAAGACATTACACACCACCTCGATCACACCTGAGAAGAGATAAATGCAAACAAAATCATTCTTCTATACATCCATCTGCTCTGATTGTCCATCTGATGGACACAAACATAACCCATCTGACTTAAGATATCTGCTAATTGAGTATACAACTGCCTGTCTTTTGCACATTACATTACACACAATATACTGTTTGAAATTGTCATAGTTACAGTAATGAAGCATAAAGTATCAAGATTTTCCGTTTATGGTGGAAAACGCTTTAAGGTAGACAGGAATTCGAAGCTTAACTTAAAGCTGCAGTCCATAAGTTTTGCCTCTTTGACGCCATCTCTGTTTGAAACCTGCAATTGCAGTTATTTGCAGATAATTTTCTTTACGTGGGTTGTGCATCGGCACGGCTCCTCAGCGTGGATGACTCTAATGTTTAGGAAGTATAACCCAAATAAGAATTTTCACCGGATATTGTCATCTGAACAATTAAGTAACAAGTCTGCCTCTTTTGTTCTGACCAACTGAGGGAAAATGCATTACAATAAATCGCGCTACCAATGCTGATTAAATCTAATGATCGGTTAGCTCATATCAAATCAAACGTGCAAATTGTAGTTATTGTTATACTTTGTTCTCAAACTGTTAACAACATCAGCATTGTGTGACTACATGTATGTAGTGTGTAAATTTCAATTTCTATACAGTCTAATCTCTAATACCATTCAAATTTCATATAAAGAAATTATTTTAACCCAAAAAGCAAATTATTCTTCCTTAGAACTGGTTCTCTTTAAAATACAAAACTTGTGTAATCCCACGTAGGCTATCTGTAACCAGATGCACATTTAAAACTGGAATATAATCTAATTTCAGTCACTTACATGTTTCATAAACACATAATCCTTTCTGGATTACAATCTGCCATCAAAATGATAACTTGAATTATTCCAGCTGCTGTAAGAAAAGACTATAAACAATCTGCCACCTGCAGCATCAATCACATGCGATAGCCTACTAGCCGGGACAACATCTTTAATTTTTTTTTACAGATGCGACGTAATAATGTGACGCCATGCTTGAATTTCCCACCAAAACCTACCAGTGCCACTCAAATTAGAAAGCATTATTATAAGCTTACAGTTGTGAATCGGGCTAAGGTAAGGAGATTTTTGAACAATGGCTGGTTATATACTTGCTAAAAAAAAAATTTCAGATCATTTTTAACAAAAAAAGTTATGGACTGCAGCTTTAACTATTCTGATCTTACTTAAATTACAATATACACAGTTGAAGTGTGTTTATATAGTGTGGAGTCAGTACGTTGTTTTTTTTTAACAAATTAATAATTTTATTAAGCAAAGACACTCAATTGATCAGAAGCAACAGCAAAGACTTTACATAATGTTACACAAGATTTCTATTTCAAATAAATGCTGTTAGTTTGATCTTGAATCCTGGAAAGAAAAAAAATACAGTTTCTACAAAAAATATTAAGCAGCACAACTGTTTTCAACATTGATAATAATAAGAAATGTTTCTTGAGCACCAAATGAGCATATTATAATTTCTGAAGGATCACGTGACACTGAAGACTGGAGTAATGACTACTACAAAATTCAGCTTTGCCATAACAGGAAACCATTTTAATAGCATTGTAATATGTTGCACAAGTAAAGTTTCATTCGGTAACCATATAGTTATGGGATAGCTGTGATGGTTGGTTTGTATATCCACAAAATATACTTTATATGCAAATGACTAAAGTTTAACACTGATCAGTTTATTCTTTATTTTATTTTTGTTCCACATATTTGTGTCTGGCAGGAAAAAACAAACAACTAGGGCTGGGCGATATGGGCAAAAATTCTCTGTATTTTTTGGTCGAATTGCGATATACGGTATCTCTGTATTTTCGTTTTTGTATTTGTATTTTAAAAAAATCTGTATTTAATATATATTTATTTCACATACCGCCCAATATTGTCTAACGAAACAATACATATTAAAGGCTATGAAAACAAAGTGAATGTTACCATGTGTAAGCCTATATATTATGTGCAAAAAAGGGTTAAAATCACATTTCATTCTAACATTGTAACATTGCAATCTAAAAACAAAAATAATGCTTTTTTAAGCAGAAGTTAAAATCAATCAACTAAAAATGAAAATAAATAAGACAAAAAGCACAAAGTTGTGTTAGGCTATTTTGATTACCCCATTACAGTCACTTTACAGTTAGTGCTATCATAAAAATGCATTTACTTGTAGGTTTAAAATTCTTGTCCAATTACGAGAGGCGGCGCTCGTTCAATGAAGTCTGTAAAGTTTAGCGGAGAATCGCAAAGCAGAAGGCTCATGCACTTCTGACAGCAAAATGGAAATATTTCCATGACTTTATATCATTTAAAGACGGAGAATATACCTGTGAAATGTAAGTTATGCACTGAGGAAAACAGCACATCTCAAACAGCGCAAATTGAGTCAAATATTTCATTTTCAACCAAAAGCATCTCTGTCAGCAGCAGCTCACGCAGCCTTTCTGTCAGAGCATCTGACGGGGCGAGCCGTTTTAAACTATACGAAACTTTAAATACTATCTTACAAGTTTTTTAAAGCCCTTAATATAAAGCTCGTCACATGTTTAGAACAAATTGGATTGTGCACTTTCTCCGCAGCGGCTGAGTCTGTGTCCTCCGCTATATTTTTAAGATGCGCTCGTAAAACTGGAATATAAGATCGCGAATTCGAAAGTGAAAGCACCCGAAGCCCAGCTTATAACACAGCAAAAGAGGAACTCCCGTTCACATAAATCAAATCACAAATAATACTACTGATGAAAAAGAACATGTTGAATGTTAACCACTTTAATTTACATATAACTATAAACTATTATAAAAGTTAATCAGCATGCATTGATTAATCCCATGTTGTAAAGACGACAAAAAAAAGAGAAAGTTAGTTGCAAAAGAGCAAACAGTGGGAAGAATGAGTCTGGAACCCTGTGATCTGTCACCTAGATCACTAGATACAGACTGCAAGGTGGGTGCACACGGTTTTTAATACTGCTACTATACAAATTACATTGCTACTACAGGTGGAGCTAAGTTCTGCATTTTACTGTTATTAAGATAAACTATGCATTCAAAGTGAGCTGAATTGCAGTATTAGAGCAATGCAGGAAGATGTGACTGACAGTTTCCCTCAATGTCTTGATGCATTTCCCATTGAAAACAGGAAGCCAGGGTGAAAGCTTGCACCTTTTTTAAAACATAACTAATATAGTTTACATAACATAGCAAAGTCGCACTTCACAGCCACATATATAGTTTAACTGATTTGCCCTATTAGATTTAATATGAAACTGTAAAATTTCAGTCATAATATCAGTTACTGTTAAAACCATTTACATTTTAGTACATTTTTAGTTAGCACCTGAAAGTTTTAGTTAGCACCTGAACATTTTAAAATGTATTTTGGAGTATGTGGTGTTTATAATTTAGGGGGAGGTAGGGGTGTGCGATATTGACAAAAATAATATTTCAATATTTTCTGGGATTTTATCGATAACGATAATTAGATGATATTTTCCTGAGTATGTTGTGCTGTTATCTTAAGGACTACCGTGGACAGCTAACTCCTAAAGTTGTATGTACACTGTTTAATGCAGGACATGAATGCATTTAACATGCAATTACAAATGCATAAATAATGTATTGATATATTAAACATAAAACGTTTGAAATTATTTAAATAATAAAAGATACTTTGAATGTGAAATTAAAACCACCAGTAGGTGGCAGCAAGTCACTGTTAATAAGTGAGTAATTGCGATTGAACCGAATCATTTAAACAGTTGATTCATTCAGGAATGAAACACAGTCATGTTGCTCAGAGATGCAAAGCAGTGCTGTGGCTGTTTGGAATTATTTTTGTTGTCGAAATGGAAAAAAAAAGGCAATATGATGTCTAAAACGTACGTCTCTTAATTAACTTCTTGTTTTTTGAACTGTTTTAAAAAAATCAATATTACATTTGTAATCATGGCAATTTTTGGAGAAAAAACAGCACTCTCTGTATAATATTGATTAACTATATGAAATATATAGATATAAATATAAATATACATTTTCTGTCCCCATATCTTGAATTTTGTGATCAATCTAAAGCATTTTATTAGGCTGAATCATGCAGTGATTGTGATGCATAGTCTAAATGTGCACTCACACTAGTCTAGATTTCACGTAATGAATGCGTGCACTCTGTAGAGGTGTTTTGAATGGTTTTTGCAAAATACTCAATAATGTCAAATCGCACATTGTTAAAACAACAATTACGATATTATCGCAGACAATATATATCACACACCCCTAGGGGGAGGTAACATTCTTGCTCAAGAAAACAATTGTTTGGACAAAATGTCTTCAGTGCATTTGTAAATCATACATTTTTCTTAGTCTGTATTTCTGGAAGGGAGCGACTGCATTTTACATGCATATATTTCAAAGTGATCAGCTCAGATTTTTCTATTTGCTATGGTGTTTAATCAAACAACACCAAATACTTAAATACTTAAAGATTTAATATTTATTTTGAAACATTTGTTTACACTTTAACATTTTACATTTTAATATGGACTAAAACATGATAAGATTTCTGAAAATGTTCTGGGACTGGATTCATGAAACATTCTTATAAGCCCCATTCGCACTGCACGTTGGTCCCGGAAAATTGCCAGAAAATTGCCGGAGTGCCTTCTGTGTGAACGCAAACATGTCCCGGGATTAATTCCGGGATTGATCCCGGGTTGGGGACCTAGTAACATTGCCGGGTTCAGTCCCGGAATGAGCGCTGTGTGAACAAAAGCTGGATCAATGCCGTAACGAGTGTGTCGTAGTGATGACGCACTTTATCGTTCGACTGTTTTACCGGGTGTTTTGAAGGCAGATCAACGTTCACACGACGAAAAATATGTAAACTGGAATGAAGCAGCGATCAGGGAGCTCCTCACTATCCGCGCTGAAGCTGAAATCATTCTCTAGTTTAGTGAAATGGTGAGCGCGCATTATACACGTCACATGAAAGGTCACGTGTCTTTACGGGATATTTACGGGTTGTGTGTGAATGCACGCACAGATTCCGGAAAATAACTGGCAGTGTGAATGCAGCAAATCTGACGATCTGGGAACAAATGCCGGAACACATTACCCGTGTATTTTCCGGAATCTCTGTGTGAAAGGGGCTATAGCTTCCTAGGTGTATATGACTTTCTTCTTTCAGGCAAATCCAATCAGAGTTATATTAAAAATTATCCTTGCTCTTCCAAGCTTTAGAATTGTAGTAGGTGGGTGTTTTTTTCAACAGTCCAAAAGTAGTCAAATAAAGCGCATCCATCCATAATAAAACGTGCCTCACACGGCTCCGGTAGGTGAATAAAGTGGGGTTTATACTTTCGCCTAGCTCCGCCCCACGAGCCTCCGCTGACTGCGCGCGCACCTTCCCAAACGGACGAGGCTTTTATACTTGTCGTGTTCGCCGTTGTACTATTCTTTGAAAGGACAGGGGGCGACAATGAGTAATTGTCCTCTAAAACCATCGGGAATCACCGCTGAGAAGAAGAAGTAATTTGCCAGTACAAGACTTCTCGAGTGATGAATGAGTTGATGAATTAATCATTTCTTTATGTACAAACTGATTAAAATAATCTTAAACTTTTGGGTTTATTTCGCATCAAACACAAGACAACTTTAAGCAAACAGTGTATAAAAAGTATCTAAATTAATTCTAATTCTATTTTTATACAATAAAATTAAAACATACTTCTATTAAAAAAACCTTATTGGACAAACTATGCAAAAAAACAATGCATTGTTTTCCCTCAGAGCGTCAAAAAGCACCTGATGGAGTTTGAACTTTACATCAAACTGCTTCTGTTTCACACAAATGCTGGCACAGATGTGCCTGTTCGGCTAGAGTCGCCATGAAGTCGTGCATCTTCGGAAGCGGAGCTGCGCGGAAAGTTATAAAAAAATGCAGTGCACACCGCCACGCAAAATGAGGTCGCGCGCACTCAAAGCGAACTTCCGCCAACACTGTAATGATGTCATATTTGACGCGCGCTCCCAAGCGAACTTGTGGACACGTCAAGTATAAATCAGCCTTAAAAGCCTCCTGTAGCAAATCGATGCAGTTTTGTAAGAAAAATATCCATATTTAAAATGTTATAAACACCTTTTCTCACTTCCGCTAACTGTCATATGCAGAAGCCGTTCTGGGCGGATGATGTAGGACGTATGCACAGCAGATCGATGCAAAAATGCATAGAAAAAAACAACAAAAAAAACCACCTACTGCCATTCTAAAGCTTGGAAGAGCAAGGATATTTTTTTATATAACTCTGAATGGAAGAAGAAAGTCACATAGGCCTACACTTAGGATGCTTTGAGGGTGAGTAAATCATGGGCTAATTTTCATTGTTGGGTGAACTAACCCTTTAAGATAAGAGAAAGATTTTTTCTTCTGAAGATAAAACTTGTGTACACATGTTCACTCTGTAGAGGGTGCAAAAAAAAACAAAAAACATGCGGCATTTAAAATGCAATGCTAAGTGGTCGTCAAGCTGGTTGCAACACAAATATTGTGCGCTTTTTATGATTATTACGGTATTATGCAGTTGGAAGAAATCTTGAAGTATTTCTTCATTGAGTTTATAAGTGAGATTTCAGCAAGAACTGCCATATTAAATCAGATAAATTTAAAAGAGTTATTTTCTTCTTAAGAAAAAAAAAAAAAGAAGACGTTCTTAAGAACATATTTGAGAGTTTTTCAAGAATTCCACTTAGAAAATTCTAGGATTTAGCCCTTGATTCCTTATTATTGTTCTTTACAGTTGTGTTATTTTGCACTTAAATCAATTTTAAACATTTGTTTATACATTTTGAATTTAAATGTTTATTTTTTATATATAAAAACATTATTAAATGTGTTATTAAGAGAATAACACTTAAAGGGATAGTTCACTTTGAAATTAAACGCTTGACGGAGGGCGTGTCTGAAGCGTGGTGCTGACGCAACTTCGTGGTATTTTCTTGTTGGAAGACGCGCACTGTCATCGCTCATGTCGTTTCTGAACTGTCTACTCTAGGATAATGATGACTTCTTTTAAGCAGACCCGCTTGCTGTCATGCATTGTATTTCTATACGAGCGCTCCATGTATCCGTTTCATTCATCTGTAACTAGCCAAACACATGCCGCAACTCCACCATCCTCACCCTGCGTCACTTCCACCTAACCATGTAAAAAATAACAGATCCAGGAACAGTTTATTGAGACATGACACCGGCGAGGAAAAAAAAAAAGGAATCTTACTATGACGAAGGATTAGTCCATGAATAATATTTGTGCCATTCCGAAATTAAAGAGCCATCATTTTGTACCAAAAGGAATATACATAACCGTATATAATAATTAGGGCTGTCAATTTTAACGCGTTAACGCATGTGATTAATATAAAAAGGTTTAACGCGTTAATATTTTTTTAACGCAAATTAATCGTTTGATAAGGTCTGACCCCATCTTCTTGCCATCATCGCAGCGCGGAAGGTAATCAATCATTGCCTGCGTCCCAGTGTACACACTATCCATCCTAAATTCTATGTGATATTAGTAATTTTAGATTGTGTGATTATGAGGCGCCCGGCTAGACGAAAGTGAAGCGAACGTGGAGAGAGAGAGAGAGAGCGAGTGTGTGAGAGAGAAGAGAGAGAGAGAGAGAGAGAGTGCGCGAGAGAGAGCGAGTGTGTCCGAGAGAGAGAGAGAGACAGTGCGCGAGAGATATTATACTCATATGTGAAAAGGGTACAGCGAACCAGTGTTGCAAGGGTCGGGGTTTTTCCCCTCACAATTAGGCTATTTTGAAAATACAGTCGCGGGAAAAATGACAGAGCCGTGGGTTGCGTTTTTTTTGGGCTACTTTTATAATGTACCGCGGCCGCCCAAAGTGTATGTGATCGCAAAATGAAGTTATTACAAACACTCGATGGTGGTTTAAAGTGAGTTCTGAGTAAAAGTGTACTATTAACCCTCTGGGGTCTGAGGAGATTTTGGGGCCCTTGAGATGTTTTGACATGCCCTGATATTTGTGCTTATTTCAGCTACTTATAACATACTAATGACCAACATGTATTTGTTTTTGTATTCAGCACAAACTTTGCTACAATATTATGTGACCAAGATGGATGTACATGTTTGTATTTTTTTAGAAAAAATATATTATGCGTGGTTAGTAAGTTTTGGGGGAAAAAATGTAGCTGAAATAAGGCCATAAAACCCACACTAAATAGTCCTGAATAAGACTTTAGAGTAATCAGTCTTGTCGGCTAGAATACTTACTTCACAATTAAGTGAGAATCATTCTGCTTACTCATTTACAGAAAACAATATATTGATTAAAACTGTCTTATGTAGAATGATGCTAATGTTAGCTCTAATGCACCTGCATAACAGGTCCAATTCTTCTTCATAATGCATTTTATCATAATACTTCTTTTCGCAAGAAAATGTTTTGTTGTATTTATTTAGAAATACGTTTGATAATAGTTGGGTAAATGTGTACTGGGATTGAAGTGATGTGGCTTGGTAAACGTTTTATTGCCAGTATAAAGACTGATAATGGCTGAATTAAAAACAAAAGAATAATAAGGATTATGTCTCAGACTTTGCGGAGGTGTGAAAGGTTCTGTTTCCTTAAACTAGTTTGTCATGCATTTCTTTATTTCAAGACATTTACAGGTAAATCCTAGTATTTTAAATTTGTGATTAATCATGATTAATCACAGTCCAGGACTGTGATTAACACGATTACATTTTTTAATCGATTGACAGCACTAATAATAATACTGTCAAACAATTCAAATAATTTTTTAAAGCACCACGCTTCAGACACGCCCTCCGTCAAGCGTTGACGGCGAGCTACAGATGAATGAAACGGATACATGGAGCGCTCGTATAGAAATACAATGCATAACAGCAAGCGGGTCTGCTTAAAAGAAGTCATCATTATCCTAGAGTAGACAGTTCAGAAACGACACGAGCGATGACAGTGCGTGTATTCCAACAAGAAAATACCACGAAGTTGCGTCAGCACCACGCTTCAGACACGCCCTCCGTCAAGCGTGAGCCAGAGCGCGCGCACACACACGTCACACACCGGATGTGTGTGCGCACTCAGATCACTTGGACATGGTTGTGTACAAGAGGTAAAAAACAATATAAATACTGTTCGTTTTCTCACACAAACCGCTCGTTTCGTGTCTTAGGCCATCAATGTGTAGTTACGATGGGGAATTGTTTAATTTGAATTTCTCTGTGCATGTTCTTTTTCCCTCTTATAGAGACAGTGACCTATACCTGCCATTATATGACTGACAGACTAGAACGGTTTGACCTAAAAACATCAAAATTGGATCTACTGAAGAAAAAAAGACACCTACATCTTGGATGCCCTTGGGGTAAGCTGATAGATACCAAATTTTAATTTCAAAGTGAACTATCCCTTTAAGTTCTGCAACCTAATTCAATACTAAAAAGCTTTAGCAATTATCGTGATATGACAATTTGATATCATCACATGCCACCTGAACACACCTTCTACCAGGTGATCAATATATCCAAACACACACAGAAGGACCTACTTCTCTATACTAAGGAAAGCACACACTCCACGCTAAATATAGAGGCTACTATTAATTCACAGCATTGTTGCTCCCTGGGGACTACAAACTCAACACAAACAACACTAAAAAGCAGAAGTGCCCACTTGGAACACAGACAATTTCCAGTTCCAGTGTATTGGGAAAGGTATGAGAAAGCAAGTGTTTGTGTGTGCGCTGAGTCTTCCAGTCCCAGCAGTAATAATCAGGAGGAGTTGAGTAAGACCTGAGGCTATCACGCTGTTTATCTGAGATTAGTACTGCAGTTATCGGAGGTGAAGGACCCACGCATGTAATTCGCCGCTTGACAAATTATGCAAGATGAATACAACGGCAATGCCATCAACAATACAAATCCACTGCCGAACGAAGAAAACACAGCCAAGGCTGTCACCTTTAATACAGGGGAAATACAGATGAAACCGGAACTGCAGCCTGGAACGTTCGCAATTTAGGTGAATTATCATAAATGCACACGGTGCAGAAATTACTTCTGAAATTTGTATGTAAATATATTGAAGTGAAATGCATACGCAGGTCCTAAAAGAGCTGTGAGCAGTATTTCAGTGCTGTCTCAAACACAGAGAGCTTCTTGCCAGACACTGAATATTTATGCTTACAGCTGTACAGTTAAATCTATGTAACTTACTTTCTTTTGGTACCGAATTTATTGCTATTACTTCCAGTAAAACGAGTCATGCAAATACGACTTTAGGATATGGATGTTTTTCCGCCTCCACGAGCAAAGCGAAAACAAACAAGTCAGCAGTTCACGTTTTATGAGGAAATTCCTATTTCTTTCCCTCGTACGGCAGTCAGAAAGCAGATATTTGACACAAAAGTCAGGGGTATGTACCTGAATGTTTACAATAAGCCACACGTTTGTGTGTTAAAATGTCTCAGTGCCAACTGGACATTTTACATTTCTTAAGAAATTTACTATGCTGTCAGCCAAAATGTAAGGCAGCATCAGTAACACATGAACCACTTAACAATAAGGTCCCATTTGTTAACATTAACTAATAAGGAGCAATACATTTGTATTAATATTAGTATTTGTTATGAATTTTATTTAATAAAAATACAATTGTTCATTGTTATTTACAACTGTGATTATAATACTGTATTAATAATCCTTGAAATGAATATTAAGATTAAGAGGTGTTTTGTGAGTATTTTTGATAACACTTTAGATTACAAAAACATTCACTTTTAACTAGTTGCTCATTAGCATGCATATTACTAGCATATTGGCTGTTTATTACCTTATAAAGCACATTATAATGCATTTTTTGTATGACCATATTTTAGATCCCTTAACCCTACCCAATACCTAAACATAACTACTAAAACAACTACCTTACTTACTATCAATAAGCAGCAAATTAGGAGTTTATTAAGGGAAAACTCTTCTCTAATCTAAAGTGTTACCATGTTTTTCATTGTTAGTTCATGTTAACTAATATAGTTAATTAATTTTGACAAAACCTAATTGTAAAGTGTTACCTGATACAATACACTACATTTTATTGAAGAACATGTTTGCATCTGTTAATTTTAATTGAAGGACAAAACTGGATAACCTTTATCCTTTTTGTACTATTTTTGTTTTCCAGGTTTAACAGTCATCGCATAAACGTCAAAGCAGGGCTCGCAAAATCGCTAGCCCGACGTCCCGGGGCTATTGTGTTTTCCAGTCGGGCTACCAAAATGTATCACTGCCCTGCCCGACGGGCTACCTCCCCGCGGGTTCTTAAAAACTCCTAAGTTGTATCAAACTTAAGGCCATAAAAAGTTTTAAATACGTTAAATGGTATAAGAAATGTAATTATATTTTCAAGAGTTCTACAGTTGGGGACGGAAAGACAAGAGTCACGATACTGGATTCAGCTTCAAAAGGCAATGATGTCATTGAATAAATATGAGCTGCACTTTTCAAGTCAAAACGCAGCGCGGATGTCTTTATTTGAATGTATCTGAAGGGAACCGACTGTCCTCAGAAACGTGTCATTGGTAATTTAATTTAATTTTAGCTATAATTCCTGATTAAGCAGCTTTTATGAGCGCGGAGCTGCTTTGTGTCCAATCGTTACCGGGGAAACCGCAATATTTCAGCGCTCCTAAAGCGCCACCTCATGGCAGAGAATGAATGCCATTTATGGTCAGATCAATGCAAATATCAACTCAGCAAACATGAGTTCTAAATGAGAAAGAAGTTAATGTGCCTTTCTGAAAATCTAAACAATTAAGACGTAATATTTATACGTTTTAAATTAACAATTTATATGCTTGATTTATCCCTTTTCATAAAAATGGTCTAAAGGCTGAAATGCTGTTGTATAAGATTTTTGTTTTTGTGAAAACCTGTTTCTGAACTGTAAATCATGTAATTTTATGGCTCAATAATCCGTTACCATAGACATTGTCCAACTCCGCTCACACTGTTCATTTTACTTGTGCAGCTCTTAAAATGGGTCATAAATTGCCTTAAATTTTTATTTTTTTAAATTCTGCAGATACCCTGTAAATAGTGAAATAAAATTCCTTCCTTCATATTTGTTGATATTTGTGTATTGAAAATATTTTTGATTGATTTAAACTCCTGTCTGATTTCCTAATATATATATATATAATTTTTTTTTTTTAATTTGGGCTAGTTAAATTAATTTTCGGGCTACCAAAATCTGAAGAGTACCTGCCCGAAGGGCTACCAGGGATTTTGAAATTTTGCGAGCCCTGCAAAGTATGATAACACATCTCTCATGAGACTGCATGTCCTTATCAATTGAGTAAACACTTAATTACCACATACCTATGACATTTCAAGCTGTGAAATTGCATACAGTAGTTGAGAGATGCTTTCATGGATTGCAAGTGAGTGTTTGTGTTCTATAGACACATAGTCTCCAACACAAACACGATCCATTCATACTTTGAGTGTAAACAGCCTTAGAGCTCCTTGATGTAGCCAATTAAACTGCGTATCCACCTTATTTTCAACATAAGAGTGGGTGTGGCCATTTTTACCTTGAATGTGCAAGGAGTCATGTGCTTTCAGTTATTTCACCTGCACAAAAACAGTCCGTTATGCAAACTGGTATCTTTTGTCAAATTATTTAAATTTGTTATTTTAATCATACTAGTTTGTGGAACAAATAGTTTTACTGTGCACTACCCTTTGTTATTGTTTCAGTTATTCACCCATAGTGGCTAATGAATTGGAAGTCTTGCACATTAAATAGCTTCAATATAGATTGAAAAACAAGACTGATATAAACGACGCAAAATAACAGTCTCAGATGTTACACTTAAAAATAAAGATTCTTTATCGCCATTGATGGTTCCATGAAGAACCTTTAACATCCATGGACCAATTCTATATGTAAAAGGTTCTTTATAGTGGAAAAGGGTTATTTAGGTTATTAAAATGTTCTTCAGACTAAGAAAGAAAAAAATGTTATTTTAGAAACTGGTCACTGAAACATTCTTTCAGGAATCAAAAATGGTTCTTCTATGACATCACTGTGAAAAAACACAGTTGGAACCTTTATTTTTTTTAAGAGTGTATGCAAACAAAAGCAAACAGAAACACATTATTTATGCTTTAAATAGTGCTCACAGGATATGTATGCATTTGTGTCATACACTGTGAGCTTCCAAAAACATATAATTTAGTTTTGTGAAACAGTAAATTACAGCATGCATTTGTGGAAACCTTTGGTGCTTTCAACTCAGAGAGTGAAATAAAACTGTCTAGATCAGAAGCCATTGTTGTGGTGCCTGTAAGAAAAAAAAAAAAGCTCTTCAAAAATATCCTTAAATAGTTATGGATTTGTAAAAAAAATAAAAAAATAAAAAATGCGATGGATGCTAATTACACTAAGTGAAAATAGCAATGGATTCTACTTACACTGTTAAAATAGCAGGATTTTCTGCTATTCATACTACTTATTGCACTTTTCTGCACCTCAGTATTGTAGTACATTATAAAACAGTACGCAATAATAACATATTGAGTATAAATTATAATTTTAATTCAAATTATTAAATGGATGCCACCTTATTGGGACGATAAAGCCCTCCCTACCTACCATAACCCTACCCAATACTTTATTTTAAACTTTTTGATTATTTCCTTCATTTTTATTGAAAATAAATGCCTTTCCAATGAGATATGAGATTTGAACTCTGGTTGATCGCATCAAAAAGTATGCGCTTTACCATCTACGCCCCTGGAGCTAATGTTTGACAAGTGTCTTTTGTAGTGTTGACTACCCCAATCACACATTGGTGGGTGGAATTCGGCGGGCTATTTGCACTTAGTGCACTTAGTCCTAAAGGGATAGTCCACCCAAAACTAAAACTCTGTCATCATTTACTCCCCCTTTTGTCATTCCACACCCTGTATGACTTTCTTTCATCTGGAGAACACAAATGAAGATATTTTCAAGAACGTTGCCTAAAACTAAACAGTTTCGGTTCCCGTTTACATCTATTGTATGGACAAAATACAATGGAAGTCAATGTGAACTAAAACTGTTTGGTTATCAACATTCTTCAAAATATATCTTATGTTCAGCAGATAAAAATAATTGCTATCCCTTCAAATAGCAGTATGGTCTCCTACTTTCTAGTAGCTTATAATATAACTAACTACTTTTTAAAAAGATTAGGTTTAACTACTTTAAATTATGACTAACTTGGCAAGCTAGTTTCAAGGTAGATTCTGAACACTGAACTCTCTTGTTTTCCACAGCATCTCTGTCTGGGTTTCTTCCTTTTGCTCATTCCTTCTCCATGTTTTCTTTCACCCCAACAAATCTCACCAATTATAAAACTCATCTCGCTTTTCTCACTCTTTCCTCATCTCAATCAACCCTCAACCCCCAACACAACTTTTTTTCTTTGACACTCTCTTACTCCCTCCTTCACTTCTTGTGTCTGCGTCCCGTGCCCATGCTCTCTAGCTCGCACCTAAAAGAACCAATTACAGCATTTTCCCTCTTCTAGAACAGAGCAGGGCCGAGGTGACTGGCATTAGCAAGATAGCGCTAATTGTGGAGGTTATATTTAGTGCTGGGTCAGAGCTCTCCAAGAGGAGGAGTGCTGATAACGATGCTGGCTGTATGAGATGGCTTGTAGATGACCCTGTGCTGTAAAAAAACAGGTGCGGAGGGCAGGGTTTGTTGTGTCTGATTCCAGCCTGCAGCAGCCTGGACCGCTTAGACACAAGAAGAGGTCCATGAGGGGTTGTTGTGATATGGGGAAGCGTGCTGTGCACAGATCTACCAGAAAACAAGCCATTACAGGCCTCTACTTATCTGGGTTGCTTGGGATGCGTGTGTGAGTGTGTGTGTGTTCACGGTAAGCTTCACTGCAGTGGATAGACAGGAAGTGACTTGTAAAAACACATCTTTATGTGAAAAATACAAATGGAATATCCAGATATAAAATATCCAGAATATACCCCTCACCCCCATAAAGAAAGAAAGAAAGAATGAATACATAAATGGCTGATGTTTTACATGGCAGACCTCATTGCTTTGAACATATGATATTGACATTTGTGTTCATTTACATTTTTAGAGAGAGTTCTTAATGGCTCAAAAGCATGAACCTGATCTAAATGATCAATTTGTGCATGCCAGGTTTTAAACACACACACACACACACACACACGTTTGTTTTTTGGTTTACGGGGACTCTCCATAGGCGTAATGGTTTTTATACTGTACAATCTGTATGTGCTATTGCCCTACACCAACCCTACACCTAAACTTAGCCCTCACAGGAGACTGTGTGCATTTTTAGATTTTCAAAAAAACACCATTTAGTATGTTTTTTAAGCCTTTTGAATTACGGGGACATAGGCAGTGTCCTCATAAACCACCTTCAAATTGTAATACCTCTGTCATACCCATGTCATTAAACAAATTTTGTCCCCGTAAACCACAAAAACCAGTACACACACACACACACACACACACACAAATAAATAAAATAATTAATTAATACAAAAAAATAAGATAAAATGATAAATAAATAAAATAAATGTCAATTTTCCATTTTGTCTGTAGCAGTATATTGCTTCTTTAGATGATATTACTGAATATTTATTATTTACATATTTAAATACACTATTTTTGCGTTATTACTTGTATAATGTACTTTAACTGATTTTTATTTCATAACATTTTTTCTTCTGTTGAAAGTTATGTGGGGGGGTGTAATCAAATACACTAAAATATGGCTGCTTAGTCTTGACTTAAGAACAAATGTTGCAACTAAATGATTTGCAGAGTTAGTTACAAACCTGATTAGTAGTCACTAAGAAAATTTGGTGCGATAAACATTTTAATTTGAATAAACAGCTGTTAATACGTCTGTTCAGACCAGTGTTGGGGGTAACGCATTACAAGTAACGCGAGTTACGTAATAATATTACTTTTTTCAAGTAACTAGTAAAGTAATGCATTACTTTTTTAATTTACAAGAAAATATCTGAGTTACTTTTTCAAAAAAGTAACGCCAGTTACTTTTTTCCCATTTATTGACTGACAGTGCGCTGTGTGAAGATGCTGTTACTGTAGTCCTATACTAAATGTGAATGTGCATTAATTCATCCCACCCGCAAAAAAACTGATTTAGTATTCATCAAAATGAATTAAAACAGTGAAATGCAAATTCAGAATATGTTAAATAAATAAATAATTAAATATGTTAAACAACACAAATGTATCTAATCCCATTTTATTAACCAATGTATTTGCTGCTGACCTTTGATGATCCAGTTAAACCATACTAATAAGCAAAAATGACTTTAGATAAACTAACAATTGTGCTTCATTGTTTTTTTATTGCTGAAGAGTGTTGAACCTTCTTCTCCTGCATTCTATTTAATGCTGAAGGAAATTTACTTTTCCTTCAGCCTGACGTTTATTCATTACACTTTTTGGTGTGAAAGGGCTTTTACATTTGCTATAATTAGAACTTCTTGTATTAAAAACAATCAAGCCCTGCTCATATTTAAAAAGTAACGCAAAAGTAACGTAACACATTACTTTCCATAAAAAGTAACTAAGTAACGTAATTAGTTTAGAATTAGTTTAATTAGAGTAACGCAATATTGTAATGCATTACTTTTAAAAGTAACTTTCCCCAACACTGGTTCAGACCAGCATGAACATTCACATTCACAGTCAGTGTGACAGATTTTTTTTGGTGTTCTAATCTTTTTTCCATTGCACTGTGAAAAAGGCCAACCAATAAGATCCATGCGTTTGGTAACATGCCCAGAGCTGCTGCTGTTATACAAAATGATGTTTTTGTGACACTAACAAACAGACAATTTTGCTAAGCTACAATAGACAGGATCTAGAACGGGCTCTTCTGTCTCTGTACTCTTGTATTTGGGGTTGTCTGATAAAAACCAAAGCAAATACAAACATCTGAATGGCTTTTGAAAGCATGTATTTGCGTTCCTTTCTTCACCAATGCAATTGAGTGTCAGAAATGGAAAGGTACACACCGCTGCCTTTGTGTAGCACTCTATTTCTGCTCTTCCATAAGTGACACCTACTATCAGAGAGTGAATTTGCACTTTTGTTCAGCCCATCTGCCATTTTTTGCATATGTATGAACAGACAAATCACAGGCGAAAACCGGATTTTTATGCCAAACATTTGTGTTGGAGTGAACAGGCCTTAAGGCCATACGAACGGCTGGTACAACCCTACCAAGTTTTGCGTATATACCAAGAAGAGCCACAAGTTTCTAAGCAGCAACAATTAGATGTTTAAGTGATGGTCTACCCAAAAATGAAAATTTCATTCTAAACCTGTATGATTGACTTTTCTTCTGCTAAACACAAGAAGAATGTTGGTAACTAAACAGTTTTCATTCTCTTTGCTTTCAATGGAACTACATGATGCTGAGTAAATGACAGAATTATAATTTTTGGGTAAACCATCTCTTTAAGTACTTTAAGTACTAAACCACAATATTTCTCAAAAAAAATCATAATATGGTTTTTGGATCTAATCATGCAGTTGTATCCTAATTCTAACCCTAAAGTCTGATTGGTTGAGAGACCAAAAAAGATGTAGATCCAAGAATATGTTTTACTTGGTAAAAATCATGGTTACCAGCTCCAGCTACCACCCTCTTCCTATAATGCGCGCTAAGAACGTGATACTTAATGCAGTCAATGTGACTCTCACCTTCTCTAGAACTGTGTGTGTATGTAAGTGCGAACCGACGCTCTTTTTACCACGGTTCCCCCTCTTCACAGCGTGTTGAATGTGGAGAGTGTGTGTGAATCTGACTCATCTCCTTTTGTAAAAAACAAACACACACACAAACGTACACCCACGCACACCTCAGTGTCCATCTTGCCCTATGGTGTGGCGAAGACAGGCAAGCGGGTCCAAAACTGTCAACATGAGTAAGGCTATATGAATCCATTACTCAATAATTCAGCACAGAGAGCTGAAAGCGTTAGGGTGAGACCGGGCATTCACACGGCAGGCTGGGAAAAAAAAAACAGCCTTGCATGGGCATGAACAGAGAGGCAACAGACAGCAACTTGTGCAGATGAGAGAATGAGTGAGAGGCTGCCCAGTAGCTGGGTAGATAGCGACAGATGAAAACAGGAGGCGAGGGGAGGCTTTTTTAGATGCCCAAGCCCGGACGGTGGATGATGTGAGGGCTAGATGGGTGGGACACTAAGTAGATACGGGCTACAGGGCCGCCACACAAGAGTCCACGCTGATAAAAGCAGCAGTATCTGGTGGAAGCCCTTAAAAAGGCAGCTGAATGCCCTCCCCCTCCATCAGAGTCACACACAAGAGTCAGACAGCGAGATGAGAGCAATAAGGGTCTGGTAATGGAATGAAAACACTCCAAAACAAAACAAGGGCAGCTCTCTGAATGCAGGCCCTTTTCATGTGTGTGGCAGTGTCTGGGTGAAAAGACTGTGTGGGTTTGTGTGTTCTGGTTCAAGAGACAGGCTAGAAACCGGAGGGCCGATATATATCAAAGTGAGCGACGTTCAGATGCACTGCACCTTGCTGGTAGAACGGTCGGAGGTCTGTGCCCTTCTGTCCAATCAGATTGCAGAGGAGAGCCATGGCGTTCTGCATCGTGCTGCCGACTGTGTTATTCTGGTGCTCCTGAAAAAAACAAAAATAGACTTATATTAAAATCTCAAAATATCTAAAATCAATATCAAAGGAAAAAAAGTCTGAAAGCGCCACGTTCAAAGCTGTGTGTAAATTAGCGGATATTGCTGTGACTAAGCATAATTTGAATTCTACACAGCCTGAATTGTTTATTAGTGGATCATACTGATGAGAGGTGTGTTTCATGTTTATAAACAAGTGATTCTCAACCAGGGGGCCGTGAGCCCACTAGGGAGCCTCGGCAAACTTCCAGGCGGGCCCCAGAAAGCCTTAATATTATTTACATGTAGTTATATTAGCATAATATTATTTAAAATGATAAAAGATCACTGAAAATAAAGATGTACCGCATTAAAAAGACAACATTCTTTTAAGTTTGTTTATTTTATTACAGAAGAAACAGAGGTACATATCAGCTTCGATAGGAGGAATTTTGAATATAGTCTCATACAAACAGGGACCTTAAGTGAAAAAGGTTAAGAACCACTGTTCTTAACAATCAGGGTGGGTTAATGACAAATCAAGCATAAAATTCTACTTGGAAGGAGAGATCATATAGTGACCAGGGACCAGTTGCATAAACTTAGCCTCTATGTAAAGAAGTACAAGTTTGACGAGTAATCAGTCTTATTTTTGCATTTAACTTAAGACTAATCTACAATTTCATGTAACTGAATTTAAAATATTATGGCCAGTTTCAAAGAAAAAAAAAATAGATGGCTAACTTTTAAGACTAGTCTAAACCTTTTTATGCAACCGGCCCCAGAATGGCATATAGACTTGGGAGCAGCATTGGATTTAATGCATTACAAAGTAATCAGTGACTGTAAATTAATTATCTTTCTAAAATGGTTAAATGGGATAAGATGTGTTTTTGTACATTAAATAATGGTGCAAATACCAGTTAGTTGTCAACCAGAAACCTACTAAATAACCTTGATTTACTTAAAAACTCTCCTCCAATAAAATTTGGATCTGAAAGGAAAACTCCTACAAATGCATATGCAATAATGTCATCCTCAAAAATAACTGTCCACACCTTCTCATCACAAATTTTTCACTGCATGCCTTTAGTAAATCCTGACAGTAGTTTTTAATTTCAAAAGAGGGTTAGTGCTGACAAATCACAACTATATAGTCACTATAAGGTTACAGACACTGACTTTCAATTATTTCTAATAATTACTTCTTAATTGGGTTACACATTTTCAAAATATTATATAAATAATTTAAAACATGTATTCCGATTATATATTTTTAGTGTAATAAAGGGTTAAACCATGCTTTATGCTCACTGGTGCTTAATATTAGCTAAAGTTTAGATTTTTTTCAGCGGATGTGAGCTATGTAAACCTCGCTCATTCAAGATGTGCATTACTGAATGGACGGAGCATCGAGTCGAAAATGTATTTTTCAGTTCCGCTGAATGATAAAGTATAACATAACTGGATATATTTATTATTAATAATATCAAAATCTAATAAAATAATATTAAACATTATTATTAACAATAATGGTTACACTTTATTTATTTTTAGACCACTTCACACATTCTACTAACTAAAGGTAAGTTTGCAACTACATGACACCTTACTCTCATTAGTAGACTGTTAGGTTAAGGTTAGTAGAATAAGTTGACATGGACTTGCAAAGTTTATAGTAAACAGAATTAAAATTGACTATGACTATAAAAGTGTTGGCAGATTTTAAGCAGACAGTCTACTAATACTCGAATGACTGGCAGTTGACATGTAGTGGCAAAGTTACTTATAATCAGCAAAATGTCTTCAAAATATTGATATTAACTCTTTTGTAAAGAAAATATGCTACCCAAGGCTGTGAAGCATAGTTATTTGATCAAAGTTAGTAATTTTGGCATTTTACTCCATGTTGTGCAAAACAACTCCCCTTAACCATGGTATTATCACTGTATCACAAGCCTTTTTGCTGTAATATAAGGCAGTAAATCAGTTCCAGTAAGGCAAACACTGCCTGCTATAAAACCGGCAACAGGAAAAAGTGTAGATCATCAATTCCACTTTCGTGTAGCGTCTACTATTTTCAAGAGTGGAGAGTGAACCTAACCAGAGAGGGCAGAGGTGCTGTCAGATAGAGAGAGCCAAGCCTCTGCCCTTCTCATCTCTCCCCCAGGGCAGACACCCGAGGCTGGGTGAGGCCAACAGGGGGAGCTGGGTAAGACCGGAGGTGTCGGAACGGTGTTGTCTGGGTCTTTCGACTCTAGGGTCAAAGACACTGTCTAATCCTGCAGTGAGCTCAGGTCCAGGGGCCGATTAAAAACATGATAAACAGACAAAGACGAGCAGAAAGAAGGCAGAAGAAGGAGGGAAAAATCGATGGGGGTTTTAATTAGAGGTCTGAGTGAGGCTTGGGAGAGAAAGAGAGATAAAGAGAGAGAGAGAGGGGTCTGGCCAACTCTACTGGCTGACAGACAGATAGAGAAGGGTATGTCTGTCTCAGGGGAATCTCTGAGCCCCTCCACAGTCTGTGCAAGTATTTTCAAGGCCTGGAATCATTACGTTTTCCGCTTTATTTCCGCACGGAGCCTCGGGAGAGGTGGAGTGGAGGGGTCGTGCATTCATCAGGAACCTTCAGTCCATACATAAATATAGCACACACACATACAAACTGCAGGAGAGACAATGAGGAAGCATTTAATATTGGGTCAGTGCTGAAAATAGCTTGTTAACAAAACCAGCATTGATTCCACAGAGTTAAGTGAAACAATCATCCTTATCTTCTAATTACACAAGGTATAATTGGATGTTTTACCACAGATTTTTCACGTCATCATTAAGGCTCCTGTACGCCAAGTGAAATTGAAGCAAGAATTGGTGTGACACCTTTTTGAACAAAAAAAGGCAAAAAAGTCTTTTGGAGTTTGTTTAGAGAGTTTGAAAAAAACTTGCCAAATCAAACTTTCCAGAAATTTCACT
Organism: Schizothorax lantsangensis; assembly: GCA_027422415.1. Classification (NCBI taxonomy): domain Eukaryota; kingdom Metazoa; phylum Chordata; class Actinopteri; order Cypriniformes; family Cyprinidae; genus Schizothorax; species Schizothorax lantsangensis. Next base: position 12,269,057 of record CM049850.1, on the reverse strand, counting down.
TTGGCATGCTGGTAAGCAACTTTGAACTAAAATTAGTCTGTGGCAATCTGCCTTTGTTGACATGGAAATCTTCTCAGGTTCACTTCTTCTGTTCAGTCTGTCGAGGTCAGACATCAGTTAACAAAATGAACACACTGGAAATCTGCTTTATAGTAGAAATTGAAGTTGTAATTCTAATTGAAAGTGACACTTTTAATGTGTAATACTGCAAAAGCAGTCTATTGTATATAAATAAACATGATGCGACTTGACTTGAGTGCCAAATTGCAGATCTGGTGCAAACATATGCACATCTCTATGATCAGATGCTTTCTTAACCGTTTTATCAACACTGACATTTCTGTTGTGTGTTAAATATGCACACAGCACATATTTACATATTCATCTAAATGCGGCTCTCAACAGGGTGGGCGTTGTTGAGATGTTCTCAAACAGTATATTGCTGCTCGGGTAAAAAAACAAAAAACAGCAATAAACTTATTTTTACCCCAAAGCAAAGAACACAAGAGGATTTTGTCATGACTATACTGGGGCCTTTACCATTCATTCACATCTCAATGGTAGTTGGTCAGCTGGAGTCAAGGGTGCTCAGTTCTGCAGTCCGATTATTATGAACCAATCACCTGGGGCCTCATTTATAACTGTTACGTATGCACAAAACCTGCCCTGAAAGAGGCGTACGCCACTTTCTACACAAAAGGTGGGATTTATAAAAACAAACTTGACAAGAAAATTTGCGCACTTGCACGCAAACTCTGACCCATGCGTAAGAACTCTTTTTCCTCGAGTGAGAAAATTAATAAAGTAAACAACGATTTTAAACTCTGTTTTCATGTCGATATACACATTTACATTAAATATTATACTCTCAATAATGGAGATAAGCACTGCAATTACATAAAGTTATTACGCAGAAGTTAAACCAAAATCAGCCTATATGAATTTAGACATAATTTGTAGTGGAAGCGAGAACAAGAACATTGATCAATGATGCGCACCTTGACATTATGGCGGACACCGCTGGATTTGGTGTTCAGACGGTTCATTGTCCAGTTTGAATAGGTTCAATACAACCGCAGCTGCACAGAGGTGTTGATGTCGTGTGAAGGTATCTCCACAACATTATGAATAATACCACTATATTTGAAGGATACAACTTGAAGAAAACTGTAAGATTTGCAAGTTTCCATTTTAAAATATATCGTCAGTGATGCGCCGAGTCAGACAATTGTATTTACACTGCACTAAATATAGGCTGTATAGGCTAATATGTGTTTCCACTAAAAATAGCTAAAACGATGTTCACCTTATCAGCCAAACTGCATAAATTTAATTTGATTTGAATTGTTTAAAACGATTGAAATAGCCTACTATTTGGCCAGTGTTAAAGAATGTGATCAACTCTATTCTAAAATATTTATCTGATAACTATTTTAAACAGTTTTGATTTTATGGATATTTTGATATATTTATTCTAAAACATAACAAGGATATTGGATGATTTTTTAGCAATAAAAATAAATGTATGGCACAAATGGCATTTATAGTCCGTATCTCATATTTCCTTAATGTCTTGAACCTTTAACGGTGTTAAACATGGTGTCACGTGGATGGGAATATGCATGGAAATGATATGCAGATGAGGTTATGCATAGTAAAACTAGGCGTTGTAAGCTCCATATATGGTTATTTCGAGGAGGAGACGGGCTGGAGATGCACGTACGCACAATCTTCCCCTGACTGGGATTTATAAAGGGATTTTTGCACAGGTTCTGGCATACGCATGGTTTTATAAATCTGAAAACTTTTGTGCATACGCAAAATCTAGCTTTTGTGCGTATGTACACTTTTAGGATGAAATCTACGTGGAGTTTTATAAATGAGACCCCAGAGCTGTAAATGTCATATGACTAATGACTTTGGAAGTGCATGAAAATTACATGACAATGCTGATCTGGCAACACAACTATCCTGAGGTGTAACTAATTTTAAGGATCTAGGGATTTATTTGTGTACATCGTTATTTAAAAAAATATATATATGCGCACACTAAAAAATGCTGGGTTGTTTCAACCCAACTTTGGGTCAAGTATGGACTAACCCAGCTGTTGGGTTAAATTTTTACATTACATTTTTAACCCAAAAGTTGAGTTAGTCCATATTTGACCCAAAGTTGGGTTGAAACAACCCAGCATTTTTTAGAATGCACCCTCATAATCTTTAATCAAAAACATTTCAATCAACATCCTCTATCCCTTACAACAACATTTATTCTCCAATGGCATGCCGTGCACTGGCATGAGGGCGGGACACCAATCCATAGCAATTAGCAAATGACAATCCCAATGGACAAAATCGATTATCGCACTTCATTTTTTTCCTAGTTCAAGAAGCTATTTCACTTGAATATACATCACAGGCAAATATCTAAATAAATAAATAAATACAGGTATTGGCACATATTGCATTTGTTTTAGGTTTTGGTCCCATTTTACAGTAGGTGTCTTTAACAAGAGCATTTTTAAATATAAGTACAATGTAAAAACATGTTTGTACACAAAGAGTGCACTGTATTAAATAATTAATTTAAATGTATGTACATAATAGTTAAAGACATTTAATATAAAGTGGGCCCTTAGGTTTTATTAGTTTATTTTTTTCAACTTACTAAAAAAATTAAATAAAAAAAAAAAACACTAACCGGACAATGGTAAAACATTGGTTGCAATATAATATCTGTGATCCATTGCTAGAACTGATTGATTTATTGATTCAAAGATGCTTTTTACTGCCAGCTGGTATAATTACAAAATCTATCAGTGGAGGCTAACGGGGCCACGCTAACCAGTAAAACCTTGACCCCTCGTAACTGGCCTTGCCCATTTCTGAATTTGGAACAGGATCAGCATTCCATTCAGCATTTACATGGAATTAGTATTCCTATAGCTATGCATTAACATGGCCCTCTGAACAGTTTCCTACAACTAGAAAAACCCCAGTGACCTAGCTAATCCCATTTTATAGATACATTTTCATAATTTTATTTCATATTTTATTTAACTTAGAGGTATGACAAATGGTTTTACAATTCTCCTCTTGATAAACCATATTAAAGGGGAAATATTCAGAACACTGTCCTTACATTTCTTTTACTACATTAAAAACAGCCTCCTCCTTTTATTTCTGCTCCTTAGATTGACAAGAACAGCTAAAAGCTTTCAGTGCACTTCTCTTGCTCAGAAAGTGTGGCTGTGAGCACATCTCGGCTCTCAAGAACATTAATGGTTTCTTTTTCCTGTCCGATCTACACTGACAGGTCACATTCAACAGAAAGCCATGGCAGTAAAACTAAGGTAAGCAGTGTTGGAGTAATTCATTAAAGTTTTCCCTCGGTGATACCATACAATGACACTACCTGAAAGGGTTCTTTCTTTCTTTAAATTGCTCATGGCTGCCTTGATATTTAAGTGACTCAAGTAAAGAGTAAAGATGGTATATTATTTTAAATAAACTCTGGGTTTTACAGTTTCAAGGAAAAACTGCACATGACTTTCTGCTTGACATGAGTTTTACAATTGCAAACTGATTACTAGCATAATCTTGGAAGAGCTGAATGGGCTGGATATACATTAAACAACTCAGCCTTTGTCATCAGTATTACTCTTTTTTTTCTCTTCTTGAAAGTTTCGACCAATAAGGCGCTTTGGGATTTGGGCTACACCGAGAAGACTCGCCTCAGCACATTAACACAATTCAAATGTTCGGTAAGCGGTAATCCTTTCGCTTGTTATAGCAAACAGGCCCAAACCTCTGTGCGGAGGGCAGATTGTGAACTGGAAGGGCAGCAGTATTGAGGGATTGGGATTAAAGGGGATGTGAGGCTGTAGCTATATCACACTTGCTCGCTGAGATGGCCAAAGAAGTCAGACAAACCTCTCTCTCTCCTTGTTCATTAGTGATCTCTTGTTCATTAGAGTCCTCGGCTTCCTTTCATGTCCTCTCAGGGCTCATGAGGATGAATGGACCGCATCTGAATTACACTGAGACTCACAGACTGGGCTGCTCTCTGATTGGAGCGGTTGAAACAAGTTCAGGTTGGCCTATCTATCCTATATTTTTGAGTCTCTTATGCTCACAAAGGCTGCATTTATTTGATTAAAAGGATTTAAAAAACAAACAAAAAAAAAACAAACAAACCTGTAAGATTGGGATATACGATTACAATTTAAATTAACTGTTTACAATTTTAATATATTTTAAAATACAATTCTGCAATGGCAATACCAAATTTTTGGCATTCAAGAAACATGTCTTATTACTATGACAGCTGAAAATGGTGGTGCTGCTTAATATTTTATACTTTTTTTTTTTTTGTGGAAACCTTGATAATTTTTTTCTTTTTTTCCCCAGATTCCTGTATGTATAGAACGACTAAAAACGAAATAACCTCAAACCTTTGAATAGTGGTGTATGTAGAAGCCATTTTTTAAGTGACTAAAGGCTGTGCTGTAACATGAATATAGTCACAGCTAAATCTTACCTAACATTGACCTTTAGTCGTGACTATTCACAAGAAAAGCATTGGTCTTTCACATGGTATTGTAGTATAATAGTCTACATCTCATTTATCGCAAGACTTGTTCATATCATAACATCCTAATTCAGTAAAAAAAAAAAAAAAAAAAGACACACACACAAAACCTTATCCCAGGTATGAGAACTAGTAACACTAATACCTGATTTAATAATCACAACTAATGATCTTGTAATCGGTAATGGCCAGAATTTTATCTCGGCGCATCCTTACCAAATAGTTCATACATTATCTACTGAGGTGGAGCTAAAATGTAATGAATTTATCAATATGAAAATGTGCACACTTGAATGATCTTCTCCTGCTGTTTGATTAAAACTCCTGCCAGACATCAGCAACTGACCAAATAAAACAGAACTTAACTGCCTCACTACTGCTGAGGGAATTTCCAAAGCAAACACTGTAACTGTGAGAAAAAAGACAAGCACAAATGAACGTTACAGGTCTGAGATGAGCCCACCTTGTCGATACAGAAAACATCAGCAAATGTGATTACAGACCACAGGTCAGTGCATAAGAGAAAGAAAATGGGTAGATGAAGATAACAGATGTGCAATCAGTCTAAATAAAAATAATCTGTAGAGCGTGGATACTAAATATTCTGACTGACAAGATTATGGTAAAGAGGTGCACCACTGATTTTTACTTTTAGATGTAATTTCAGCATACTAATTCATGATTAAAATCAAAAGTTCTATCTGTTAATATTTTTTTAATGCACCTGAGCTAAAATAAGAACAGCTGTATTTTTATTAAGTAGTTATCAGAGTGACATCATGACAGGGCTCCAGACTGCAACCATTTTTTCTGCCTGTGCGACTAAATTTTGTTTGCGGTCGCACTGGCGCGACCACCGCAATATTCAATTTATCAACGCTGCCATTTCTGTTGCATATGTGAAACATCAAATGGTAAACGAAACTGAAAGCATAACAAAACCGCGCTACTCGTTTGAACTGTACAGCGCTTTGAGTGTGGAGCCAGCAGGAGCATGAAGGTGCGCGCAGCAAAAATGGCACGAATATTGAGGAAAAGACGGATGGTTTTCAAGCGAAAGTAGAGTAAAAGACCGCTTTTTAAACCAGAGAAGGTGAACATGTTGGTATTCTTGTGGGGAAAGAAAAAACATGCAAGCACTGTCACCGACAGCAAGTTTAGTTTTACTTTTCTTTTTGTTTTCATTTTGAAAAGCTTGTTATCTTTGCTGTTTACCTCACGTTATGCTATGGAAGCTCTCTTTTATTTTTTATAAACCAATGAAAAACCATTTTTATAAACGAAAGTATGGTGACCCATACTCAGAATTTGTGCTCTGCATTTGACCCATCCAAAGTGCACACACAGCAGTGCACACACACACACCTTGAACACACACCCGGAGCAGTGGGCAGCCATTTATGCTGCGGCGCCCGGGGAGCAGTTGGGGGTTTGGTGCCTTGCTCAAGGGTCTCACCTCAGTCGTGGTATTGAGGGTGGAGAGAGCGCTGGACATTCACCCCCCCCCTACAATTCCTGCCGGCCCGAGACTCGAACTCGCAACCTTTCGATTCGACTCTCTAACCATTAGGCCACAACTTCCCCCACGACTTTGTAAGCTAGTTTGTCATTGTATTTTACTGTTTTATTGTTGTTGTGCTTTTTAATTAAGAATAACAATGAATCAATCTTTTGTTTTAGTCTTAAAAGTGAAAGGTGTGTAGATGTATGTAAGAAAAACAGACAATTATCTTTTCTTTTATAACATGACAACAAGATCGCAAATTCAAAAGTGAAAGCCTCCGAAGCCCAGCTTATAACTCAGCAAATGAGGAACTCCCGTTCACAAAATTCAAATCACAAATAATACTACTGATGAAAAAGAACGGATTGAATGTTAACCACTTTCATTTCCATATAACTATAAACTATGATAAAAGTTAATCAGCATGCATTGATTAATCTAAACTATCCCATGTAGCGCAAAAAAAACAAACAAAAAAAACATTTGCGACGAAATCATGTGCTCGTGCAACCAACTGAGAAAGTTAGTCGCAAAAGAGCGACCAGTGGGAAGAATGAGTCTGGAGCCCTGCATGAGAGAAGGAATGCCATTCCAGAGCAGAATACATTTTTCAGATAAAAAAAAATAAATAATAATAAATAATTTTAATAATAATAATAATAAATATTTTCAGTGGATTAACTTCGGCACAGATGTGCGCTAACAAAGTAAATAGTGTCAATTTTGATTTCACGTGGGCTTTAACTATTGGGACCTTATTGTAAAATGTTGTGTTCACTTTTTGGCTTATATTTTTCTATAATTTTTGCGTAAATAATGCCCTATAATCAAATACTTAGACTGTGAGTTTTATTTGGTTAGCTTGGCTGATGGAAAAGTATATCCTTTGGAAAATTAAATTACATTCCATGAGACACTCTGGGACTATGCCTTACATTAACCTTGAAAAGTGGTTTTTATGTAATGGTAATTTTTCACTTCAGGTAATGGGAACGTCAAAGGTTCAATCATGGGATACTTCTTGAAAACCTGTTGGCTCTGGATTGCTGCTGGGCAGCTCAACAATGACCATTTACCAGAAAGCTTAAAGTGCCCCTATTATGCCTTTTCGAAGATTACCTTTCATGCAGTGTGTCATGTAGCAGTATGTGAACATAAACTTTCTGCAAAGTTGTGAAGCCGACAGTGCACGATAAATAAAGTTATTGTCTATCAAATAAAAAGAGTCGGCTCGCAATCGCCTAAACGAGTCACCAGGCATTCGAATCTTATTCTGTTACGGCTGTATGTCACGAAGTAACACATTTGCATAATGTCCGCCCATGGGCTGTCATTCACGCTGTATGCGGTAGACCAATCACAAAGGACAAAGGATTGAATCTGACCAATCATAGCAGTGAGGGCTCACAGAAAGGAGGGGTTTAGAGAGAGACTGATTCTTCTGAACTGCTTCGCACGAGGGTTTATGAATAATTTAGAAATGAGGTAAAATTAAAGCTATTTTTTGAGAAAACTAATGTGTTTTTTGACCTTGGATGCATGTAAACCTGTTTTAGGACACTCATAAAAAAAAAATTATGAAATAATAAAAAAAAAAAATCTGAAGCATGTTTTTTGCTCAGCTCTGCCATTCACTTTGGCCTGCTGGAAACAAGTATGTATGTGTGTTTGTGAGTTTTCGAGGAGGTGGGGTGTGTTGACTGTTAACAGTCGATTTAGGGTCCACTCTAATGAGAATGTAACCTGCTGCTGAAAAGGCCTCACATCCACACTCCATTAACTCTGCAACCCAATTACACATTGCACTCTGATAGGTCAAACCCCCACTGCCTCATTTACATAATAACTCAATGGATACTGGGATGGGAACATGCTCAAAGGGAAAGGTCTGGCTCTTACACACAAACATATGCACACACCATGGCTAAGGAAAATTGCCAGTATTTATTTATTTATTTATTTTTAACTATAAAATATTTTACCATGTTTTGTTAAAGGATTAGGCCATCCAAAAATGAAATCTGTCATCATTTACTTACCATCATGTTGTTCCAAACCTGGAATCTACTTTTTTTTTTCTTTTTTTGCTTTTATAGTTGAATTTAATGTAATGTCCTTAAACATGTCCTTAAATATTTGCCTTTGCTGACAGCCATAGAGTGTATCTTAAACTGAATATTCATTCATTCTTTGTGTGCAAATTTGAATGTTCATTAATACTGTATAACATTTTTAGTGTAAATTAAATAAAAATGTAAAATACACAATCATTACAACATCATAATGACCCTAAACTTTTGATAGGCAGTTTTATTCATGAGTTTGGAAAGTGATTTATTTATTTGAAATTTTATTGTTACATATAATAAAAAAAATGTAAACATCAATTAAACTGTTTCAGAAATATCTATTTATTTGTCAATCTGAAATGTTATTAACAGTTTTATTCTGGAATTAATACATTAATAATATATTTGTTTTGTTTTTGTTTTTCAATAGAAACTCCTATTCATCTATTTTGTGACAGATTGAAATAAAATCATTACTTTGTAAAAATTGTCCCTTCCATTGAAGCTCTGTAATTTCATTAGCACTCAAATTCAAAAATGACACGTCAAAATGCCATTTCTGGTTACTGTGAAGGGAATGCCGTGAAGTTTTTTTTTTTTTTTTAAAGCAAAATATAAGCAACTAATGATTCAACTGTTTTTCTATTTCTCATAAAAAGCTATTATATGTCTTAGAAGACTGCAGCACACAAGCCCAGGACTCTTCAGATTTTGGTCATCATTTAATGCCCAAATAAAAAAAAAGTGAGGTCGAGTTTCGGTTTTGCCGATTTCGGCACCGATTTTTTGCAGAACAATCGGTTAGCAAAAATCCATGCCGAAGTTTTCGGTGTTTTTTTTTTTTTTTTTTCTTCGTGTTGCGTCTGTTGCTGGAGTGGTTGAGAATGGTCTGCTATCATTAACAGTATAAGCGGCCTCTAGAGGCGGATCACTGACAACATGTTGTTTGTTTTGGCATTGACACTGCGCGCTGCACAGAGCGGGAAATTTCAAACGCGCATTTAAATACAGACGACAGAAAATCCTGCCGCGGAACAGAGAGCCATTCAAAGTTTCCCATTAAATAACATTAGCCTTTTGCACAGTGTGTCACTCACTTCATATTTGTTTATATTTTAATTAGATAATCAGAGTGTTCTAAAATAGCAGCAAATAAAGAGCACACAATACAATAACCTGTGCATGTAATTTTAATATGGCCTTTTGTAGGATTTCAAGATGGCCACCTAAGCATGACTGTTGAAATGAAATGGTAATTTTAAGAGTCCATTTGTAACATTAACGAAAGCTGTAGAAGTATTGTTCCTTGAAGTGTGTTCATTTCATTCAACATTTAAGGCTTCATTTTTAAATTTTAAAGTTTCTTCTTTTAACATTTGTAAACTATGAAATAACTTTAATAATCAAAAGTAATAAATATTAATACTACATTTTTATTCATTTATTTAATAAAAACTGTTTTTTTTTAAAAAAAGCTCTAAAAAAAAAAAATCGGTTGAAATCGGTATCGGCCAGTGTGGTCCAACCTAGCTATCGGTATCGGTAAAATCCACTATCGGTCGACCTGTAATGTATATATACATATATATATAGAACATCAGATAGGAGTTTAAATGTCACACGTCAATGCACAAATATCAACAAATATGGAGGAAGGAATTTTATTTCACTATTTACAGGGTATCTGCAGATTTTTTTTTTATAAATTTAAGGCGATTTATGGCCCATTTTAAGAGCTGCACAAGTAAAATGAACACAGTGTGAGCGGGGTTGGACAATGTCTATGGTAACAGAGTATTGAGCCATAAAATTACATGATTTACAGTTCAGAAACAGGTTTTCACAAAAACAAAAATCTTATACAACAGCATTTCAGCCTTTAGACCATTTTTATGAAAAGGGATAAATCAAGCATATAAATTATTGTTCATTTAAAACGTATAAATATTACTGTCTTAATTGTTTAGATTTTTAGAAGGCACATTAACTTCCTTCTCATTTAGAACTCTATGTGTTTGCTGAGTTAATATTGGCATTGATCTGACCATAAATGGCAAGAAAGGCTTATTGGAAATGCAAATTCATTCTCTGCCACGAAGTGGCGCTTTAGGAGCACTGAAATATTGCAGCTCTGCACTCATAAATGCTGCTTAATCAGGAATTATAGGTAAAATTAAATTAAATTGCCAACGACACGTTTCTGAGGACAGTCGGTTCCCTTCAGATACATTCAAATAAAGACATACGCGCCGCGTTTTGACTTGTAACGTGCAGCGCTCATATTTATTCAATGACATCATTGCCTTTTGAAGTTGAATCCAGCCGTATCGTGACTCTTGTCTTTCCGTCCCCAACTGTAAGACCTCTTGAAAATATAATTAAGACATTTCTTATACCATTTAACGTATTTAAAACTTTTTAATGGCCTTAAGTTTGATACAACTCACTTTAGGAGTTTTTAAGAACCTGCGGGGAGGTAGCCCGTCGGGCAGGGCGGTGATACATTTTGGTAGCCCGACTGGAAAACACAATAGCCCCGGGACGTCGGGCTAGCGATTTTGCGAGCCCTGAAGCCACAAGAAATACACTATGAACTGTGATAATAAGGAAAATAACTATGTGAAGATGCTTCCAAATGAATTACTGAATGAATACATACATACATACATATACAGCATAAAGGTTTAGAATAGGAGATGGGAGTCAGTAAATGATGACAGAAGTTCATTTTTGAGCGAATCATGCCTTTAAATGACCAAAATAGTGAAGGTCCGTCTAGGACTGATAAAATTCTACCAATCTATTCCTTTTTAAATACTTTGATGCATTTCTGCAACACAGCCAATTTCTCCAATATAGTGTTTTCTGATTTCCATAAAGCTCATCATTTTCTGGTAATTCCATTGCTTACCGAAGTCAGAGCAGAAAACCCAAGGCAATAAATGAATCAAGCAAACAGAGAGTGAGGAAACCAGAAGGCTCAGAAGCACACTTACCTCTATGACTTGAAAGATAGCAGGCAGGAGACGGCTCTCTCTAACAAGCCTGTTGGGGGAAACACACACACACAAATACACACATTTAGCTTGTGACACACACATTTACTTCATGGCACTAGGCCCACGTTCCATCTTCATTAGTGTGACACTTGTGCATGCATTTCTGTTTTGGCACTGAACGGGACCGCTGAGGTGTGAACGCTCCATCGTGCCAAGATCAGTCAGCTGGGAAAATGACCTTTGACTAATCCAGTGACGAGTGAAAAAGAAAGAGAAAGCATGCCGCTGAAAAGATGAAAGAGTGAGAGAATGATGGAGGGAGAAAGTCGGATGGAAAACACACAACAATGTATTAAGAATGAGAAATAGAGGACCCGTGTATGCAAACCTAGTGAGCTGCCTACCTAAAAAGCATTTTTTTGGGAATCACAGAACAAGATTATTAGATTATAATGCTCAAAAATGCTGTCAAGAGGGAGGCTCCAACAGGCTTAAATGTTTAAACATGCTTATGATGCCCAAAAAGCTGTGGTTGCCAGAAATTAACCGTAACTGTACAGTGATACTGTTTCAGGCATTATGGGATGTCGTATTGATGCCTGTATGTTTTACAAATTTCATTAAGCGATATAATGTTAATATATTATATGTTAATTTTTATTTTAAAATGGACTGATAACAACCATAATAATAAGAGATGGTTGTAAAATAGAAAGCCTCATGATGAATCAAGGTGACTGTAAATGATCTGTCCACACAAAGACAAAAAAAACAAAAAACATATGACACTAAAATAATATAATAACCTAACTAAATAGCTGAAAATGTAACACAAAAGACCTAAGGTACATTACTGATAACAAACAAACAGACAATAAATAAAATAATTGTAGTGTTTCCCACTCTAATGACATGGTAGTTACTAGTTTGTACATGCAAACCCATACATTTGACAGTATTTTATAATACAATTATATATTATGTGATGTTCAACCATTTGCAGTTTTTGAAACTGAATCAAATGCATTCTGAATCTGAATCAAATGATACTGTCAAGAGGGACAGCTCAAATCATTTGATTTTAATTATTAAAAATACAGATGATGCCCAAAAATGCTGTTTATGAAGGCAGTTCACTTTTTGAAACAAACATTCAAATGTGACTATGACTTAAGGGTGTAAGAAAATATCGATACACGTGAGTATCGCGATATTTTGTTTGGCGATACTGTATCGATTCTCAAAAACGGAATATCGATATTTAAAAAAAAAAAAAATCATACAGGATTCATGGCAGTTGTTTCGTTTTAAGTTCATATCCCGACCGCTAGAGAGCAGTCTTCATCTCTAAACTTAAACAGTGACAGGAAATACTAGCATTAGGGCAAGACACTGTTAGCGTTAATATAGTTCGCTGCCAGTAATGGAGGATGAAAGAACTGTTCCAGTTCCCGTTTCGGTGTACAAAGCTGAAGTGTGGCGTCATTTGGGCTTTTGTGGTAACGTCCGCCCCTGGACCGCGGCGCGAGCTCCACCTCGGTTCCGCCGCTTGCCGCGTCCCGTGTAAAAAAAAAAAAAGCCTTCGCGCGGCGGGCGGCAGGGTCGCTGCACGGCTGCAGCTTTCTCTCGTGTCGGGGGCGTTTTGTGCAGATGGGGCGGTGCTCGCGTCGCGGTCTCGGCGATTCCACGCGGAACATAAATACTAACTGAAAAACCTGTGAAATCCAAGTTGAAAGGTTCTGAGAATGTTCAACATCTGTATTTATTTTATTGTTTTACAATTGTTTTGTTTTCTTTAGGAATCCTGCAAGCACTTTATTTTTCATTGATACTAAGCAGATGTAATTTTTTGTTCAGATCAAAATGTTATGGCATTGGATATTACAATTGTAAACTTAAACTGTGAACCTTTAACCCTCTGGGGGCTGAGGTGATTTTGGGGCCCTTGAGATGTTTTGACATGCCCTGATATTTGTGCTTATTTCAGCTACTTATAACATACTATTGACCAACATGTATTTGTTTTTGTATTCAGCACAAACTGTGCTACAATAATATGTGACCAAGATGGATGTACATGTTTGCATTTTTTTGAAAAAAAATATTATGCGTGGTTAGTAAGTTTTGGGAAAAAAAATGTAGCTGAAATAAGGCCATAAAACCCACACTAAATAGTCCTGAATAAGACTTTTGAGTAATCAGTCTTGTCGGATAGAATATTTACTTCACAATTAAGTGAGAATCATTCTGCTTACTCATTCACAGAAAACAATATATTGATTTAAAAATTTTTTAAGACATGTTTTGTGATTGAAAGCCTAATGCGAGGGAGTGGTAATGTCCTTGAATATTAAGTGATTCTCACCTGAGACACAAAGGGCCCTCCCCTAAAGGCTGCTAATGGCCCATCAGTGTGACTGACTTTGAGGCAGGTAAGAGAGAATGTGAGGAGATTGAACAAATGTTTTTTTTTTTATTATTTGTATTTTATTTACAAGACAGTATAATCAAAACATACATAATGAAGGTCAAAGACACATTATTGTGCACACTGATCTAACCACAGAGATGTGAACAGACTTTGAGTCATTCCTGCAACAGATTCTTTTTACATGTGTTATTTGAGTGTTTCTGCTACTTTCCATGGATTCAAGAAGAAAAAAAACATAATCAGTGGTCAAGGGCTTGTTTTACCATATAATATCAGTGTAGTTGACATCTGATGTTGGTACAGCACTCAAGAGGAAAACAGTTTGAAGAAAGTCATCAGGATTCATCTGTGGTGCAGGTATCTGATTCAATAAAATACAAACAACCCAAAAAAAATAAAGCATTTGTGAGCATGTTAATATCAGGAGCATCTTTTTATATATATATAGCATTATATATATATAGCACTGTAGCATTCATCATGTTACAGTGTACACTCATATTACTTTGATTGTTTTATACAGAGCATGAAAACATCATCGCGGGTAAGAAATTTAAATACAATGAATTGCCCATCAATTTCTACTACAAAAGGATGTACTTTGTACTATAAAAAAAGGATATTTTATATCTGAGAAACTAATTATTATTGTTTAGCATGCTATTAAATCTATCTTTGAATAGAGCATTAATTATAAACATGGTCTAAACATTCTTAGATGGTAGCATTCATCATTTTGTCGTTTGGGAAAAACCCAAATAAACGTGTTTATGTCACAATAACACGTTAACTAATGCAAAAAAGAAACATTACTTACTCATTAGATCGATCTTCTCTTCTGGATGAACTCTTGCTCTTATTTTGAGGGAAATCCAGCCTTTATCAGCTCCTCTTCTTCCAGAAACGAACAGTATGCTCTCCTCAGGCTGTTTGTTGTTGGGGCGTCTCCATGAGCACTCGGCTCACGTGGTTATTTACATATGAAATGCGCGTGCCGCGAGGGGGCGGGATCGCATTAGAAATAATGAGTTAGACTGGAAAGACTGAACATCGTGTTGGTTTCATACGGATTACTTCATCACAGAATGTTTGTTTTCGATAAGACTTACTTCATTTGAAAGTAGACACTTCCAGCTTTCTATAGATATAACTCCCATGTCCGTGTGTTGAGTTTTCGCTGAGTTACAGTTCATTTTAGTGACGTTTTTCGAAGAGCAGTTCGCGGAGACAGAGAAGACAGAGAGCGCATCCTGTTGGTTTTCTTTTTTTTTTCAAAACCACAAAGGTTTGTTGTTATTGTGATGTACACAAAAAAAATAACACTTCAAAGTTTAAATTGATGTTACACTTATCTGTATGACCAAAATCGACGGAGTATTTTTAGTGTCTTTTGCACTGGTCTTAAAAAAAACGAGTTGGTATCGCCGGCGATACAGCCGTCCCCCAGCAGGGTCTAAAAATATATATGGTCTTTTTTATAAAATACATTTTATACATTAACTAAAGAAACCTTCAAGCACTTTAATTTTCCCCCTTTTACTCGTACTGCACAAAAAGTGGTTCAATAATGTTAAATGTTACAGGGACTGATTATTGCAAATGCAGATCCCAGTGTGTTCTGGTTAAACAATTTTTATTTATTTATTTATTGCTAAGGTTTGCATATAGTGGTGTGCTCTTAATGACAGCTTTCCTAAAAATATATCCTATTCCTAAAATAAGAAATATCCCAATATATATATATATATATTCTTACAGTATCGCAATATATCGTATCGCAACCCCTGTATCATGATACGTATTGTATCGCCAGATTCTTGCCAATACACAGCCCTACTATGACTACCAAAAGTAACTTTACAGATAGGCAGCTCACTAGGTTCAGAACATTTTTGATTTTTGAAGTGTCTACTGTGTCTAAAAAGAATGTCTAGGTAGACTGTTTACTAGGTCTGAATACTTGAGCACATCTCAAAAATGCTATGTAGGCAGTTCAAGTTCAAATTGTATGAAATACACGTTTGAACAGTACTATAATGGCCAAAAATGCTGTCTAGGTAGGCAACTCATTTGAATCAAATGTTTGAAAGTGTGTGGTTACTAAAATGCACTTATTTAGTTTAGTAAATCAAATATTCAAATACGCTTACAGCTATAAAATGCTGACTAGGTAAGCAGTTCACTAAAGTTTAAATCATTTAAATAGAATGTACATACGTGTCTATATGATGCATGAAACTGCTGACATGGTAGACAGCTCACTAGGTTTGTATGTAATTATGATGTCCAAAACCGCTGACTATGCTGGCTACTCACTAGACTCACATCATTTGAATGGAACTTGGGCTGGGCGATATATCTCATGTGATATTATGCATGCGCATCTTGTCAGTAAAGCCGGTTCCTTGATTAGCAGTAAATCTCCATCACTTGTTTCAGGGGTGCAAACTCGTCAGGAGTGAAAAAGGTGACAAACTAAACTCCCCCCCCCCCAAAGGCAAGTTAATTCACATAGCACATTACACATACAATGGCAAGTCAAACTGCTTTATAGGGAGAAAATGTTACACACTGCAAAAATTGCTTTTCTTACATTTTTTGTCTTGTTTCCAGTCCAAATATCTAATTCTTAAATCAAATCTTTTTTTTTTCCAGAAAAAAAAAAAAAAGTCAAAATAATCTTGTTTTCGGTTTGAAATAAGATTATTTTGCTTACCCCATTTGCAGATTATTTTGCTTGTTTTAAGGAAAAACTCTTCTTTTTTTTTCTGAAAACAAGAGAATAATTTTTACTTGTCTAGAAAATGCTTCTTGATTTAAGAATTTTTAGATATATTTGGACTAGAAACAAGACAAAAACTCTAAGTAGGAAAGCATTTTTTGCAGTGCACCATTCAAGGATAAACACCTTTATATGACTAAAAGACGTTTGAGCGACAACTATCAGACTACAATCAACAAGGATTGTTGTTAAGATGTTAAGATGTCAGGGCAAATACATGTAAATCTTCATTTCAGCACTCAAATTTTTGAAGCAGCTGACGGGCTAAACGCGAGGTGTTTCTCCGTCTTGAAACAGGCTGTTACAGGCGGACACTTTTGCTGCCTCCACTTGAGCTGAGTGATACTAATATTACTGTACATTAAACGCTATGCTTTACTTGTAGGTGAAACAGTTCTCAAATCGACTTCATGTCAGAGTAATAGCTAACTGACATGCGAGACAAATGTTAAGGTCGAGACTGAGGAGCATTTTTGCAAAGGGTAACGAACTAATGTAGCGATAACGTAACTTACAATCTTCATAGCTATCGCAACAGCAGCCTCACGCAAAACAAACAAAAACAGCAGCCTCACGCGGTAATCACCATTTAAACTGGAACACCATAATTTACAGCCGATACAAATGCATTCCGTCCGAAATATGGACAGTTGCCTGTGGCGTCTAAAAGCTAGGCTTCAGGAGTGAGATTGGTTGGATGAGGGAAACAACATTAAGGTAAGCCAATCAGAGGCAGAGTAGGGCGGGTCTATTCCTTTGCCAACAGGGGAAAAAAAACGCTACAGGTGACGTGACAGATGACTCGCAGATAGGACGATGACTACGACCCCCCCCCCTCCCCTCAATTTTTTTTTTACAGATCTACACGATTCACGTGAATGACCCATTTCAAGGTGAAAACGGCGAATTTCGCCGAAAGGTGACAAGTTTGCACCCCTGTGTTTTCAAATGGAGCGGCATTTAATACACAGAGCCGTAGTTCACTGACAAGCTACGCAATATCGCGTTCATTATCGCAGATGAATCGCCTTCGATAATGAACGTGATATTGCCTAGCTTGTCAGTGAACTATGGCTCTGTGTATTAAATGCCGCTCCATTTGAAAACATATATCGCCCAGCCCTAAATGGAACATTCAAAAACATCTTGTTAGACAGCAGTGGCGTTCCGTCCATATACAAGTTGTGAATGCACCGCATACCCAGGCCATCTGAGAGAATGAGTTTATGGGCTAATTAATATATACATGATTATAAGTTGATCCCTTGTCATTTGAGATGTTACTTACAGCTTAATAAAATGTTTGGGAATAAGTATGTAAAATGATTTATTTGACAAACAACGGTAATTTTCTGTAAATCTATGTCAGTTACGGAATCTTCTGAGCGAGCGGATTCTCCGCAGCTTTCTCGCCTCCGCTCTGTTGCTATGTCTTGTCAGGATTGTAGCACGTTCTCAGTGTTTAGCTGGTATGCGGCTGATTTCATGCGCGAGGTAAGCTGTCCGCGAAGCGCTCGCCCAAGCGGAAAAATGCACTGTTGCTGCCAGATCTCGATTGCCGAAAATTACATTGTGTTTGATGCAAAACTAACTCGACTAAATCATATGAAAAAAACATCATAACTGTATATTTTCATGCTTTCTCAAGCAAAGCAAATTTTGAAAGTCCACTAAAAACATAGCTGATCATAGACAATGCTGAAGACGTTATTGTCAACAAGTGGTAAAAAAAAAGGTTTATAAAAATGTATATAACATTTTAAATAATATAAACATCAGGAAAAAATAAGAAACAATACCTTTGTTTTCTGTATACTTGTGTCGCTTACAGTTAAAGTCCTTCTCTGATTTTATTGTTGTTTGCAACGTTACTATTATTAATTATTGCAGTGTATTAATAATAATAATAATAATAATATTTTATTTATATATAATTTTTTTGTATTTTCATGGTCTATTATTGGAGTAGTGTCACCCGGGTGGGAGTTTTAACTCCTATTCACTGGGAATAAAAAATAAATGAATAAATAAATAGCCTAAAAAAAAAAAAAAATCATTCAGTCTATGCAGAGACATATGGGAATCCCCCATATCCCCACCTGCTGAATATTACGTATCATAACGAAGCTACGTGTAAACGTTATTTGGCGGTTTTTACTTGGGAAAAGCAGTTGTTTTCTAGTATTCGAATAACTGTGGATAAACCTGAAACTATAGGATTGGAGATGAATTTCATTTACAAATAAGGTAGGAATGTGCATACTTTTAAATCGACACCTGCCACGGTGTTTTCCTCTTTGAGTGTGTTTTAAAAACGATGAGGAGAGAGGAGAGGGGAGAGGGGGGGTTGTGGTCTTAATCTTAGCACTCAGCATACCCGGTTAAAAACATCACCGCTCGCCACTGTTAGACAGTCCATTTGGTCTGAATGTAATGTCCAAAATGCTGTCTAGGTAGGCAACTCACAAGGTTTTGAAACAGACAGAAAATGCTCCAGACAGCCTGGCTCAGAGGAATAATGGAGGCCTTTATTGAAAATGACTCGTCGTGCTCTCTTATTGATTAAGGTCTTTGATTCACAGCCAATTATCGTATGAAAAAGGTGCGTAGAGCAGAATACCACAATAGTCTGAGAAAAGGACAGACAGATAAAATGAAATTAGCTGAAGGGTCACATTTGGAATACTTACTGTGCCCTGCCCTTCCCAGTCAAGACAGTGATATATGAGATAGCGCTATAGAGTTATTTGGCCATTCTCCCCTGAGTGTGTCCTCTATGGAGGATATGGTTTCTTTGAGTGAGAAAGAGTGAGAACTGCCCAGAACCTGAGATAAGGTGAATGCAGAGGTCTATAGGAGTAAATCTCCCACTAACTTGCTGAATTCTTGTTATATGAACCCAAAGGTAGAGAAAGAAGTATCCTCTTTGTGCCTGAAAGTCAGCACATCTCAAAACCTGGGATTTAGAGATTTTTAGGTTAAAAACAAGGTTTACTGTGCCAAAATAATTGTTTATTTTGAAGGAATTGGGAAAAAATTATCAGCAAAACCAGAAACAGGAACAGCAATGATCTTTTGATAGTCAAAGAACTAATGAAATTAGCTTTGCATTTATTTAATCAAAAACACATTAAAAAAACAAATAAATACAAATAAAATAATTTTTAAATCATTTTATTAGAACTTCAGTGTCACATGATCTTTCAGAAATCAAACATTTTAATACGCTGATTTAGTGCTTATATAACATTTTTAATTATTTTCCAGTTGAAAACAGCTATATTGCATGATTTTTTTTTTTCAGAATTATTTGATGGCTAGAAACTAAGTATTATATTTGTGAGGGTGTTTGTGTGTAAGTACCAAAATGACCAAATGGGACCAAATGACCCTACAATTTTAATAATACCTTATTTAGTAAGACCTTGTGGGGACATTTTTATTTTTTTGGTCCTCATGAGGAAACGAAGCTTATAAATCATACAGAAGGAAGTTTTTTGATAATCTAAAATGCAGAAGTGTGAACGACCCCTTGCTAAACAAAAGTCATTAAAAGAAAAATGACCCCCAAATGTTTGAACAATATGCTAGCTAGTGTACTCCTAAATATTAGGTTACATCCTTGTTATTATTAATAATAATATTATTAATTATCCTTATTAAAAATATAATAACATTATTAAATAATACAATTAGAGAATACAGATAATTTTGTCAAATCTCAAAATGAATATCCATTTATATACCATAAATTATAATGTTGCAAATTACTTGTGATTTTAGTATTTTATTTAGACAAAACTGTACAGAATTTCAATATTATTGGCCATAACTGGTTTTTCTGTACTGGCCTGAATTTGAACCATGAATTTGTTCATGGTTTTGGCATAAACTCAAGGTTATTACTTATTAACTAAGTTAACTAAAGGTTTGATATATTTTTTGTCTCAACTTCCTGTAAAAACTAAATTTGTCAAGCCATTTTATGTGCTCTTTAAAATATTTTATAGAAACCATTTGTCAATTTTACTATTATTACTGATACAGAATGTGCTAAATATAGAAAAGCTGAACTAGAACTTGCATCTTTCATATACACAACAGAACTGAACGTGTCTATCAGTGTGCATAAACCATTAAGCCTCGGCTCAGAGACAGTGACTTTGTCCCAAATAAACTATTCCATATACCAGGAATAGTTTACCTGCACCAAACAACATTAATTAATTGACAATAACTTGTCTTGAAATATACAGTCACTCACGGTACACGGAGTCCACTGACAGAACAGTGACGCACATCGAGCAATCAGTACACTCAAGTGTGCACCTTTCTGCAGTCTGTTTATTCAGAACAGTCAATGATCTCTCATCTGTCTGCGCTCTGCTTCCTAACAAACATCATTATTACCCCTACAATTACCAACAAAACACAAGAGCCGATACAAAACACACACTCTCTCTGGGTACAACGGAGTAAGCAGGCATAATGAATAGGACCATTTTATCATGACACAACAGAGAGAGGGAGAGAGAGACGGTGGCCTTTTCTCACTGAAGGCTTATTCGTGTCCGGTATGTGCTCCATTAGGTCTTTAATAGGCAAGCAGCCCGGTGACTAGGATCACTCATCTATCTTTCTGCATGACGGCCGTTTGCAGAGGTAAATGGGGTCAACTGGGTGGGTGAGAAAATACTGAGCTTTTCACTTACACAGCTGTCAGACCAACCAGGTTATCGGCCCACTTCCACAGTCCTCAGGCAAAGTAGCAGGTGTCCAGAGGCACAGTTTTTCACCACTTGGATAAAGTGATCGTGGTCCACATAGTAATGGACTGGGTGTCAGGTTATGAGTAACTGTCATGCAATCTGTCAAGAACATGCCGGAATAATTTTTCACCCCAAAATCAAAAAAAAATCCTTGTCTTTTATTATATTTTTTAAGCCATGAAAATTCTATTTCCTCTACATTTCAAATGATATATTGTGTTGGATGGCATTCTGAGTACTGATGGTGATAAAAATGCCATTATTTCTAATCATCAACATAACATGATCAACATTTTTCTAATAAAATGTCAAAATGAAAACTCTTGCTAAGGTTAATTTCATAGATAGCATTTTATGCATTAAATCAAATAAATAATATTGACATATTTGACTCATATTTTATCTCAAGCATGCTTTTCACTTTACACCTTTATACTTTTGCCTCCACAGTAAACAAGTACACTAACAGAATGTTGTAGGAAATGATGTCACAGCTGAGGGTTACTCTAGCAATTATTTTCACGCAAAAATGTCAAAATAGTTATTTACTTATAGTTAATTATATTTAGTTATTATTAATAAATAATTTTTCACCACTGTTTAGTTTACCATAGTTTTACTCATGGGATAATTCATATTTCCATGAGGTATTTGTATAAAATAAGATTAAACGTCTGAGACAAAAACAATATAAGGGATAAAACAAAATCTATACATAATGGGCATTTGAAAATAGAAAAATAAATTACGAATGCATGACATCTCTTCGGGAAAAAATGGAAATTACATGAAAAAAAAAAGTCTGGCTTATGCCAACTGCGTGAAAATGTGTCTAATTGCCATGTTAACATCACATTGCGCAAAAAACAAAAAGTTAATGGTTAATGGTTAGATTTGGTGGTGAAATGTGACATGGGGATGTTTCGTCCTTACAGTACTCTGGTCTGCAGGGAGTTAACCAGCCAGCCTGGTCTGTCAACTCAGGACAGATATCATCCATACTAAAAATGAAGCTGATGTAATTGGCGATGTTGACAAATTTGTCACAAAAATCAACATCATATCAGCAGAGATAAGGTTTGGTCCAGCCATTACAGGCATCTCAAATCTCAATCCTACATCTTGTCTCAAAAAAAAAAACGAGGCATGTGGGTCTTAACACAAAACAATGAACGCCTCAACTTTTCGTTGACAACTAAGAGTGATTTTAACGGTTCTAAGCAGCATTTTCACGGAAACGGGAAGTGGCGAGATTGGCATTTACACAGGTAAATGTCAGCCAAGGACACTAAAGCATCTAATAAGAGAACGTATGCACATAATCTTTACGCTTGCAGGCAACCTTTGCATCTGATCTCCAATCAGTTAGTAAGGAGAAGTGCTGCTATGCAGTCCTCATTTCCCCCTCACTCTTTTAGAACGACACGCAACAGCCATGACATTTACTGGTGCCATCGGCACTCTGGGGCCGAGACACTATCAGAGCCATCGTAGGGTGCGATTTCTCCCTGGCCCACCTCTCGAGACTTCTGTTGTTCTGGTGTACTAACAAATAGATCCATTACATAGATTCCAGACACAGCAACCATCCATCTGTCCATCTCGGTCTCGTCCGTTCAGTGGATGTTCAATGTTGTCAGGGGCCAGTGTTTGTAGCCCGAGCAACTGCTATGCCCACACTTTCAGTCCTGAGCCGCCCACATAAACAGTGCTGAAAGAATAATAGCCAGTCACACATACAAACAAATCGTGACACTTCCACATGCCTGAGCACCATGGACACAGACAGCTCCCACACACCGCACGTCCTGTCCAATATCCCGCTAGCAGAGGGTGTCACCCTTCACAGCAGCAGCAGCAAAGACACCTCCACTAGTGCAGAAAGACACCACCTCATCTACACTAGCAAAGGACATAATACTAGGACAAAAATAATAATAATGATAATAAAAACAAAAGACTGCAACCATTTGACCTGTATTTAATCAATATTAACTTTAAAGCAACCTTATAGAATCTGTCGCATGTTATTGTGACTTCACAAAATTATTAGATAGTAAGTACATCAGAATACTTCTGTACCAATGCAATTACATTGCAATATAAACATTATTGTAAAATGAAGATTTTCATTTTTTCAGGACTTCAAGTGCTGGCAAATGCAAATTAATTTCACTACAGGGAGTCACTTTCAAATCGAGCATTCTGTTGTTCAACGGGCCAAATTTGCGTGAAAAACAGACATCCTGTTTGGCCCTTACACAGAATTTCAGATTGCATGGATACCTACTGAAATGACTTGATTTTGCCTGTGAAATTTGCTTAGAAACAGTAAACGTGATAGGAAAATATGTAGAAAAATTTTTTATAATCACTATAGCAATTTTTTTACAACTTCATAAGATTTAATTTTTTCCAAAAAAAATTTTTTCCAGTGTTGGGTAAATAACTTGGAAACTTTAACTACTATCACAACTGATATTCAGAATTAAAGACGTTCCTGCTGATTAAAGAAGTTCCTCCTTTATTTGCAATGTCATTTTTACCAAGAACTATGGAAGCCCGTTTCTGCCACTAAATCAAAAAAAAAAAGGAAAAAAAAAAAGGGTAAATGCAACTTTAAGGTCGGGACACACCAAGCCGACGGTCGCCCATCGGCCAACGTCAGGCCGTCGATGAGAGTCTGTTGGGGTAGTTTGTTTGGTGTGTTCCACTCGTCGGCGGAAGTTTGCCCAATTCAACATGTTGAATCGGCATCAGGGCTGTTGGTGCGAGAGAGAACTCTGATTGGATGTTCAGTTTAGCGAACAAGTCTGTGCAGGAGAATTAAAGCGAAAGTGATGAAACCGAGTAAGTAAATGCAGGCGGCACAGACAGAAGGCTGTTCTAATGTTATGTGGTCTTACCCAAGCATTCCAATATGCAAATGTTTTCATAACATGAGCCACTTAAAATAATGAAAGTTATCAACATTACTGATATTCAAAATGGTAAGCAAGCGCTGCTTTGTTTACATTTTGTATATCTGCGTAAATCTCGTATATCCTGGTTTCGGTTTCTCTTTTTAAATGATGATTATTTACTATTGATAGCTGCTGACATAGACAGTTGATTCCTCTCACGCAGGCGCAGAATGCACGTGTTAGTTTGCAGTCGGCTGTAGTCTGTGTGGTGTGTTCAAACACAGCTTTTTGGTCTGATGTTGCCGATGCGAGACGACAACACCGTCAGCTTTCGTCGCCACTAGTTCTCTGAAGTCGGCTTGGTGTGTCCCGGCCTTTACATCTCGCAATTCTGCCTTTTTTTCTCAGAATTGAGATATAAACTCACAGTTCTGACTTTTTTTCTCAGTATTGCGTGATATAAGCTTGCAATTCTGAGAAATAAAATCGCAACTCTGAGAAATAACACACAATTGCGAGTTATTAAGTCAGAATTGTGAGATATAAACTAGCAATTCTGAGAACATATCAATCTTCCCGCCCAAAGAATCAGACTTTATAACTCGCAATTGTGAGTTCATATCTCACAATTCTGAAAAAAAAAAAAAAAGTCAGAATTGCAAGATATAAACTTGCATTTGCGAGAAAAAAAGTCAGAATTGTAAGTTATCTTGCAATTCTGACTTTATTTCTAAGAATTGTGAATTTATATCTCGCAATTAAGACTTTATAATGCCCGCTATTCTGACTTCGTAACTCGCAATTGCGAGTTTATGTCATGCACTTCTGAGAAAAAAAAGACAATTCTGATGCAATTCTGACTTAATTTCTAAAAATTTTGAGTTCTTTATTTCTTGCAATTCTGACTTTATAACTCGCACTTGCGAGTTTATATCTGTTAATGTGTGAAACACTTAATTTGATGCAAAATCTGCATGGGGAAATGTTTCATCCTCGTGCAATTCCTGATCGCATGGATTCCTTTTGAAATTACAGGATTTTGCCTGTGAAATTTCATCAAACGAAGTGACCACAAAAAATATATTTTTAAGAATGTTGGCAACAAAACAGTTTTGGTTCCCAGTGACTTCCATTTTATGACAAAAATACAATGGAAGTCAAAGGGAACACAAAATGTTTGCTACCAACATTCTTCAAAATATGTTCTGTGTTACACAGAAGAAAGAAATGCATATAGGTTTGGAAAGATATAAGGGTGTGTAAATGATGACAATTGTAATTTTTGGTAGAAAAAAATCATAGGTGGAGCTTGCTGGGGGGCCAGGGGAGCCTCACATTTGTGTAAGAAGCCGTCACGTGACGAATCTGCATTTTAGATACTGCTTTTAGATACTGTATTTTAGATACAGATACTGCTTGCCTGTTGCATGGCGTAAATGGATATTTAGTGTTTTTTTAACAACATACAGCAACTACTCGTTGTAGCAGCTCAGTGTTTTACATTTATGTCTGGAAAAGGACCATTTACATCCAAATGTAATTTAATGCAAACAGCAAACAGAACAAAATCTAGCCATTTTTTTCTAAATAGTTACAAAATGTTTGTTTCTTTTGTGAGAATATCCCCTGTTCAACAAACTGTTTTGCAGTGGGTAATTACGTTGATTTCTTAAAGTCTACTTTGCATTCTGCTGACAAACATTTTTTCATTTTACGTGTTTAGATTGAAACAAAACTAGACAGCGCACCGTAAATTACAAATCTCACGTGCTTGCTGCTGCTCTACGTTGTGCAAAAATGGTGCATGGAGTGTGAATTTGCTTTACAGAAATGCTAAAATGTATTTAAAAGTTTAACTTGAATCTATGGAAAAAATGTACCCTGTTCAACAGACATCTGATTTTTCCAGCCCTGGAAAGCATAATTTATTTTCTGTTATTTCCAGCAGTGGGTAATTCTTTTGAAGACTGAGGCCAACATGAGGTGGGTTGATTCAGATGCTTAAAGTCTACTTTAGCGCAGTTTTTTTTTTTTTTATCAATGTAGAGACTTCTGTGTTCTGTTAAACACAATCTACTGACATTTTAATGAAAAAAACATGAAAATATATATATGTTTACACCTTTATATGCGTTTTGTAATATAAATGATCTCTCAAAACACTTCATGGGCCGCATTCCAGACGAAACTGACAAGTGTAAATGTGTTTATTGATAGCGAAGCAAAACTAGACAGCGCAGCCTTTACAAGTAAATCGCGTAAGACGCAGACGCTCAACACAATCATCTTCATTAAAATGTATTTCAGTGCTGTTGCCGCGCGCTATCCTATTGCGGCTTGCTGGAAATGCTGATAATTAATAAAATCTATTTCGTTGCCGTAATCGTTAAATTGAAATATAGTAAAAATGGTGAAGACACATGGAGTGTAAATGAATTAAACAAATGTACGTCAGCAAAAACGCATGAAATACTACAGCCCATTCACAAATGACAAAAATACTATTATAAACTAGGTTAGTGGAAATAGCAGCAAAAGTATTTAGAAAAAAAGCACAATTTTATAAAATCTAAACATTTTGAAATAACATTATTTAGTGACAAATAAAAGTGAATATGTGAAGGACAAATTGATTGCTCTTTGCATGTAAAATACATTAATGCTTGTATTTATTTATAAATATAAACTACAAAATTAAAAGACATTTCTTTTAAATTTAGCACAGTTGAAGGCAGCCATATGATAGAGGAGCTATCTAATGTTGCTGCCTCCATTACTCAAAGGATTATTAATCAAGCTACGCCTATAAATAATATTTATGGCAAAATAATTAAAAAATTTAGAGAGCGGCACAGCGCTTTGCGCATCCCGTGCGCAGAATGATGTGAAGCAGCACGGAGTAAGCGCGCAGCTCCGGTCAGAGAAGTTCAAAGCACAGAGGAAAGAGATATTATGAGCTTATAAATTGCGCGAAGTTTATGAGCCTCTTTTAACGGGTTTAAATTATTTCCTTGAAGAGAGTTTAATTGATTTGACTGTCTTAACCGAACGCAACACGATTTTTAACAGACAGCCCAGCAGAGAAGAGTTTACCTGAATTTAATGAAAGCACAATGGAACGGCTTGAACATTTTCTTTATGGTGTTATGCTTTTGTGCTTTCGTGGGGCTTTCCAGACGAAGAATTCATTTGGATCGGTCTCATCTCTCCGATACCCGATGGAATGACCGGCACATCGGAGCCGATACCATTACTTTTGAAGAGGTCAGAGGTGAGGCCAACATCCCTAGTGGGAACCTGAGTAATGAACATAGTCTGGCTTGAGTCATTCCCTAAATCCCTTCCTTCCACTTTTCCCTATTGTTTCCTGTCAGCTCTTCACTGTCAATGAAATAAAGAATAGAGAAAGCTAATTCTGTGTAGTTTCGATGGCCTGATCAATCTGTCGCAGCCAATCACATGCTCCCTCACTCACTGCAAGCACTAAATAGTCAATTTAATTTTAGTCAATCAGACCATCAGTGAGACACATTTCCTCCTTTAGCTGAGACAGAGCCCATTAAGAGTTTTAACTAAACATACTGGTAAGAAACTAGTTCATTATCCCCTGCCTGAGCAATAGCCAATGTACTCTAGACATAAATTCTTAATACTGATAAAATTAACACTTTAGAGAAGCCGCTCAGCACCACTCTCTTAACAGCACATATATTTGCTTTCGTCTGCACAAAGCCAAGAGTGGCCAAAGGTTCTCGATAATTGGAAAGTTTGAACTACTATCACAACCGATAATAAAAGAACGCCAATGCTCGCACGGAACCCGCTAATGTCCCTCATTTGCAATCTCATTTCGCCTGGAACCCATCAAGAGAAGGTCTGCGTTTTTTAGGACTTTATCAAGCACTGGCAAATGCAATTTAATTTCACTATTGTGAGTGGAAATAGCTCTTTGCAGGCAGGGGGGGTTGGCTCGGCGACTGACGAACGTTTTCCGATTGGTGACATCAATTTGAATAGTTCAACCATGTGGCTGCAGCTCTATCAGCACCAAGAAAGACAATGTGCAGGAGGCCAGCAGGAGCCATTAGAGAAACAGCGGGGGGATGAGGATGAGATAAGACACACACACACACACACACACACACTCCCTCACCTGTGCACCCAGACACTCATTACAGCCCACAGAGAGAAGTGGTAAGAACAGGACAGGAAATGAAAGACAAAAGAGATGAACATTTTGAGAAAATCAGAGCAGGACTGTGTATGTATCAGCCATTATATATATAAGCTACTATTCCAAACAAAGATAAGATCCACAAGTGAGAGACAGATTTAGAGCCTTCAAATCATATTCACAAATTATCTCATAGATTTATTTACCTTATAAATATTATATATATATATATATATATATATATATATATATAGTAGCATAAAGCATAGTCTGTGGATGTAGTGAGAAACTATGTGCGGCATCTCTCTCTGAAGTTCATTACTGCTCAGCATGACCTACTTTAACAATTTCAGGATCAATAACCTAATAAGGTTGAGTTCAGAAACACATAAGAAAGAAATGCCTCAAGACAGTCTTCTGCCTTGTATCGCTGGTAATACTAGAAGTTTATTTATACAAAACTTTTCCTGCAAACATTCTTAGTATACTGTTCTGTTAGAATACATTATTAGTTAGTATTATTAATTAAAGAACAAGCTGTTGTCTTGTGGTTAGAGTACGGGATTCAAAGTAAACCAGATCGTACCACGGCCCATTGGAAAGAGAGCGAGAGAGAGAAAAAGTGTACTATATGAGTAACAGCATGGTGGCTATCATTCTATATCGCATCACCCGTTTATAGAATGAGATGTGTGAGGGCTCATCTTGAGGGTTACACAAAAAGGAGGGGGATTTGGTGTACCTGTGCAACCTGTTGAATTGTGTGTGTTTTACTTAATAATAACAAAAAAGGGCATAAAATGGCAAAAATCCACCACAGTATGTAGGAACAGCTGTGTACGTGTAGAGTGTTATTGGTTACCTGCTGATGGGTGAGCTGTGCTCCGTGAGGGACACCAGCAGTTTGAGAGCATACACCGGTACAGGATCTGGCTCCAGAAGCAGAGTCTCATACCTGCAGAGAAAATCTGCGTTAAACAAAAGCTATGCAAAACGTCTACAGTAGGATACAAGTTAATTCATGACAACAGTCATTAAAGAGGTTATCAACCATTGTACCTTTTATACATTGTTGATGCATTCTCTAGGAATTGAATCAGTCCCCTTAGGATTTCGGAACCGAACTCAATGTGACTTTTCATAAAAATGGCGTTGATAATTGTGTCATTTTTTGTTGTTGCTGTGCAGTGAAAAATCACTAAACAAAAATAAACCATCATTGTGTATTATAAATGTAAAATATTTTTAATTAATTCATGTTTTGACAATTTAACAATTACAGTATATTTTTGTTGTTCATTCAAAATAGTAATTGCATAGCCAGTAAAATACAGTAATACAATTATTTAAATACTTTTATGAAAACGTATGTATTTATGTAATTAGTAGTCTCACTGATTATGTACTGTATATGTTTTTTTTATTACATTTCATCTTTTGACAATTTAACAATTATAACATTGCCTATTACTGTAATGTTGCTTTGGCAGTTTTTTACAGTTAAAGATAATACTGTCAGTGTTGCATTCAGTCAAAATAATAAAGTCAACATCTAGTAAAATAACTATTTACTACTTAACATTTACCCCAATGTATAGTATATTCAGTATAACATATAGTACTTTAATATATCATTAAACCTTTAGCCTATAAACGTTAATTTCTTCAAACATGAAAGGATCGCTCACGTAGCTGCATCTATCTTGTCTGGATTGGCAAACAGGTTAAAAAGACAAATATATTTGTTGTTATAATGAATGGATGATTTGGAAAGATAACTTGCCTCTCTTTTTTTCTGGAAAAATTGCCACAAATAATGCAGGGATTATTTGAATTTGCATTAATTAAACCCTGGAAGGAGTGTCTGAAACCATGAGCTATAGGAACACTATACCTTTAAGACTTATATTTGAATATTATCTCAATTGTGATTGGTTAATCTTTTTAAAAGTGAAATGAGCAA
The DNA here is from genome assembly GCA_027422415.1 of Schizothorax lantsangensis. Taxonomy (NCBI): domain Eukaryota; kingdom Metazoa; phylum Chordata; class Actinopteri; order Cypriniformes; family Cyprinidae; genus Schizothorax; species Schizothorax lantsangensis. The sequence continues at coordinate 12,238,872 of CM049850.1, read as the reverse complement.
AAACTGATTAATGCTGATTTTGGATTTCTGCATTATTATTCAGAATCACTTTTCATTTGAACCAAATTATTATTAGCATTACACAGAATAGAGTCCACATTAGAAAAGTAAGTAAATTATGGTTGTTTTCTACCCTAAAATGAAATTCTAACACATGCCTGAGCCATTTGAATTAAGAACATTTAATTAAAAGACTCTGAATGTTCTTTCTGCCCATATGTTCATCTCTTTTGTGCAATTTTATACATTCAGTTAAAATTGCATATTGTCTGCATGTTATATTTGCCTCTTTAGCATATTTTTGGAATTAGCTATGAATTGTTCCAATTTAATCAAACTGGATGAAATTAGAAAGCTAGCAAAACCTATGTTCACTGAAGAAATGTCAATGACTTTATAAAACTGTACTAATTTCACTTTTACTGGTATATCAGAATTTCAAATTTCCCTGACATACGAAGGTTTTCCGTGAACATGCATCAACAAGCTACAGAATCCTTCTCTTTCTAGTTCTTCATCCGAGGTTTTATCCTAAGCGCTTCCAACCGTGACGCGCAATGAGCGACAAGACATTTTGTCAATGACTTGGTTTCAGTTTGTGTCACACTCAATAAATATCTCTGGTCCAAAACCAGGCTGTACATTAAGCATGAAATATCTCCTTATTGACAGCTATTGTGTGCATTCAGTGTGCACAGACAAATTGCTTGTTGCTGGAAGCTTCGCATCACATCATGCCTGGTTAGGACACAATCTTAGTTTCAATAAATAGAGAGGATGGAGGAGTAAACAGAGAGCAGAATATAGGTAAGTGAGTGGTGAGTCTTACTGTGGCAGCAGGGCCTCAGAGATGAGCGTCAGCAAGCGAGAGTTGGAGGAGATGCCTTCACCTTCCCACTCTGCCTCTCGTTCTCTCCCTCCATCTCTCTCCCTCTCCTCCACCTCGTCTTGGCTCAGCAGCAGCAGCGTGATCTCTGACAGCACACGCAAACTCACAATACGCCATTCCACTGGGACACACACAGCAGAAGGGTTAGATATATACTTGCATACATGCAAAAGGGTTTTATATATACATATATATACATAGATGCACAAACATAAAATGTAAATCAACATTTTCATAGATCTTATTCAAAGATTAAATATTGTTATGTCTCATGATCTTAAAAACCTTTTGTTCTAATGGTTTACGCTTTAATGCTTGAAATACAGTATGTAGGCAAATGTAAAATGTGCCTATCAATACATTTATTCACATAAATAAATAAGAAAACAATTATTAATTATTATTATTAATAACTTTTGGAAAACATTCAAAGAAAAGAAAAGAATAGCTTTTTTCCCCCCTCAACTTTGTGCACTCTTATGTCCTGGCCTGGGGGTTAGTATTTATTAAAAACAGATTTCAGAATTGCTTTATATATATTACACACATTATATATTATTTTCAGCAGTTCAGAAATTAAATGTCTGGTGAGTGGCGCTAAAAATGTTGCACTTGAAATTAATGCACTGCCTACACTAAATTCTACCTTAAACTTAAACGAGAAAACGAGATAAAAACGCATTTACCAAAGGAACCATGCCTTGTGATTCACTCGTGACTTGTGTTTCACTCGTATCCGAGCGCTCCACATCATAAGTGCAATGCTGCACCAGGTGAGCTACCGTGCAAGCTTACTACTGCATGTTAGACAAGCCTATGTTATTTGTTTGTAAATCATGCACTATATTAAAGTGTTTTGAGGTCATAACATAGTATTGTGCAAGGACCTGTGCAACAACACTTCTTTATTATTCTATAACCTGCCCCTGTAATCATTTGTGTGAAATGAAAATAAAAATCTTAAAGTGAGTTGTTGGTGTTTTACTGCCACTATTTCACATGGAAACTTCAATTAAATTTATGTTTAAGTTTTTGCAGTTTTGCAGAAATGCAGGCAGAATCACATATTTTCAATGAGATTGGGTTTTATATAAAACTATATCCACTGTTGGACATTGTTAGTTGACGAAAATAGCGAGAATGTGAAATGGGTTCAATGAGCGTCTAAGTCCACAGGACCCAAGAAACACCCAATTTGTTTGCTTCCATTTGTGCCATTTCATAGTTTTGATGACTACTATATTCAAAAATGTAGACAATAGTAATAAAAAGGAATGAATAATGTGTTGAACCTTGACTGGTAGTATATAATTGTCTTTGCTTATTTGCAACTGAAGTGTGTTCTCACCGTTCTTACTGAAGGCCAGAGACGCCAGCGGTGGTACAATCAAATCCACAACCTTGGGGAAACAAAGAGAGAAGTCTGCATTACTCTACAAGTGAGAAATCTCACCTATATGTGCTTAGTCTCACCAGACCACACACAGCTGGAAGCAGAAGACTGAGAGAGAGTGCTCTGAACAGCTCCAATTTGCATGGAAATGTGATGTCAGCTCTGCCCTTTGATCATAGAAAGTGTGTTCCAACAAAAGGCCTTACGCCAGCTCTTTTGAAAATTAGAATCAGGTTTTACGATTATTACCAACTACAATCAGCAGCACGGCAGCAAATGTTGTGCACAGGTGTCTTAATGTGGATGGCTGTGGGCATCTCTCAAACAAAGGATTTCACTCTCTCTGACTCTTAAGTGAAAAGAACACCAAAGAAACATATTGTAAAGGTTATCTATGAATTTTTCTCTTCTTCTGTCTCTATTGTAAGACACCAAGCTTTTTTCTCTGAGCTGCAAGTATTGGACAGCTGCTATGCTAAACCCACGGCACATCTTTGATCTCTTGCCCGCACCTTATGAGACGTTTGTCGTGAATGTCAGTATAATGGTAATTCTTTCTCTGTAACTTAGTTGAGGTATGTTTGAACACTTAGAATCAAACTTCATGAGCTGTCTACCCAGACAGCCATTATATGGGTCAATGACAAATAAAAGTGTCCTTGATAAAGTAAAGGAATACCTTTTAAAAATCTAGTTAAACACACATGCGCTGAGTTCTCAGAAATGCACTTTTTCTATTCATGTTGATTTCATATGGTTTTGAAAAAAAAAAACATTTACATTCAAAAAGTTAAAATTTTATGAAAATGCCAAACAAATCTTTGATTTTGACCACAACTTTGATTTTCCAGACCATTTTTAAAATAATAATAATAATAAGCAATGATACGTTATTAATAAGCAGTGATATGTTACAACAACAAGGTTTTATTTTCAAAAATGTAATTGTTTTTATTAAGATTTTTTTTCATTATGTTAGATAGTAGTATCTCCCAGACATTTATGCCCCACCCAAACACACACACACACACACACTGCATATTCAAGTTGCTGTTTGTACAAACTGCATTTTTATATGTACATTACCTTTCAAAATTCTTCTGTAAGAAGAACAATTTGTTCAACAAGATTTTTTAAAATGTTTTAAAAGAAGTCTCTTATGCCCACCACGGCTGCATTTATTTGATTAAAAATAAGCAAAATAAGTAATTTTAGTAAAATCATTAATTATAATATAAATAATATTGTTAAATCTTATTAATTTTAGGAATCTTTGATTAATAAAGGTTCAACAGGCAGAATTTATTTGAAATATAAATATTTTGTATCATTATAAATGTCTTTACTGCAGAGGTGGGTAGTAACGAGTTACATTTACTTCGTTACATTTACTTGAGTAAATTTTTTGGGTAACTGATACTTTTAGAGTATATTTAAAGATGGGTACTTTTACTCTTACTCAAGTACATATTTAGTGAAAAAACGATACTTTTACTTCGTTACTGTGGGCGACGCTCCCCTCGTTACTTTATCTTAATGCAATACAAGTTAAAATGCTTCAATTTATTCCAAACGAGCCGTCTACTTTTCTCTGGGCAATGAGCGATGCCCATTCGCGAATGATTCATTCTTTTGAGTCAATTCCGTTCAAAGGCTTGATCAAATCAGTTGGCAAACCAGTGAATCGGTTCGCGAATCAGTTTGAATGATTCGTTCAGTTCCCTGCAGCACGCGCTGAGTGTCTGAAGCGGTTCTCACTCAGAGTTGTAACAGAAAGTTTAAGAACATAAAGAGCGCTGAGCGCAACAGCACGTGACCTGTTCCAGGAGGAATGCCTTTGCCTAGACACAATTGATATTGATATTTTCACAATATTTACGCTTGCAGAAATATAGGCTACATTTGTTTACATTTTGCAGAACAGACGGAAGAAGATCTGTCAATGTGCATTTGTTTCGTCATGTTCAGATGTTCTGTAACGGTCGTGTGAGGAGTTTTCACTCTTCTCCATGTCAGAGGTTATATACATATAGGCTATAATACATAATTAATATACTTTGAAATATAATTTAATTCAGTGATGCAAATCAGAAATTTCATCAGCTGTTACTCCAGTTTTCAGAGTCATATCATGATCCTTCTGAAATCATTCTAATATATTGATTTATTACCAGTGTTGGAAACAGTTTTGCTGTTTAATATTTTTTGGAACCTGTGACATTTTGTTCAGGATTCTTTGATGAATAGAAAGCTAAAAAGAGCAGCATTGATAATAAATCAACATATTGGAATGATTTCTGAAGGATTATTATTATTATTTACTGGCGTAAAGGCTGATGAAAATTCTGATTTGCATCACTGAAATAAATTACAATTTTTTTTTTTTTTTTTTAATTACTAATTTGTGTATTTTAGATAGATAGATACACACACACACACACACACACACACACACACACACACACACATATTACATACATTTATATATCTAAATATAAATAGACTTTAGATATACAGTATATGATCCAAAGTAACTAGTAACTAACTACTTGAGTAGTTTTTTATCCGATACTTTTTTTACTCTTACTCGAGTAACTATTCAGACTATTACTTTTACTTGAGTAAATATTTCTAGAAGTACTTTTACTTTTACTTGAGTACAGTTTTTGGGTACTCCACCTCTGCTTTACTGTCAATTTTCATCAATTTAATGTATCCTTGCTGATTAAAAGTATTAACCAAGTCAACAACAGAAATCTTAGTGACCCCAACCTTTTGAATGGTAGTGTAATGGGGAAAAAAGGGTTATGTAATGACTCATAACTTCACAGCATTTTTGGATATCATACAGAAATCAACTTATTTAGCTGTCATCAATATGAAGGCATCTGTGGTACCATGAGGAACCCTCCATGGACATCCATGGAACCTTTCCATCGCACAAAAGTTTCTTTATACCGAAAAATGTAAAAAAAAAAAAAAAAAAAAAATGTTTTTCATGCTATAAGAAGCACATTTGTTCTTTTAAAGGGGACATTGGATGCAAAATTCACCTTTACATGGTGTTTGAACATACATAACCACTCTATAAGGATAAAAATCCACCCACTTTCTCAGAGCAAGCCATTCACAGATTCTGGGCAAAGTGACGTAACTTTACCAAGGCCCCTCCCACGACTGTTGATGGACACTGCCGTTTTAGCACACACCTGCCCTGAGTGAGCTGTAAACAGTCTGCCATTGTTTCGAAGTGATTGAGGTGTTTTGTTGTTGGATGTAATAATGAACATAGCAGTCCTCATTTACTCCCAACATCTGAGCCGCTGAAGACTCAGTGGATTACTTTTGTTTTTGAAGGGAATGTGCCCCGATAAATGCGATTATGTTTGTGCGAATCATTTTACACCTGACTGCTTTGTAAATGAGGGTCAGTACAAAGCAGGTTTTGCTAAAAAGTTGATCCTGAAGGATGATTCGGTACCAACTGTTCGTGGTATTTTCAAAATAATGTGCTAGATATCAAGTTCCATGACGAATGCGGCTAAAGTTAACAGTCTCAGTGAACATTGTTGTGTCGTCATTACTATTTAGAACCTTCTCGGTATAATTCATAAGCACAAGTTTATAATGAACATTACATTAAGGTGATTGTCTTATTACAAACAGTGTACGTTTTCTGTAATGATAACATGGCAACACTACATTAAGGTTACCTTTGTAGAGGGTTTATAAAGTTGTTTGTTAATGACTAATAAGTCATTTACAAATTTATTTTAAATCATTTTTGAGCAGTTATAACTGCATGAATAAGAATGGTGACTTTAAAGCAAGAACGGAAGAGAGGGGCGGGGTGAGCAGAGCTCATTAACATTTAAAGGGACATGCACTGAAACGGGTCGTTGTGAACAGAGCTGTTTTTGACAAGGTAAAGAGGGTGTTATTTTACACTAATACCTCGCTGAAGGCCCTATGAGGACCCTAAAGAATTACACCAACTTGTGGAAAATGGGCATCCGATGTCTCTTTTAAGAAAAGTTTACTGAAAGGTTCTTTTGGGTATCTAAAATAGTTTTTCTATGGCATTACCCCCTTTATGAACGGCCTATGTGTCTATAACCCTAAAGCACATCAGTTTCAATAAACTATAGTCATTCACATGCTATATGGAGTGAGTGTGTGTGTGTGTGTTTTGAGAGTGAATAATGGGATTTAATGACTCCTGGCGAACTGTAATTAAGGTGCCTTCTTTTATTATAGAGTAGCAGAGAGTCTGTGTCCTCTCAACGCTTCCTGATGCATCAGTCCAACAGAACGCACGTCAATACTCATTACAAAAGCCTCACACGCAGAGAGATATACACACATACAGACTCCCTTCACTCCTGAGTGATTTCCTGTTGCCGAGAGGTTTGTGAGAATAATAGTGCTGGGCAGAGGGGAGCCGTGATCTCAGTTGTAGCTCCGTCAGGCGTGAGGATGTGAGATCTCAGGTTAGATGTGAACGTGGCCCTTGCTGCTCTGATACACAGCTTGATATATTGTGTTTGTGAGCCTGTCCTTATGGAGGGGAAGTGTTACCGTCTGCATGGGGTCAAATAGAGAGTTTAGAGACTTACTTTGCCAGAATATTTTTTATCAACACCTTGCGCACACTTTTGTTGGGAGACAAACAGAGTTGTGAAATCAGTGCAATTCTCCCATTGCACACTTCAACAAAATGTAGCTAAATGCTGTTGGAAAGATGCTTAAATAATTTATAAATAATTGGGAGAGACAAAATTAAAATCAGAACATCAAAGAATGGCATATACTCACAGTGCTGTGATAGTGGCTGAGAAGAGTGGGATGTTGGGAAATGGCCTCCACTGCAGATAGTGTGTTTCTGATCAGCTCCTCAGATGCTGCTTGACCTGTTAATTGTGGAATAAATGCTCATAGAAAGCATAAAGGTAGGTATCTCAATTTTGAACAATTAATTTTCAGCTTATGGCTGAAAAACAAATATTACACTGAAAAACATCAATAATTTAACTACATTTGATCTCCTGAAAAACAACATGTCTGGAAAATTGGAGCTAAATTACATTAGAGCCATATATCAAAGTGTCTTTAACACTAAAGAATGTAGTTCATGCAAGACTGCTTTAAAATAAAAATCACAGAAAGAGTTGAAGAGTTTGTGAAAACCTTAGAACAATAAAACTGCAATCAATAAAAACTTACCTATAGCACTTCCCAAACTTGTCTCATTAGAGTCAATGGAGGTTATGTGATTCTTTCCATAATGAAAGAGAAAAGAGATATCAAAATTACACATTTTAATATCATTCATTCATTTTCACTAAGCGAATTGTGAAGAAAAACTACTCTCACTTTTTGAACATGTAACAGCATAATTAAATGACCAATGTCAAAACAGATTCTAATATTTATACACAGGATGACTGATATGTCTAATAAAATTTAATAAGGGATGTACACAGAATTGCTGAATTTAAAAAAAAACTTTAATAATAATAGAAGAAGAAAAAAGAAAAGAAAAGACAATATATGCAAACATTTGGAATCAGAAAGATTTTCCATCACAAGAAAAAAAAAAGAAGCATTTTAATGCATACATACACACGTGGTCAGAATTGTTGGTACCCTTGGTAAATATGATCAAAGAAGGCTGTGGAAATAAATCTGCATTGTTAATCCTTTTGATCTATTATTTAAAAAAAATCACAAAAATCTAACCTTTCATTGGAGAATAAGAATTTAAAATGGGGGGAAATATCATTATGAAATAAATGTTTTTCTCTAATACACATTGGACACAATTAACGGTGCCCTTTTATTCAATACTTTTTGAAACCTCCATTTGCCAAAATAGTAATGCCAGATGAGGTTAGAGAACATCTGACAAGAGATCAGAGACCATTCCTTCATCTAGAATCACTCCAGATCCTTCAGATTCACAGCTCCATGACGGTGCTTCTTCTCTTCAGTTCACCTCACTCATTTTCTACAGGGTTCAGGTCAGAGGACTGGAATGGCCATAGCAGAAGCTTGGTTTTGTGCCCAGTGACCCATTTTTGTGTTGTTTTTAAGGTTTGTTTTTGGATTATTGTCTGGTTGGAAAATCCAAACATGGCCCATTATAAGATTTCTAACAGAGTCAGTCACTTTTTGATTTTTTATCTGTTGGTATTTGATAGAATCCATGATGCCATGTATCTAAACAAGATGTCCAGGACCTCCAGCAGGAATATAGGCCCACAACATAAAACATACAGCAGTATATTTCATTGTACACATGGGGTACTTTTTATCCCTGTGTTCACCAAACCCATCTTGAGTGTTTGCTGCTAAAAAGCTAAATTTTTAGTTACATCTGACCATAGAAGCCAGTCCCATTTGAAGTTCCAGTCGTGTCTGACAACTGAATATGCTGGAGATTGTTTTTTGGTGAAAGCATTTTCTTTTCTTGTTTTATTTTCTTCTTAAAGCCCTCCCAAACAACATGTGGTGATGTAGGTGCTGTTTGATCATTTTTTTAAAGGTTTTCTGACCCCGAAACTGTGATCCTTGAATAGTCTTTGGCCACTCAAACTCTCCTTCTCGCTGTGCATTTGGACGATATAGACACATGTCTTTCTAGACACATTTTCTGTTGATTGGAACTTCTTAATTATTGCCCTGATGGAGGAAATGGGAATTTTCACTGCTCTAGCTCTTTTCTTAAAGCCACTTTCAAATTTGTGAAGCTCAATTATCTTTTGCTGCACGTCAGAAAATATATTCTTTGTTTTTTCTCACTGTGATGGGTGATTAATTTGGAATTTGGCCTTTGTTTTCCCTCCTATTTTATGATAATTTCATGTTCATAATCACGCTGGTGTGCTCAAAATTTTGAATATGAATGGGAATATATTTAAGATATATTTTACTCATAAGAATTTCTAGGGGTACCAGTAATTGTCCAACATGTATTTGAGAAAAAAACATTTCATATTTCCCCCCCATTTTAAATTCATATTCTCCAATGAAAGCTTAGATTTTTGTGATTTTTTTAAAATAAAAGATCAAAAGGATTAACAATGCATATTTATTTTCACAGCCTTCTTTGATCATATTTACCAAGGGTACCAACAATTCTGACCACGTGTGTACATACATGCATACATACATACACTATATTGCCAAAAGTATTGGGACACCACATTCTAATGAACAGGTTTGACTACTTTAATAAGTAATTTCCATGAGTACAAATCTTAATGTTTAAGCATATAATGATATTCTAGGGCACAAATCTTAATTTTTAAGCATCAATGACTACACCAATCAATGACCAAACACCAATGACTTGAAAATATGGGTACAGTCATTTTAGACACTTCCAAAACTGTTGCAACAGAGATGGAAATACAATTTTTAAATACATGAATTATGTTCCCATCTTTGTTGCCACAGTTTTGGAAGTGCCTTTTTCTGTTCTAAAGAAGGGGGTGTCCCAATACTTTTGTCCATAGAGTGTATGTGTGTATGTACAAGTCATTGGTGTTTGGTGATGAGTTTTAGGCTCAAGGTCTGCATTTAAAGTCACACCAGAGGTGTTAAACTTGGATTAGGACTTGGTTTTATGCAGACCAGTCAAGTTCTTCCACACTGACTGAATCATTCATTTCTTTTTGAACCCTGCCTTATACACAGAGGCATTGTCATGTTAGAATAGAAAAGGGTCCCGTCCAAACTGTTGCTATAAAATTAGAAGCACACAATTCCCTAGAATATCATTATATGCTTAATCATTAAGACTTGTACTCATGGATATTACTAAAGTAGTCAAACCTGTTCATTAGAAGGGGGTATCCCAATACTTTTGGCAATATAGTGTACATACATACATAAAACCATTTGTTATTTGTCATTTGAAAATGTAATATTTCACAGAACAAATCTTACTGACTCCAAAGTTTTGAACAGTAGTGCATGTGACTATAGAAAATGGTTTAAAAAGGAAACATTTACAAGACATTTAAACAATAATCTATAAAACTGAGAGACTCACCAGCAGTTTTCCAAATTTGATGAGAAAGGCCTCAGTCACCACCTGCGGTCGGAAGATCTGTCAAAGCAAACAGGCACAGTCATGAAGGGATCTACTCTAAAAGACACTTCACCAACCTACAACACTGTACAACATTGATATTCACTACCCTTGAGTCTTATTCCATTTGAGTTCCACCAAAAACTGTCAGTCTTCACTTGAGCTTTAGCAGCTATGAAGTCTTACAGTTGTCTTGAACACAGCCGAATGTACGCTGCAGATTTCTTTCATCGTACAGCAAAATCGGCAGTCTTGGATCTATTAATGCATCATGCTCTCCGACGGCCGATAAATTGCCTTTGCAATGAATCTTCTGGCAGGTTCAGAATTTTTAGGCCGCATTGCTGCGCTCTAGATGCTCAACGCTGTCAGTCGTGACTAAAATCCCAGCTACGATGCGCATCGTATAGTCTGACATAAGAACGTTAATGTCACTGAGGAATGTCACCGTTAAAGTCTGCCATGGGCTTTACCCAAGATCTCATCCGGGACGCGTCGTACCGTACAATCTGACAAGCAGCGATTGTAGAGTACAGCAAAAATCGCAAAATGTTCAGCCAGTTTAAGAGAAAATGTTATAAAGCCCTGCTGTTCTGTCAGAGGACATTTTTCCCCATCATGCACCATTTCGACTAAGCAGCAGAAGATGTGGTATTCGAGTGTGTTCCATTTACAAATGTCATCCTGGGATGTGATCCTCCTCTCTGGAGGACTTCAGAGCTGGTGTGAGAATGAGGGGGTTCATGTTTGTGCTGTAGGACTGTAATGATGTGAGGTCAGAGGTCATAGTCCTGGACAGCAAGGTATTGAACTCTTATCCACTCTCGCCTCTGAGAAACACATTGGAACTGACCTCTGCGCTGACCCCTGTGACTGATGAGTGCTGTGAGTGTCAGCGTAGTGTGTTGGTTGTCAGTGAAGCAACAGGCCAGAGAGACAGATGAGACCACAGAGAGGGCTCATCACATGAATGTATGTATGGATGCACAAACACACAGGCATGCTCTCACATTACAAGAGCACGACGCCTCTCAGAACCACACAGCAGCTGAAGAGATCAGGCACACGGGGCTCAAGGGCATAAGAGGCCAGTGAAGTCTCAAAGATGCAGACCAACCTGCTACTGGGAAGACAACCAGCTATGCCCTGCAGCATTTTTCTTAATATCAGAACACACATACACACTGGATTTGTGTAGTCAGACTTTTGACTATAGGCATGAAGTCTAGCCCACACTCCAGCTTATTCTAGCCAAGAACCGCCCACTTAGGCAGGAAGGGGTCGACTGACTGACAAAAGTTTGGACATGTTATTTTTTACTTATTTTAAGAAACATTTAGAATAACAGTAAAGCCACCACAACTGTGAAATAACACAAATGTAATTATGTATGCATTATTCAGTGACAAAAAAGGTCAATTTAAATTAGGGGTGTGCGATATCACGATTTTTGTCCGTGGACGATTAAAATGTCTGTATCGTGCTTAGGGCTGCACGATTAATCAAAAGCGATTGTCATGCACATTTCGTCAGTAAAGGCGGTTCTGTGATTAGTAGTAAATCTCTATCACCTGCTTTCAGATTGAGCAGCATTTACTAAACAGAGCCGTAGTTCTCTGACAAGCTTCTCAGTGAACTACGGCTCTGTGTAGTAAATGCTGCTCCATCTGAAAGCACGTGAAAACATCACATTTAATAACATGTTTTTATGCAAAACTCACTTCATAACGTCAGCTGAGTGTTTGAAATAAATCCTTCTGTGAGATGATGCGTCTTCTTACACAGAATAAGGCACGCAACATATTTCATAGTATTCTAAGCAGTGATAAAGGCTAATTTCGATTAACATTGCATTATAGATATACTTTATTATAATGAAAATTACAATAATAAGAACACAGATAAACCATGTATTGCCGTAGTCGTGTGTTTATTAGTCACATTGAATCAATGAAAGCATTTAAATCTTCTGTTAATTCAGCAATCGCTATAGAGATTTCCTGGGTTTTTTCTGTGGGGCGTATAGAGTTTCTGCGCGAGACCGCCCTCTGGCCTCCGGATGGAGATTTACTGCTGATCACGGAACCGTGCTTCACTGAAAGATACGCATGACAATCGCAGCCTGTCTAATCGCGTTCATTTCGATTTATCGTGCAGCTCTAATCGTGCTACAGCGTGCATTCTATCAGTTGCAGTTGTGGTGTCTCAACATACTGTACAATGCGACATACATTCATATCAAATGTTATCAGTACACTGCAGTCACAAATCACAAAAGTACATTATTTGGTGCTTTAAATCTCAACATTTGCGTGCTGGTTTACTGCTTTTTCTAGCGCAATAAAGCGCGCACACTAAAAACTGATTATACTAAGTTATTCATATTGTCAAACTGTCAAAAACACAAAGTTTCACATAGAAATAGTTGGTTACTAAAGTAAGCAGTTGAGAGAAAAACAGTAGAGTTACACTCATGCTGCCGCTTGTCATTAAATGTGGGGTATGTATTCAAAAACGATTTAGAAAACTGATCGGGCCCAGTACCAAAACACTTCACAAATCACAAAGCGCTCAGCACATGACGGACATAGCCGAGCCGAGCGATGACAGAATGATAGAGATGGCGGATAAAAAAACAAAAGAGGAAAACATCTATGGAACAAAAGAAGGCTTACACCGTTTGTACACCGGACAACGCGCCGCAACAGCTAAAGTCTGTCTACACTGGACGTGACAAAGCGACCATTGAAAATCATTTGAAATTTGTGTCAATATGTCATAAATAGAACGCGGCAGCAGTTTACTGTTGGTGATTTGTCGTGTCGCACCGCACCGCGCCACATTCAGTGTAGACAGCATCACTGATAGGGTTGTTCCGATTCCGATACTAGTATCGGGAATTCCACCGATACCACAAAAAATTCTGGCATCAGTATCGGCGAGTACTTGTAACCCATGTACTGATCCGATACCATTTTCTTAAACAAGACCTATAACGTTAGTTATGCCTGCTAGCTTTGCTTAACGCTGCAAATCGGAAATCAATTCTTCTTCGCTGCTCAGAATGCAAACACAGGAAGTTGTGCTGTGTTGCCACACAAGCAACCACTATTTAGAGCAGCGAAGAAGAAATACAAACGTGCTAGCACATTGCCAGTAAATCACTTGCATATGCGACTAGATCTTCACCCTGGGCAACTAAATTATGTCTAATATTAGCCACTGGCTAATAAATGCTCAGATTTTACTCGCCAGTGTGTGAGTTGGAGGCTATGTATAAGTTTAGCACAGATATATTTTCACTCGCTGAACACTCTGACTGAGCGCTTCAGAGTTTCACTCTCCGTCAAGCCGATCTGTGCTATTTTTCACATCATCTGAATGGATGTGCAGTGCTTCTGTATTTGACGTACCGTAAGCTTTAGTGTGAAGCCGTCGCTTTGCATTTATCTCACACGCAAAGAGAGAGAGAGAGAGAGAGAGAGAGAGTCTTACATACCATGCAGAATTGACGCGCTACATGTAAACGATATTCTTTGTTGTATTTTCCAGTCAAAATAACAGTTCCTTTGGAATTCTTCAGCTTTTAAGAACTGCCGGGTTTTCCGGTGGTAGGCGGAGCAAATGCACAAACGACAATCTCTTTGGCTGGCGCTCACCTATTATCGTTCCTGTTTTGATTTCAACAAATCACTTCTAGCAAATGCAGACAACGTGATTAATATTCATGAATCCAGCAGCTCGTTAATCCTTAGTGCGTTTTATATTGTTCTTAGTAGAATTCATAGTAGGATTATTATCTTATCAGTATTATTGATAGTCCCCCCCCCCATTTTTTACAGAAACACTGAATGACCAAAAAAGCACCACCACCAGTCCTAAGTTCAGTTAAAATGACTAATATGCATTCACACATGGTTACCAAGTTTTAATTCTAATTACTACAGTTCTGTAATTAAATAATACTTGATTATCATAATATATTTATAATGCTTGACTGATGTTAAGAGTGTAATTTTAACTATGTTGTGTTATGTGTGAAAAAAAAAAATGTTGATAAAAAAGAGTGTAATTTTAGATATTTAAAAAGCTGTGCCATTTTCCAAACATTATATATTATATGTTTTGTTTACTCACCAGACATATATATATATATATATATATATATATTAGGGCTGCCACTAACGACTATTTTTATTTAGATTAATCTATCGACTAATTTATCGATTAATCGATTAATCTAAACGATTAATTTCCCACAAAAAAAATCAACAATTTTACTTAAGAATATTTTATTAAACCAAATTAAATCCAAATTTCTATGAAATCCTTTTTTAAAGCAAAAGTAAAGTGCAACATAGAGTGCAAGAAGCAAGTGTCCATCTCATCTCATAGTCCAGATCACTGAAATCAGTTCAGTATAAGATTATAGTGTAAGAATGACAACATATCCACGTGTTCTAGTCTAATAATACAATTATAATCAGTATTTTAAATAAAGGTGTATTTACCAGAAATAGTATTTACCAGAATTTATTTAGGAGAAAAATGTAAATGTGCAGTATTTCTGAAAAAGAAAAAAATTATAATAATAATGGAACCATTAAAATGGAATCTGGAAAACAGAATTTGGTAAAGATAAAATTGTAAAACTCAATTAATTAGACAGGCTTTTTGATTAATACAATTTAATTTAACCATTAAAACAGAGTATAGAAAAATGAAAATGAAAAAAATGAATTTGGAAATAAAACGGATTTCATAGGGCCCTATAATTATAATATTTTTTTTTGTGGTAATAAAAATAGATGTAAGTGAACAATAGCTTTTAAAATGACTTAAAATACATATATAATAGCAATGATGCAATAATAATTAGTTCAAATAAAGTATCAAAAGCAAGAAATCATATGGTTTTATTGAACAAAACTGTTAAAATACATAATGTATTATAAACAATAGAGCTAATGTAGATTACGCATAACAACAAAGGCCTGCAGGGGGCGACGACAGCCTGATGATTATTTTTCACATTACTGCGCGATCTAATCCTTGTTTAATATTGACCAAGCACCATTTAATTCAAATGTCCACTTAATCTTTAATATTTGGCCATTTCTTTAGGACAGAAATGCTATAGCCACTGTAATTAAATGCATATGTGGACATCAAAACGTGTAAACTCAGAGTGAGGTTTGAGCTTTTATTTTGAAATCGCAATATATTCTCCTGTGTTTGCACAGGTTTATAAATGATTTACCTTACAAATCTGATGAAATGGCACACGTTGCATTCCCAGATGAACGTTATAATAAACCCTGACTCACAACAACATGCAGAGATGGAGTTTGAGATGCTCCACATGTAAATGATAAGTTTCTGTGGAACTACTGTGAACGGAGCCACTGTGAGACCACGCACGTGCTTAACCTACACGCATGTAAATAATTAAAGCGCATATACTGTGTTAGAACTGCATCGCATATAATTATTTAATTAAATCATAGCGTTTGTGAATTCACAATTATGCTTAATTATGATTTTTAAATGGGTTTAATATCATGCAGCCTTGGAAAATAGTCTAATAATGTGTTTTATGTATTCTCGTCCGTGAAATGCGGCACTTCCGGTATTTTGCGGTTAGTCGACGCAAGCAAAATGAAGTCGATGAGTTTTCAAAATCGACTAGTCGACTAAAATCGACGAATCGCGACAGCTCTATATATATATATATATATATATATATATATATATATGGTGAAGCACACCATAAAATAATTGTATCAATTCATACAGGGCTAGAAGTACATACAGCTGTATAACAGGATACACACCCAGGTATCGGATCAGTACTTGTATCGGCCGATATCCTGAGCCTAGGTATCGGAATCGGTATCGGGAAGGGAAAAAGGGTATCGGAACATTTCTAATCACTGATTATAATGAGTTCTATTTTGTCTCGCCACTCGCGTCCGGTGTAGACACGGTGTTACGATAAGGCAAGAAGTAGGACCCGTGTAAATATCGGATCAGCTTTCCAGTGCTGGAGAGAACTCAAGGAGCGGGAAGGCCTGTGATCAGACGCCGAGGTTGCTTTATTTCTTCTCGATAGGTGAGTAACATTGGTTTTGCTTTGTTTCACAGAACTAATTGTTGTCTGGGTTGCGTATGTGTGGGGAGGAGCTATCAAAATAGGGGCGAGACCCTTTTGGGGTAGGGGCGTGTTTGTTTTGGTGATTTCAAATATCAACATTGGCTACTAGAATGTTGCCACTTGCCCCACCTTTAAAGGGATAAAATTCTGTCATTATGTATTCACTCTCATGTTGTCCCAAACCTGTATTCATTTATTCCTTGTGCTGAACACAAAAGAAGATATTTTCAAAAATGTGGGTAACCAAACAGTTGCAGGTCCCCATTGACTTTGATAGTAGGAGAAATAGAAAATGCTATGGAAGTCACTGGGGACCAGCAACTATTTGTTTACCAACAATCTTAAAAATAACTTTTATGTTCAACAGAACAAAGATACTCATTTAGGTTTAAAACAGCTTGAGAGTGAGTAATTGAAGATAATTTTAATTTTTGGGTAAACTATCCCTTTTAATGTTGATAAAACAACAAAACACAGAGAAAAATCACTCACTGCTCTTGACTGAAGAACTTCAATACTGTTGTTTTAATAGGAATCAATGTATAATTTATACAGTGGAGTGTATATAGTGTTTTATTTTTATATTTGTTCATTCAATTTCTTGAATGCTACTGCTAAATACACATACTGCACTTGAAAAATAAAGCAAAAATAAATGAATAAATAAATATTGTTTTATTTGTATATTATGTTTTTTATTTGTAATGAGTATCTTTGTTCTTATTTTTTAATACAGATAAAATAATGACATAAAAATAAAATAATAAAATAAATCTCTTTGCCCACTTTGGCCTAAGTGTCAGCCATTCTTTTTTATTTTATATTTTGTTACTTTGTAAGGCTTTATTCTTAAAACAGGGACACAGTTCGGCTGTACTGCTCAGACAACTTGCAAAATAGTAAAACCAACATGACAAAGAATCAGGATAAAATTGTGAATCGTGATTTTCCTGAAAAAATAAATAAATAAAAAATCATGATATTTCTGCCATATATTTATGAATTTAAATAAAACTTATATCCATGTCATATTGTACCTTCTTCAAATCAGCCACCCTGAAATGATCCTTCAGATTTTATTTTTTTCCAGACTTTTCAATATTTACAAAATTTTTTACTGACCCCAAAATTTTGATCTGTAAAGAAATTAAGCATATTAAATATTAAGGTAAAATAAAAAGTTTTCCAAGGTCATGAGAAAATGAATAGCCACAGTTCCTTTTAGAGGAGGGCAAATGTTTTTTTTTTTTGTGTATAGTTCTTACTGCAGCAGCATGGCTACCTCGTCTCCTAGAAATTTCATCAGCCATTAAGATCGGACATTTGGACAAATATTTGCCATATCTGAGCGAAATATGCATCAGGCGGCCAGTGAATGTCTGTGGGTGATCTGTGGATGTGCTGTCTGAGACTGGCACTACACCAACACAACTCACTGTGAGGACCATTAAAGCAGACAGACACAAACAATCAAAAGAACTGCCTATTACCCCTCTAAGCCGCCCACTGCAGCTCTGTGTTAATGGACATCAGTGTATCCTCCTTAGATGAGTTAATGACAGTGGAACTATCAGACAGACAGCTCTATCAGCACCGACCCCTTCAAATGAGATGACTCAATCTGCCACGGAGTCTCCATGGCAAATCCTGGCCGAATGTAAAAGTGTATTTAATCAGCAGAGAGACTCATCAACTCTGCGCACTGACAAACATCTTTCTCTGAGAAAACCAGATCCCTTCATATTAATTTTGGCGTGACTGAGTGTATCAGAAGTAAATCCAATTTTGCACTGTTTTGCAACTGGTAATAATCTGTGTGTATGTGTGTGTGTGTATTGTATTGAAGCTGCACCGGAAAGCTCCCTAATAGATCATTTCATTCTGACACAGACAGTGATTACACTCAGTGCATGACAGGCAGGTACGGCACATTCATTCTTTATTTTCTGTTCAGATGAAGACATTTAATAAAGTGAGAGGTGGATGGGAGTCTGGAATGTTTATTTTTAGTTAGTTTAAAAAGACATGCAATGATTTACACATTTACTCTATTCAAACATTATCTATCACAATATCTCTCTATACTTCAAAAATTAACTAAATGTTTTTTTTGTCATTTTTGTCCCTATGACAATGGCTGCATCTGAATATGCATTCTTCTCTAATATATAGTAGGCGAAAAACAATACGTGAAAGAGTATTATGACTGAATTCAGTTTTCATAAAACAGCAGGCAAAAGCATCCTGGATAATCTACTTTTTAGGCAAGATTCTAAAGTGAACATCCTATGGACACTTTACTATCCCATGAGGCCACAGGAGAGGAGTTGTGAATGGCAACTGCCATTATAGGTCACATGATAATGACAACATGATAAATGTAGTATGCCCAGATTATATTACACATTAATTTTATATAGAACAGACGTTTTTAACGGTTGCAAAATAATTACTTGTTAAAATTAAGTAGTTAGAGAGTATGTGATTTTGGAGCAAGCCACAGACATCCTTTAGCTGTATTTTTATAATATTTGTGATAAACAGCATATTCAATACCTATTATTTAAAATTCAATATGTATTACTTCATAGTCACTATATATTCACTGACTGCACACAGAGGCTTGTTTTTATATTATGATGGGGACTTTTTGTTTTTGTTGTTGTTTTTTTACTTACGTGGTACGCAGCATGACTCTGGAAATGTACAACACTACTATGCACAACCTGGTCTCATGGCATAAACGTACCTGGGTGCACTTTTTAGCGAGACCGTTTTTACGTACCTTACTGCACGTTTCGCCGCAGTTTCAAAGAGAAATGTCCACTGAGTGGCACTAAAACACTGGTTCAATACGTAAACCCTGGCACATTTTTATTACATTTATATTGGTACGTATTGCTATGTATTTATTACGTTGCTTCAGGTACGTATTACGGCGGTTCAGAATTCAAATATCCAGGGACCGTCGCTAAAAGTTAATGCTCTATCGTGTTGGAAATATGCCCTACACCAAACCCAACCCTAAACCTACCCGATAGTGTTGACAAATGCAAAACTGATATAAAAACGCATTTGTTGATGCAACCATACTATTTAAACTTCCTTATATGCAGGTTTGAACTGTTTTGTCGAACCGTAGTTACACGGGATTCGAACCGGAGCTCTTCACCTCTCAAGTACGTCTCCATATTCCGTGAGCTACCGAACAAACCTACCGTCTATGAAAACCCATAGATATGAAGCTGGATATGTGTGATGCTGACGTTCAAAAGCATCAGTTTTCAAATTTCCCAGCATATTAATATTGTTTTGAAGTCATAACATGATATTCTTCAAGTAATTGTGCAAAAATTACGCTTTATTAATCGAAACTCTGTAAATCTGTGTGAAAAGGAATAAAAGACGTCTGAGTTTTACTGCCTCTAGTGTTCATTTATTTTGGAAACTGCAGTGATATGTACTTATTGGTACGTATTTCGCATCTCGCTAAAAAGTGCACCCAGGTACGTTTATGCCATGAGACCAGATAGACTATGCTCTATATTTTACACTTCTACTGAAAATAATAATTTTCTGTAAAACAAGGAAATCTAAATTACTTTTTCATTAAAGGGCAATATTTGCCCCCTGGAATTGATCTCCAGGGGCATTATTAATTGTATGTGTTGACTTTAATGTCAAATACTTAATTTTAACCAGTTACTTCAATCAATAGGATACTTTCAACTGTTACCAATAACAATAAACTGTTTAAAATTGTATGTAAACTATTCATTTAACTCATTACAGGCTAGGGCTGCAATATTATGACAAAAATCATTAATGTCGATAATTGCTCTTGACATTGTAATAATGACTATTAATGGTGAGCTAGCAGAATTTTGTCAGTGAGCACACACACTCACCAAAAGGACTCCGATTGGCCATTGCATTCATAAGCTCAAAAGCATGTGATTGGTTATAATGCTCAATGCTGCAAAAACATGTAAAAATAAATCTGATGCAATGTGCGCAAATCTAAATGTAATTCCACAAATTAACACAATTAATTATTTTAACATTTACTTATATTTGCTGCAGGCCTGCCCCTGTGGCATGCCCCTTTATCTTGAATATGAATTATTTTGGTGGCATTTTTGCACAAGCCCCTGATAAAGGGATAGTTCACCCAAAAAATTATGTCATTAATTACTCACCCTCATGTCGTTCCTTCGTTCATCTTAAGAACACAAAGATATTTTTGATATTTTAGCTTGATATTTAGATATTTTGGCTTGATCGAGGTAGTACCCTTGCTGTCTATGGAGGGTCAGAGAGCTCTTGGATTTCATCAAAAATATCTTAATTTGCATTCCGAAGACGAACGAAGGTCTTACAGGTTTGGAACGAAATGAGGGTGATTAATTAATGACAGAATTTTAATTTTTTAGTGAACTATCCCCTTAATTTCTGACCCTGGAAGGAACAGTGTGACTAACTGGTATTTGGATGTTCCAGGTGGATGTTCTGTTCTGACCAAAAGGGTACTTGGCCTGAACAGACTGTGAATCGTTGCTATTCACCTTATCTTTAATATAATAGTGTGTGCAGCCATTTGTAACTTGAACGTTCAAGGCTTCCAGTGTCATCTGCTGCACAGAAAATAGCTTGTGAAATAAGTTATTATCTATTGCACCACAAGGTAGGTCCCCACAATGTTTTTTTTTTCCCCTCAAGTTGTCTCATCCTTGTGGAGATAGAAACCCAAAATAACTAGCAAAAAGGTAAATATAGCAAGACCTGACACAGACACACACCTGTGAGGTGAGCAGATGCAGCACCACAGCCATCATGGGGAGGCTCTGCTTCAGCTGACGGGACTGTGTAGGAGAGGGGTGCTTCCTTCCCACAATGCTGCCTAACACGGACAGGATGTCATCTACAGAGAGCCCACATAAACAGAAGCAGTGAGAAATCAGCCAATCACAAACAATCCGTCATGATCAGTCTGGGTAGGTGGCCGGGGGCGTGAGCAGGTGCGTCTCTGTGTTGGGACGAAACCCGCAGGAAGAACTGAACCGGTTTGAACTGGTTTCATGGGGAGAGGTGGTGTGTAGCGGCACTGATTCACAAATGAAAAAGGAGGAACAGGTCGATACCTGAGAGCCTGCTCACGTATTCAATCAGAAAGGTAATTAAAGAGAGGCCAATCAAATTCAATGTTCATTTTCATTGCCCCTGCTTTGTTTTTCCCATTTCACTCTGTTCCTTCTCAAGTGGATTCTTTGCATTCCCTTTCCCCTCTTTTTTGGGTGTATTGTGATTGATTTACCCAGGATGGCAGGCAGTTCATGCACGGTGTGACGGATGAAGAGGGTCAGGCATTTTGACAGGTATTCATTGCCGCTTTGTTGCTCCTTTCCTGGCGTGGCCTTTCGGACGTCTCTTTCAATGTACATCACCAGCCTGAGAGAAGGGTTGGCAAAACATTATTATTCATCTGCAGACACCCAGACCAAACAGAGAAAGAGAGAGAGAGAGAGAGCGAGAGGCAGATCTGAAACACACAGTGGGGAGAGGATAGATGCTTTTAATCAATTACACTCAACAGCTGGAGGGGTGACAGAATGGAGATGAAATGGTGTTGATCCTGAAACAATATCAGGAAGGGAATGAGGTCTGTCTGCCTGGCTAAAAGACCAGAGAAAAACAAGATGCATCTGGCAAGGAATTGAATTTGAAGTGTATAAGGTACGAAAATTGGAGGCTGAATTAGAGATGAATGAATGTGACTTGATTCAAACATGCAAACCGACATATTAGGATTGATTAATGGGGCCGGTGTTCTCTTAGTAAAAGCTTGGATCAGATCTCCTGGGATTCTGGGAAAATTGCCTTGGATCTTACATTATGATACCAGCACAATCCCTGGGGCATGATGAAATAAATGCTGTTCTTTTTATGGATGTTTTTGAACTTTTAGAAAAAAAAAAAAAAAAAAAAAGTAGTTTTTCCACCAAAAATGTCCAACCGTTTGTGAACTATATTTATGGATCAAAGTTGTATTTTTTTTTACTTCTCGCCACAGTGTAATTTCAGCCACATCTGAAACCATGTATTGTGTTTTGATAGCATTCTGTTTTACAAATAAATGTACAATTAAACATTTATTATGTATTTATTTATTTATCAATCATTATGTGACAAAATGTACTGCCTGATATGACAATATAAACTGTAGGACTTTTTCCTTATATAAATCATATATAAATAATGAAATAGTTTCAGTGACATAAGTATCACAAAACAGGCTCATATATGCACATAGTATTATTGTATATTGTGATTGTCTATTTATCCTTACGTTTTAATAAACAATGTTGACTTAATTACTGGTGTATATGAGCACAAAAAATGTGTATGCATGCTCTTCAGTTGGCATACACATAAGGACACTTTCATGTCAGGTTTTGCCTTTATGCTGTAAATCCAGTTTTGTTTCTCGCTTATGAAATAGGAATTTTCCATAGTATTTAGGATCAAATCTGATCATGCGTGTGTTTTATAAATGAGGCCCTGTTCTGTGACAATGGTAATAGCACTCCTCTCCTCAAACAACAACATGATTTGATGTATCAATCATGTTTGCAGCACAAGCTGTGTAGAAACAAGTTAAACAACAACCATTAGGATTTGCAAGAGGCTTGTTCGAATCCATAAACTTAAGAATGAGCAACAGGAATAGTGACGCTTGCCTTAGCAAGCACCATAAATTCAATTTTAACACTTGGCATTAGAATGTCAATGACAAAAGAGTATCTCAACACAAGACAATTGATTCAGCCTCACCTCTAGTATCTCAAACTAATCAATTCACTACAAACAACAGATGCGTCTAGTGGGAGAAGTAGCTAACATGTAATATTCATGATATTGTTATGTATGTCATGGACACATGAATAAGAAAAGAGATGATAGAGCTTGGGTAGAAGCGAGGATCAGGCCATTCTCAAGAACTGCTGATCACTGTAGTAGGTATCTTCTCTGATTTATACACCACATTAAAGGAACAGAGAGACCAAAAAATAAATAAAATAAAAAATAGTGTCATTATTTACTTCATTACTATCTTCAACATTTTGGCTAAAGGATCAAACAGTCATAATTCACTTAAAATCTTTTCTTTTTCATACCTTTACCTTTTAGCATATTCAAACTTGACTAGACATTGTGAGAATCTACAGCAGTTTTTGGCAAGATTTTCAGTGAATAAAAACTTAAGTTTAGATTTGTTCCTCATGCAAAACTATCATATGACTTGAGAAGACTTGCACATAAAGGTCACATAAGCAAAATTTCAGTGTGAAACAAACAAAAAAAAAAAGCTCTGTGTCAATGTGGTGAAGTCATATGAATAAAATGGACATAATTTGAAAGATGACACTTTGTCTCTTATCAAAAGTAACAAAACATGAATTATTGGACAAAAGGTGTAATGTATGTCTTGTAAGTTTTATTCAAGCATGAACCAAAACAGCAAGGTTAAAAGATCAATATTGGGATTTGAGAATCATTATAGATTCGCTAAAATGAAGATATATATAACTAGGAGTTTCAAACTGAGTTCCACATGTGGTTAAAACATTGCTGTATTTTTTTGGCACATATGCGTACCGAACCAATAGACCAATAAGTTGGGTCAACATCAAGTCTATCCAGATACACCATGTAGTACTCATTAAATTTATTGCAGGATCTAAGATGTTCCAAGATCATTCAATCACTATTCTTACACTAAAAAGATGCAGCTCTGCCAACAGTGCAGATATGTCTATAAAAATAGCTTGTCAAGAGCAACCGCTCCTATCCTCTCCTCTAAGTGAGAGAAATGAGATTGTGAGAGGGTGAGATCCACAGCACCAGAAGTGACAGCCCGTCTCTGCCCTCAAGCCCATGCTAATTAAGAAACGCTGTTAATTAACTTGTTTGCAACCAGCACTGCACACTTCTATACAATCAGTGCCTCAACATTTCCCCGCAAGCGAGTCAGTTCCTCCCAGCCCCTCATAACACACACAAGCATGCAAACTGGCACACACAAATAAACACACACACACACACGTACGTTTCTGCTGAGGCGCGTCTCTCAAATTAGACACGGATGAAAAAGCAAACAGTGAGAAAACTGCACAGAGCCCAGCAGTGTGGGAAGGAAATGCACCCAGCAATTATACCAGAGGCTGAAAGTAAGTTTGAACAGAGGACTAGAGGGAACACACTGGATTAAACTCCAATCGCCTACTTAACTAGCACGCTCAACAAAGAGGAGAACTGGGACCTGGATGCAAACCTAGCAAATACATACTGTATTAAAGTTGCACTGGCCAAACAAATAAAAGCATAAGCTAAAATGAGCATTACAAACATTTAACAGCGCTTGTTTGGATTACCAAAACTCAATAATGAAAGATTTTATCTTTCCTTTGAATTAGTTGCTCAGTGACTTGACTCTATTGAATTGTAATTGGCACTGAAATTAACACAGAAGTTCTCTGCTCAGGGATATTCTTGGTAAAACCCTTCCGAGAATAGTCGATATAGAAAATGCCAACCAAACTAAAAGCTTTAAACGCCTCAATATCCAGTAAACAGAAATGTGAGACATTACAATCGAAAGCAGTACAATAGCAGTACAAATAATTAATTATATTGAATTATTTCAATGAAAACAGTAAAATGGATCATGTTCATTTATATTCTATTAAAGTCCATTTATAAAGGTTTTGTTTAAGCAGTTGAATAATTGTATGACCATTTCCATAAATACTGATTGATTGATTTGATTGATTGATGTTGTTTTGAAGAATTGTCTGTAAACACTTCCAAAATTAGTAACACTGCTTGTTCATGAGTTGCAAGTTCACTGACGAGTCCAAAAAATGTAACACTGATCACCCACTCTCCCAGTGGCCTTAGTTCTTGGAAAAATTACAAGTTTTCTTTACAGCTTGTAGACATGCGCAATGCTTTATGGGATCGTGTGGTCACCTAAATTAAAAGGTAGCTCACACTGTGGAGACTAAATGTGAGCAAATAAGTTTACATTCATTCTCAAGGTCTAACAAACATGTAGACAGCATTTCTTTTCCCATTAATGGTAAATTAATATTGTGATAAATATTGATATTGTATGGTGTGAAAAAAAAAAATATATATATATATATATATTATTTTTGGCAATTACACCCAGCCCTACTTATTATTCTTAAAAAAATAAAATGAAATAAAAATTGTCACCACTGGCATGTGAATGTGGGTGGAACGTGTTATTCTTTTAGCTTAATTCAGAAAGTAGAGCAAGTCAAAAAAATGTTTTGAAATTTTTTGCAGCCCAGTTTTAATAGATGGTGTTTCTGTACTCAGAAACAGATCTGAGCTCTGAAAGTTACAGTGTGTTTTCATAGCATGTTGATCACTTATTTCAAAAGATCAAGGAGTATTTGATTCCTTGTGCTATGGTTATTTTCAAGTATTCTTAGCAAATAAATGATCACTGACGCAAGGATTGCAAACAATATGTCTCGCCATTTCACAATCAGTTTTCAGTGTGGGCTACATTTCCAATTGTACCTGGCACTGAGCTCATCTGCAGATAATGTTGTTTGTTCTTAGATTAGACTGATTGAGCTTGTCGGCTGTGTAGGTGACCTCTATTGATTCTATGTGATGTGTGTTTCAGTGTGTTGAAAAGCTACAGTCCAATGAATTGTTCCCTTGAGAGAGAAATATAAAGTCACTGGAGCTTATGGCTGAATAGGATTTCTTCTAACCTATGCAGAGAAGATATGGACTGATGCTTGTTTGTTTTCTATTTGTATAAGGATGAATACATGATCTCAACCTTTCTCCATTAAAAAAAATAATAAATAAAAAAAATAAAACTACTATAGGATGAGCATCTGTATTTAAAACATTATTATTTATGAGCACTATTAAAAAATGAGTACTATAATAGCTTGCCTTATCAAGCACCACTAATTCAGAACACTAATCATCATCATCATCATCATCATCATCATCACAATCAAAATTGACAACTTATACATTTTTAATACAAAGACAACATCATTCTGAGTGACACCAGCAAAAAGAAACACAAAGAACATCAAAACTACGAAATGCAATTGATTGCTTTGAATGTCATTTGTGCTGTAATGTACCACAGCGTTCCAGTTTTCATTTTCTCTTCAGCCAAGTCTTTCTTCCAGGGTCAAGCAGAACAGAGCTACACTCTTAATTGACAGCAGCTTTAAAGCAAAGCTCATCTCTTAGAATCTTGGGAGTAATTTGAAGAGAGAGCATTTTCAGGTGTGTAATTCATTTGATTGAGCTTTGAGTTCAAAGGAATCATTCTTATACTTCTCAGTGTTAATAAAAGTGACGGGATAAAACCACACAGCCTAGGCTATGCAAAGAGTTATTAGACACCATATTTCTTTTCCATTTCAATAATCTAATGAAATTTGTGTCCAACTTTAACAGAAGCAGAAGTTGTACTTTGCTTTTGTTAAAGACATCCCAACTCAAACTCCTGCATGCCTCCTAAAACCTCTACTGAAGTGGTTACCCTTCACTAAACCCCACCATAAAATGCAACACAAGCTTTCAAAGTGAAATTTCCAGTGAGTGGTGAACATTTTCAATTGTGTACAATTGTTCAGTTTTCCAGAAACAGATGAATGTGAATTTAGCAACATTTTATTACTTTGGTTGTTGCATGTATTGCGTCAGTTCAGAAACGAAACCCCACCCTAAACCTAACCGGTAGTGTAAACAAAAGCAAATATGAGATAAAAACACATTTGCTGAAGTAGCCATGCCATTTTAGCTTGCTTCTACAAGTCTTTGAGTTGTTTTATTGAGTATCATGACTCATGTTTCACGGGACTTGTACCCGAACGCTCCATATTGCAAGTGCAATGCTGTACCAGGTGAGCTACAGAGCAAGTTTACTACATCGGAAAAATACATACATATGGAACTGGTTATGTGATGTATATGTCAAGATGTATTAGTTTAAAATGTATTAGTAAAAGTGTTTTGAGGTCTTAACATGGTAATGTGAAAGGAACCACATGAAAATAAATCGATAATAATATTTTGTGTGAACAGGAATAAAAATTGTTGATGTTTTACTGCCACTACTGCACTACTACTGCAGTGAATTGTATGCATAGTTGTGTTTTTAGAGGTTTCCAAGGAGCCTAAGTTGTTAAAAAGTTACTGACAAATCCTACCACAGCAACTTGTCCACTACGTTGTCTGACAAGCTGTTACTCTTGCCTATTATAATGATGCCTTCAAGTCCTCTTGGGAAATTCCTTCTTATTAGCTAGGTGAATTGATATTAAATCAATGTGCGTTCAGCTCAAGTAAATATTAACAAAAAAATTGATTGAGCAAGATTGAGATTGAGCAAATATATTATGGTCCAAGCAGAGCAGATCCAAGAACATTTTGGATGTTTTGGTTCAAAACCCCTTTTCTGAGGATTAATAGAATTGATTTACAAATCTTTATATATATATATTTTTTTTTAAGTTAACACTTAAGAACAGCTCTTTTCACTTAAGAACAGCTTTTCACATACAGTATTATCATCAACTTTAATTATAAACACAATTGAGGCTTCTCTCTACCATAGTCTTGCCTTGAAACATTTTTTTCATGTTTTGGCCAATGAGCAATCTTTACCACAAATCTAAAATACAAAAGAATGATATTTCATCACAAGAGCACCCATATAGAGAGCACTCCGACTCTCCGAGGGTCCTCACAAAATTGAACACACCTCCGCTTACTGACAGGAGAGAGGCAATAATGACAACCTTGGTATTTACAAGTGCACCAATGCCTCAGAGTTCTGTTGCTGCCAGACTGGATTAGCCTATAATAAATTTCCTCCTCCCAAAAGGCTATCATTTTCCCTCTCTCAGAATGAATTGTTGTCGGATGTCAGGGATACTCAACGCTCGTAGGTGAGGAAGCACGTGGGAGAAAATGAAAATCCAGAGACATGAGCATGATTTACAAAACCATTTATTCCGAGATGTTAGGATCAAGCAGCCCTTTATTAGTCGGACATGGCAAGCTGGCCACTACATTACCCGAGGAAGAATAGAAATGAGGAAAGGGAACAGTGACTTTCACAATAAATTACATTTACCGGGCGCCAGGACTGCTGTGCGCAGATGGGTCTACATGCATACGGTTATAATTGGAATCCTACGCCAGATCGTTTTTTGACTGAATGACTGGGAACAACAGGAGTGACAGGGTAACATTTTATTCCCTAGCAGTTCTTTGTTATACTGACAGTTTGAGCTGTAATGCAGTGATTTGTGAACCGGCTCTTATAGACCCACAGAATGGGGTCATATATTTGGTCTTTGTCTGCTCTGAGGCAACATTTTCAACTTATCAGTGAATTATCAAACCCTTGATTATATGAATTAGGTGTGTCAGAGCACAGACAGACCTCCTTTGAGAACTGATGAGGGTCTCTGGGAGCAGCTTTAGATCTAGCCTACTGCTGTACAGAAAATAGACCAGATTTTCTGATTAATGGAATCTAATTTAAAGAGTGGGCAGCACGAGGCAGAGATGCAAGAGAACAGCTCCAGCTAAACCAAGGACACTCACATTTCCTTTACCAGCAGCCAGTCAATAAAATAACCTGGTAAGACTATCAATATTTCATTTTAGGCTGTTTTTTAATGCACAGTAACCAACAACCAGAATACTGCCTTAGATCAGCCCCAACTCAACAGTTGCAAATGCTTTAAAACAGACCTTTCATTTGTAATTAAGGTGAATTTAAACATGCAAATCTATTAAAAATGCATTAAAAATAGATATACTCTGCCAATGAGTAACCATCCTGCTGAAATCTCTCCAAGTTGCCTAGGATATCATAATGAACATTCAAAGAATCCTTGGGCCGCAGCTAAGGTCAGTGTACATGACTCTACCCTCAGGAAAAATGGGATTCATGGCAGACTAGCAAGGAAGACTCAAGCAAACACTAAAACCTGTCTCAGGTTTGCAGCAGGATGATCCTCAAGAGTTCTGGAACAATGTCTTACAGACAGATGAATTGAAAAGCGAATGTTTTGGGAATGGTTTTCTGCATCAGGACCTTGGATGTCTTGTCGTAGCTGAAAAACCATAAATTCTGCTGTGTAGCAGAGAATGTTAAACCATCCATCTGTGAATTCTAGCTGAGGTACAGTTGGATCATGCAGCAAGACAATATTCCACAACATAAAAGCCAGGACCTAAAACATGCAGTTCATGTTCGAAAGCCCACAAATATCACTGAGCTGAAGCAGTTCTGTGAGGAGGAGTGGGTCAAAATTCCTCCACAGTGTGTAACTGGTGAAACTGTCATAACTGTTTATTTGCAGTTATTGCTGCTAATGGGGGTGTAAACAGATGGAAACAACTAGTTGTTTAGCCAACATTAAATTTGTATTTTTTTCCAAAAGCTTTGTTCAAATTCCTCATAAATAATATTTTTTTTATTTATATATTTATATATATATATATATATTATATATATATATATATATTATATATTTTGACAAAATAGCATATAAAGTTAAGCTTGCTTATAGACTTGTAATACTACCAGTTATGGGGGACGATAATGGAATGACATTTTACACAAGTGTGAAGGGGATTCTAAACAAAAATTACTTGACCAGAACAGATCATATATCAATATCCCGACAAACAAATTGCCCTTAAATAATGTATATTTGCCAGTACACGTCAGGATTTCTTCACATGTACTTTTCAAACACCTTCTGGAGGTTTGTTAGACTAGGTGGTTATTTATATACTTTTGTCTAATACTTTTGTCCATAGAGTTAGTAACATATGTTGCAGTTAGCAACTTACAGTATAAACAACTTAGACTTATAACTTACACTTACACTATAATCGGTAGCCAGATTCATCTGAAAGTCTGATTATGTGAGGACTCCTCATTATTAACAAAACAGCATACCTTACAATTACAATTTCAGGATGACTAACTATATTTTCATTTTATAAATTTGTTCTTGGGACATTTCTTAGAAACGTTTCCCATTAACACTTCCAACCACAATAACCACTGTCTAGCCAACCATAATCATGCTATTGTAATATTTGCATACTGAACTGAATTAGTCATCTTTCTTACATTCATTTTTTTTCTCCTTCAATTTGTACAATGCAGTACAGTGAGAAGCCACCATTAAGATTTCAAATAAACTATAATTAGTGTAAATGTCAATAGTAGTTAATGGTAAGCTAACTAAAACATTAATAAAGTGCAGTTGCATTTACTGTCACTCAGTGAAATTTCACAATCAGTTTTGCATGAGTTCCCCACACAGATGTTGCTTGGGTTTAAGTTGGTCAGACAAATTGGCCATGTTAACCAACAGAAATCAACTTGGTTTGAAAGTGACTTCATGCATCGCTACACTATTGACAATGGGCCTTTCTTGCCTGGGAATTTTTTCACATTTAACAGCACCTTTACCAAGCAAGATCTAGAATAAAAAGTTTTTGGGTAAGCTGTTACCACCTAAAATTACCCAGAACAACCCAGCATATTATCCTCAACTGTATGAATGAATTAGACATAGTCCATAAAACAGATCCAAATCATAAATATTTCAACGTGACGCTCCAAGGAAGCACAATAAATATGAAAAATGTTTCGGAAATGGAAAACATGTTATGGAAATCCCACAAACACATTGTTATAGTATAATGGCGTTACAATAATCAGTTAACCGCAGTAGCGGGTAGTAGTTATCACCACTGTAATAAAACTGTTTTCTACAATGCAGATATTCTGCAAAGTCCATTTCCGCGGCCTCTAAAATGAAACATTCTTATCTCAACGTTCAAATTAAAAACTCCAGTGGAGCTCCAACCCCTCCTCCATCAGAAACCTCCAGAGGACCAATCCTAGAACAGAGACATCTTCTCACTACCTCTGAGCTCTGCTGCCGTCTCATTGAGTTAAAAACATCCCCTTATCTGGGAGCTGGGAGAACTCCATGCGTCTGCTCAGACCAGAGAGGGCTGGGCACAACGTGTCCGGTTTGACACGTCTGAGGCAGGCTGCAGCACTCATCTGGCAGGGCTGCATGCAGCAGACGCTGCACAGCTAATTAGAGAAGTGTTTATGAGAACAGCGAGGAAACACTCTCACTCTGGGAGATGGAACGCTGGGTCAGTTCTGACACACTCCATCAGCGCAGCACTGCTTGGACTCGGAGGTACATGGAGAAAATGAGGAAGAGAGAGAGATGAGGAGAGAGAGAGTGCAAGAAGAGAGAGCACATCTCGTTCCTGGGCTTGTTGCAGAGGAAACGCTAGTGATGACAGACATCCTGTGTTTGTAAGACAGTGATGAGGCCAATTAGGAGCTTCAGCTGTTCACGGCTGACTTCAAATTAAATATAGATGAATTAGGAGAACATGATGAAAGAAGATGACCGGTTGTATTCTGAAGATGCACATACAAAAGGAATAATGAGATCAGTTACAAGATCCAGTCTTCTTATGTAAGATTCAATGAATTGAAAAAGTAACGGTTTTAAATGGTTGGCCTGTTTCTGTCATTGGTTTTGCAGTTAGAGGTCAAGCCAATCTGCTGCAAAGTCAAAAGGAGCTGGATTAAGGAAACCAATTTCCAGAGTTTGTATTGCAGATTGTTTTTTTTTGTTTGTTTGCTTTTTTGGTAATGCAATGCTCTGAAATTGCCACAGAGTCTCAGTGTTCTCACTTTCTGGGAAATCTATTATTAATGTATCACTTACAGCTGTCTCTGCATATTAAACTGGGATATGTTTCACCTTTAAAGGGGTCATATGATGCGATTTCAAGTTTTGCTTTCTCTTTGGAGTGTTACAAGCTGATTGTGCATAGATAAGATCCCTGAAGTTGCAAAGACTAAAGTCTCAAAACCAAAGAGATATTCTTTAATCAAAGTTAAGACTCTGCCACGCCCCCCTAAAACGGCTCGTTCAAACACGCCCCCACATGTCTACGTCACGATGTGGAAATATTTGCGTAAGGCGTGGTTTCAGTAACCGCAGTAGTGTTGATGCAGCCGTGTTGATGCAGCCATGTCAGGGAGACGCTGTGTGTTTCTAGGCAAAAGCAAAAGCACTTTATTTGGCCTTCCGAAAGTAGATGCATTTAGGATTCATTAAGATTACTTACAACTAGGGGTGTGCGATATTGAAAAAAAATGATATCTCGATATTTTTTTGGATTTTTTCGATAACGATAATTAGACGATATTTTGCAGAGTGTGTTATTGTGCTGATATCTGTCTACCTTGGTGTAGACAGCTGCAGTTTTTTATATTCTTCATATTCTGTGTGGTCAGTTCACATCAGTGATTAATTAATCTTTTCATTTAAGTTTAAATAGATTTTTTACCTTTAATAAAGCATTTTTTTCCTAAAAGTGTACATCTTTTGAGTCAAATTGTTACATTTAATCAGTCAATTAAGATAATACACATTTAGGCTTTTACCAAACAAATGAAACCAGTATCATCAAAATTAATCTTTGCAGAAGTTACATCTGAAGTGGCATTTAGATGTATTTACACACGGTTTAATGCAGCTCAGAGGGACATGGAGTGCTTTAACCAGTTATAAATGTATACGTTTTTGACATTTTAAACATAAAACATTGAATACTGATATTTAAAATTATTTTAAAAATGAAAATAGACTTTAAATGTGAAATTAAAACCACCAGTAGGTGGCAGAAAGTCACTGGTAATAAGCGAGTCATGCGACTGAACCGAATCATTTAACGGTTGATTCATTCAGGAACGAAGCACCTTCATGTTGCTCAGAGATGCAAAACAGTGCTGTAGCTGTTTGGAATTTTTTTTTGTCGGTGAAATGGAGCAAAAACAGGGAATATGGTGTCTAAAACGTAAGTCTCTTAATATTAATTTATTGTTTATTGAACTGTTGTATAAAATCAATATCACATTTGTAATCGTGCTTATCTTTGAAGAAAAAAACAGCATGAAACGTAAATATATAAATTCTTCTGCCCCCATATCTTGAATTTTGCGATCTTTCTTAATGCATTTTAACATAGCAGTCCATCCATTAGCATTAATCAACTGCTCATAAGGTATTAAACTGCTCAAAAAATATATTCCAATACTTTCTCTCGCAATTATATCGTTGGGTAATTATACTGTATATTAACTGCGGGCATCAGTGAGCCGTTATCAGGGCTCTAGACTGCGACCATTTTTTGAGAGTATGCAAGTAAAAATTTGACGTGGTCGCACTTGTGGGAGTGCATGGTCTGTGCTGCTCCAAAGCGTCTGCTTTATACAGCGCGCGCTGCAGAGTCGTGGCACATTGTAGCAGGAGTCAGATTTCACTGATCACGTAAAGAGAGGCGCTTTCAGCGCGAGCGCTTCAGTAGAGCCTGATTTAAGCCCGTTCCACACCGCACGCGTGAGCAGAGGCAGCGCAGAAGCGGCGCGTATGCAGAGCAGGAGCAGCACGCGCCCATTGTGCTTTCACTCGCCGCGTCAGCACGAGCGTGAAGGTGCACGCAGCAGAGGGAGCGCAACGGAGGATTTGGTTTTCAAACTAAAGTAAAAGACCGCTTCTTAAACCAGAGAAGGTGAACATGTTGGTATTCTTGTAGAGAAAACATGCAAGTCCTGTCAGCGACAGCCAGTTTAGTTTTACTTTTCTTTTTGAAAAGCTTGTTATCTTTGCTGTTTACTTCACGTTACACAATGGATGCTTTCCTTATTTTTTTTATATTATTATTATTTGATTCCTCAGTGTTTGCTAAGCATTCTGTAATTTATTAGTCAGTAGCCTATATAATACAGCATGTGATGTGTCCTATGCCATACCTCATCTTATTCGTTTTTGTTAATAAATGTTATGTAAGCTAGTTTGTCATTGTAACCTACTGTTTTATTGTTGTTGTGCTTTTTAATTAAGAATAACAATGAAGCCATCTTTTGTTTTAGTCTTAAAAAGTGAAAGGTGTATAGATATAAGCAAAACAGACAATTATCTTTTCTTGTAAAGCCTGACACCAAGATCGCGAATTTGAAGTGAAAGTGAAAGCACACGAAAAGAGGAATTCCTGTCACAAAATTTAAATCACAAATAATACTGATGAAAAAGAACGGGCTGAATGTTGAACACTTTCGTTACCATATAACTATAAACTATGATAAAAGTTCATCAGCATGCATTGATTAATCAAATGTTGTTGGTTTTGATTGCTTCTATTGCACTCATTTGTAAGTCGCTTTGGACAAAAGCGTCTGCTAAATGACTAAATAAAATGTTGTATTACATTTTTTTTTTTTTTTTTAATTGGTGTTTGGTGATGAGTTTTAGGCACAAGGTCTGCATTTACAGTCACACCAGAGGTGTTAAACTGGGATTAGGACTTGGTTTTATGCAGACCAGTCAAGTTCTTCCACACTGACTGAATCAATCATTTTCTTTTTGAACCTTGCCTTCTACACAGAGGCATTGTCATGTTAGAATAGAAAAGGGTCCTGTCCAAACTGTAGCTGTAATATTAGAAGCACACAATTTCCTAGAATATCATTATATGCTTTAACATTAAGATTTGTACTCATAGAAATGACCAAAGTAGTCAAACCTGTCCATTAGAAGGGGGCGACCCAATATTTTTGGCAATATAGTGTATATATGAAGAGTTCATTTGCAAAAACAGATAACTCCAATTAATCTCAATCAAACTGCAGTTGTGTTATTTTGACTAGGTTAAAAAAAACAACAACAAAAAACAGCTAACTAACGCAATAAAAACATGATAACATAAAAAACATGATTTTTGAAAATTAAAAAAAAGTTATCTGTTTTTGCAAATAAACTCTTCATATATATATATATATATATATATATACACACACGCAAGTGAAATTACAGCATGCAGTGAGTTCAGTTGTGTTCTGTTTACTTCATATTACTGCACTGGTCAGCAGCAGAAAGAGTTACAGTACATGTTCTACCGGCTAACATTGACACGATGAATCAGACACTGTCAGGGAGACTGGCAGATGGTGACGAGCAATCATAATGCAGTATGCATAATACAGCATCTGCAGTAAACAGAAAAATTATCCAAAAAATCAATTGAAGTTGATCTTCAACTATCTTCAACCAATAGCACTTTTCTACTAATCCTATCTGAGGAAATGACATTGGCAGCAGAGAGAGATTTGAAGGATGAGAGAATAATACTCATCTATTTAAGTTTTCATGCCACGTCTAGAAGCAGCTCTCCCCTTATATATGCTCATCTATAATCTATCACCTCTGAATTTAATGTATATGCTCTGATTTCTTAAGTAGAACTTTTTGAAAAGTTCACCAAACCAAAAACATCTCATAGGGCTGGGCAATATGGTACAAATCTCACTTTTTTTTTCAGAACATTTGATTTATGATTTAGATTTCAATGTTTTAAACTAGTCTAAAAACTTAACTACATCTTGATTCAAATAACATTAATTTAGGACTAGTAAAGTTATGGTCCTTCACAGAGCATGCTCACAAGTGAGTGATTAATCCGGTGAGCCATCATGCAGTCGGATCATTTTTTTCTGTTGTCACTTTGTTCTGTAGTCTGATATCATTGACGTAGTCAACATGTCTAATTGTAATATTTATTATTTTTATTCAAAACCGCAATAATAATCAAGAAGAAGAAGAAGAAGAAGAAGAAGAAGAAAAAGAAAAAGAAAAAGAAGAAGAAGAAGAAGAAGAAGAAGAAGAAGAGTTGAATAATAAACAACATTGCTGCCTTTTGTAAAACTGCTTATAACTGAATTGAACTCATATACAAATGGATACATTTCAGTTACATAGTGCTGCACAATACTGGTTAAATGCTTAATTATAATTATTTTGCTCAAAAAATATAAATCATTATTGCGCTTACACATAAGTAAGTGTAAGTCTCAATAGAGATCACTAAACTTGTTCCATAATGTAGAGGTTGCCAGGTCAGGAAGATTAAGTAAACCACTGGGCAGGAAATGTATTGATTTACACCTTGTCTACACCAGGACATGATCAGTGCGATGCAATGTGACTAATAGTGTTGTCACGGTACCTAGGTTTCAGTTGATTTTGGTACCATAGCAAAATCCATTTAATTCTATTAATAATTATAAATAAGTACATTAAAACATTAACATGTAGCCTTCAAATATTGTTCAATTAAGTGAACATTGTTTTAAAAATATCAAATGAAAGTAATAAAATAAAGAAATACATTACAGGTAACAGAACAAGTGGCCGGTCTATTTCATATGGTTATCACAATGTCAAATATCACAATTTAACACAGTTGTCACTTCTGAAACTTTGCAGGGTGTACTTAGCATGCAAAATAAAACCTTTATTCAAATTATGAATGGGTTACACACAGAAAGTGAGCAAAGATGCTCCCTTATAATCAGTGAAGCTAATATCACTCCAGTTCAGCCACAGCACAAGCTCACAGACCAAGTGAAAACGTACTCGGTTACTGTCGTAACCTCGGTTCCCTGAGATACGGAACGAGTACTGCGTCTTGATAAAGACGCATATGGGAAAAAGCCTTTTTTCTCCTGAACTGAAGTCTTATTCAATCATGCAGTGAAACTGCACGACTATTGGTTCGAGTACGAGTACCGATTCTCTGTCGATACTCCACTCGTACTGCGTCTTGATAAAGACGCATATGGGAACTCAATTCAATCACGCCGTGCTAGGGTAGATGAACGACTGTTTATACCCCCATAAGCATTAATGCCCATAGGGAAGTAAGTAGTATACTTCAGGCTAAAGCGAGCTAAACTCATAGAGGTCATGCTCGGCCTGGATGATCGTTCCATATGACTCCTGTATACTCAGTTAACCGGAGTATGCAGGGTGCCAATCAGAGAGCCTGAGCGCATTGCGGTCAAGAAATCTCTGACAGGATTGTTCCCACAGCGTATGTATACAAGCTCATCTAAGCAGAGAGGACTCTGGCCTGTAAGGCCGGTATGTCCAGGTTATAAAACCTAGCAAATGTGGACAGCGTGGCCCAGCCAGCCGCCGCACAAATCTCTGTAATGGACACACCGCTAGACCACGCCCATGACGAGGCGATGCCTCTAGTCGAATGGGCTCGTACTCCAATGGGGCATTGCAGGCCCAAAGAAGAGTATGCCAGCATGACAGCATCCACTATCCACTTAGAGAGTCTCTGCTTCGTGACCGGATGCCCTTTGGCGCGGTTACTGAAGCTAACAAAGAGCTGTTCCGTACGCCTAAAGGGGGCGGAACGCTCAAAGTAGATTCTCAGAGCTCTGACAGGGCATAACAAGGATAACTCCCGGTCCTCCTCAGACGGAGGAAGCGCGGAGAGCGTGATGACCTGAGCTCTGAACGGGGTTGAAAGTACCTTAGGTACGTAACCATGCCTTGGTTTCAGGACGACCTTGGAGTCGTTAGGCCCGAATTCCAGGCAGGCAGGGCTAATAGAGAGCGCCTGCAGGTCTCCAACTCGCTTAACCGACGCTAGTGCTGGTAGCAGAGCAGTTTTCAGCGAAAGTGACTGGAGGTTCGTAGACTGTAGCGGCTCAAAGGGAGGGCCTTTCAAGGCCCTCAGTACAGTGGGCAGATCCCATGTAGGGACAGTAAGGGGCCGAGGTGGATTCAACCTCCTGGCTCCCTTCAGAAAACGGACAACTGAGTTGTCTCTGCCTACCGACTGTCCCGCTATAGGGGCATGAAAGGCCGCTATAGCTGCTACGAACACCTTGAGTGTAGAGTGAGAACGTCCTTTATCTAGCAGTTCCTGCAGAAAGGACAGAACCACCGCTAATTCAGAGGTAGAGGGGTTTTCACCACGGTTGAGGCACCAAGTGGAGAAAACAGACCAGATCTTCTGAACCACCTGCGGATGGAGCATCCACTCCTCTGAGGGAACATTGCTCCGAGATAACATATCTGCTCCTTGGTTCAGTCTGCCCGGCAGGTGTGCTGCCCTCAGCGAGCGCAGGTTGAGCTGAGCCCATTCCAGATGAAGCTCTGCCAGAATAAAGAGGCGCTTCGAGGAGACACCTCCCTGGTGATTTATATAGGACACCACGGACATGTTGTCTGAGCGAATCAGCACATGGCGTCCTATTAGGTCCAGCAGGAAAAACTGGCAGGCTCGACAAACTGCTAGCATTTCCAAGCAGTTGATGTGGAAGCCCTTCTCCGCCTTCGACCAATGGCCGAAGGTCGGTTTGCCTTCGCACAGCGCCCCCCAACCTGTGTTGGAGGCGTCTGTCGTGACAACTTTCCTGCTGTGGACCAACCCCATGGCCACGCCCTTCTTCATCCATCGTGGGTTCTTCCAGGGGTTCAGGGCTGTCACACAGGCCTGATTCACCCTGATATGCAGGCGTCCGTGACGCCATGCGTTGTGTGGAACCCGTGGTTTCAACCAGCGTTGAAGGGGGCGCATGCGGAGCAGGCCCAGCTGTAACACTGGCGATGCTGCGGCCATGAGGCCCAGCATTCTCTGAAACGCTTTGAGTGGGCGAGCGGTGTCGCTCTTGAAGGTGGCCGCGAGTTTCTGAATGGCCAGAGCGCGTTCTGGCGCTATCACCGCTCTCATGCGAGCTGAGTCCAGAACTGTACCCAGGAACGATACTCGTTGGCTGGGAGACAGTGCGCTTTTGGCGAAATTGACCCTGAGCCCCAGGCGCTCTAAGTGGCTGAGGATGAGGGTTCTGTGTGAAAGTAGTTCCACCTCTGACTGGGCCAGAATGAGCCAGTCGTCGAGGTAGTTGAGAATGCGGATTCCCATCTGTCTCAGAGGGGAAAGAGCCACGTCCATGCACTTCGTAAAAGTACGGGGGGGCCAGAGACAGCCCAAAGGGTAGGACCGCGTACTGGTAAGCAACTCCCTCGAAGGCGAATCTCAAGAATCGTCTGTGATGGGGGGCTATCTGGATGTGAAAGTATGCGTCTTTCAGGTCCAGAGAACAGAACCAGTCCCCTGTGCGAATCTGCGAGGGGATCTGCTTCAGCGTGATCATCCTGAACAGCCGTCTCATGAGGGCGTGATTCAGGCGTCTGAGATCGAGGATGGGCCGGAGGCCGCCATCCTTCTTGGGGACGAGGAAGTAACGGCTGTAAAAGCCTGACTCGCTCAGAGCTGGCGGGACCATTTCTATGGCTCCTTTTTCCAGCAACGTCATCACCTCTGAGCGTAGAACGCGAGCGTTCTCGCCCTGCACCGAGGTGGAGACCACGCCGCTGAAACGCGGGGGTCTTCGAGCGAATTGGAGTGAATAACCTCGTTTTATTATCCCCATAACCCAATCTGACACTCCGGGGATGGCCTGCCAGGCCTCAGCCCGCGTGGCAAGGGGTTGGATAAACTCGAGTGGCCAGCTGCACGGAGGCAGAGCACTCGTGAGGGACGGAAGAGGAAAATTGCTCTCTTTTCGAGAATGTTTGTGTTTTATTTTTTCCACTGTCACAGCGGACGGTTGCATGGGCGCTTGTACGGGCCCTGTAGCAACAAACACAATTCCCTCTGCACCCGGAAGAGAACGGGGTGAAAAGAGGTTTCTTAAGAGAGGCCTTTTGGTGGGCGGTTCGGCCGTGGCGGGACTCGACTCTCTCCTCTTCCTGTCCTGCAGATCAGGAGGACACCCCGGAGGCGCAGGGTCCAACGCTATCTTGGGTCGGGGGCCCTGACGCTTCGGAAAGGGGTGGCGTCTGGCTGAGCGTGAACGCCCTCGCGGCTGCTGAGTCCTAGCAGGCTGAGGGGCGAAAACGGCAGGTGCAGGTTTCGCGGGCTGCTGAGTCGGCGCAGTCTTAAGGCGACTCTGAGCAACTGCTGAGCTGGAGCGCTTGGCAGGAAGTGTCGCATAACCTGTGACGCCTTCTGTGCTTCTGTGAAGCGCTCAGCGAAAGAGGCCGCTGGGGGAAATCGGAGCATCAAGGAAGGAGACCTTGTCCGCGTCCTTAATCTCCATCAGCGTGAGCCACAGGTGGCGCTCGAGCACCACCAGGCCGGCCATAGACCTTCCTATGGCTTGGGCGGTGGTCTGGCTCGCAAAGCCAGGTCTGTTGCACTTCTCAGCTCCCTGAGTCGCAGGATCAGGCTCAGACTCGTCTGTGGCAAAGAGGAGCTTGGCCTGATAGACCTGTAGAACCGCCATAGTGTGGAGCGCCGAAGCCGCCTGTCCAGCTGAAGCGTAGGAGCGTCCAGCGAGTGCTGAAGTGGTCCTGCATGACTTGGACGGGTGACTGGCCTTCGCCTTCCAGCCGATGGCAGTGGGTGGGCAGAGATGTGCAGCCACTGACTCATCTAGTTGAGGCATCCTCTCATACCTCTTTTCTTCAGCGCCGTCAATTATGGTGAGGGCGGATGAAGCGGAAGTACGGAGGCAGGCAGAGTAAGGGGAGCGCCAAGATCTCGTGAGCTCGTCGTGAACTTCAGGGAAGAACGGCGAGGGTCGTTGCTGAGGGGCCTGACGGCGCCCCGGCAGGAACCACTCATCCAGACGGCTGTGAGAGGGCTCCTCTGGTGGAGACCACTCCAAACCCAGCTCTTTAACCGCTTTGAGAGGACACGGAAAAGTTCGGCATCCATCCCGGCTTTGGCGGCGCTGGGCGCGGGCAAACGTGAGGGGGCGGGGTCAGTTATCGAGCCCGACAGCTCCTCAGCATCTGAAGCTGCCAGTAACATGCTGTCATCGGCCAGCTCGTCGTCACTTCCCCCGAACGAGACCAGATCGCTCGCGCTTGCAGAGGATTGCTGGTCAGGTTGGAAAAAAAGGACGGGAGAAACCTCTCTGTGTGGCGAGAGCGAGACACGCGGGATCTGAGCCGGCGTGAGCTCGCTCTCAACCGGGCGCTGAGATCCTCTGCCCCGCTGTTTTTTCCTCACAGGTCCCTGGGAGGAAGAAAACGGGAGGGCGCGAGGGGCGGGGTCACTCTCTGAAAAGAAAGCGATCCGCGAGCGCAGAGAGGCGAGACTGATGCTCTCGCAGTGAGAAAAATCAGAGCCAGCGAGCGCGGCATCTGCATGGGATTTCCCCAAGCAGGAAACACACTCGCTGTGACCGTCATCGGCGTGCAGGGGAGAGCTGCACGAGCCGCAGTAACGGCGCGGCATTAGAACGCCGATTTGCTCTTTTAGAAACTTACGTGAGAATCGCCGGATGGCGGCAGCGAACGGGACCAGAACTGCTGCGATGCTGGGGCGCGTAGAAAAGGCGGATCAGCCGAGCAGATCGAGGTCGCTGGGTCCAGCTGCGAGGCGTGTCAACGGCGAGTAGGCTTCTGGGTCAGTGTAGACGAAGTCGTCGTCGCTGAAGGAGAAGAAATCTGAGGATCCTATGGCGAAACGACCGCTTATATAGCCAGATGCCTTGCCCATTTTGGCGGGATCTGGCGGGAATCGTCGCCATAGGTTCGTGCAGCTCCGCTGCCGACCCATTGGTTCGTTTTTTACCACTGCACGAACCAATAGTCGTGCAGTTTCACTGCGTGATTGAATAAGACTTCAGTTCAGGAGAAAAAAGGCTTTTTCCCATATGCGTCTTTATCAAGACGCAGTATGAGTGGAGTATCGACAGGGAACTGTACTGCACAATGAATCTTTTATGAATCTTTATTTACATGGTGTTTATACATTGTTGGTTATAGAAAACCTATTAGTGAGAGAGCAGACCTCAAACTCTGCCGATTCTGACTTGCACGCCTCTGATTGGCTATTGCGTTCACACGCTCAGCAAACATGTCTGTGATTGGCTACAATGTTCAG
This sequence comes from Schizothorax lantsangensis, assembly GCA_027422415.1. Classification (NCBI taxonomy): domain Eukaryota; kingdom Metazoa; phylum Chordata; class Actinopteri; order Cypriniformes; family Cyprinidae; genus Schizothorax; species Schizothorax lantsangensis. The sequence goes on along the minus strand of CM049850.1, from coordinate 12,196,439 downwards.
CGCTGTAAAAACAGATTGTAAATTGAAACCTTTGATGCTCCTCACAGGCCACGTACACACTGCAAGTTTCAGAAGTGACAACCGCATTTAAATGCGAGAGTGAATCCCCTATATTATAGTTTGATGTGTGTACGGAACAGAAGTCACTCCTGCATTTGTAACCATAGCAACATTTTGCGAGAGTGAATAAAAAATTTAGACGTTTGTTATCTGCCATTTTTTTGGATAAAGTCTCTTTATGTCCAGCGATTTTAACTATACTACCGCTGATAGATGACGTGCTGTGTTTTATTTATGCCAGGGAGGCTGCTTTAGAGCACTGTCTTGCAGTGTTGCCATGTCCTCATATTTACAAGCACTTTTAGGCATGTTGTTTGGTCTTAGCTTATAAAGCTAGGCACTTTATGGAGTTAATAAAGTGGTCTGTTGCGGATATGAGATATATGATTTTTTTGGTGTTATAAAACAAAGCATTTGGCTGTTTTAATGTTTTTTGTTCTTGTCCTTGTTTGTTTGTTTTTTTTTCTATGACGATCTGGCAACACTGACACTTTTCCACAGGGCTCATGAGCGCAACTAGCCCCGTGTCAAAATCTGCTAAGGATAAAACTTCTTTCACTGTTATTTTTTTGCATCTCACATCCAAACGAAGACATAAATACGTCATTAACAACTAGTTGTTCAGTTCGGTTCCGTACACACTGCATAGAATTTCTGTAAATGCGGTTTTTTGGAGTTAATGCGGTTGTCACTCCCGTATTTTAGTGAATTATGTGTGTACAGAACGCGATTAAGGAGTAAAAGGTGAACCGACAACCGAATTTAGCTGCAGTGTGTACGTGGCCACAGACACTCACACAAATACTGGAGCGTTTGGAAGCAGCCAGTTGTCAGCGGGTTTGTATTCGGTACTACCAGCACTGTGGAAAGGCAGGTATCATTAAGTTTTTAAAATGTAAGTATTGACTTGGTACTGAACTACCAGTATGAAAACATTAGTGACTAAATAAAAAAAATTAAAAAACACTTTTTATAGAAAGTGATTCTGTCTACACTGGAAAGAGCATGACTTGAGCAACAAATCCCTGACAGTAAACTGATGCCTCATTCTATTTATGATATACTGACATAAAAGACAAATTATTCACTGTGAAGCTGCTTTGACACAATCTGTATTGTATAAAGCACTATAGAAATAAAGGTGACCTTAAAGTAGTAATATGTACTTTTAATATACTATTTTTGGGGTAAAAAATGGCACAAAGATGTCCTCCAGAGGGCACTGGCCCAGTGACAAGCTGTTGTACCCCAAAGTTACTTTCAATGGGACAGAGATGTTTAAGCTATTATGAATTATGTGTGAAATCTACTGAGCTTCCTGCTTTTTGAGTTTTATGAAACTTTTGCAGTCATAACATACAGAAAAGTCACTGAAATTACAAAACAGCTACTGTCCAGTGGAGCAACAGACCCACTGGAGTTCTCTTCCTCTCATGCATCGCTCTACCAACCGTTTATAAAACATACATGATATTGATTTAGTCCATGTGTTTCCATACCTCCATCTCCCAGACAGTCTCTTTCTGATTCATATGTGGAACGTATTGTAGTGTGGTAGTGTGGTTTATGATTTGTTTGTACTTGGATACGAGGCACAAGAGGAACCTCTATCCTTCTTTTTCCTTTGTGCCCGTGTCTTTGTTTACCGTTCCGTGTAAATTTGGCTCTCAGCACTATTGAGGAATAGAAGCATTTCAACGGATCTATAATGCGTGCGCTCTGTCGATGCATCCTGCACAGTTGGTTGATGGGATTTCATTGTGTAGAGTGTTTACCTGGAGTTACAGCAGAGCAGAAGCATCTCTCTGTTGTTCATAAGGACCTGCAGAAGAACGAGGAAGGCCTTGGCACGGATGACTGAAGACGGACTCTCCAGAGAGCGGATTATCTTCATAACAAAGTCCTGCAAAGAGGCGTTCAAGCCGTTAGCGCAGTCTTGTTAGCGCACATGCATCATTTAAAGAGACCGGGAGGTCTCTGGACATTTAGTGTGGCACAAGCCCCAATTGTCTGACAGTAATTTGACAGGTGCTATCACTTTCACAGCGAGGTGCTGGAGGGGATGGAAAAGCCCCCCAAAATGCACTTGATATAAAACAGAGGTTAATAAGCTAATGAGTTCCACAGCATTTAGTGGGCAGCAAATCAGGAGGAATTGATTAACTTTCACTATCAGCATAATTGGGGGGGAACTGTCAAAAGCAAAACAATCCGAAACATTAGGATTAACTACAGCTCGAGAAGGGGAGTTAATTAATTTCAAACGCACCTACTGTACTCTCGGCATGGATCATAATTACATCAACAGTATTCCAAGCTGCACTCCGAGATTGCGGCACTTCCTTACCCAATTAGCCCAGTCGCTCGGTGATTCATTGAAATTTAAATTCTATGCTAGACAATGTATGAATAAACACGCCGCGTTCTGGACTTCTATTCGTCAGGGGAATTAAGCTGAGAAATCCACAGCAGTTTATAATTGGTCCGGAGGTGATCCAGTAAGTTTTAGGCACTCAAAAGATTTTTTTTTTTTCTAATATTCACTCAAATTGGAAATTTACATGCAAATGAATACAGGTCAAAGAAAATTAGCATTGTTAATCTGAGAGGGCCTTGAAGGCAGTATACAGTGGCATTTAAATCAATTTCAACAGCCCATTTTCCGATTGATTACTGCCTCAGATAAAGAGCATAACAGAGTCGTACAATGTTTCGTTCATTCTTGACACGCTCCGTGGCCTGCACTGCTTCACGGGCTGCTGGCTAAATCTAGGAGAAACAGAAGTTTCAGCCATTTTTTGAAAAGAGGTTAGAAAACTTTTGAAACTTTAACTTTTTAAAAGAATTGTATGGGGAAAGAACTGCTTGTAAAGATGATTCCTTATGAAGACTAGACATTATCTTGTTGAGGTAGTTTGATTAAATGTAGGAAGAAAAAAAAATCACTACCGCTCTTTTTTTTCTTTTCTTTCTCTTGTTTCAAAAGATTTGTATTTCAAATAAATGCTGTTCTTTTGTACATTTCATTCATCAAAATATTAAGCTGCACAACTGTTTTCAACTTAAGAAATGTTTCTTGAGCACCAAATCAAATCATAAATATTAGAATGATTTATGAAGGATCATGTGACACTGAAGACTGAAATAATGGCTGCTGAAAATTCAGCTTTGCCATCACAGCAGAAAAAAAAATCTTAAGTTAAAACATATTAAACAATTAATTTTAAACTATTAAGAACCATGGACCGAAGTAAAAAAAAAAAAAGAATAAAGGGGGAAAAAAAGCCAAAGTTCTACCTCCAAAAGTCAAGGTTTATAAAAAAGAAAAGAAAAAAACTCTTCTGCCAGTCTCTCTGCAGGTGTTACTAACAAAAGAAAGAATGCTGAGTGGCAGTGAGGCACAGCGGCTGTCAACGCAGCTGCTTCAGAACACTGTATAGTTGCTGAGACGAACAAAAATGGTCCAATCTCAAAGTTGTTGACCGATGAAGTGCTGCCAGTACTAAGAACGATACAGGCTGTCAATAACGCAACGCAGAGAGAGAGATGGCACAGGATGTACAAAGTGTGTGTGCCAAACTGAAAGAAATCAAAAACGTATTGGCAGAACTTGTTTAAAAAATAAATATCTAAATAAATAAAAAAATACTGCACTATATGCAGCATTTCCTTCACATTGGACATTGAAATTCTAAACTGTTACACTTGCATCCCTGTTGGCAGGGTTATGGTCAAACATAAGGCCTGAATTCCAACATACGGTCTGAAAAGAACTGCAATGCCTAACGAGTTAAAGTACCATAAAGCTTCACATACTGTACACAGCAGTACATACTGTACTGACCCGTTCTATCACAAGTCACGTGTAGTAAAGGAGACTAGGGGCAATTGTAATGCTCTAAATATTATAGGTAAATATTATTTTGCTTTATACTATTACAATACTATTTCTATAGGTTTTTTTTTTTTTGGATGTCCAATATGTTGCAAACATGGATTTTATCTCAAGGTTGTTGGTTATAAACTACAAAACATGAATCATAGATGCCAACAGTGTTGCTGGTAGTTACTATACAAGATTTCATCATGGTTAATTTTTGTACATTTTTTATAAACTTCCTGGCCTATTCAATATAATAAAGTGAAAGGGAACTGGGGGCTCTTTCAAAAATTATTGCACTTATGTTACAAGTCATCTGAAGACTGATGGTACTGTAGCTTTGTTTAAGGAAGAAACCAAAACTTTTACAGAATGTTTACTGATAATCTTTCACTCCAGTGGCTTGTCTGTATTACTTAAGAGTTAAATTCAAGAACCAGATCAGTCAGATTAAAAACAAATCTTTCAAACCATTTTTTTCCTATGAACTAGATTAACTATTTACTGGAAATATCTAACGCAATAGGATGATTCATTCACAAATCAGACATAACTACATTTCTTACATACTTATAAAGATGACAAGATTTTCAATGAATAATGTCAGTCTGTTCATCACACAAAGATATCACATAAGACGCTTCATAGGACTTTGACTGCATAAACCCAGAGACAAGTTTTGGAACTACTGATTTATATTTAGTCATTTTGAAGCTTGAAACTTTATTATACTGAAAAAGTGACTAGGACACATCACTGAATAAATAAATGTATAATTCTGCATTCCACAGAAGAAAGCAAGTCATACAGGTTTGGACAACATGAGGCTGAGTTAATGACAAAACATTAATTTTGGGTGAACTACTGATCATAAAATGTTATAAATAATTTTATAGAATCTTGTTGAAGATGTCAACAGACCTATATTTTAGTAAAATATATTTAGTCATTTCCAACCTTTACAATATTACTAAATTTAATAATATGAATTGATACTACATGACTTCTATATCACTAGTCTATGAATAGTACTGTTCATTTTTTCCCCCTAAGGAAAATAATTAAAAAGAGAGAACTATGAAATAAGGATAAGGGAGAGAAATATGGTAAGAATGAAAAGAAAAACCGAGTGAGGAAAAGAGTGCAGAGGACTAATAGTCAGCAACAGAAAAACAGAGAGTGGTAGAGAGCAGTGCAAGAGTAAGTGTTGTCATAAACGCACTCGGAATGCAACAAGGTGTGTAAAATCTGAGCAGTGTCCTTTGGGTTTCTTTGAACAGGAAGTACAAAACACCATGTTCTCAGGGCAATTGCACGGATGCTCCCCTGCTCCAAACTTAACTCAAAGAAATCTCACCTAGGACTTCGCATGCTAGAATTGCTGTGTGCAACTGAATTGTAGGGAACACAGCACACGTGTCCTTTCCTGTTTCTCTACTGATATGCTTCTCAACTATTTTTAACACTCTCATTAAAAGTGAAAGGAAAGTGTGAATGTTTTCTGAATGCAAAGAAAAAATGAACATGAGAGAAAATAAACACATCAATCATTAAGGTGCGTGTTTCGTTCACACCACCACTTTATTAATATTTAAATATATAAAAACATGTTTATATATTTCTGATAACTATGAATTATGCAGCCACGTCAAATCCCAAAACCTCATCCTAAACATTGCCAAGACTGATAAACTATAGAATTATTTATTAAGACTGTACACACTTGGTTTACATTAGAAAACCTGCTATACTTTGGAAAACTTGCTATAAATATTCTGGGAAATGTTTGGTCTGGACACTGACATCCTGATTACAAATATAAATATACTTGTACATGTATAGTCCATTTGAAAATGTTTATATACTGTAGATGTTTACTTTTTCGGCTTATTTCTTGAGATAAAAAAAAAAATGCAACTATGTTTGGATAATCAAATTCCACCATAAGAAAATGGACATGATTTTATTTAAAGGCAGGGTATGCGATTTCTGGAAGCCAATGTTGATATTTGAAATCACCAAAACAAACACGCCCCTACCCCGAAAGGGTCTTGCCCCTATTTTGATAGATCCGCCCCACATATACGTAGCCAAAGCAACCCAGGCAACGATTAGTTCTGAGAAACATAAGCCGCTTTTCCACCGAAATTACATCAGACATCAGAGCCAGCGGCAAATATCAGAAGGACTAGCCGAGGTTATGCTCCTCTCTTTGGGATACATGAGCACTGAGCGCCCGGTGGTCACGTGGAGCTCACGTCTCCGAAATCGGCGAAGCACATTTTCAAATAGGTCCTGTTTTTATAAATAAACCGCATATTTGAGTTTTAAACAACTACATTCTCGCCTGAAATACACGCGTCCAGTGTAGGCAGACTTTAACTGTTGCTGTGCGGCGCGTCCGATATAGACACGGTGTTACTCAGTTTCTACAAGTTCTACAGTTGGCTACAAGTTTGTTTTGGTACTCGGCCCCGACTCAGTTTTCTAAAATGTTTTCGAAAAATTAAATACCCTACCTTTAACATAGCATATGGACTGGGTTTATAAATAAATAATCCACTAAGAAGGTACCTGTCCATAATTTAGGCAACAGGCAAAAATGGGAGTTTTTTTATAATATATACACAGTATATATTAGGGCTGTCAATCGATTAAAATATTGGATCGCGATTAATCACACAATTGTCATGAGTTAACTCGTGATTAATTGCATATTAATCGCACATTTTTATCTGTTCTAAATGTACTTTAAATTAATACTTTTCAAGTTTTTAAAACTCAACATGGGCATGGACAAATATGGATGCTTTATGCCAGGGGTGGGGAACGTTGATCCTGGAGGGCAGGGCTCCAGACAAAAAAAATCGAGTAAGGAGCCATTGGCTCCTATAAGAGAAAAATTTAGGTGCCAAATTATTTTTTTAGGTGCCGCAGAATAAAAGAGTTTTATTTTATTATTATCATTTTATTTTTTTTCCCTACATTTCAATCATTCTGTCATGTGTTTATGTCTCATCTTTTCTTGACTTTATCAGCATTTTAATCCATCTTGTAGATGATCAGGTCGACCTGGGAACTAAGGTTCACTTAAAGTGGGAACTAAATGTCTTTTCCAACTTGAAATATACAGTCACAAAGAATTGTTCGTTACACAGAATCTGTACCAATATCATGGACCATAAGCATCACTTGGCCACTGAGCGTAGTTTGGGCTCCTCAGTGTATCCTATAAATGTTGTCATGTCTTTCACACATTCAGTCTGTTTTTCTTCATTAGTAAAATGCAATTTTAGGAGGAGTTGAATCATGTAGACAGCAGATTAAGTAAAAATATTTATATGCAATAGCGCATTAATATAGCAAAATGCTCCTCTTTACAGTTATTTTTCTAGCTAACTGATGAGCTTATGGACACTGAGTGGTTATTCTGAGGTAAATGTATTATTACAATGCAATGTTTACAAGCTTTACACGTTTTCCTCAGTTTGAAACACTGAATGAGCTTTTACATGAAACATTTCAGTAAGTTGTACTGTAGGCTCTCTTATAAAATAGCCTACCTTTTGATGTTAAATCATATTCATTTCGTACTATAGTAGTACATAGAAAGATATAATGGGTTCACTTGCTGCTTTAACTGAGGCGCTAAAGAGATCGCGCCTGCCGCATTAAGCCTGTGTTATACTTTCCGCGTGCGCAATCCGGACGCATACACGGACAGCGTGGACGCGGACTACTTGTATTTATACTACCGAACGTGTACGCTGGAGGTCCGCATTAAAGAGCGCCAAAACCGTATTGTTTGAATTTCGTTATGAATTTGGCATCATTTTAAAGCTTATATTTTGTTTATTAAAAAGTAACAAAGCACAATTAAAGCTTTTTGCGATTACTGGATGGCAAGTGCGCTTTAAATAACCAACACGAAGTCCACGCATTAACAGAACACAGCATATAGACTAAGATCTCGATAAGAAGAAGCCATATTAGTAATGATTATAAATGAGAATTGTTGACAATATTGCCAGTATCCACAGAGCTGACAGCTTTACCTGTTGAAGTTTGTTCAAGTTGTGCACTTGCACGTCTCCATCATTTCGATCTCTCTTGCGCTGCACAACTGGATAGCAGAAATGCGGCAGAGACGAGGACTGTTTGAAACTTTTTTCCACTAAAACTTTTGTATCGTCTTTTAATTTTAAGTTTATACGTGAACAAAGCAAAAGATGTGAGTAGTCCCATGCAAATTTTTATGTCATAACAGTAAATATATACAGTGGCATGCGAAAGCCCTTGTAGAATCAAGTTGTGCACTTGCACAATCCATCATTTCGATCTTGCGCTGCACAACAGCTGTGTTTAGACTGTCCAGCGATATTTTACATAAAGATGTTTACATATAGTCACATTTAGATTCAAAAAAAAAGCACCGAAATTATATTCACAATAACCCCCTTCAAAAGTTTGGGAAACCCTTGGTTCTTAATACTGTGTTCTTTACCTGGATGATCCACGACTGTATCTGTATAGTCGCCAGTGGCGACCTCAGCAAATACTTCACTCGCAAATTAATATTTTTGGTCGCAAATGCGACCGTTTTAGTCGCAGTCTGGAGCCCTGGAGGGCCACTCTCCTGCAGAGTTTAGCTCCAACCCTGAAAAAAAAATAACCTAACTGCATCCTGAAGACCTTGATTAGCTGGTTCAGGTGTGTTTGATTAGGGTTGGAGCTAAACTCTGCAGGGACACCGGCCCTCCAGGATCAACGTTCCCCACCCCTGCTTTATGCAAATATATGTTTATTATTAGTGAAACCATACTCAGCATAGAGCATGAAGACTAGACATGTTTCAAAGGTCATAGATGTTTTTCTTGTTCATGTCTATTAGACGCATGAAAAAATAACATAGAAATACCAGGTTCCCATTACTTCTCTTTCTTTGCAATGAGCAAATTACTTACACAAGCCTGTTTACATTTTTTGCAGGACAGGGCAGCTCACTTCTTCTGAAGATGCAAAATGTACATTTATTATTACATTTGTTTGCCTCTCTGTGCCCACATACTGTAATTTAATGCAGCCAAATTCTCAATAAAACTGTTTTCATTGTTATATTTTACCGTTTCTGTTGTCAGACAACCGAATTAATATGAAATATGATATACACTATATTGCCAAACGTATTGGGTCGCCCCCTTCTAATGGACAGGTTTGACTACTTTAGTAATTTCTATGAGTACAAATCTTAATGTTAAAGCAAATAATGATATTCTAGGAAATTGTGTGCTTCTAATATTATAGCAACAGTTTGGACAGGACCCTTTTCTATTCTAACGTGACAATGCCTCTGTGTATAAGGCAAGGTTCAAAAAGAAAATTAATTTATTCAGTCAGTGTGGAAGAACTTGACTGGTCTGCATAAAACCAAGTCCTAATCCCAGTTTAACACCTCTGGTGTGACTGTAAATGCAGACCAGAGACCATTTTTTCTCTAATACACACATTGGCCACAATTAACGGCACCCTTTTATTCAATACTTTTTGAAACCTCCATTTGCCAGTTTAACAGCTCTAAATTTTCTCCTATAATGCCTGATGAGGTTAGAGAACAACCGTCAAGAGATCAGAGACCATTCCTTCATCCAGAATCTCTCCAGATCCTTCAGATGCACAGCTCCACACTTTTGGGCAAACAGGAGCTTGCAGATTTTTGAGTTTTCTCAACTTATTTTAAGTGTATACAACTTTTAAGTTGAGAAATAGCTGGTTTTAAAATTTTAAGGTAGCCCAATTTACAGTGATGACGGTGCTTCTTCTCTTCAGTTCACCTCACTCATTTTCTACAGGGTTCAGGTCAGAGGACTGGAATCGCCATAGCAGAAGCTTGGTTTTGTGCCCAGTGACCCATTTTTGTGTTGTTTTTGAGGTTTGTGTTTGGACTATTGTCCGGTTGGAAGATCCAAACATGGCCCATTATAAGATTTCTAACAGAGTCTTTCACTTGTTGATTTTTTATCTGTTGGTATTTGATAGAATCCATGATGCCATGTATCTAAACAAGATGTCCAGGACCTCCAGCAGAAATATCAACATTACAGCAGTATATTTCATTGTACACATGGGGTACTTTTTTATCCCTGTGGGCACCAAACCCATCTTGAGTGTTTGTTGCTAAAAAGCTCATTTTTTAGTTTCATCTGACCATAGAAGCCAGTCCCATTTGAAGTTCCAGTCGTGTCTGACAACTGAATATTTACATTTATGCATTTAGCAGACGCTTTTATCCAAAACGACTTACAGTACATTCAGGCTGTACATTTTTTTATCAGTATGTGTGTTCCCAGTATGTGTGAATATGCTGGAGATTGTCTTTGGATGAGAGGAGAATTTTTCTTGAAACCCTCCCGAACAACATGTGGTGATGTAGGGGCTGTTTGACAATTTTTTTAAGGTTTTCTGACCCCGAGACTCAACCTTTCTCTACAATTCTCCAGCTGTGGTCCTTGAAGAGTCTTTGGCCACTCAAACTCTCCTCCTCACCGTGCATTAGGACGATATAGACACATGTCCTCTTCCAGGCAGATTCATAACATTTTCTGTTGATTGGAAATTCTTAATTATTGCCCTGATGGTGGAAATGGGAATTTTCACTGCTCTAGCTCTTTTCTTAAAGCCACTTCACTAATTTGTGAAGCTCAATTATATTTGTGAAGCTCAATTATCTTTTGCTGCACATCAGAAATATATTCTTTGGTTTTTCTCATTGTGATAGATGGACTTTTTTGGATAATTTGGACTTTGTTTTCCCTCCTATTTATATTTCTGTGAAACAGGAAGCCATGGCTGGATAATTTCATGTTTATAATCCCCCTGGAGTGCTCAAAATTGTACATATGAATGGGAATATACTTCAGAGATATTTTACTCATAAGAATTTCTAGGGGTACCAATAATTGTGTCCAACGTGTATTTGAGAAAAACATGTATTTCATAATGAGATTTTCCCCCATTTTCAATTGTTTTAGTTCAATGAAAGGTTACATTTTTGTGATTTAAAAAAAATAAAAGATCAAAAGGATTAATAATGCAGGTTTATTTTCAGAGCCTTCTTTGATCATATTTACCAAGGGTGCCAATAATTCTGACCACGACTGTATATACATACAAGGAATAAATTCTTGAAATATATTTGATTTAGTTTACAGATAAACAAGGGGAAAAAAACAGTGCGACACGTAACGTAGCCTATATATGCTGAGTTTCAGTTCATTTTTGTGACACGCTTAATTTGTTCACAGAAAGGAAACTCAAATGGCAGAAAGCGACATCATTGTGAGTGTACACAAATAAAAGCAGACCTTTATACAGTGATGCATTATTAATAAGACAATAAGTGTTTAAAGTAGTGGTCGACCGATATATCGCCAAGGCTGATATATCGGCCGATATCTGGCAATTTTTCAAATATCGGCATAGGCCGATAAGTTTTTCTGTTTGGCCGATGCGTTCGAGGCGGGACTTTTATCTTGACGGCACACAGTGCTCACATTCGCCCTCTTGTTCGCTGTCATCATTAACAGTTCTGTGTAATATGGATAGAAGTCGGTCTAATAATCAGATAGAACTGTTAAACAAAGGAATTAAAAGGTATACAAAAAAGTATTATAACGATTGCTTTTATATTATTAGTAATAGAAAGGCAAACTTTATAATACTTTCTCGTTTGCCTTCAGCATTCAGCAAATGCGCATTTATATCATTTAAACAAATCTTTGAATGACTAATGAACATTTAATTTCACACACAAAAAAACACATCAGTTCCAGCATTGCTAACTTAACAGTTAGTACTTTAACAGTTGGTACTTTATCAAAATAAAATACAGTGAACCAAACATCAGCGCGCCCGCCTCTGTGTCACCGTTGGAACGCGACTGAAGTACAAAGCCTATAATTTACATAATAAGACTGATACGTATCTATGTATTTCAGATATGTTACATCGCAAATATGGAAATATGGAATATTTGGATTTGTGCCGAATGAGAGAGGTAGGATACACGAGCACAAAGCTCCATTTCGCTCCAACAGCTGAGTGCACAATAGGGTTGTGACGGTGAGGAAATTTTCCCACCGGTTAATCGACGTGTGACAACACCGGTAATACCGGTATCACCGTGGTGGGGGGTCGTTTGAGTTTTCCCTCTTTTCCTCGCTTTCCTTCGGTTTTAAATAGCTTGTAAAAGCCGTTCCGTGCACGTTTTACTTTCACATTCAAATTAGCGTCAAGCAGTTTGTTTTTAGTTCGCTTGAGTTTTCCCTCTTTCCCTCACTTTCCTCCAAATAGCTAGTAAAAGCACCTTGCACATTTTACTTTTAGTTTTAAATTCGTGGCAATTTGGCGTCAAACAGTTGTTTGTTTATAGTTCGTTTGAGTTTTCCCTCTTTCCCTCACTTTCCTCCGCTTTTAAATAGCTTGTAAAAGCACCTTGCACCTTTTACTTTCAGTTTTAAATTTGCGGCAATTCTGCATCAAGCAGTTGTTTGTTTTTAGTTCGCTTGAGTTTTCCCTCTTTCCCTCACTTTCCTCCACTTTTAAATAGCTTGTAAAAGCACCTTGCACCTTTTACTTTCAGTTTTAAATTTGAGGCAATTTGACGTCAAACAGTTGTTTGTTTATAGTTCGTTTGATTTTTCACTCTTTCCCTCACTTTCCTTTGCTTAAATAGCTTGTAAAAGCTCCGTGCACATTTTACTTTCAGTTTTAAATTAGCGGCAATTCGACATCAATTGAATTGAATTCAAGCAACAACAAAATACAATGTAGAACATATAACTTTTATTAACAAAACGAATAAAAATACACCATGCCATAGGCCTATGCCTAATATAAAATAACAAATAACTTGCAAATTTTAAATAGGAATACAAAACTGAAAATCAGTAAAGACTGGGGAACAAATAGGCCTAATTATAAAACGTAGAACGTTTATTAGCAAAACGATTAAGAAAGTTTGGAGGCTCGGGCTGCATACACCTTTATGTAAAATAATGGGGAAAAAATTACACAGTTTAAATAAAATAAAAATCAGCAAATACTGTGGAACTAAATAAATGAGAAACGAATGTTAAAAAAACTTCCAATATCACATTAGATAAATGGCAGGTCAACAGGCTTTTCAAAATCCAAAATATTTTAAAACAGGTGCTTTTACATTTGGTTTTGACAACTCTTCTGCTTTTACAACTCTTCTGCCATCGTCTTGTCTGTCTCACCTCACTCTTCTTGTCTGTCTCACCTCACTCTTCTTGTCTGTCTCACCTCACTCTTCTTGTCTCTCACCTCACTCTTCTTGTCTGTCTCACCTCACTCTTCTTGTCTGTCTCACCTCACTCTTCTTGTCTGTCTCACCTCACTCTTCTTGTCTGTCTCACCTCACTCTTCTTGTCTGTCTCACCTCACTCTTCTTGTCTGTCTCACCTCACTCTTCTTGTCTGTCTCACCTCACTCTTCTTGTCTGTCTCACCTCACTCTTCTTGTCTGTCTCACCTCACTCTTCTTGTCTGTCTCACCTCACTCTTCTTGTCTGTCTCACCTCACTCTTCTTGTCTGTCTCACCTCACTCTTCTTGTCAGTCTCACCTCACTCTTCTTGTCAGTCTCACCTCACTCTTCTTGTCTGTCTCACCTCACTCTTCTTGTCTGTCTCACCTCACTCTTCTTGTCTGTCTCACCTCACTCTTCTTGTCTGTCTCACCTCACTCTTCTTGTCAGTCTCACCTCACTCTTCTTGTCAGTCAGCTCGACTCACTCTCCTCACGTGATAAATGAAATCTGATCTGTGATGTGACTGTCGTTCGTTCGATGTGCTGCATTGAGCTGCTGCGTTCAGTTTTAATTGTAGTGTCTGTTCTCTAACTGAATTAAATGATTTTTATTACTTAACACCGTCTATCGCAGCAAAAAAAAAAACTCCTTTGTCACTATGTGAGAGGCATTGAATCAGCACATGGTCACTGTCTAGTGGGCTTTGTTTTCAAGGCAAGCACTTGGCATATCAGTGCACAAGTGTCAAGTGCACTTCATATCAAGTGCATATATATTGTGCATGCTTAACTTGTAGAACTGTGAAAATGTGAATAATTTTAACAAAATAAGAGAGATCATACAAAATCATGTTATTTTTTATTTAGTATCTGAGTAAGACATTTTACATAAAATAGTTTACATAAGTCCACAAGACAAAAAAATAGCTGAAATTATTCAAATAACCCCCTTCAAAAGTTTGGGAACCCTTGGCTTAATACTGTGTGAGGTTACCTGGATGATCCAACTGTTCTTTTGTTTTGTGTTGGTTGTATGAGTCCCTTGTTTGTTCTGAACAGTTGAACTGAGCACTGTTCTTCAGACAAATCTCCACGTTCTGTGATTCTGAGAGCATGTTTGCATATTTGAACCCTTTCCAGCAGTGACTGTATGATTTTGAGATCCATCTTTTCAATGAGGACAATTGATGGACTCAAACACACATAAAAAAGGTTCAAACATTCACTGATCTCCAGAAGGAAACACGAGCATTAAGAGCCGGGGGGAAAACTTTGAACAGGATGAAGATTTCCAAGTTGAAATATATATTTTTTTCCATTTATTACTGCCCTTCGGAAGCAACAGAAGAACTTGCATGTTTCAAGACAAATTGTACAATATATATATATATATATATATACCTTTTTTATAGTTGTGTTTATATATGTATGTGTGTGTGTTTGCATGTAACTGTACATACCCTGTCCTGTACCAGTCTGTGGGAATGTGCTCCTGATGCCAACATGGCAGCGAACATAGTGAGCATGTGTTGCTGGACACGGCTGATGCCTGACACCAGACAACTGAGGATGCTGGGTAATCCCACCTTGTCAATCACACTCTGGAAGGCCCCCGCAGATTGGCGTGTTATTTTACACAGAGCCTGGAAGGGCAGATAAACATAAGACAGGTGGGTGGAGGTGGGTTGAATACAGAATGTTTAATACTGCTGCTTTTTGTTACATAATATTTAATATTTATTTATATTGAGGAACATAAATATGTCATCAAAAGGTTAAGGATCTTAATACCTTTGTAGAGATGAGGTTATTTAAAAAAGCACATGCCCAAAAGTTGATCATTCTTGTACCAAGCCATTATAAAACAAGATTCATGAATATAGCCGCAAGTGACAATCAACGGGTGTAATAACCAATAATTCACGTGGGCAATTACATGACACAACTACCATGTATGTTTCCAAATTTTCTGTGATTTTACTACAATGACAACTATTTTGAATCTTCACAGATACAAGTTATAGGCCAATTAGTCACTATAGTCCAAACCCAACAATATTTTGGCCCATATTTGCTGCACAAATAATGATTCAAAATTGTTGTGATAACTTATAACAGGTTTTTAATTGCATCGTCCCAATTTGAGCAGAATTGCACAAATTACTGTCCTGAAGGGCAACTGGTCAAAATGAATGGGCAACCCCCTCTCCAAAATTTAATTGACTTATATCTTCATAACACTCTGACAAAAATTAAATGGAAAATAATTTAAATTCTAGACTGTACAGTTGTGAAGTCATGAAGAAAAACATAAATGGCCTTATTGTAGCGCCACCTAGTGTCAGACCAGGGCCTGACAATAAGAACTGCCCTGAAATACGCCCAGGACAGTTGATGGAATTGTCATTAGCTATGTTTCCATCCAAAGATTCGAATTTAACTTATGCGCAAAACTGGAATATCGCATAAAACATATGCGAATAAAGCACCGTTTCCATCCAACGAGTCAAAGAGAACAAAATCGTCACTTCCTGGTAAACTGTGGCACTAAATATCACTAAGAATATAGGAGAAGCCACTGAATATAATAATTTTCATATATGATATAAATTACTTGCGCCTCAGAGAGAGCAGATGTAACACAATAAATGCTGTCACTGCGTTCGGAGGTGGATGCCAGCTGTTTGAGAACACAGTCGTGTAAGACAATTATACAGAAATACTTTGATGACAGACTTTCCTTTGGCTTTTCAGAATGACCATAACAACATATAGATGCTGTGGACGAGATCGGTACGCTGCTAGTCAAGTTATCCGGTCTCATAGCGCAAAGTCACATGGCTTTTTTGATGCGCATGGAGGAATTTATCCGGTAAATGTGTTTCCACCGTAGTTTATGCACATTTTTTCTTAACGGATAAAAAGTTCATCCTACTCAAATGTGCGCATAAGTTTTTTATGCGCATTTTTAGAATTTATGCGCATCTTGGCATTTGCATCCAGCGTTTTTTTATGCGATACTCCAAAATGCGCATAAAAATAGGTGGATGGAAACGCTGCTACTGGTTCAATGGGAAAAATAAAAAAGATGATCTTTGGTGCTTGGATCATTGTATTTGCACTGCAACTTTTGTAATCATCTCTCCGAATGGAAACTGAATTGAACAGTACGCAGAGTTGAGCTTTGTGTTGAAACACCCTGTTAAAGTGATGAGAATTACGTGTGTTTAATACTCACAGATATAGCGCTGACCCTGAGTGCATCCACTGTGGAGTGTGTGAACAGATACCAGAGTGCAGGTCCCACCTCTGCAGTGATGAAACCCTGGGCGTATTGAGACTCACGGCTGCACACGTTCTCTATGGTTTTAGCAGCCATGTGGTTCACCACCAACTCCTCCTGAGAAACATGAATCCCCCATAATTCATTAAAATCCAGCTATGGCTTAAAACAATATGCACAAAATTTGCTGGAGTCTGCCAGCATTCAATGTATTACCAAGCATCTGATGTGCCCCAAATGACTGAAAAATTTCACATTTTATACATTACACCCACTATAAAAGTAAAACATAACTTACTACAGGGTTCCTACACATTTTCCATTTCAAAATTCCATACTTTTCCAGACTCAAATTTCCAAACCTCTCGGTAGATTTTCAGACCATATTTAACATAAATGGTTCATAGCGCATTATTTTCAGCTTTATATTTGGTATATAGTAGTCATCTGTAAATATTTTTATTTTCTCAGGGGTTTTTTTTTTTCATTGATTTTCTCGAAGTGCAGGGCTCGCAAAATCGCTAGCCCGACGTCCCGGGGCTACTGTGTTTTCCAGTCGGGCTACCAAAATGTATCACTGTCCTGCCCGACGGGCTACCTCCCCGCGGGTTCTTAAAAACTCCTAAAGTGAGTTGTATCAAACTTAAGGCCATAAAAAGTTTTAAATACGTTAAATGGTATAAGAAATGTAATTATATTTTCAAGAGTTCTACAGTTGGGGACGGAAAGACAAGAGTCACGATACTGGATTCAACTTCAAAAGGCAATGATGTCATTGAATAAATATGAGCTGCACTTTTCAAGTCAAAACGCGGTGCGGATGTCTTTATTTGAATGTATCTGAAGGGAACCGACTGTCCTCAGAAACGTGTCGTTGGCAATTTAATTTCATTTTAGCTATAATTCCTGATTAAGCAGCTTTTATGAGCGCGGAGTTGCTTTGTGTCCAATCGTTACCGGGGAAACCGCAATATTTCAGCGCTCCTAAAGCGCCACCTCATGGCAGAGAATGAATGCCATTTATGGTCAGATCAATGCAAATATCAACTCCGCAAACACAGAGTTCTAAATGAGAAAGAAGTTAATGTGCCTTCTAAACAATTAAGACAGTAATATTTATACGTTTTAAATTAACAATTTATATTCTTGATTTATCCCTTTTCATAAAAATGGTATAAAGGCTGAAATGCTGTTGTATAAGATTTTTGTGAAAACCTGTTTCTGAACTGTAAATCATGTAATTTTATGGCTCAATACTCTGTTACCATAGACATTGTCCAACCCCGCTCACACTGTTCATTTTACTTGTGCAGCTCTTAAAATGGGTCATAAATTGCCTTAAATTTATTTTTAAAAATTCTGCAGATACCCTGTAAATAGTGAAATAAAATTCCTTCCTTCATATTTGTTGATATTTGTGTATTGAAAATATTTTTGATTGATTTAAACTCCTGTCTGATTTTATATAGAAAATCAGACAGGAGTTTAAATCAATCAAAAATATTTGATATATATAAAAAAAAAGACCTTTATAATTTTTTGTATATATATATATATATATATATATATACAAAAAATTATAAAGGTCTTTTTTTTTATTTGGGCTAGTTAAATTCATTTTTGGGCTACCAAAATCTGAAGAGTACCTGCCCGAAGGGCTACCAGCGATTTTGAAATTTTGCGAGCCCTGAAGTGACAACATACAGTGTCCCTAATATAAAAAATAATAAATAAATAAAAAATACAGACTTTTACATGCACACAAGAAACTTTTTTGTGCCTTCGAGAAACTATTCACATGTGCATGGGAATGTTTTTCATGCTTACGCATTACAATTTCTAGTTTTATATAACCTATTTCCTTTGTGTATCACTGCCATCTTACTATGAATAAAACGAGAGCATGGATGCACATGAATTAACAGAGATCTACCTGCTCAAAATTTTGCTTTTCTTATGGTAGTACCGCTAATATCAAGGCCTAATGTCCAATTTAACTCATCCTCTGTGGTGGTGGAGAAACCATGAGACTAAATGGGCTGATGGCATAACTTTTGCCAAGTTCAAGGGTCTATACAAAAGACTGGTACTGTAACAAAGTGTTTAAGATTTGGCTTTCATTGGGGCAGTATGCCATATTTCAAGGCCTTAGGTCTCTTTAATGCATAGTCTGTGGCGACCAAGAAACCACACCACGAAATGGGCTGATGGCACAACAGATGGCTCTGTGTGCATTGTCCTATATGCTAAATTTAATGGTTTCTTGTGCGTACAAAAGTCTGTATATATTTTTTATTTTTGCAAAGGTCATTGAGTTATGTAATACGGTGCTAAGAATATAGTGTGAAGAATCCCAAAATGTTTCTAACTAGGGCTGGGTGATTTGACAAAAAAATTAAATCTCGATTTTTTTTTCAGAACATTTGACTGATTCTCGATTTTTTTAAAGATTTTTAACTAGCCAACTTGAAAATTTAACTACAACATGATTCAAGTAACTCTTTACTAACCCTCTAGTTAAAGAAAATTCTATTCCAAGTGCACCACACATGAAGCTGTCAACATGATGTAAATGTTAAACAAATCACTTGTTAAATATCTTTGCAGAAAATATGCATGAACTACAACTACATATTGTATAAATTTGTCTTATACATATTATGTGTTCAGAAATAATACGAGGAAAATGCTTTTTAAAAAATCTCAAAAGTCAAGGTAATTCAAATTCAAAATGACTGAAGGTATAACACCAGTAGACTATTATTAACTATAAATGTTCTGTAAAAACAAGGAACAGCAGCCTTCAGCCGGTCACCATGATGCAAACATGAAATATCAGACATACAGTAGTAGTTACAGGTTTTTTATTTGATTGTGATGCTTTTCCATTGTTTTTTCTGTGTAAACATGGGAGTGTTTGACTGTTGCGCTCGCATCTCTTGCAGCGTCTCATGCATGAAACGGCAGTCTAAAAACACTGCACTCAAGTTAAAGGAAGTTCACTCCCATCTTCTTGGATGTTTTACCTATTCCTCTGCCCGCGTCGCATGTTTGTCAACACAAAAGTGCATTCTGTGTGAATGGCGCTTAGCGATATATTTATGGTCCTTCACAGAGCGTGTCACATGTGAGCGATAATCACGTGTGCCGACATGCGTTTGGATCATTATTTTCTCTTTACTGTTATCATTGGCATATTGTCAAAGTGTCTAATTCTAACATTTGGTAATATTTGTATTCAAAAATGTGATTCCTCGATTTAAAAAAAATTAAATCGTGGCAAAACATTAAATTCGAATTAATCGATAAAATCGCGAAAATCGCCCAGCCCTACTTCTAAGCTACATTTTGCATAATGAAAAGGTGCACCTTGAATTCATTCAGTCATATTTGGTGATCACTAAAGAATCTCTAAACAGCTGCCATGAAACCTCACTTCTTGTACGATAAATTTATTTTCATTAAATTCTGAATTTTCTATTATAAAAACACTAAATAGGGGCAAAAGTCTGGAAACACAAATATTTTTCCATACTCTGCTTTCTTTTTCCCATACATTTCCAGACCTGGAAAATACTTGAATCAAATTCCATACTTTTCCAAACCCCGTAGGAACCCTGTTACTAACTAAATAAAACAGGTCACACTTTAGTTTAGGGACTAATTCTCACTATTAACTAGTTGTTTATTAGCATACAGTGGGAAAAAAAAAAAATATTTGATCCCCTGCTGATTTTGTACATTTGCCCACTGACAAAGAAATGATCAGTCTATCATTTTAATGGTAGGTTTATTTTAACAGTGAGAGACAGAATAACAACAAAGAAATCCAGAAAAATGCATTTCAAAAAAGTTATAAATTGATTTGCATTTTAATGAGTCAAATAAGTACATGACCCATTCACAAAACATGACTTAGTACTTGGTGGCAAAACCCTTGTTGGCAATCACAGAGGTCAGACGTTTCTTGTAGTTGGCCACAAGGTTTGCACACACCTCAGGAGGGATTTTGTCCCACTCCTCTTTGCAGAGCCTCTCCGAGTCATTAAAGGTGCCATAGAATGCATTGATACAATATTTTAAATTGTTCTCTGATACCTACATAGAAGGTATGTGGCTTAGGTAAGGGCAAACATTCTCCAGAAACGGTTTTACATGTGCATTTACAACCCTAGGATTTCTCCCTAGAATGAAATGGTCTGTTATTGGCTTATTTGGAAGGGTCATGAATAATAATGTTGAGCTCTGCTCTGATTGGCTGTTTCACAGTGAGGCTCATTTCAGCTCATTTCTCCCACAGCAGGAAGGAAACACAGGGAGGAAAATATATATTTCAATACTTTCTCTCGCAGTTATATCGTCGGGTAATTATACTGTTTATAAAATGTGGGCATGAGGGAGCCGCTATTAATATGCGGGGCACTGAAACTGCTTTCAAATACAAGATCGCTTTTTACTTTAACTTTCGCTTTCGAGATTCGCGATCGCACGAACTCTGTTTATACTATGGAGTGGCAGTACTTACCACACATTTTACAAGATCAGATGTTTGTCAGTGGTGCTCAGGATCTGTAAATCATTCGCCATCATCCTCAGTCATCTCTCCTTACTCTGTTTATGTGGTAAAGTGAAATCTTATGTATTGCAATGTAACAGGCTACTGCTAGCAAGAAGCTAACCATGTCCCTTTAGTGTCTCGCGTTATTTTATTAGAATGGCCTTTCTGAATACAGACACCAACCCATCCCTGCACTTCACATCCCCTGCACAGCCTGGAACATAACATTTATTTCCATGATCTGCCATTTTCGCTGTTGTCCTCGCTTGTTTCTTCACAATACCTGCAGAACTTCTGATGATTCGGCTGGCGGCTGGCCTAGAACATGGGCGGGTATTTGCAAATGTTGGGGGCTTAACTATTAGTGTTCCCGACTGTTACGTCACAGTCGGTGTTATGTTCTGATTCGCCTATTTTTCAGTGGTCTTTTTTTATTCACGAGATTTACATAAGGAGGAGGAAACAATGGTGATTGAGGCTCACGGTATGTCATTTCCATGTACAGAACTCTTATTATTCAACTATGCCAAGGTAAATACAGTTTTCCATTCTATGGCACCTTTAAGGTTTCGAGGCTGATGTTTGGCAACTGGCTAGGCCACTCCAGGGGTCCATTCTTCATACGTCGCTAACTCAGTTAGCTGGATTTGATTGTTGACGATTTCACTTGATCTTGGATCATTTGGTTCTTCGAAGCTCATCCCGGACTTGCTGTCATAGCAACAGGTCCGTAAGCTTAAACCTGCTCGGGAGGAGGATTAGATTTCATCTTTTTAAGCAGAATTGATACTTAAAATATGTCCCAGCCACCGTTACTTTATTATAAGAGTACCCTACTGGTTCAGGGACAATCATTTTAAATAATAATAATTAAAAAATTAATTTGAAAATAATATTGTGTAGTCTATAATACTATAGACACAGCCAGTTTTACTCATTGAAAGATTTATTAGTGATGAATTAATTACTTTATAATTGTATTGGAGTCTTACACACATGCTATACAGTTAATCTGAGCTGTGCATTAACTCATTGAAGTCGACCGTATTGCCGGCGATACCAGCTCCGTTTTTTTAAGATCAGTGCAAAAGACACTAAAAATACTCTGTTGATTTTGGTCACACAAATACATCAATCGAAACTGTTAAGTGTCTACTTTTTTTGTGTACACTCACGATTACAACAAAACTTTGTGGTTTTGGAAAAAAAAAGAAAACAAACAGGGTGCGCTCTCAGTCTTCTCCGTCTCCGTGAACTGCTTTTAGAAATACGTCACTAAAATGAACTGTAACTCAGCGAAAACTCAACACACAGACATGGGAGTTATATCTATAGAAAGCTTGAAGTGTCTACTTTCAAATGAAGTAAGTCTTATCGAAAACAAACATTCTGTGATGAAGTAATCCGTATGAAACCAACATGATGTTCAGTCTTTCCAGTCTAACTCATTATTTATAATGCGATTCCGCCCCCTCGCGGCTCCGCATTTCATATGTAAATAACCACGTGAGCCGCGTGCTCATGGAGACGCCCAACAACAAACAAAGAGTGAGGAGATCATACTGTTCGTTTCTGGAAGAAGACAAGATGATAAAGGCTGGATTTCCCTCAAAATAAGAGCAAGAGTTCATCCAGAAGAGAAGATCGATCTGATGAGTAAGTAATGTTTCTTTTTTGCATTAGTTAACGTGTTATTGTGACATAAACACGTTTATTTGGGGTTTTCCCAAACGACAACATGATGAATGCTACCATCTAAGAATGTTTAGACCATGTTTATAATTAATACTCTGTTCAAAAATAGATTTAATAGTGTGCTAAACAATAATTAGTTTCTCAGATATAAAATTTATTTTTTTGTTTACGATAGTACAAAGCATGCGTGAGTCTATAAAACCTATATATATATATATATATATATATATATATATATATATATATATAAATACATATAAAAATATGCTCCTGATATTAACATGCTCACAAATTTTTTTTTTTTGGTTGTTTGTATTTTATTGAATCAGATACCTGCACCACAGATGATAAATGCTGATGACTTTCTTCAAACTGTTTTCCTCTGAGAGCGCTGTGCCAACATCAGATGTTCAACTACACTGATATTATATGGTAAAACAAGATCCTTGACTACTGATTATGTTTTTTTCTTCTTGAATCCATGGAAATAAGCAGTTTCACTTGTTGAACAGAATCTGTTGCAGGAATGACTCAAAGTCTGTTAACATCTCTGTGGTTAGATCAGTGTGCACAATAATGGGTCTTTGACCTTCATTATGTATGTTTTGATTATACTGTCTTGTAAATAAAGTACAAATAATAAAAAAAAAATTTTTTTCAATCTCCTCACATTCTCTCTTACCTGCCTCAAAGTCACAGTCACACTGATGGGCCATTAGGGACCATTAGGGGAGGGCCCTTTGTCTCTCAGGTGAGAATCACTTAATATTCAAGACCATTGCCACTCCCTCGCATATAGGCTTTCAATCACAAAACATGTCTTAAATTTTTTTTATCAATATATTGTTTTCTGTGAATAAGTAAGCAGAATGATTCTCACATAATTGTGAAGTAAATATTCTAGCCTACAAGACTGATTACTCAAAAGTCTTATTCAGGACTATTTAGTGTGGGTTTTATGGCCTTATTTCAGCTACATTTCTTTTCCCAAAACTTACTAACCACGCATAATATTTTTTTTCTAAAAAATGCAAACATGTACATCCATCTTGGTCACATATTATTGTAGCACAGTTTGTGCTGAATACAAAAAAAAATGCATGTTGGTCAATAGTATGTTATAAGTAGCTGAAATAAGCACAAATATCAGGGCATGTCAAAACATCTCAAGGGCCCCAAAATCACCTCAGACCCCAGAGGGTTAATTTGAGTGGTGACAGACAGCTATTATGGGAGTGGCTTGATGGAGCGCAGGGGATGCAGATAACATCTTGACCCTTAAGAAACTTTAATTAATGCTGTCACGTAACAAATCTGTTCAAAGATAAAATTAAATCAATTGCTAATTACAACATTGAAATAAAAAATGTAAAGCCTGTACAAATAGGCTACTAGAAATCGTGAATATAAATAATTGGGAATCTTAAAAAAAAAAAATTATCAAATAAAAACAGTGCACATTCAATTGATCTATTATACCATTTATGTAGTTTTATTCGCTTGGCTGTTTCTTTATAAAAGTCCAGAAATTTGTCAAGTTTTTCATCAGGTGTCTTTTTTAATTATATGATGTCATTACGTTGCTGTTTTGACACCAGCCAATTGCTGCATTGCTGATCGTGGTTTCGAGTATCGATACATCTGCCCTTTTCGGGGAACACAATAACGTGCAGTAATCTTAGACAACTTAATCCAGATATTTTAATCTAATACGCAAATTCGTTTGATGAACCAAATTAGCCAGAGACCAGTTATCACGATTAGAAGATCTGGCATCTTTCAAATCATCTCAGATGTATTAAGCGAGGTACGAAGAACGGAACCCAGGACCTTAATGTGCTTCTTCTTGAGCCACTCCTTTGTTGCCTTGGCCGTGTGTTTTGGGTCATTGTCAGGCTGCAATACCCATCCACGACCCATTTTCAATGCCCTGGCTGGCTTCAATGCCCTGGCCCTGACGATACATGGCCCCGTCTATCGTCCCTTTTATGCGGTGCAGTTGTCCTGTCCCCTTAGCAGAAAAACACCCCCAAAGCATAATGTTTCCACCTCCATGTTTGTTCTTGGGGTCATAGGCAGCATTCCTCCTCCTCCAAACACGGCGAGTTGATGCCAAAGAGCTCGATTTTGGTCTCATCTGATCACAACACTTTCACCCAGTTCTCCTCTGAATCATTGGCAAACTTCAGACGGGCCTGTACATGTGCTTTCTTGAGCAGGGGGACCTTGCAGGCTCAGCAGGATTTCAGTCCTTCACGGCGTAGTGTGTTACCAATTGTTTTCTTGGTGACTATGGTCCCAGCTGCCTTAAGATCATTGACACGATCCTCTCGTGTAGTTCTGGGCTGATTCCTCACCGTTCTCATGATCATTGAAACTCCACGAGGTGAGAAATTGCATGGAGCCCCAGACCGAGGGAGATTGACAGTTATTTTGTGTTTCTTCCATTTGCGAATAATCGCACCAACTGTTGTCACCTTCTCACCAAGCTGCTTGCCAATGGTCTTGTAGCCCATTCCAGCCTTGTGTAGGTCTACAATCTTGTCCCTGACATACTTGGACAGCTCTTTGGTCTTGGCCATGGTGGAGAGTTTGGAATCTGATTGATTGCTTCTGTAGACTGGTTGTCTTTTATACAGGTAACAAGCTGAGATTAGGAGCACTCCCTTTAAGAGAGTGCTCCTAATCTCAGCTCCTTACCTGTATGAAAGACACCTGGGAGCCAGAAATCTTGCTGATTGATAGGGGATCAAATACTTATTTCACTCATTAAAATGCAAATCAATTTATAACTTTTTTTGAAATGCGTTTTTCTGGATTTTTTTGTTGTTATTCTGTCTCTCACTGTTCAAAATAACCTACCATTAAAATTATAGACTGATTATTTCTTTGTCAGTGGGCAAACGTACAAAATCAGCAGGGGATCAATTCTTTTTTTTACCCACTGTACATATTAGCATTTTGGCTGTTTATGTAAGGAATAATTGACCACGGGTCGTTGAATTATTAGAAAAATAATGCACACCCAAGGTGGTGATGCGGTCACGACGCGAAGCGGAGTATATTTCCCTATATCCACCTCTACCATTCTATTATGTAACACCCACTTTTCACAATCCAAACATTCCCCAATGGCCAAAATCAAGCCCCATAAACATCAGATTACATAAGTAAAGTATATTGGGTGGCTAACAGCATTGCATGCAGACTTTAAACACAATCGTTCTCTGAAAAACGTGTACATTTTAGTGAATCAAAAGTACAGGCTGCAGCGTTAAGCATTACACTCAAAGACATGCGTTCTTGAATTAATTTGTAAGTGGGACACACAGACCTTTACAAATTTCACGCAATTACATCATGACCTAATAGTCCCTCAACACCCTCCGAACTTGAGTAAAATAATTTCCTTAAATTTCACACCACAGCGAATCTCGCTCGCAGATAACGAAGGGCAATACGTAGAGATTTAGCTGGCTGTGTTTTTATGTATTTGGACCCCTGTCCTTGAGCGTGTCTCTCTGCAACCGTATCTGGTGGAAATTAAACATTTAACAGCATTCAACAAACGGCAGGCACGCAGAGTCGAGTGAGGAAAATAGCAAATGGAGAGGTTGGGCATATCTTAGAGGCGCAGTTACACTGTGCACTGCTGCTATGCAATATGGATGCCTTCATTGTAATGTAGTTCCTAGACCCCCGTCTCAAAGCTAAAAGAAAGTTCAGCTTAGTCCATGGAAGAGGTGCATTAATACACATACTGTATCTTGGAGGCAAAAAGTAGAAAGAACTCTCAAGTAGAATATTCTGACGCAACACAAATAACATAGCAGCTACTCCAGAGTCCCTGGCCCTATCGTATCTCTTTGTGCTTGAGTCTGGTGGTCTGGCTTCATGGAGGCTTCAGGTAATGAACTAGAGCTGGCACTCGCTGGAGCAGGGGAAATGACTGACAGCTGCTACAGGGCGCAAGATGGGGGAGGGGGAGGGGGTGCTGAGCCCTTTCTTTTTTCTCTTGTAGCATAAGCCTTGTCAAAAAGGCATAGCAAATGAAACTAAAATTCACCAGCCTGAGGTTTCTCAATAAGAATTTAAATTCCACAGGACAAATACGCTCCGTTGTAGGCGAGTTTGCGCTTTTTCAAATATACACAGCTAGTCTATTTCCACTGAGGTCTGAGTAAGATGCTTTAGGGATCATCTGACTGTGGTCGAGGGGAGGGTGTTTTGTAGACTGCCCTGAATAGACACACTAGAAATTACCCAAAACTAAATACAGCACATTTCTCATACGTCTCATACATGCACACACACATTTGCGCTCTCGTTGTGACCAGGCCAAGCAGACAGCACCATCCAGTACAACTCCATTACCTGACCAGCCAAGGCTCTAGACTGGGGAGTCATTAACTATGTTTCCATCCACCTATTTTTCTGCGAATTTTGGGGTATCGCAGAAAAAAATGAATGCTGGATGCAAATGCCAAGATGCACATAAATTCTAAAAATGTGCAAAAAAAATGTATGCGCTCAAATGAGTTCATCCAATAAGAAGAGATGTGAATAAACTATGATGGAAACATTTTTTGAATTTGTCAATGCATATCAAAAAAGTAAAAGTCCGTCATCAAAATAATTTGGTATAGACCTTATGTAGCCCCGCCCCTTTTCAGCGCTCATTGTCTTTTGTCTTCCGTTTGTATTCCCACAGCGTGAAGGTAAGTTCGTAGGAATTTATGAATGAACCTCTCATTTTAAAATCTTCCTGGTCTACTGACATTTGTTATGACATCCACTTTGAACATTACAATTGCACATGAATTCTACAATAAGTAAATCCACTTAACCAGCTAATTACTCTTCAACAGTGATGTTATAGAGCTACTGCAAAAACGGAAGTTCGAAGACATTCCAAAGATGACTGCACACCTGTTTCTCTGATGCATAAGGCCTATAATCACCTCCCATAACTGTCTCAAATGATTGCATTCCCAAACATCAGGCATCCTACTGCAAGATAACATGACAACCCTTATATTGCATTTTGTCTGCGTGCTCTTCATTTATTATGTAGGGGAAAAGAGCCACAGGCTTCCCCGGTTGCAGCAACTTCCATTTTTATTATTGATACTTTATGCCAGTTTCCCATGAAGCGACAATTTTATTTTCTTTATAAATTAAAGAATAACTCAATAGCAACTGATTGATGAACAGACATTTTAGCACAACTCTATGATGATTTAAGTTACGTAAACTAGGGTGTTTTCTAGTAGCCCCAGCATCGCTACTAAGGGTGTACTCACACTATGCACGGTTGATCTGAACCTGAACCAGAGCACGTTTGTGCCCCCTCCCCACTCCCCCACTGGCCTGCACTCACATTGCACTTTACGCTCCGGGCCGGAACACGCTTATGCTGCCTTCACGTGCTATCGGTATTATCGGAAATATAAGTTTCCTAATCAGAAATTGGACATGATTGACCTCTCAAGTCGTATTTACTACTCTGAGATTATTTTGATACTTGCGTTTCCGAGTTAGGCAGGTCATAAACTTTAAACATGTTGGAGGGGACAACGATTGCTGCTGTCAATGCTTTTCTTTCGTCTTTTTTTTTTTAAACAACAACTACATCACCTTGTCTTGTCGTTAAAGTAGTGCCTTTTCATATATATGCATTTGAAGCATATTGTATGTATTATAAACAGTGAAATAAGCATGTATTTGACCGAAATTCCAGAATCGTATCAAGCTTACTATCTAGCGCGGTGAATGTTTATGGTTATCAACCAATGGAATATTACATTGTATTCTTTCTGACAACAAATCACTTGAATGCAACGAGCTCATAATCACGACTTCATAATTGGGAAATAGGCACAGTGGAGTGCATCATTTTGTTAACTTTGTGGTTTATTATTATTTTGAGTCTTTAAATGGCCATTTTAAGGGCTGTCTCAATCGTGACTGGAACGTTCGCTCCTTCAATGCAGCAAATTCTGAACTGGTCACAACTGAAGTGTGAAACAAACTCGCGATAAATATAATCCCGATAGAAGATTTGACAAACCATTTTCTTAAAATCCATAAACACAATGCATGCATTTATAATTAAATTCTGAAATGGTAGGAAGCATCATCTAACGCAGTTTCTGGAATTTCTAAGCAAATTTAAAGGGGTGGTTGATTGCGACCTTTTTTAATATTAGTTAGTGTGTAATGTTCACATAAACAATACTGAGTTGCGGGTGTTCAATGCAAACGGAGATATCGTCTTTTAAAACATGCCTACAAAAACCTGGTAAGGGACTCGATACTTCCCAGGTCTGATATCACAGACCCAATAAACCCCGCCCCCGGGACACAAAGGGGGCGATGCTGCTCTGCTTTAGAAGCACATAACAATCTATTTGATCGCGATTCTGTCTTCTAAGACTAATGGATTCTCAACAAAATCATTTTCTTAGTACTCTGTCGCCCTGCTCTATCTCTCTCTCTCTCTCTTTCAACAGATAAGCTCCAACAAACACACATTTTCACACAGCAATGCATTATAAATAGTGCGGTTGCTGTGGACAGATAAAACCGTATATTAATGAACATATAGCAGCGTAAGTGAGACAACAACAACCAAACAACATTAAGATTTGCACATAATCCTCTTTAATATTCTGGTCTCTGAAATGGCATTATAGACAACGCCAGTTTACAATTCAACCGGAGCACATGCCACTGAGGAGAGGGGCGGGACCAATAGCGGTTTAGCCAATCACAACACACTGGCTAACCAATCTCAGCCCATCGCGTATGAAGGAGGAGCTTCATAAAACCTAAGGCGTTTGTCAGAGAAGGGACAGAGAGGTGTGGAATAAAGGTAAATTAGAAAAATTATGGTTTTTAAAAAACCAAGTGAACACAAGAACTTCAAGCCTGAAAAAAAACAGTCAACCACCCCTTTAAGACTTTTTAAAACCTGCACAAATAAAATTAATACCATATGAGCGGGGTAGGGCAATGTCTATAGTACCATATTAAACTGTAAAATGACTGCAAAAAAGTATGATTTACAATTCAGAAACAAGTTTTCAGAAAAAAACAAAAAGTTTTAGACAGATCAATAATAATTGGCATTCTAACCTAAATTCTAAAAAAACAAAATGGAGTCAGTTTAGAATTTAACCTAAATTGAATAACCGAAAAGACAGAACACGCAGGAAACCTTCATCCACCATTGGATACCTTCGTTGGGCCAACTGTGTGGACCTTAAAAGAACATATAACAGAACAATAAAGAGATATCAGAAATGATGTTTATTAATTTGACGTTCTACAATGTTGTTTGAATAATCTTGCCGGAATTCAAGTAATCACTGTCCCAATATGCAGTGAGAGTGAAAGTGTATTAGTACATGATATACTGATTCACCTAGAAAGCTGATTGAGACTGGTAGTAACCACATATAGCAGCCATTCAACTGAGATGATCGTTCTACTATATAATGCTATCTATCTCCACTGTAAAAATATTCTGTAGGGTTGTGTGTAAACTTTACTTAACAAAATTAATTTCTTGAAAATTTTTTGTGTTAAATCTATTTAAAAATGTCAGGAATAAAACCTACTTAATTCTGTTGTTAAGGATTGCTATTCATTTTGAATATCCAAATAGAGAGAATATTGAATAAATCCAACATGATTGAAATGAGCTGTTTTCATTTACCAGCATTTCCTGTTCCAACGCGCGGTTTAATCAGCTCATGACATGAGAACGCATGCGCTGGAGTCCCTGCTGACAACCTGGAGGCAACCTATCGCCGCTCTTTTTCAGTTAATGAGAAGAAACTGTTGTAAATTATTAAAATGGTCACTTTATTGAAAGGCGTCATTCATAACGGTCGGTTATTTAAAATCTGATTGGTGGTGTGAAGTTATAGTAAGTTAACCTTACTCTTGAAAAATAAATAATTCATGTGCCCATAATTTTGTAGCTTACAACGTTATCTTAACCAACGGGCAGCGAGATACATTGTTTAATAATGGTTGTAATCTTGGGCAACGGATTCTTATTTTGAGTAACGTTATTGGCTCCGTTCGTTTGAACTATCTAAAGTATGGGTAATCGTGTTTTACACCGATTAACTGTTCATTTTCCCTGCCGTTGAATAGTGTTTTTTTTTTTTTTTTGCAGGTAAGAGCCAGTATCTTATTTAAATAAAGGATCATAGTTACACATTTCCAGTGATCGCAGAAGCCCTGACTTAGTTCTTGGTTTTCTTTGTTTCAGATTACTACATAATTATTGATATTCCCATTTCTATTAACATTATTTTGCAGACATGCAGAACAGAATTTAAGAACAATGAAAAGATGCACAAAACATTTGCACGTCGACGACACGAAATCATGCAAGACATATGGCCAGACTGTTTCTGATACCAATCATGTTTAGAAACAAAAGGAGTATCTCAAAACCCCCTCTCAAAACTAGAATACAGAAAAGCTGCAGCTGGAACCTAAATTGGTCCTCACTGGATCTTCACACTGACTGTTTCTATTTGGCATCTATATTAATCCACTCATCAGCCAAATGGTCAGTAGCAAGGCATATTGTGGAGGCAAAAACACCTTAACCGTTATGTTGTTGACATTTCTTGCACCCTGTTTTACAACTAAATTAAAGAACCTCTCTGTGGAGGACATAACAATGAGAGTGTTCTGTTGATATGACAAGAGAGGTGGTCACAGCTGCATTATAGAATTTGGGGACCATACTCATCAAAGAACTGAAAGTATGCAACTTAATTTCAATGTACCAGAAGTGGAATTTATTTCAAAATTGCTTACTTCCTGAAGAGGCCATAATATTGTTGATTGGACTTTCTGATCAAACAAAGATCTTCTCTTTTTATCAATATTTTATAGTTTGAGTTACTGCTGTTTAATGTTACAGGACAATGAGACAGTCAAAGGACATTGGAATTGTTATCGAGGGGGGAAAGTTGTTACAGACAAGTATAATGGTGGCCAAAATTATAGAACACAGCTAAAAAATGGTTTTAAGTAACATCTCAGTTTACATTTCCAAACATTCATTTTGCCATTAATTGTAATAATCCAGTGAGATTTTTGTGCTCCACACAGAGATCTGATCTGATCATCATCAAAAACAACACAAAAATGAAGAAACAGAACAAACTGAGACAGACTCAATCCAGAAGAACTGCTGCAAAGCTACAACTGTTAAAAGTTTTAGACATATAAAATGAGGATGCTGTCAAAAATTGTCATAAATAGATTGTAGACTAAATCAAATCAAATTTGTTGTGAGCATCCTTTGTGTTTAAAGCATCTCAAGTACATGTCATTCCAGACAGACTGATGATGATCAGATCAGATTCTGTGTTACTGGATTATTACCTAAATGAATGTTTGGAAATGTAAACTGATATTTCCTACTGACATCTATCTACTGGTGTCTTTAATATGGTTTTACCTGAACATGAACTCATTTATTTAAACACAATGAGATTTTCTACTTTCAATTGTGGATAACAGTTATTCTGTCTGAGAATCTGAAAGATATAAACAATCTATTTGAGCCGATTAATTCTAACTCAATTCTCCTATCTGTTGCCACAATTTTATTGAGTGTAGTGTATCTATTTTTTACAGTGTATCTATCTATCTATCTCTAAATTGTTTAAAATTCAAGATTAAGTAATAAAATAAATTTCAAACTTTCAGACAACATAACAGACAACGTCAGATTAGGCTGCTAATGAACAGACATGTTATGATCCATTAACAATTCTGTTTGCATTCATTCAGCTACACAAATGCAAGAACATTTTGTCCAAGAAGTGCAGATATAGCCACTATATAGCATAAGTGCATATGTACATACACAAAAAAAAGAAGCCACTTGTCAATCAAACAACACTTGAATAATGAAAAGAGTCTGTGTACTATCAATTTTGCAGAAAACTGGAATGGTTATTTCTCTTTATTTATTTAATTTACACCAGTACATTTGACATCTCTAGTGAACATACAAATGACTTGTCGCTTGAAACCTGTCGCGCCAATCCCGGTTAGGACACAGCGTAAGACAGATACCCTGCCCAAATAGTGCCGCTCATATATGCCATGTGCTCTGCCCGACTAAGCTGATTTGATGCACACAAGACTTATTCCGGTATATGTTTATATATAAACTTGCAGCTGCCTCCAAAACCCACACAATGTCAGACTTACAGGGGCTACGAGGTGAGGACAGCTTCTCACCAGAGATCTGTCCTCCAATCTCTGCCTCATTCTCTCTCACACACCTCTGCTGAGCTTCCCAGCTCGATTCTTGCCTCGGGCCATGCTCAAGCCAAACTTTACTGAATTTATGTATTTCTCCCAAATTCTCTCTCGCAACATCAGCAGTCAGTAACTCGATACGGTAACAGGAGGTCAAACCTAAACTAGTCCACATTTGTGAAAAAGTCGATGCACACCGAAACAAAAACTGTAGATGGAGTGTTAAAAAGTTTAACAGCTTCGAAGCCAGTGAGATTATGTAATTCATTTAAAACAGATTTACTGTCCTAAATGCAGGAGAGTTTAGACAATGTATCATTAACACAACTACAGTCCCCCCCCCAAAAAAAAAAAAATATTTTTTTTTTTTTTTGAAGAACTGGAGTGGAGGTTACATCTGCAAACCCACTTACACTACCCACTTACACTACCTACTGTCAGGAGTCTGAGAGCAGTTTGCAAGAATTATGACAATATACAGTGAGGTCAAAGAAAATAAACTAGTCATTCAAAAAGTGGTTGTGCACACAACCTAAACAGTTTCTGATAGATGGAGTCAGTTCAAAAAGCACACAGGTTCGAAACCCATGTTTCATTTTAGCATCTAGAACATGATCATCTAAACCTACATTAAAGATCAGTTTAGACATTAATGTCATCCTAACACAACCCACCCAGACCCCCCCTACAACAAAAACTCAACTAATCTCTATATATATTGGTTTTTTGAAGAACTGGAGTGGAGGTTACATCTGCAAACCCACAACACTACCCACTTACACTTCTACCTACTGTCAGGAGTCTGAGAGCAGTTTGCAGCACAATATTTATTGCCAATAATACTGTATGTCACTCCAAGCAAACTTTAAAGTTATCCAAGACTCTCAAAGGTATTCCTTTAGTGTTCTGCGCAAATGAAGACTCATGGGTAATGTCACAATAAGTTACAAGTAATACACATTGTATTCTCAGGGCTCCAGACTGTGACTAAAACGGTCACATTTGCACCCAAATATATTAATTTCCGAGTTATCTATTTATTTTTTTTTGCTGAGATCGCCACTGGTGATTATATAAATGTAGATGTTATGACTTAAAAATGTGCATGTTTTTTTTTTTCCCTGCTTGTTTTATGATCACATCTTTTGTTATGTTGACGTAATAAACAGACAATGTACATCAAAATTTTAGTGGAAAAAGTCTTTAAACACCACCATTGACAGCACACCTGCTAATGAAAAAGCAGATCCAGTTGCGTGCGCCTCAGTTCAAGCGGCATGTGAACCCATCATATATTTCTCTTTACTGAGTAGAACGAAATGGACATCCAGAACATGTCACAAACATAGAACATGAGAATACGATAACATAGTCAGACACAATATACATATTATAAGATACAGTATAGAAATGTTCACTCCATTAATACCACTCTAACTTCAGTGTTTCAAACACCATCAAAAAGTTGCATTAGTGAAACTTTATAATGCAATTACTGCAATACATTAATATTCCTCAGAATAGCCTTTCGGCGTCGATAAGCTCATTAGTCAGCTATAGAAAAGAAAAAAAAAAAACCTATACAAGCAAAGATAATTTTGCTATATGCAGCCAGTGGCTTCTAATACTTTTTCTTTCTTGCTGCTCCTATGCTTGTGCTCC
The DNA here is from genome assembly GCA_027422415.1 of Schizothorax lantsangensis. NCBI lineage: Eukaryota > Metazoa > Chordata > Actinopteri > Cypriniformes > Cyprinidae > Schizothorax > Schizothorax lantsangensis. Next base: position 12,161,668 of record CM049850.1, on the reverse strand, counting down.
TAATTAAAATTTAGGAGCACGGTAAAATATTTAGGAGCACCTTCTAATCAATAATCAAAAATTCTGATCAAAAAATTAACCTTCCTATTACGAGGTGATATTTGACTCCTTAAAGTGATTAACAGTGAATTTTGTTTTTACCTTTATAATGGCATTTTTCTAACTTCATTAAAAGTATGTCATCTTTTGTCAAATTAAAAAAAATATATATATTTATAAGCTTTTTAACATTTTTAATTAAAACAGAATAAAACAACAAATAGAATAAGAAGTAGAATAAGGATAAGTTACCAATAAAATTAAATCAGTAAGAAATAAATTTGTACTACAGAGGTGATACATGAGTGCAATTAAATTCATAAATTCATGTTGAGGTTAATGTTTTAAATATACAATTTTGAATATAGAAATATTAAATGATTTAAATAACAGAAAATATACTTTAAAAATTAAATTAAAACTGCCAGCGGGTGGCAGCAAGTCACTGATTTGATCACTGAATCATTCATTTAATTGATTCGTTCGAACGGCCGATTCATTCAAAAACGAAGCAGCTGACTGTCTTTATGAATGGGTAATTGAATCATTGACTCACTAGATTCATTTAAAAACTCAGTTCATTCATAAACGAAACACGCTGTGTTTGAATGGAGATGTGCAGCGGCTCAGCTGTGACTTTGTCTGAAACTATTTTCGTTGACGAAATAGAGCAAAATAAGGCAATAGAGTTGTAGTCAGACAATATAAGTCACTTAATATTAACTTCTTGTTTAATTAACTGTTGTATTAAATCAATATTACATTTGCAAGCTGTCACTCTCCTTAGTTCATCGCGATCTCAAAAAACTCCACTATAATCAACGCAGCTCTCTACACTGCACAGTGAATCTCTTATTTACACTCTTTGTTATAATGAGAGGCTATGTCTGATACATTACTCAACGCTGCAAAAACACGTAAGTACGTTAGAAACCTTTAAAGCTCCCTCAGCGCAAATACAAATATGCTGATCGGGTCAGTCGCACCGGTGCTCCTAAATATTTTTTCATAGTCGCACCCAGTAGTATTCAGTCGCAAATGCAACTGAAATGGTCGCACTGTAGAGCCCTGTATATTGCATATTCATATTTTTACTTAACCTGTTGTCTACATGATAAGAAAGAGTGCAAGGAGCTAAAGAAAAAAAATCAACACCACCTATGTAACTGTATGCTACAAATGAAGAAAAACAGACTGGATGTGTGCAAGACATATAATAACATTTATACAGTAGGATGCATTGAGAAGTTTTTTTTTTTTTTCGTGCACCCCTAGATTTGACGGTGTGGCAACAACTCTTCCTCTCCTATAAAGCAGCGCAACATGGCCAGCGCAACTCGCCCCCTTTGTTGCATGTTCCCGGGGGCGGGGTTTATGTAAATTTCAGAGTTTGTGATGTCACCAACCCGGGAAGAAGCTCGCTGTATACGAGCCACAACTGTAGGCATAATTTTGAAAAGACAATATCTCCGTTTGCTTTGAACTTTCAGCATCGGAACTTTGCAGATATTGTTTATGCTCAAACAGCAACATTACACAATAACTAAAGTTAAAAAGTGAGGTCACAATCAACCACCCCTTTAAGAACAGCCTGTGCCATCTACATATAAATAGTTTTGAAGATAAAAGTAAATTTTCAAGAGAACTGGCTTCTTTTTCACTCAGAAAACTTTATTATCCAACAGGTAAAAAACTCGCTAAACTAATAATGGTGCGGACAAGTTGAAATGTAATAGTCAGGGTTAGGGGGTTGTTCACATAATAATAATTTGTTCAAAGCAGGTATGAAAAATAGTAATTGTGATGATTGCTGTAGCAAGCACCACTAATTATTTCCATCTCAACCCTGAGTGTCAGTGGCATTTTGCGACCATCTGGGAAACCATTAAAGGTGTACATTTATGTAAAATTATGCTGATTGGGCTCATTTTTTTTTAAATAATGAACATTTTTCGTAATGGAGTACAGGTGTTTTCTACAGCTAAATACACTCATTCAAGCCTACTTTGGATTTCTGTGTGTGTGTTTGTGAGAGACAGAGATTACGTAAAGCTTACAGAGGTCATCTCTGTGTGGCTCCTTCTAACAACGCGAGAGTCTGTTTGAAGGAGCGGCACACCTGGTCCTGAATAAAGGCCTATGTAAATTGCCTGAGCCAGACAGGCCTTTCATTAGTGTGATCTCACTGTTTGAGCTCTTTCTCTCTCTCTCAGCATCAATCCATTCGTCCCAGGCATAAACATTCTTTTATTCCAGCTAATCTGGTCTCTCCTAATCAAAAAGCTGGTCAAGACACAGAAGATGGAAGAAGCTCAGTGAAGTCAACGTGAAATAGCATTCACATATTGCTTTAATAATGTGACAAAAATTGTTTTATTACAATCTATATAAAAAGTTTATATATAAGAACAACAATTTTACAAAACCACTCCATAGCTTATTCATATTTGAAAAATGTCAAGTGGTGCAACCAAGGTAATGCAGTGCATTTAACATGTAGAAATTATATTCAGAGAGGCCTAAGCAGACCATTATAACCATTTTGTATGGCCAATATATACAGGGTAGTTCAGGCTCAAACATACGTATATGAAACCAACACAAACACTTATTTGTCACTATCCCCACATAAAGGTTACATCTCAATGTATTCCAATGGATTTTTTTTTTCCAAATCTATGCATATTTCCCATAATTGCTATAAACTTTATGACAGCATAAGGGTGCACTGATTTTAATTTATTTTATTTTTTAATGACAAATAAATTTGATTTCACATTTTGGTTCCTCACAGTTTGTTTATTATCTGAATAGCCAACGCTATCTCACGGCAATTCGTACGTATTTTACGAGGTGCCTAATTCGTACGAATTCGTACGATTTAGTACGATTTGTCTAAACCCCACTGACGGGTAGGTTTAGGGGCGGGGTTAGGTGTAGGTCATTCGTACTAATTCATACGAATTGGCAACTCGTAAAATACGTACGATTTAGCAAAAATCGTATGAATTTGTACGAGTGAGGTCGTATGAATTCGTACGAATTAGCCACCTCGTAAAATATGTACGAATTGCCGTGAGATCGGGCTGGAATAGCTGAACAGGTACGGTTTAAGAGTACCAAGTTTGGGGTTTATGTAGTTTATGGTTTCTCACTTTTTCACACTTTTAGGGAAGAAGAAAAGCAAAGAATGCTAAACTCTGAACAAACAGTGTTCTAGCATCTCTGATGCTTGGACCCTTGAATAGCTATTGCTAATAGCTATTGTACTGTTTCTCCATCTTGGATGTAAAGCACTTTGTGACACTTGCTCTAGAAAGGTGCTATAGAAATAAAATACTTACTTATTTTCCTACTGGTTAACATTAAACATATATATGCGCTACCGTTCAAAACTTTGCACTATAAAACCTAACAGTCAAGTTTACTAAATAAAACCATTTCATTTCTGTCAAATACTACTGAAAGTTCATTGTACGTCATAGAAAAAGTTATGTGAACTAAATAACTGATTATATTAAGCATAACAAAAACTGAATGTGATATAGCAAATTACATTTTTTCAGTATGCTCTGCTTCAGACTGTTAAAGTTATAATTGTATTTTCTGTTTTTGCGCAAGATTATTACAGGGGGAGTAATGGCTGCTAAAAATTTAGCTTTGCCATCACAGGAATAAATTAGTTAGGTTTTTTTGTTTGTTTGTAAGTTTTTTATCAAATATGTGCAGACTTAGTGAGCATTACAGACTTCTATCAAAAAACATAAAATCTTATTGACTCCAAACTTTTGAATGGTAGTGTATGTGCAGAACGGAAAGTTGTTTCACAGGCCTTTTTGCTGAAAAATTCTATTTTTACAAAGACAAACATGTGGAAATATTTGAATAATGTGCACAATGAATCACACACATTATGACCAGCAACGTGCACTATTAAAGTAAACAGTTTTCATTTCATGTATAACTTAAACTGAGCTTTTCCAGAAGAAGAAAAAAAATCCAAATCACATATAGTAGAACATCGATAGCCTTAGGTAACAAAGTTACGTAGCCTTCGCGATCAACACACACTCCATGATACCGGTCCCCAGGGTGATGCATATCGAATGGCTGTTCGTGACCGATTCAGCAGAGTGTCTTTGCTAAACGTGAAGAGAGCGCACGTGTGGAGCGGCCGAGCGTGTTTGATTACGGAGTGACGGAGATCAAAGGCAAAAACACATTGGTATAAACTGCATCACAGATATTCAGTCATAGAAGGGTCAGCGCGCACTATAGAGAGGCATTACAGGCAGAGCTAATAGGGAGGGGATGGAATATGCACAGTATGTGTGTGTGTGTGTAATAAATATTTAATGGAAGAGTAGTGTGATGCCCAGTTGCAGCCCAAGGCTCTGCTACACGCCACTTACAGTGAGCACAACCCTTTCATCATCCACGCACATGGAATCGCACACACACACTCGTGCACGGCTCTTCCAGCTGCAGTCTGACCTGAAAACCTGTCTGCATGCTGCTCTAGCTGTCTTTCTGAATTAAGAGCACTCTCACTCTCGATTGAGCACACAATATTCTCCGGCTAGCTCTGTTACTCTCATCTTCTCTGTGTGTGTTATGCACTCCTTACCCTCCCCCAACCTTCTCCTATCATCACCTCCTGGCCTTTTTTCTCCTTCTCTCCCTCTAATTCCCCATCCCTCCCTCTCTGATGTCTTGTTTCCTGAGCTCAGCTCTCTCTGAATCAGCAGAGGTTCTCAAGCAGGTCAGCAAAGCGAGGCATTACAATTACTGCCTACATCAGCCTCAAAACACACGCGGATTTATTACTGTACTCGCAAGACACTAATGTTGGGGAATCGGTGGAACTGAATTAGCCCCCGTTTCTTTCATGGTTTTCCAGAAGATGTGGTGTTAATGTTTGCGGGGTGTAATTAGCGAGGCAGCATCAGGGAGGCATGCCGGCATCTGGCCGTTGCCTCGGCTCCAATCGTGTCGCTGTCAGTCTAGACCTGCTTTGGAGAGCGTGATCAACTGCACAGCCTGGTGGCAGTGCTGCTGGGAAGAAAAGGAGAGCGGGAGAGAGAGCTGGGGAGTAACAGTGCTGGAGGGCCAGCTCTCTCTCTGATTACTGAGCTTATTACTGCGAGGAACTAGACTTGCTTATAAGCTGTGTATCCTACAATAGAGGTGCATTTTTCTTTCTCTCCTGTTCTTCTCTGTCTCGCTGCTTAATGTTGTTAAGTGTTGCTCTGATACTCATATCCTGATTGTTGCTGATTATTATTTTCATGTAACACTGGACAGACGATAAATTGATTATTTTATATTATAACATATTAAAGTAGATTAAAAAAACAACCTTTATAATAGAAACAACTGCATAAATTGGCCTCAGATTTCAACACTTGAGTCACATTTAATGTTGTTTCATTGGATACAAAATATCAAATTAAGTAACATCTGCAAACTTTTTCTTAAATACTGAATGTATTGACCACAGTTCATCACATTAACTACATTGGTTAAAGGGTTAGTTCACTCCAAAATGAAAATTCTGTCATTAATTACTCACCCTCATGTCGTTCCAAACCCGTAAGACCTTCATTCATCTTCAGAACACAAATTAAGATATTTTTGATGAAATCGGAGAGCTATCTGACCCTCCATAGACAGCAACGCAACTGAAATGTTCCCAGGTCCAGAAACGTAGTAAATACATCGGTAAAACAGTCCATGTGACATCAGTGGCTCAACTTCAGTTTTGCGATGCTACGAGAATACTTTTTTTTTTGCGCAAAGAAAACAAAAATAACAATTTACTCAACCCTTCTTCTCCCCCGAGTTACGTCTTCCACCATTTTGGAGAGTACCTAAGAATGTATTTGACGTAATCAGCGTTGTTTACGTTCGGGGGGAAAGCGCGAGCTAAGTATTAAATCTGTATTTGTTTACGCTTAGGCGAAATGGCGTATGCGTTGTAAAATACTTTATGGCGTTCTGAAGTTGGTAAATTGTTTTACCGCTGCAAAAAAAAGTATTCTCGTAGCGTCGCACTGAAGTTGAGCCACTGTTTTACCGCTGTATTTACTACGTTTCGTACCTGGGAACATTTCAGTCTTCGTTGCTGTATGGAGGGTAAGCTCTCCGATTTCATCAAAAATATCTTAATTGTTCTGAAGACGCTTACGGGTTTGGCGAAATGAGGGTGAGAAAGTAAAACGTCCTCCACTAATATTGCGTAAATATGCGTTGCCACAATTATTAATTGCAACGTCCTTTTACATTTCTCATATAAAATGGCGGATGAAATAAATGCTTTCACCATTTCATGTTGGCCACAATTATTCAGCAACGGCACAACAGCTCTGAGTTTTCTCATATAATGCCTGAATGGAGAACACCTGTAAGAGATCAGAGACCATTTCTTCATACAGAATCTCTCCAGATCCTTCAATTGTTTATTTTGATGTTTGTTTTTTTTGTTCACCTCACTCATTTTCCAAACACGGCCCATTATAAGATTTCAGGTAACAGAGGCAGCAGATTTTGATTTTTTATCTGTTGGTATTTGATAGAATCCATGATGTTTGCCATGCATTGAACAAGATGTTCATTATAAGACCTCTGGCAGAAAAACAGCCCACAACATTAAAGATTTTTTATCTGTTGGTATTTGATAGCAGTATATTTAACCGTGGACTGAACAAGACTTTTTTATCCCTGTTTGTACTAAACTCATCTGGTGGGTTTGCTGCCAAAAACATTAAAGATCCAGCAGTTTCATTGACAATAGAACCAGTGCCATTTGAAGTTCCAGTCGTGTCTGATAACTGAATTTGCTGGAGTTTGTTTTTACGAGTGAGGACAATTTTTCTGAAACCCTCCCGAACAACATGTGGTGATATAGGGGATATTTGATTTTTTTTTGTTTCTGACCCCAAGACTCAACTAATCTCTACATTTCAGTTGTGTTTTTTGCTGTAGGACGATATAGACACACGTCCTCTTTCAGGCAGATTTTTAACATCTTTAGTTGATTGGAACCTCTTAATTATTACCCTGATGGTGGAAATGGGGATTTTCAAGTTTTAACTCTCTTCTTTCTATTTTGTGATGCTCAACAATCTTGTTTTCACATCAAAAATAGTTTTTTCTCATTGTGATGGATGATTAAGGGAATTTGGCCTTTGTGTTCCTCATATTTATTCTATTTTGTGATGGAACAGCTCAACAAGTTCTTCATGGCTGGACAATTTCATTGTGATGGATGATTAAGGGAATTTGGCCTTTGTGTTCCTCTAGTACCCTGGTGAACAGCTAAAAAATGTAAATATGAATGGGAATAGTCACTTCAGAGATATTTTACTCATGAATTTCTAGGGGTGCCAATAATTGTGGCCAACATTCATTGGCGAAAAACATTTATTTCATCATGAGATTTTCTCCCCACTCTAATTGTTTTACTTCAATGATAGGTTAGAAAAACATTTATTTCATCATGAGATATCAATGAAAGATTAAACAATGATAGGTTATATTTATTGCCAATATATATATATATATATATATTTCACAGGGGTGAACTAACCCTTTAAAAGTGTGTTAATTTTAAACAATAATGTCTAAACTTCTTTTTTGCTTAAAATCATGCTTCATTTCTTTAAAACACATGCTTATTGGTTTGATATTAGGTAATATAATGATATAAAGAGTCATTTACAGCTGTATATTAAAATAAAATGCTATAAATAGTATATTATTAATATTATAAATAAAACAGTGTATGAAAAAGCTCATTATTACACCCAATTAATTTTAATCATAAGGTGGGTATTATACAAGAAAGTTTTGTGTATGTGGTCTGAAAAAGAGTTGGGTAAACATGCTGATTTAGGTATAAATAACATGCATGAAGAAGTCTCTTATGATCACCAAGGCAGCATTTATTTGACTAAAATACAGTGAAAATAGTAATATTGTTAAATATTATTTCAATTTAAAACAAGTGATTTCTATTTTAATATATTTTAAAATGTAATATAATTTTAAATTCATTCAAAAAATATTTGTTTTTATTATAACCATTAAAAAAAAGGTTATGCTGCTTAATATTTTTTTGAGGAAATCAATGTGGAGACGCATGCTTGAACTTGAGCAGCTGTAAGTAAGAAGGAGTAGGGTAAAAGGTCAGGTGCACCTGAGGTCACTGCCAACAAAGTAGGCCCTTCCAAGAACACTTAGAGATGGAAACAAGCACATGGCCGTCTGGCCAAAAAGCAGCACCCACTATGACCTTCACTCTAAGCAGAACCAAGGATAGCAGGCAACAAAAAATAAGCCAGCACCCCTCATCCCCTGGACCAATAGAAAAACACATGCAACCACTGAACTTCATCTTTAGTTAGACTGAACTTTCTGTACTTCCCGTTCTTTACTACTTGCCATTGACACAAGGATACCACATACTGTACAATATCCCTCAGCAACTTTATTATAAACACACACACACTATATATATATATATATATTAGGGGTGTAACAGTACATATAATGGTTTGGTACATACCTCGGTGTTGACATCACAATTCGGTATGTTTCGGTACAGAAGGGGAAAACACAACTTTTTTTTTCTCTCTCTCTGTTTTGATTAAACAGTGATTTACTGAACAAAATGCTCTTTCTTTAAATGAATTCAATTATAACAAAAAATTCTTAATGATAAAAATCTACCTCAGATTATGCTCTATATGGAGCCCTTTTACATTACTATAAGGTTACAATTAACAGGAGCCCAACAGAGCCCAAACATAAATTTAATTACTATTTTTAAATAATCAACACCCAGCTTTAAAAATGCAAACATGTAAACTGCACATAATGTTTTTAAAATAACTTCTACATTTTAAAATCTCTATTTATTGTTGAAATATATTAATTTAGCGAATAACGAGCTGTGGACATTGATGACATGCCTGAGGTAAATGAAATGCTACGTGACATTTTATTTCCACGCTGTTTTATTGACGTCTTTCTGCGGTTGAAACACTGATTGAGCGATAACATGAGGCATGAAATGTTCATTCATTTTTATTTTTATTCATATTTTTTTCCATCTCTTTTATATAAATAATGATTAAAAATAACTGACACCCCTGCTGTGTCTGTTTTTTTACAAATACTAATCAAACAACTACACTCTGAAAAGTTAAGGTTCCTTTTTGGCATCTATGGTTCTGTGAACCTGTAACATCCACAGAACCTTTCCATTGCACAAAAGGCTCTTTTCAGTGGAAAAGCTTCTTCAGATTATTAAAAAGTTTTTCACACTAAGAAAAAAAGTGGTTCTTTTAAGAACTGTTCACTAAAAGGTTCTTTGGGGAACCCAAAAACAGTTCTTCTATTGCACTGCAGCAGGAAACCCCAATTTGGAACCTTTATTTTTAAGAGTGTTTTTAAAATTGAAGATTGTCGTTTTGACCAACCACTAGCCATTTCCGCATTGCAATTTGCATCAGGCGGTCAATGGGGTGTTCCGTCTGAAGCAGAAACAACTGTGATGTCAGCTAAGAACCACTTCTGAAGTTTAAAAAGTTGCTGATTCATCGATAAACACAACGTGTTTTTAAAGAAAGTAAAACACACAACAGCTGTTGATCATCACAGGCCATCAGTTCTGAAACACAAATTTCAAATCAACCTTCGAAAGTTCAAGGGAATCAGATGAACTCCAGCAAGAACTACTTCAAGCAGCTGAGAATATAAATTTAACCGCCAGCAAAAATGATGAGACGAAAAAACCCAAATGCTGCATAAGCAGGTTGGAGCGGAGGGCTAAAATTGGGCACTTTCACTGGAGGTCTCAACTTTTGCCAATCGTTGGCAGCTGACCAGCCAGAAAACAGCAGCGCAGCTACAGAACAGCTACACAAACTTTAGTTTATCACGCCCGACTTTTTCCTTCCAAGCGATACTTTCTTTCAGTGCTGCAGACCAGGGGTTGTCGGCAACACAAGCTGTAGCTCCTAAATTCTCTTCTTAATGGCAGATCTTCCCCTGCTAATAAAGGAATAATGAGGGAGTCTGTATGGTGTTCGGTCCCCTGTGGAAGAGAAGCTCTCAGCACTCACAGTAAACACAGTCTGTTCAGACTAGAGATGATCAGTTTGATGTCTGTCTCCATGCAGATGGTTCCATTCTTAAACAATGCAGGCCAGCGTGGTTAATTGCTACTGAGACGACCGGAGGTGCGGTTACGTGAGCATTTCTGCTGCAGGTGAGTGAGTGTTTTTGTGTGACAGGACTGACTGACGAGCGAGCGAGCGCCCTTGACTCGCGGCAGGCGAATAATGCCTATAAGGGCTGGGGGAGGTTCGTTATCAGACAGATCCCCCCGCCCCCATGCGCACATATTCACACACACACTCGTGCGCACACTTACACACACTATGTGAGGACAGTGTAGCAGTCTTACCCCTTCCCGAAGGCACCTCATTAACACGGTGTAGGCGGCAGCAGGAACGACCCACAATCCTCCTGGGCGCTCTTTCTTCTCTTCCTGCAGGGGAAGGAAAGAGAGTATGTGTGTGTGTGTGTGAGTGAGCGAGAAGGAGAGCACTATTACTGAGACTCATTGGGGGAAACAATTAAAAGCAGCAAAATGCAGCCACCATCATAATGAGGCTAAATAAATAAAAGTCATGTGACGGTAAATAAGACGACAGGCCCGCTGGCTCGGGCAGGTACAGGAAACACAGCTGAAGTTATAAGCAATGATCGTGTCAATTAGAGGGAAAAGCGGGGGAACGCTGCGAAGCAACATCCTCCTCTCATTTAACTTCTAATACTTGCGTTCAGCACAGCGCTGAGACTGATCGTCAACATCAACAGCAGATCGTGAGCAAGACCTTCCTACAAGTCAAGGCCTGATTTGGATTTCTGTTTATATGTAGCTGCATTATACAACGTGCAATAGGCTGTTATTAATTCAAAATGTTTTTTGGTTTTTTTTGGTTAACTGATGATTACTTTTAATACAGGTAGAAATTTTATTATGACAAATTGGCCTTGAAAATCCTCTAAGTAAAAAAATTAAATACATGTGCAAACAGATTTATAATTCAAAACAGAGATTCTAATTTATTAATGCATCACTATCAAAAATTAACTGAAAGTTATTAATATTTACAATGGAGCAAAATGTGCGCACAGTAAAATTAAACTGTCAAAGAGTTTATTTTGTATCTCCAAGCTTGATTATCTACAAACTTTTTATATATATATATATAATATTAATTATAATAATTATATATCATTTTGCATTTTAAACTAGATTTATAGAAAATTTATACATGAACTCGAAGCTACATTTTACCATACCTGGTAATTTGTTGCACTTTATGCAATAAAGCATTTTATGTTCAATTGAGCAATTCAGAGGACTTAATTTTTAGTGGGGTTTTTTTCCCCAGATTAGAAGCACCTCTTGCAATAAGCTGATACCCATGAGTGAGAACCTCAGTGGACAAACTGTTCTTACAGAGAACTTCCCAAACTTTTTTTAGGGCCGTTAAAATTGATTATCACGGGATCATGGAATAGCAGCAGAAAAAGGGGAAAACTCCACCGCCCAGTGGCTGATAAAATAATTTTGGAAGCAGGAATCTTTCTGTGAAAACTAGCATAATCTTATTGGTCTCTCTTTACACGCTGTACGCTTCGTGCAGGTTAATACAGAAATAATTAAAACTGACTTCTGATAAATCTGAAAAATGTATTTGTTTGTTTGTTTGATAATGATATAAACCAAACGTTAAAATGTATCATTTATATTGCATTAGACAATAAAATATTTAATGATGAGCTATGACAGTGGTGAAGCTAAGGATGGGCCCACCCACTTTCAACTGTGGCCCACCCAATAAGAAGGTAATCTTCCAAATGAATGTAATTTATTAAACAACAATAATAATAATAAACATTATTTCACTAACTTTCTATATTTCGTTAAAAAAAAAATTAAACAGTAGGTCACATGGTCAGTTACAGGCAGTTACTTATTTATCCCTCTTCCTATAGGTGCATATGCTTGTCAAAATGCTGATTTGTCAGTTTCTGTAATTCCCACCTACAATGTTATGTTTACGACATAAGGACATAATTGTGAAATGCATGCATTTGTGTAGTTGAATTTGAAAATAGTGAAACAAAGATCAATCAGTCAGTTCTTTAAAATGTATATCTTTGATATCCCAATTAAAACTAAGTCTTAGCAATGAATCCGGACCATCTACAAATGAAACCAGACCAACCTGCATTAAACTTTTGAGCCAAGCATGTTTGAAGCATCATATTAGCATAGGTACAATGTCTGATCCGCTAAACAGATGCGTCCTTTGTGGAAAGAAACACATAAACGTTGTGATAGATACTGTTCTCCACAACAAACTACATATTTGCAGCAGCGTGCATTTCTACAGTCCTCGATGTTTACTGTTAACTCTAATTTAATAATAATGAACGCGAACAGGCAGAGAAACTTGATTATGGGATCATCTTCAAAGCCCCGTTGTCTCAGACTGAGATAATGCTTTACAATAAAATGCTTTTAGTTAACATTAATGCATTAACTAACATTAACAATGACCAATACATTTGTTACAATATTTATTAATCTTTGTTAAAATACAACTGTTCATTGTTTTGTTAGCTCACGAATGTTAACAGTTACAACTTTAATTTTAATAATGTATTAGTAAATGTTGAAATTATAATGTTAATCAATGCTTTATAAGTATTGTGTATTAAACCTTTGTGCTGTATTTTCTGTTGGCAATTTAACATGCAGTTTTCAAATGCTACATTTAACAGTAATTGCAAAAGTGGAAAAATGAGTTCAAAGAAAATAATCACTTGTTTGCAGATAGCACTTGGTTTTTAATCTAGCTAATTTATCATAAATTCTTGACTATATTATTTATAGCTGTGCACACTTTACTATATATAACATGTCTGAAATGGAATACTACAAACAGAGGGTGAACCATGTTAAAGAACAAATATACTATAGTTGTGTTTTACTGAAAGACAGACTGAAGAACAATGAAAGCTAGTGTGTGTACGCTTCTGTGGCTTATCTCGTATCATGCCCATTCATTATGTCGCAGAAAGCACAGCCACAGTTTTCCACCTGGACCGTTATTGACATTCATAGCATCAACACACCTATTGCTCGCATTACACTAGAACTGCGGAGTGGAGAAAAGTCATTAGATAAAGCCAATCAAGGCCACAGTGTCCCTCACCCTCCCCCTGAGCTCAGAGCTAATGTGATCAATAAAAGCTGTGTGTGCTGTTGTACTGCATGACCCTGAAAAACACAACCGTACAGGAGATACACACTTATATAAGCCCAACAAAATATGTTATCTGCTAACCTCGGGTCCCTTACAGCGATCGATACAGCGATCAGATTAGGGTGACCAGACGTCTACAACACAGGACAAATTTTGGTGAAAGGAGTCTAAAAAAAACGTGCCCTGGAAAACAGGCCTTCTCATCACACCAGTTGTAATGAGGTAAAATGGTGCTGTGATGAGCCATTTATGGACTCCAGAGGCTGTGCTTCATTACACCTTTAGACCTCATTCACAGGCTGCTGTACATGTGCGATGCTGAAAATCCCCCAACAAAGCACTGTGGTATAGCTGGCAAAAGCAGTGTTACCGTGACAGACAGTAGAGGTAACATGAGTAAATGCAAATAAAAAGTGTACGGTTTTTAGCAGTGATCTTTAGAGTACTAAAATTCTGTCAAAGGTTGCACCAGACTGCATCGGTTATGAGGTGGTCCTCATGTTGAGGTTAATGAGGTCTGAGAGGTTGTGTGAATCTCTCCTCATAAGGGAGCTTTTTAAATGTCACAGAATACTCAGAGGACAAATATTGCCTGTAAGACATTTATGAGAAGCAAATTGAGCTGTATGAAATTTCAGGCCATTGAACATACTGATCTGTTCTTGAGATCGTGTCTAGTCCCCCTAGAAGCCAAAGTGGAAGTTGTGCACTGATCAATAATTACGTCAATATAATAGACAGTTTGCTTTATTTTTTCCCCTCCCCAATTTCAATCCGTCACTAATTGGACTCATGTGAATATTGATATGATATGCTAGTTATACTGTAGGTGATTCTTTAATTAGAGGAACTCTTGTGTCCACTAGGATAATTTTGAGGGGATTTTTGTTTTCTTCTGTTTAAGCAATAACAGATTTTAAATAACAGATAACAACAACAACCTATCCAGACTTTTTATACAAAATGTTAAATTGAGATTCACACTCTGTACTTTTTCCTACAGAAAACAAACTGATTGATTGATTGATTGATTGTGAATTAGTTATGTGTGTGCAATCTGTATTTTTACAATTGTCTCAAATATTGACGTCATTATCATCACACCAAGCATTTTATAGAAAGTTTATTTTTTGTTAGAATGGAAATATTCTCAGGGAAGCACATCTCTGCAAGTTAGTTGGAGCATCAGAAATGTAAGTATTTTGATATTATGATTTGGGGTTTGTTAGGTGTCATTACAAAACTGAAGAATTTAATAATTATTAAACTATTAACTCTGCATCCAGTATATGACCCAATACCCACTGCATGTCACAGCAGTTTTCTTTTTTTGCTTTTTTTTCTGGTTGACAGCTGAACATAAAAAATGGATTCTTGACTTTGTTTTAAGTTGAAAAAAGGTCATGTTTTTATTGCAAAAATAGCCGAATTCCCCATTTTCCTCATAGGAACGAATAACAGTACTTTGTTTTCCACCAGTAGTGGGCGTGGAATATTTTCTGACTATATCAATAAGTCGGCACTGACCGATGAACTGAACCGTCTGATTGACAGTTGACTGTGTGGCATTGTTAATGCAAATGCAAAGGGGGTTGCGATTCCATTTGAATTTTGTGAGGGTTGGAGCAGGACGCGTGAAATACTGATTCCCAGGGTTATTTTGCAATAATTCGTGAGAAATTGGAATGCACGTTTCTATTTCTTGGCAGAACATAACTGCGTGACTTGCAATTGCGTTTGGATTATGTCTCATAATCTTGTAATTGTGCCATAATTTGTGCCATCCCAAAGAGGCACAAAATCACTTTCACAGACTTTTTCCATTAACTGTTCCCTCCTGGTGGAATGACCTGCCCAACTCAATCTGAGCAGCTGAATCCTTAGCCATCTTCAAGAATCGGCTAAAAACACATCTTTGCATCTTTATTGACCCTCTAACTCTAGCACTCTCTATTCTAATTCTATTCTTTATATACGTATATATATATATATATATATATAAACACTAGCTTTTCTAATCTTTTTGTATTCTATCTATTTGTTTTCTTTTTATTTATTATACAATTAACAAAAGCAAAAAAGGCCTCTAACACGAGCTTGCTCTATTCTTTTTGTATTCTATCCGTTTTCTTTTCATTTATTTTATAATAAAAAATAAAAAAACCTTGCTACGTGTACTGCGTTAAGCTAACTGAGACTTGTTATAGCACTTGCATATCATTGCTCTTTTGTTGATTTTGATTGCTTCCATTGTCCTCATTTGTAAGTCGCTTTGGATAAAAGCTTCTGCTAAATGACTAAATGTAAATGTCTCACCGTATGCATCTACAAATTGAAAACAGCAATTGCAAATACATATTGCAATTCCTTTTGAATATTGTCCAAAATATCATTCCATATATGTTAGCAATTCCAAATTAAAATTCCAAAGGCTTATCCAATTAAAAAAAGGTGCCATTACATCACACAATATTTATAATTCACACCATCATACATTATACAGTACCAAAAATCACTATTAAATAAATAATTTCATTATCCATATAATATATTTCATTATTCAATATTTCAATGTTTTTCTATTTCATTTCATACCTGTGTAGCAACGAGGTAGAGCAGCTCCCCCAGGGGTGGAATCAAGCATTGTTTCAATTTGCTGCTCCTGAAGTTCTCTCGGATCAGTTCTGTGAACATGGCCACTGCCTGAGGAAAAAAACAAAACACGAATTTGGCATCTGTAGTTAATAAATAGTTTTATTTATACACATTCTCAATTAATTAAATTCACCCAAAATTCACCTTCACAAGCAAGCACACTTGAGCTATGATTTATCATATTAGATGAGCTCTATATATGGGTGCTGATCAACGTTTCCATGTGAATAAAATCTCTATATCACACAAAAATGCGACTGTGTCTCTTCAGAAGACTTTATGAATTTTTGAAAGGTTGAACATTTTGGTTGTGTGGACTTTCAATGGACAGACAAAAACTATTAAAAATTATTAAAAACATCTCCATTTGTATTCCAACAATTAAAGAAAAACATCGAGGTGAAGTTTGGTTGGTTTCCCAGCGTTTTTATTTTTAAAAAAAAAACAGGTTTCATTCTCAGATCTCTGGCGCTAAGCATTAGCATTTTATTATCTTCTGTCTCTCTGAGTGCTTAGATGAGTAAGTATATATGCTTCTCTCTCTGCAGTCGTTTTCTTAGTAGGGTGCTATGCAAATGCCCTATGTAGCATTTTTGGCCCTGTGACGGTTAAAGTCTCATAAGTGATGACTTTGCAGGGAACAGATGTTTGCGGCTGTGTTTGATGAGTTTGCAGGGAACAGATGATTCCTTTACACAGGAAGAAACAAACGGCTGTGTTTGATGAGTCTTGGCAGCGAGAGACGTGTAGTGATGATTCCTGTTACACAGGAAGAAACAAACAAGGCTAAGCTGTCTTATTCAGCCACGCAAAGTAATTCCTGCTCTAGAACATATCATTATCATCAACAAACACACACACAAATTCCCTTCTAGAGCATGCTGCTATTATCCACACACACATAGACACACATACACATGCTATCCTGCTTTAGTAAACATCATTATCGTCCACACACACACACAGCATGTGTGTCAAGCTGGGTATTAGAAGGTTTAGGTGGTACAGAGGTGGCAAGCTGGAGAAGCTTTGCTTTGCTTTGTGCACTTTACTTTTGAGCAATGCTTAAGTATTTTTTTTGGGGGGGGGGGGGATTAATCTGATTAATCCTGAAATCAGATTAATCGTAAAAATAGGTTTTGGCAGCCCTAAGCTAAGAATCCAGGAACGCAAGACTGAAGAGTCTGAGCCGAATCCTACCTGAGGTCTAGCTGGCTCATTATCAAAGATGAGTGTTACACATAATTAATGCTGCACTGTGCCACCGGAAAGCAATCTTATCCTTAATACAAACAAAGCTAATCCAAAACTCTCTCTCTCTTAGTTTTATATGTTTAATCTCCTTGTTCTAGTCATGATTTGCACTTTAATAGGGTTTTATGTTTAAGGAACAGCTGTCTCTGTGTATATATCAGCAGTCCATTAGCTCTGATCAACTTTATGGTAAAACGCCTCTGTTTGATGTCACTAATGTCACGCCATGCATATTAATTAATACATCTCATTAGGATGTTTTACATTTTCGGGAGTAAAATGATTTTGCAATATATTATATAGTATATTTTTAAAGATCTATCGGTAACACTTTATTTTAGGGTCTCTTAACTAGTTGCTTATTAGCATGCATATTACTAGAATATTAGCCATTTATGAGTAGTAATTAAGCACATATTAATGCCTTATTCTACATGACCTTATTCTACATGCCTAATCCTACCCAATACCTAAACTTAACAACTACCTTACAAGCTATTAATAAGCAGCAAATTTATTGAGGGAAAAGTCGTAGTTAATAGTGAATAAGTGTTCCCTATTCTAAAGTGTTACCGATCTATCTATCTATCCATCTATCTCAAACTTTTAGAAGACAGTGTATGTTCTAAGTTCATATGTATCATATACACATTTCCACAGCAAAGCAATACAACATTATTCTTTGTAGACATTTTTTTTTTTCACTTTTAATCTGACTGCCATGTTTAAGTGATGCACTTGAACCCAAAAAACAGGAGCAATGCACAACATTCACATTACAAGCAAAATATTCTACCAATACGTATCATTATTCTTTATTCAGTTACGCACTGTGTAATGTATACTCGGACAAACAGATTAAGACTGTGGCTTGACTGTGCAAAAAAAAAAAAAAAAGGGAAAAAAAGCAGCATTGTAGCTCGATTACAACTGTGCTGGTAAACAAATTTCATTGAGAGTATTCAATTTAATGTATGTTACCTACAAATCAATTCTGGATACACCTGAGTGAATACGTATTTATTTTGATCTTAAATGACTTCAGACCTAAAGGCTTAGGTTTACATGTTTGAAATGAGTTTTTCAGACAAATATAAGTCTATAATGAATTTCCTCACAAAACAAATACTATTAATTAAATAATCTATTGAAACTGATTTTTGAACCATTGAAGGGAAAGCAGCGAAGTTGTTTGAAAGAATGTCGAGAGTGTGCAGAGTTTTCTTAAGCAGCAGTTCTAAACCTTTTTGAATTTAGGCCTCCACAACAATTTTTTTAAGGCCCCATGATTTTTCCAGTTGTACATGATTTTGTATAAAAATGAGGCTTCCTCATATATCCAGGTTTTCCAAAACTGATGGAATTCTGCTTCTCCTTAAAGACAAAAAAGTTAACTAAAATTTGAATCTCTACTGTATAAGATATTATAGATATTAATGTATTTATAAGATATTACAGAATAACAAATTTATTTATTGGTTTGTTTGTGATGCCCCCTACAGTAGGCCTCAGACCCTTGGTCAACATAATTTCCATACTTAAATTTGTGTTATTTAATCATGTAATGGTTTATTATATTATAAAGTTTATTATATTATATTATATTAATTTGACTTGTTACTCTGAATTGTGGAAGAATTCTGCGTGGCAAAATAAAGACAGTAACATAAGAAAAGAAAAAAGAAATCGTTTCCAGGAAGACACAAAATAAAATGTCAATTGATATAAATCTAAATCTCTGTTGGATAAAACGTCATGACTTCAGTAATGACTTCTATATTATTATGTAAACTTAATACAGTAAGTTTATGAAGACTGCAAGTGCGCAAATGTGTGTTTACGCAATTCCTATTTCATTTCAATCAGTTTCTGAAATCTGCCTAATATTGTAAATATAATGTCTGCGTAATTGAATGAGTGGAGAATTTTATCAGCCAGCATATGTTCTCCCTTCAACAAACTAAAAAGTGAAAGGAAATAAAAGTAAATCACTTAAACTCATATTAAGAGTTTGTCTGGACATATTTAAAATTAATATCCCTAGCAACAATATCGACAGCGCAAGACAAAGGACACAAGAAGTGGGGAGTTACCATGAGATGCAGATCTGATCAACTGAAGCTCAGAGAATCAATATTATTCCCTGAGTCAGTCAGACAAATGCAGTCAAACTGTGTCTTAGACGTCCAGCGGGCAGAGCGAGGGAGAAACAGAGTGCCCTTGATACTCTCTCGCTAGTTTCCAATCACACCGATACTCTTGTGTGCCACTTAAAATTCAACTCTGAAATATTCACTCCCTCCGGCACAAGGCGCTGCAGATGGCAATGCCTTTATGCACTGACAGAATCTGGATTTTTAATACATTTCCCTATGAAATATATATGGCAGAAGTAACTTTAAAATGACTTTTCAGAAAATGGTTTACCATCAAATAAATAAAGAAGTGAAAAAAAATCAAGCCGACCCATCCCTGTGGTACCTCCTTCAGATGGCTCCGCTGTAATTCTTAGCAGTGTGTAATGGGATTGGTCAGGGGAAACACTGTCAGGCTCTTCTGAGAGTAACTGTGAATTTAGGCTAGGGGCACGGGGGATTGCCGGTGCCAAGGACAATGATTAATTTACCACTTCATTAGACTAGTGCTCAAGTATTCATGGTGAACACAGACACTGAGGGTTTCAGGGAGGATTAGAGAGCTAACTGAACGTCAGAGGGAGAAGGACCAAGTGTTTTGGAGGGGTTGTAGAGAGAGAAAGAACGCAAAAATGCAAAGCAAAGGAAACTTTTTCTGAGAGGAGACTTTTCTGCTCTACTTGTAATTCTGTAATTTCCTTCCTCCTGCATCAAGCCCCTGTGCGACATTTCTATTTATAGAGGCTTTTATCGTTGCCATGACGACGAATTAGCCCAAGTTTCTTTTAGATGATGGATGCTGCCTATGGGTGAAACTTACCTAAGAGGATCCACTTATTGCAAACCTTCCAGCTCGCACACACAACACTCATTACAGCTCAAAATCCATATTGTGACTTATTTTATAATACATTTCTCAAGAAATAATGTGCAATTAAGGCTGGAATACACTACATGACTTTGGACAACTGCAACTGCAAGTTGTGGCAACAGTTTCACAGAAAATCACTTGTATAACAAACAAGACTCTAATTTTGCCGGTATTTACTTATACACTAAAAGGCTCAATGCACAGATCCAATCTTTTGACATATCTGATTTTTGTCTCACCTGCTTACATTCACTTAAGACACGGCCTGTATACAGTATCCGCATTCACACTAATTTCTGCCTAAGCTAGAATGATTCCATTGGTGAAGGCTTTCAGCAACATGGTTAACCTTCGGTTTTAGAAATGTTATATAATTTACATCAGGTGGTTCTTTGACTTTAATGGACACCAGATGTGATTATGCCAATTATACAATGATCTGTTGTCAGCATGGAAAATTTAAAGCTGTCGTTTACTGTAAGTTTGCAGCAAAAAAATTAAAGGATATAAAAAAAAATATTTTTCCTACAGGTCATTAGATTGAGAATTCTTAGATGAAATAAAGTAGAGCAGCCAAATTACATTTATTTGAATGAATTATATTTCAAAAACAGTGACATTAACACCATGTCAGATGTCACCAAAAATATGTTTTGTTTCAGTAGAGAAACTATTTTTTAATAAAATAAAAAAATAAAATTCACAGAGGGCAGCATGTCAAAACAAGTTCCTGTGCTCCTGATTGTTTCTGTGTGCAACCTCTTACATAAGGAATAATGTACATTCAGCCAGTTGTTATCGCAGAATAAACCCTGACAGAGGGTTTACCCTGAAGCAGTGATCAGGGTTGTATCACCCTGAAGGGGTTCATTTTGCGATAACACCTAGATAAATGTACATTATCCCACTTATTACACAGCTATTTCCTGCATAAGTAAATAATTGGACAAAAAATATTGATTTGAGTTGAAATATTTCATTAGCTCCCAAAACAAAAAGCTTACGGGAAGAAAAATGGTTCCCAGAAAGTGTCTTTTAGCCAAGACGAATGAACAAATGCTAGACAAACATTTAAGGGATACAGTACAAATCATACCACTTATTACTCAACTTTTCAGAACATAAATAATTATGGGGACATAAGATAATGATTTGAAATGAAACTCTTTTAAAATCTCACCTGTTTATCTTATAATCCATTACAGTGTTCAAAACAATCGTCCTGGCAATAAAATTAACACAGCAACGATATTACAGTATTATTAATACTGAAGTTACTGGAATTAATAGTATAGTTAAAACTATAACAGGACACAAGATGGCAGCAGCTGTGTTTGTATGAAATGAGAGAGCGATTATGTGATGTGATAAAAGAGACATGAAAGAAGTGCCAACTTATGATACCCGGATGAGCGGTATGTTATTCAGCATTGCTACTGACGACGGTTGTTATCAGGCAGTAAGACATCTCAGAATGGCCAGTCATGACAATTAGAATCAAGCATTCCAGAGAGCATAAAGCATACATTTTTCACCTAAATAAAAGGATAATACATAATATGACAAAATACGTTGAAAAAAACAAGAAAAGTTATCTTTGTGTGTAAATGTCACCGTCATATGCATGTTAGTCAGATGTCCAGATATCAGATATGTATCTGATTTAGGCATTTAGATATTTTTATGTGTGTGCAAATCTGCTTTTTTGTGTGATGTAGTGTAACAGTAGCCTTTGATATTTTGGGACGATTTTAGAACATACTCTTTTCATATGTCATGTGTCCCCTACAGTGTTCAAACTATACTGTGGACCAGTGGTTCTCAACCTTTTTTTCCACCGGGCCGCACTATGGTCCTAGTGCAAGTCTCACGGGCCGCACGCATCTCATTTACATATTACGTCATCAATTCAAACCAACCAGATTTATAATATTATTTATAGCCTAAATATTATGACATCTAAGCGATTACATTTATTGAAATAAATAAAATTATTCTACTCACCTAATAAAACACCTGACGCTGTCGGGAGCTGACCAATTTTGTGAAATTCTGCTCGAAAGGAGTAACAGCACAATGAAGTTGTGATTGTAAGTTTCAGTCTGTAAGACGCGCACGGAAGCGTGACTTGACGCGCGACACTGCAGAAAGTGTGCGTTCACAAATGTAGCCTATGTTGATCCAAATATGGAAAGCATTTTCAAATTTAATAATCTGAGGTTCTCTCCAGAGATGTTTTGCCACATTTCTGTAATAAGGATGATTGCTACGTAGTAGTATGGGTGTTTCTTTTTACCTGAACATCTTCAAGTGAGTGGTGGGGGGCAAACCGAAAGTTGATGCCAAAAGTCCAGCACTCTCTTCACTGCTGATGCTGATGCTATTCTTGTTTGAATGCGTTCCTTCGCTGGCATTTTCCACATTTCGTTTTCTCCCTTAACAAATTTGTCCATTCTGATGCTCAGTTTTACAGAACTAATGGCTGCTGATGACTATTTGAATTGAATTCTGCCAAAGTGCGCGCTTGTAAGTGTTCGTTAAATGCGTAACATTAATTACGTGAGTACATTGATCTGCTCATGTCTGAAAATAATATATATAAAAAACTAAATTATTTTACATAACAAAAACATCATAGCTTATATTTGTTTAGTACATTTTTAAAGTAATGTAAAAACAAAAATGAATTGTAAAACTGAAAGTTATATTTTAATTGTGTTCATCACAGCATGGTGGGCCGCATTAGGATTCGTGACGGGCCGCATGGGCCGCGGGTTGAGAACCACTGCCGTGGACTTTGGGAGGAGGCCACTTTTTTTTTATAACGGGGTGGGGGGGGGGGGTTGTGCGCTTACAATGACTTACAAAGATACATAACAGCTACAAGTGTATGCACTACTTGCTTTATGCAAGCACTATATAGGATAAATCACTATACAGGACTTACCCTATTATACTTTATCGACACGAATTGTTAGGTGAAACAACAAACAGCCACCCACAAATAGTCTATTTAGCATCAGGCTGTCAATCGAGAGTCACGCAGACCTATAACAACCCAGCCACAACTCATAATTGCGAATAACATGCCTTACCTTAACACAGAATGCCTTGTGTTCTTTTTGCCATGGTGGCTATATGATGCTATATGATGCTAACTGCAGAATGGATTTCAAGGACTTCGCAACGGTCAACGATCAACGGCCTCCAACGTTTATATTTTTTCTACGAATCTTTGAGCAAAGTCCCTTTAGTCTTTGTTTTGAGTTAACGTACTAAACATGAGTGGAATTTGCTCCGCAGCGCCCCCACACCTTGATGCTCATGACATGAATAGCATGTATAGTTATCTTTATTGAAGTGAATTAGGTTTAAATCTCCGTCATGCATTGAATGATATTTTTGCAATTTTACACATAATAATCCACGATGATCACATTACACAAAACTGAAATTGCACGTCAAAATAAGTCAATATTTTTTTGAGACCCCCCCAAAATTTCACAAATCACTTTTTCAGGGGAGCCCATGTCTTATTAAGGGAGCCGAGCTCCCCCTAGCTCCCCCGTAGTTCGCACCCTGGTCCCCTAGCAATGAGATGCAAGTTTATGTTCGAAACAACCTGAAAATCTGTAGTCCTCAGTCATTTAGTGTATGAGCCCAGTTTTCTTCTGTACCCATATACAAAATCGGTGTATAATGCCTAGTGTTTTAAAATCTACTAAGTCGTGTAGTGTATTCCAGCCTTTAGCTCAATATATTATATAGCAAGGCCCTCTAGAGTACAGAGGAACCATAAGAAAGCAGCTCTGCTTTTCTCTCGCCAAAGAGAAGCACTGAAAGAAATCGCCATGACAGGATCGGCCGCTCAGACACAGAACCCCTGTAGAGCACCGGGGAGAGAGTCCATTACCCTGAGCACTTCTTCAATACCGACCCACTGAGCCCAGAAGAGCGAGAAAGAAGAACCCGTCGAGAGAAGCTGCAAAGTTTAAGCCTGTATTGTGTGAAACGCTGCAAAAACTCGGCCTTGCTAGATTACGACGGACGGCCATTTTGTGCCGCTGTCCATGTGGAGTCTGGGTGGTACTACGAAATGAACAAAGAGGTAGGGAAGTTCGCAGCGGAACGGAAGGCAAATGTGTTAAATCAAGGATTGGGGTGGAAGAATTTGTTTATGATTAACCACAATGCATCTGTGCATTTGATGCAGTGCTTTGATGATTACTGAAAGCTTTTATAACCCTGTTTGGATGAGATATTCGCCTTTGTATTTGTAAAGGCTGAGATAGAAATGTAAAAAGCTAATTTCACCTGGCTTTTACTGGATTTCAAGTGCTTTGGATTGAGAGCAGAGAAATGATTTTTGTTTAGTATTTTCTCCTCTGAGTGGAAGCTGAGAATAAGCAAAAACAGAAATGCTACAGTGACACCTGCTGGTGTGTCTCTGTATTTTCAAAAATGTTGGTTTTAATGTTAAAATGTCCATCTTTACACACACACACACACACACTGAAGTCTCACCTCTGTGACAGGAACGTCGTCTCTGAGCTCTGTGCAGTGGGAGGCCATCAGTCCAATCACTCGCATCACTTTGCTCCTTCTAAAACACACATTTGAATAATTAAATGTCTCTCATGCAGCTGTTTGTTTTATTAAAGTTGTTATTTAAAGATAATGACATTTTGTTCCATCTTATATGCAATCTTTCTTTCTTTGATGTCTACGGTCTTACTCTTAAATCCTTCTTTCTTACTCAGTAATTGGTGGTTCAGCATAAAAACACTTACAATTTAGTTTAGCAACCAATACATTTATTGACTATACTAAATTACTGTTTATCTAAATTATTATTAATACATTTAAATAAACTACCATTCAAAATGTTGGGGTTAGTATGTATATGCTGTTCTTTTTCAAATAAACTTTCTATACATCTAAAAATCCTGATGAAAATTCAGCTTCAGCCATCACAGGAATAAATAAAAATTTTTAAATACATTGAAATAGAAAACAATCACACTATCACATACATATGTTTATATATATATATATATATATATAAAATCATACCCAAACCAAACTTTTAAACAGGACTGTATATAATTATACTACCACTGCAACACACACCCTGTGGTAAAATCACTGTAACGCACAACCTCCTGTGGCATTCTGCTTTTTTTTTTTTTTGCAATACTGTCTAACCACACCAAATCTCAGTCTTAAATGAGCAGTGTTTAATGCTGGTTTTCAGTGTCATTTAAAACTAAAATTGTTCTGTCCGTTGCTTGGTGACTGTAGTGTGGAGATAGAGGCTGTAATCCTGTGAGGGGCCAGTGAGACACATGCCTATCATTCCTTCCACTCAGAGCCAAAGGGACTGAGAGGAGAGACACAGGCACTGCATTTCTCTGAGCAGACACTCCAAGACCAGCACCATTAGTGTCATCCCAGAATACTACACTACAGTAATGTGTGAAGCGAATTGTTACGGAATAATGGTAAATTATACAATTGGACAGCTAATTTATTTGATCGATTAAGTGAAATCAAAAGAAAAACAAAAATCACTATCAAAAAATAAAATAATTATATACAGATGAATTGTAACACTTACATATCCCAGTTAGGAGCATGTCGCATCTGTTGAACCAGCAAAGGGAACTATGTTAAAAAGAGAGGGAGAAAAAATATTTCACATTGTGAGATTTTCAATATATATTCATATTTCATTAACTCAGCCTTTTTTGGACTCTTAACAACACGATTTCATATACGTCACAGGTCAGGACAATCCCTAGTAAAGAGCTGGGTGAGTGCTTGTGTGCCATTATTCAATCAGTGTTGTCATCACATCAAGAAATTATTTTCTGACTCCAAAATAATTGGTCACATGGCATTTACAGCTCAGATGATTGGCTCCAGAAAAAAACTATATCCGGAATGCTCAATTGCCACAGAGGTGAATGGACACGCTACTGGTGGTGAGACACCTGGTGGCCAGAGGAGGAATGTACTGGTGTACAAGCTACTGTTGCAAAAAATGGTTCTTAAATTATACTTCAAATACAAAAGAGAAATTTTACTTATATGAATTAACATTGGCTTAAAGTTTCAGTATAAATACAGAACCTTTAGGTACCATAAGTTCCACTGATTACAGTTTCCATTCACAAAAGCTAAGGAAGAGGAAGCTCATTTTCAGACAGAGGCGAGGACGGCAGCAGACACCCATTCCTCAGCGGACACACTATTGTTCAACTTCCCTCATTAGATGACCTACTGTACACTTTCAACCCCTCTATAATATTGCAAAAGAAATGTGAGATTTGCACTGCATGGAATTGTTGCAGATTAAAAAGTCATCTTAGTCTATTTTTATTACAAAATAATTTTTTGTACATGAAGCTTATTTAAAATATACATATGATGAGGGTGCAAATTAAGATTTATGTCTTTCCATTGAATGTCCATGCCACCAAAAGATCAGAAAGATTCAAATGAATCACATTTAATCCAAGTCTTCTGAACACAATCACTGTAGATGATAAATAGATTTAATGGGATGAAGGGGGAAGAAATCTCTAAGGTTTCATTAAAAATAATTCCATTTGTGTTTTAAAGATTAATTAATGTTTGGAATTGGAATTAATGTAGAGGTGAAACATCATTACACAGAAGAGCATTCGAATGTTACATTATAGCAAAAGATGTAAGCTAAAATATATGAGAAAAAAATAAGTCTAAATAAGTCAAAACTGCAGTTAATACTGTTTATATACAGTATTGTTCCAGTGATTGTATTGTTGCTAGGCTGAATCTACAGGTAAAATAATTACAATTAAATTCAAATTGTTATTGAAAGTCTTTATATGTATTATTTATTCAGTAATTAGTTGTGTACTAAGCAGCACCATTAGTCAGCTGATCGCTGTCACAAAGTAAACCCCTTCAGTGCGACACAAGATACAGTCAAACCAAAAAGTATTCAGATATAATTTTTGATAAACATATTTTTTTTTACTAGTGGGTGCAGTCACTATAGTTAATTTATGTAAGTGAGGATAACAAAATAAAGTAAACTGTGACATATTATACCCAAAAATTCTTCATAAAGTGGACTACCAGTAAAAATATTCAGACACTTTGACCTGCCATGTTTTGCTTAAGTGTTTATTTTTTTCTTTAATTGCTAATGCGACATTTTTACACCACAGACAGAACAAAATTATGTGAGACAGTCTAACAGAAGGATGGCATTATCAAGATGAATTTGCTCTGACACAGTTTAACTCTGAGTTCTTGTCATATTTTATTGCCATTTTCTAAACTACAGTGAATAACCTGTGATAACGTGAAAAATGCTGAAGGTGTCTGAATAAATTTTAGTTTGACTGTATACACGATACCTGGTCATCCATGGTTTTTGGGATAATGACCATATGACTGTACATTAATAGCTTGTGTTTCACATGTGTCTTACCAGCTGGGAGTGTATGAGGCGTGTGGCCATCTCTCTGTGGTTACACACAGTGCACAGGTAACAGAGCAGGTTGAGTTTAGTGCGTGGTGCTGTGGCATTGGCTGATCCGGCCCGGTCTACTGACTCCAGAACAGCACACACCTGTTGCAGGAACTGAGACCAGTCCTCTGAGTTCAGACAGGACAACCGTTCAGCTAAGAGAGAGAATTTAAGTCTTAAATCAAAAAGATAATGCTCCTTCTTCAACAATAATCCAGTACAATGGTGTCAGTAAGCTTAAAACCTAAAAATCTTGAAAACTAGATCAGTATGATTCATGAAAAAACACTAGATCTTCCAATTTACCTGTGTGAGCTGGTATGCAAAGCGTTTTGGGGTCAAAACGAACTGGGGAAGTCTTTAAAATCTAAAAACAGAGCAGCGTCAGTGTTGGTTAGCACATTTTCATGTTTACTCTAGAATATGGACAAAGTTTAGACAATAAGTCCCTCAGACATGGCAATGTGGCAGTGTGTTTGCATCCTGAAGGTCTCTTTACCTTTGGGTTATCCATGATGGGAGTCACTGTAAGGTCACTGTCTGTGTATAAAAGGGATTTAACGCAGGAGTTCATGTCACTCTGCTCCTCCACCATAACACTAGATTCCTATGGAGCATACAAACAAAATACTCATTTCATTTATTTAACACTGGTGTCATAACTTCAGCAAAACCTGTACCACTGTGAGCAATCATTTCAGAGCAAGTTTATCCAATCCTGATCCTGGAGGGACACCTTCATGCAGAAATGAGCTCCAACCTGCTCCAGTACATCTGCCTGGTTTACTGGACTTCCTAGTAATCCTTAAGACCTTGATTAAATGGTTCAGGTGCATTTAATTATGGTTAAAGCTAATGCTGCTTTCCAGACAACTCGAAATTAGGATTTTTCCCACCTCCTACTTGGAAATAACATCTAAATCACTGCTTAAAGTCGGATATCTGACCTGTGAGATCTGTGAGAATACTGAGATCTGTGTGAACTCGGTGCTAAACTAAACAAAATCTGTTGCGTTAAATATGAAAATAAACAATTTTGTAATGTGATAAGTGATAATATACACATCTAATATAAACAAATTACATTTATTTTCATAAATGAAGTGATAAATGTGAAAAATGCCTGTTGTGATGTTTAATATGATAACAAACACATCTTATATAACCAAATTACATTTGTTTTCATATAAAAAAATCACTAAGTTTGGCACCCTTAAATAAGACAATTTATATTAATTAAATGAATAACTTTATATTAAATGTACTTGAATGTATTTTATACACAACTACATTAAATTCTATTTATTTACACAAGTTAATGTCATCACTTCAAATTTCTCTACTATGCGTAGTTGGGTTTTTGTCTGTGATGGCATTGCAGGATGTTCCTAATGAAGGCATTTTGTCAGGTGAAGTGAACTTCATCAGATATCTCATGCTCAGAGAATACAGAGCAGTGAACACTGTGTAGGGACCCTGTCAGAGTGTGGATAACAATGAAGTAGTGACAGATTGTAATGTTGAATATGTCCAGTAGATGGTGCTGTGGTTTAACAAAAGAGATTTGCAACCACGTCCACTAGATTAGAAAGCCTGAGAATTAACTGTTGAAAAATCAAAGAATTATTGGTCCCAGAGCTTTCTACTATGGCATTTTGTTGGTTTTGATTGGGCTTTTTGGACACACTTGTAGTTTGCAGTATTGCAGTCAGTCATGTAGAGAGGTCACAAAAATGAGTGTTAGGATTTAAATAAGTATTTAAATATTTATATTTCATAAATATTTTTTTATTTATAGATTTATTTTTTCTATATTCTATCTACTTGTAAAAAAAAAAAAAAAAACTTGCTACGTGTACTGCGTTAGGCTAACCAAGACTTGTCATAGCACTTGCATGTTGTTGCTCTTTTGTTGGTTTTGATTGCTTCTATTGTCCTCATTTGTAAGTCGCTTTGGACAAAAGCGTCTGCTAAATGACTAAATAAAATTAAATAAATAAAGTATTTGGGCACTTTCCGGTTGATGATGTGATAAAATACACCTGTGGTTACTATAACTATGGGACAATTTTGTTAAAAGTCATTGCAAATTTGTCTTAGAATAGTACAGTTAGTTTTGAGTAAAGCTAGAATTGTTGTTATTTAGATGCCACTTGGTTTGATACTTTGTTATAATGGAATGAAAATTATACCGTTTTAAGTGTGGCTTAAGGGTCCAAATACATTTTTGGGATGACTGTATGGTTTTGTTAGTGAACTCACTTGAATTTCAGAGCCTTTGTCTTCTGTCTGTCGAGTCGTAGTGCTTGTTCTGGGAGTTGGTCTGGAGCTGTTTGATCAGAGATACAAAAACTACTGAAATACACTGGAATATCCTCATACTAGCATTGAACACCCCTCATGACATATCACATGACCAAAAGTCTACACACACTTAACTGAATTTGTTTCTTGTGATTTTAAAACTGTCATCTAAATGCTTGGAGGTAGTTTTGTACACAAATGTAAATTGTGCCAACATTTCTTTACAAAACTAAAACTGAATTTTATTTAAACATTTCAATGGGCGAGTTGGAACAGATAGTGGTGGAAAAACAGCCAACAGTTGTCCAGCAAACAAATAAATATTTATCTTTTTAAATAGATAAATAAATGTACTTACCTATTTTTTTTTTTAAATGAAAAAAAAGTATTTTTATTTGTTTAACATTTTTTGACACTGCATAATTCCCATACTGCATATTTTACTATTACTGTAAAGTGTAGAAATCAGTAATTATAAAAAAAAAAAAAAAAAAAAAAAAAAAAGAGAGAGAGAGAGAGAGAGAGAGAGAGAGAGAGAGAGAGAGAGAGTACATCTGGACATTTGTAGGTGTCCAAATGTTTGACTGGCAGAAAAAAAAAAAAAAAACTTAAATTAGTTCTTCTGATTTTACTGTATTTGTGTGTTCTCAAACATGTCCGAAGATCACATGTCCAAAGAATCCATATCCACATGTATTAAAGTGTTGAAATGAGTGTGAGATCAAATATATATAAATTAAGATACAGGAGAGTGAGTTGAGGTACCTGAGGAGGAAAATCGCCTCTCTGGTGTCAATGTCCAGCGCAGACTTTGGTCTAAACTCTATGACGTTATCTATGATACAAAAACATCACAAAAAAAAGGTCTGAAAGAGGCATCATGAAAATAACATGCTCCTAAAACAAAGAAAGCAAGCTAAGCTATGTAAAATCTAGAATAACAGATCAAGACCCAATTAATCTGTATGGCAGGCTATTTAATAGGTATGTTTTTTGTTTGTTTTTTGGCATTCTTTTGTATAATTTTTGTCTATTTGTTAAAACTGGTAAAAGCTGTTTTTTTTTTGTTTGTTTTTTAATGTAGTTCTACTGTTCTGAATGAAGCCCTTTTTGACAGATTACGTTTTAACATGATGTACAGTACACAAGTGTTTCAGTTGATTCACAATTACATAAGCTCACTCTTCTGTCATATATTCCCCTCTGATAATATGCAAGGAGGTATTAACCAGAAGCAATCTAATCCCTGAGTGTACGGATGTGTGTGTGTGTGTGTGTGATTTAATACTGAACATACATATCATTTGTACAGCAAGGCAAACTGAACATGAGTACACAGGCTCACACATGTGTACGTGCTTGGTGACCACACATGCACAGAGCATGAGCATAAAATCCACAGGCCCTTTGAGGGCACACGAAGTGTAGCAGTGGGGCATGACGTGCTGACTCTCATGTCTCCTGCATTACCTAATGTGAAGGACTTGCTGAGGTTTGGGCTGGCAGGGTCAGCAGGTGCTGTCTGAGAAGGCACAGGGGCCAAATGCAGGCTGAAAAAAAAACACACAAAAAAAAACCTATCAATTCGAGAAGACACTAGACACAATCATAGTAAACAGCGCATCTAGATATAAATATATGGGTCATATTTCTCCCCCAAAATTAAAAGAAAAGAAACATTTATTTTGCATACAATTGTAGCAGATATTCTTTCTTTCTTTCTCTTTCGTTTTACAAAATAAATATTATGTACAAAATAGGGATGCGCGGTATACCGGTACTGTAAAAATACTGGTATTTATTATATTTCAAATGGTACAATATCATAATTTTGCTCAATTCGGTATTTCAATAAGGACATTCTCAAATCAGAAACCGTGGGTGAACAGAACAATCCGTGCTGCGGTTAACCAACGCACTGCCGCATACAACGCCGGTCTTTTGTCAGGAAACATGAGCGATTACAAAGCATCGTACTATGCTCTCCGACGGGCAGTTAGAGCTGCTAAACTCCGATACAGGGAGAGAATTGAGTCACATTTTCAGCTCAATGACTCTCGACGCATGTTGCAGGGACTGGAGACCATCTGTTCCTCTGGAAATAACTCCTCCGCCGAGGTGAGAGCAGATCCAGTTTTGGCCGAAGAGTTAAACACCTTCTACGGCCGCTTCGAATGTAATGGCGGCGCGACTCTGCCGATCAGCGCGTCAGGAAGCAGCAGACAGAGCAGCGATGTTGATCATGTTATCACCGTGTCGAAGGACGAGGTTCGGAGAGAATTAAGGAGAGTGAACGTCAGGAAAGCCGCCGGACCTGATGGGATTACTGGCCGCGTTCTGAGATCATGCGCCGACCAGCTTGCTGGTTTGTTTACTTCCATCTTTAATGAGTCCCTTGCTACCTCTGTGGTCCC
The DNA here is from genome assembly GCA_027422415.1 of Schizothorax lantsangensis. Taxonomy (NCBI): domain Eukaryota; kingdom Metazoa; phylum Chordata; class Actinopteri; order Cypriniformes; family Cyprinidae; genus Schizothorax; species Schizothorax lantsangensis. The sequence goes on along the minus strand of CM049850.1, from coordinate 12,129,122 downwards.
CACCTCATTTAAGAAATCTGTCATCATCCCTGTGCCTAAGAACAGTAAACCCTCTTGCCTGAATGACTATCGCCCAGTTGCCCTCACATCAACAGTCATGAAGGTTTTTGAGAGACTTTTAAAGAAACACATATGCTCCTCCATCCCTGCTACTTTGGACCCTCTCCAGTTTGCCTATCGCCCAAATAGGTCTACTGATGATGCCATCTCTCAGGTACTGCACTCTTCCCTCACACATATTGACAGCAAAAATGGCAACTATGTCAGACTGCTATTCATTGACTATAGCTCAGCTTTCAACACTATAGTCCCCACCAAGCTAGCTGTCAAACTCTCAGACCTCGGCCTAAACACTTCACTCTGTGACTGGATTCAAGACTTCCTCACCGGCAGACCACAAGTGGTGAAAATGGGCCAGTTCACCTCCAACTCCATCACCCTGAACGTAGGAGCCCCGCAGGGCTGTGTCCTGAGCCCCCTGCTCTACTCTCTCTACACACACGACTGTGTGTCCGCTCACAGCTCCACTTCTATTGTTAAATTTGCTGATGATACTGTGGTTCTGGGCCTCATTTCCAACAATGATGAGACCGCATACTTGGGTGAGGTAGAGAGACTTACATCATGGTGCCAGGACAACTGTCTCTCTCTGAACGTGAGCAAAACTAAAGAGCTGATTGTAGACTTCAGGAAGAGACAGCAGCGGCCTTACACTCCGCTTATGATCAGCGGGACCCCTGTGGAGAGGGTGAGCAGCTTCAAGTACCTCGGCGTAAACATCTACGAAGACCTGACTTGGACTGCACACATTCAAACACAGGTCAAGACAGCCAGGCAAAGACTGTACCATCTGCGACAGCTGAGGAAATTCAGGGTCTCACCAGCAATCCTGAAAACTTTCTATCCAGGGGCCATAGAAAGTGTATTGACTCAGTGCATCTCAGTGTGGTATAGTAACGCCACAAATCAGGACTGCAAAGCTCTGCAGAGAGTCGTGCTCTTAGCTGAGCGCATCTCAGAGTCTGCCCTCCCCTCTCTGCAGGACATCTACCTCAAACGCTGCAAAAGCAGAGCTGCAAAAATAATCAAGGACTCAAATCACCCCGGTAACCGTTTTTTCACTCTGCTGCCATCTGGCAAGCGCTTCAGGAGCATGATGGCAAAAACTGAGAGATTGAGGAGGAGCTTCTTCCCTCAGGCCATCAGGCTCCTAAACTCAGTCTCATAACATCTACAGTTCTCAATCTAATAAACTGTAAAAACATTCATTATTCTCCATCATCCGCATTGCTGCTATGTGTACATACCCGGTACAACCTGTTTTGCACATTCCTCTTGCACATCCCTGTTTATATTAATATTTATTAAATACACAGTAGACTGTATTGCACATTTTATTTTATTTCATTGCACATTTTACTCATTTTATTTTTATTTTATTTTATTTTTATTTGTTTTCATATTTTTTATCTTACTCTTACCTATATTTATATATATTCTCTTGTGTTAGGTTTAATTTTTTATTTTTTTGCACTGTCCATTGAGCGGACCTGTCCTGACCTACATTTCACTACTGATTATACCCTGTATGATTGTGTATGTGACAAATAATAAAGAACCTTGAACCTTGAACCTTCATACGCTGCAGTTGCAAAATGCACCAGTACGTGGCTGTGCTTCCCAAATTGCTGCACAACCTGTAAATGTGACAACAGAACAACGCGATGGATCAAGCAAATGAAACCATCAAAGCACCCGAAATTAATAAATAAAGAGAACAGTAGAAGTAAAATATGGCATTACTTTGCATACAAAACAGATGACAAAGGTGAAGGAACTGACCTTACTGCACCTGAATGCAAGCGTTGCTATAAGTCACCACAGGAGGCAACACATCAAACCTTTTTAAGCATTTGTCACTTGCTCATCCTGATCTTTTCAGAGAATTAAGAGATCGACAGGTGAGAGCATCATTCATAAATTCAGATTTAATTTTAACTTTTATTTACAACTGATCAACGCACATACAGATGTGATACAGTAAGCTCAAATGTGCATGTGTGACACGCTAGAACCAGTGAAGTTTTGGTCGCATAATATATCTGCACTTGTATTTCATACAATTGAATATTAATTGAATTTGAAATAAGCAAGAGTTTTGCTATATTAATTTTAGTATCAATAATATGAAGGGAAGCTGCTGGTTATTATTATCGATTTAGTATCGATACCAAGGTATTACATTCTGGTATCGTACCGAAGCCAAAATTATGGTATCGAGCCATCCCTAGTACAAAACATTCCTAAGATGGCAAAGCTGACTTTTCAGCAGTATTTATCTTTAGTCTTCAGTGCCACATGATCCTTCAGAAATCTTTCTAATATGCAGATTTGCTGCTCAACTGTGTGTTTTTTTAGGATTCTATGATAAATAAAAAGTTTGAAAAACAGCATTTACTTCTTTTTTTTATGATTAGTGTTGTCAAACGATTGATCGCATCCAAAATAAAAGTTTTCGTTTACATAATATATGAGTGTGTACTGTGTATATTTACTATGTATATATAAATACGAACACGTCAACTGTATGTGTGTGTATTTATAAAAAGAAAAAAAAAAAAAAAGTGATGTATTGTCAAGTATGGTGACCCATACTCGAAATTGGTCCTCTGCATTTAACCCATCCAAGTGCACACACACAGCAGTGAGTAGTGAACACACACACACTGTGAACACGCACCTGGAGCAGTGGGCAGCCAATGCTGCGGCGCCCGAGGAGCAATTGGGGGTTCGGTGCATTGCTCAAGGGCACCTCAGTCATGGTATTGAAGGAGGAGAGAGTGCTGTTCATTCACAATCCCCACCTTCAATCCCTGCCGGACCTGAGATTCGAACCCACAACCTTTGGATTACAAGTCTGACTCTCTAACCATTAGGCCACAACTTTATATATACACGTAATAAACAAACACAGTACACATACATATATAAACAAAACATTTATTTTGGATGTGATTAATCGTTTGACAGCACTACTTATGATCAATTTAATGTGCCCTTATTTAATGTCTCATTTAATGTCTTGTTCTGTTCTTTACTGAACTGGAACAAGAAAATGATCATAATGATCATAATCCTTCCAAAACGAAAGTCTTCCTCATTCTTTAAATATGCAGACTCCTGGTCAAATAACAATGCTCTTTGTCTTGGCCCACTCACAGCAGCTGAACACAATCACAGCCCAATGTCAGCACCACTCCACACTTACAGACTTCATCAGATCTGCTGGAGCTTTTCAGTGTACTATATTCAACCAATCTGCTTTGCTTTACAACATCTACATACACAAATTAATGTCATCATTTCCTGACCTACATTTAAACATGGTCAATAACTTCTGCCTCTTCATAGTTAATAGCAATAAAATAACAAACGTGTGCATAACTGTCCTGGAGTCATAAAACAAACGACTCCAGAACAAATAAAATAGATGTGATCCGTTCCCAGTGGAGGAAGCGCCAATACCACCGAGAAAGCTTTTTTATAACCTGCATTTATTGTGTTTTCTAGGGTGGGACAAAGGCTTATTGTGTAAGGCATTGTGCTGAACACACAGGCAGTGTATGAAGTGTGCCAGAGGGCTGTTTGCTCACTCACTGCATCAGTACTAGACTGAGAGCATCTGTGCACAAGATCATCTATAGAGACATATACAAACACCAGACTCTTTAAGGGCTTTCGGCATGGGCCACAAGGTCAGGAGCACCAAAACTGATATTTGGATGTTTGTCAAATATACCTGGATATCAGTGAGACATCATCCTGCTCTTTTCCCATAGTGATGCTTGTCTCTGGAAATGCTTCCCTCCAGAACGAGTGCGATAATAATAGGTCCCAGCTTAACCTACAGATGACAGTAATATAGGAGATTCACAGATGAAGCTACAGTGCTAATGTAATGTGACAGGTTCAATGGTGTGGAAGTAATGAATGCTTTTATTGCAGGTCACATCACTCATGGTCTCTGAGCAAAAGTCTGAGACTATGAATTGCATAATTTATTTGAAATTAAAGAACTGAAAAGATTATCTGGTGTCAGTCAATCTCATATTCATAAGTAATGAGTAAAGTGATTATCATTCAAAAAGAGAACAGTCTCCCGACTACAATCAAGAAAAAATATATGGGATTAACACTTCCTCAACTATGAGAAGAAACTGAGTAAAATAAATGTTTTACCTTTTCACTGGGTCCTTCTGAAGTAAACCCATTACTAGGTTCTCAAACTCTGGACTGGGCTGTGAGAAAGCACGTTCTTAAAAAGAAGATATGATATTATTATTATTTTTTTTTAAAAAGGAACACTTAAAAACAGTACAATATCTTTAAGTTGAGGTGTCAAACCTTTTCGTCTTAGGGGTGAAGGATCTTCATTTAAAATGAGATCAACTAGACCAGTCATACTTTCAGAGACAAAGGGTGGTTTTCCTAGGAAACAAAAAAGAAAATGAGACAGAGAACCAAAAATTGACCAGAAAGTAAAAGCTGTGGATTAAAATGAAATGTGTAACCTGTGAACATCTCATATAGGATGCAGCCTAATGCCCACAGGTCACTGCAGACACTGGTGTCTGCTCCTCTCAAGACCTCAGGAGCACAATACACAGGAGAACCTGCCAAAGCAACATCTTATGACAAACCGTACAAGTGCACAGTTCAGACATTACAGCCTATTTGAAACCTTAATAGAAGATCTGGATCATATTAAACAGATGATTGATAGAAAGTAATAAATCTTGCTAACCTTTAATGCTGTTCTTGATGTTTCGTGGAGAGATAATGTTTTCTTTGCTGTCTCCAGCTCCCGTCTCCTCTGCCATCACAAGAGAGAAGAACTCCTCCAGACTTTCTCCTTGAGCTTTGGCCAGGCAGAAATTAGAGTACTTCAGAGTTCCCGGTCCATCCAATAAAATCTGTGTGAATATATAGTGACATTAGCATAAATTAAAGGCAAAAATAAGAAGACTAAAAGCATAATCGAACCTTGTCCTCACATGTGGTTTAGTGTTTGTTTAAATAACAATGAGTAGTTATTTTATTTATATAGCACTTTTGCAACCTTAAGATTGCTTGTAGAAAAACAAACACAAGAAAACCAAACAAAAATTAAAAACAAAATTTTAATAAATGACAGGGCAAAGGAAAACATCAAGAAGGCAAAGTGGTCATACTAAAGGACTAAAGCATAGAACAGCGTAAAAAATTGGTATCATGAAGTCTGTGGCTTTATTGGGTAGAAAATAGTCTAAAGCCCCGTTCACACCAAGGACGAGAACTATAAAGATAAAGATATTAGCATCCACACCAGCGGACGATCGTCTGTTTATTCTAAGTGCATTCTTGTCTGCCGCTTTAAATTCTCGAGCTCGTTATATCAGGATTGATTCTGATTGGGTGTCAATGTTTGTATCGTTCATCAGCGGGGAAAAAATCATTCTGAAAGTGATTCCAACTACATCTTTGCTCTGTGCCTTTATCGTTATAGCTGTGGTGTGGACTCTGCTATTCGTTAATATTGAGTTAATATTTTTTACAACTATATCGTTATCGTTATCTTTATAGTTATAAAAGTGTGGTGCCCTTGATGTGAATGGACTACAAGTTAGCATAAACAGAAGTCGTCACCATATTTTCTTCACAGTTGTGGTTTAAATGAGTGAATTGGCTTCTCAAAAATGAAGGATTAGGATTTTAATGATTTTGTCCAGCAGGAATTGATTGAATTATTGTTGTTTGCTAATTTCTGCAATCTAATGTGAGTGACAGGTTGCAGGTGCATAAAGAAAGTTATTTTGATTAAATTATAAAAAAAAAATTTTTAAAAAAAGAAGCAGCAGCCCACTGTTAAACTCTGTTTAGGATGTAATGTGACACTGTACATCCACTAGCTCAGGATGAACATATATTACAATGGATCACCTAACAGGTGTGATACTTATACCTTAGCAGGTGTGAGATCCGAGAAAACAATGCCAGAGCCGTGGATGTATTTAAGACCTTTCATCAGGTCAATGGCAAACTCTCGCACTACTTCCTCAGACAAGCATTCATCTTGAGCGATCAGTGCTGCCAGGGATCCACCTAGAAAAAATTAAAAATTAAATTGCAACAAAGGTAAAGCCAAACAAAAAGATCAAAACATAAGCATTAGATTTCAATACCTAAAAAGCAAGACAGGGGATTAAAACAGACTTAGTACACAGATAGTTCATTACAATTTTAGGGATCTTTGGTATAACTGAAATACTATTAGTAATAATGTTTTCATCTTAATTTAAAGTTTTAGTCTTTTTGACATTTTTTATTTATTAACATTTACTCATTTAGCAGACGCTTTTATCCAAAGTGACTTACAAATGAGGACAATGGAGGCAATCAAAATCAACAAAAGAGCAATAATATAACAAGTCTCAGTTAGCTTAACGCAGTACACGTAGCAAGCTTTATATATATAATAAAAAGAAAACAGATAGAATAGAACAATAATAAAGCAAGCTAGTGTTAGAGTGGTGTTGTTTATTTATTTTTATTTAAGAAGTCTTTATTTTTTATTTTTCTATTTCAGTTTTGGTTATTTTAAGTTAAACTAAGTATCTTTAGTGTGTTTTCTATATTTTAGTTTATTCCAGTTAACTTACTTTATTTATTTATACTACTATAATAACCCTGGATCTCACCTGTGCACATCTCCACCACCAGCCACAGATGGTTGCTGGTCTCATACCACTCATAAAAATACACCACATTGTCGTGCTTAATGTCATGAGCAAGTCTCACCTGTGGATATAATGCGACATTTATCAAACACAGGAGTACTGTGTAAGGTAAACACTTTGAAGTGCATGCAAAACATTGCTCAAAACAAACAGCTTAAGAATTGTGCTTGTACACACATGGTTTGTGAGCTCGGGTCTCTTGGATTTGTCACTGCAGATGATGGCCACGAAATGTATGCTGCCTTTCCTTCTGCCCTTATACACCACAGATCTGCTACCTCTCCCGATCTCTTCATACAAAATAAAGTTCTCCATCTATGCAGTGTTGAAAAGCATGAATATTAAAGCTAAAACAAACATCTAAAACACATGGCAGTTTTGAAATTTAGTTTTCAGATGCAGAAACACACCGGAGACTCACGTGAGATTGAGAGCTCGTGCTCACCGGCAGTTTACAGCACCAACGTAAACTACACAACAGAGCAACTGTTGACCATGTTGACTTACAACTTCCTGACCATACGGACACTAGAACGGTTCAATATTACAGACACGGATCGATTAACACCATATTTTAAACATTTAAACAACCTTTTGGGCTTTAATACGGGGTAATTGACGTTTGCATAAGTTTCCTTTCGCGCGGTAGACAACTGACAAACGGACACAAAATTAAAAGCGAAACCAACTCGCATGAAGGGAAGTCACCTCAGCCAAAAAACAAACCGTTTTAAATGGCCATTTTAATTACAATTGTATAATATAAATGCATTTTTACATAAAATATTTATTGAAATGTTAAATATGTAAAAATATAAAATATCCACATGCCATTTTCTCATCTATTTTAAACTTTGCAGTATTCATACACCCCTACTATTGGACGGTCCCTCGTTGCTAGGATACAGAAAAGGACGCATTGTTGGGTTTAGGAAACAGGTTCCACTGAGCATGCGCACCCAGAGGACCAGCCATTGGTTGAATCCCAAAATCTTATCCTGGTACATACACCCGTATTTATTATGTCTATGCATACACCTGCTTCTTTATTTTTAATGTTTGCATTATTGTTAAAGTATTTTATTAATTAGTTTAATATAATGTAATCATATATATTTATATCATATATAAAATTATTTTTGTTGTATGACTAAGGATATTGAGAAAGGAATGTGAGTACAGTAGACTTAAATGTTCATTAATGATATTATGAAGGTTTATTTTATTTTATTTTTTGCATTTTATTTTGTGTTGTATTTTGCAGTCAATGTTAAGTATTTTTTCTGTCACTGCGTGTATGCAAAACCAATCATATCAAAAAACTAACCTATTTTTAAAGCTAAAATTGAATGTCCACTGTTTAATTGTAAAGAGAATGAGTAAAAAAGAGGGGACACAGTCAAATACGCTGTCTTCAACATGAAAGAGTTGCAAAAGCAACAGTGAGGATGGGGAGTGGCGTCACGCTCAGAGAGAGAGCGAGCGAGAGAGAGAGAGAGAGAGAGAGAGAGAGAGAGAGAGAGCTCAGTTTCATGTCTGGGGCGGAGATCGTGTAGCGTGTGATACCGGCTCTTCGGAGGAGATTCTGGGCATCATAACGTTCTTAGCATTGGGAAAAGCACATGTTCTGTATTCGTCCTTCTTTCGCCCAGAGCTTCGTTGAGGTGAATTACAGATGCTCAGATCTCCTAAAGAACAGAAATACCAAACTCAGGATCGCTGTGCTACTTTTCATACAGCAGGTCTTTTGAAAGGAAGCCGGGGATCACTGGCTTTGTTTGCGGATAATTACGAAATAATGTTAAATACGTCGTAAAAAGTTTATCTGTTAAATAACCTACCGAATAATTTGGTTTAAAACTAGCTTGTTTAGAAAAACAGGATTGTCTCTTCAACGACTTTAACGACTTTTCAAGTAAACCTGCATCTGATCTGAACTATTTACTTTGGCTTAAAGGACAACCTTCATCTTATGGTAAGATATCATGCATCCATATATCCTACACAAACACACATTACCTTTGATAAATATGTTTAGCCATTGCAAATTACCAACATTGTGTATTAAGGCTGTCCAATAGCCTACACCTCCTGGCTGTGTTCCCAAAATCTAGTGAGCTGCCTAGCTAGCCAGCTGACCGGAGCTTGCCTAACGATGGCCAAATGTGTTGCACTTGTTTATGGGTTGTTAGCTTCTTTTTGAGGGACTTTTAGGGCACCTTTTTTAAAAAAAAAATAAAAGAAACACTGTAGGCTGCCTTATTTTTTTTCCTCTCAGTAGAGAAACATTTATCCTATTACTTGACTTCAAGCCAAACTTCAAACTTAAGCATGTAACATTTAATAAGCTCATGCTACAACCCAAGCAGATTATAGAATCCGATTACATGAATCTAAATAATACTTTTAAGATTTGATTTCATTCATGTTACAGCAACCCATGGTGAAACTGTGACCATATTTGACCTTTCGAGTATATGAGTGACAAGCAATACTTGTCCTCCATTTGTCTATACTTTTAAGTTCTGAGTCCAAACTTGCTTTTAAGAATATATTAAGCCTCATCAGATGCACTTCTCAAACTAAAATGAGTTGTTCTAGGTAGTGTAGTGAAGAAAATGACAGTGATACCCTATACAAGCAGATGGAATAAAGTTCATGACCCCTTCGTCCTACTATTTTGGTGATGATATCACACAAGTCATGTGCCCATCAAGAGGACCGTGTTACTGCCCATGCAAAAATAAACATGATAAAATGCAAGACGTGAAACACTATTTTACATATCCCAATGGACTCATATAAGTATATTACAATAAATATAAATATTTCCAAAAGTACTGTTCAATAACACGCTGCTTAAAAGTTTATTTCCAAGTCAGTGATCCAAAACCTAATGTCATTTTGTAGGAATTCCCAATGCTATCTCACGACCAATTCATACGTATTTTACGAGGTGGCTAATTCGTACGAATTCATACGACCTCACTTGTGCGATTTTGTACGATTTGTCAGTGACGGGTAGGTTTAGGGGCGGGGTTAGGTGTAGGTCATTCGTACAAATTCATACGAATTGGCAACTCGTAAAATACATACGATTTAGCAAAAATCGTATGAATTTGTACAAGTGAGGTCGTACGAATTAGCCACGTCGTAAAATATGTATAAATTGCTGTGAGATCGGGCTGGAATTCCATTGATTTATAATGTTAACAGCTGAATATGTAGAGAATAATTGACAAAAACATAAGTGTTCTGTCTCATAAAACATCAAGTTACTTTCACATCTGAGTGTATCCCGAAGTTCTGCTGATCAGATTTAATCTATGTCATGCATACTAAACTTCAGAATATCATTGCTTATGCTCTGCTCCTGTACACTGTCTTGTATCGAGGATCATGTAGAAACCTGAAGTGAAACAGAAAGTGTATGATTTCTTATCCTATCACAGATTACGTTATTGCCTAATTTATTTTTATTGCATAATTTGCCCAAATATAAGAATGTCTCCCTTTGTTTCATAGTCGTATGAATCACAGACAGCTGGGTCTTCCCTAGAGACCAAGAAAGCATCTGTAGAGAGACATATGAGTGCACGCTGTCCTCCAGGGTTATTTGTTTCTGCATGTGTGGTTTGCTTTCATGAGCACGTGTGTTTGAGTTCATGATGTAACAGCAGAGATAGTGTGTTACGCTCAGTCATATGACCTCTCTCATAGAGGTCAAGCTCTCTTTCACTCACCAGAACTATAGCTTCCTGGGTAGTGTGTCAACTCGCACTTGATTGATCTTTCTATACCTTTTTTGTATTTCTGGTATAGGAATGTTTTCTTTACTCTTGTCTCTTCTGACTTATTATTATTTTTATTTATTTTTAATTATTTATTTATGATGATGTTATTAAAGTAAGTACTTTTGAGTGACATGTACATTTGCAATGCACCAATATTCAAATTCTAGTGATTCATTGGCCAATAAATACTTTTTTTTGACCGATAACAAATAAATGTAAAATATTAAAATTTTGTGCAATTTGGAATAAATCTATTTACAAATGAGACACCAAAATATCTAAATGCTACAAGTGAATTTAGTCATCACAACAATGTGATTTTTTTTATTTCTTTTGAAGTTTGCTAAAGATTACATTTTGTTTTTAAATATTGACTTTAAGTGAGCATTAAATGTTGGCAAAAGGTGATCTAAATGTAAAAATAGGATAAGATAAACGCATGTGCAATTAAATATCCAATATTTGCTGTTAACTGATAAATAAAATAAAAAAAATCTAATATCTCCGGATCTGTATATCAATATATCATATGTAAATGACATTATAGTCCATAGCATGTATTGAAGTTACCGCCTGCTTGTAAGGGTTGTTTATTTCTTTTTACCCATTTGTCTGCCCATTTGCAGACACATCAAGTAAATGTGTTATCGATTTTGTCTATGATTCCCAGATTATGAGACATTTTAAAATGATCCATAAGCTATTTGATAGATAAACATCTACTTTTTTATATATAATGAGCTGCTTTTTTATAATATAAGCAATGTAAGTAATAGTCTAGGTAATGCCCCTGTCTGCTCAGACAGCATTGAGAGGTGAAAGGCCACAGCCTTTAAATGCACTCAATTGATTTGTCTTAAAAAGTTTATCTGGAAGCTCATTGTTTTCTTGATTGCAGTCTCATGAAGGGCATGTCACCTCTGAAGAAACTCTGCTCTTTCTCATTGTGAATCTCAATCTAGAGGGAATTGAGCTTCCTGAGTCACTCAGTGTGCGCTTAGACAGACCTCCTCCACTATCTGTTGTTTATCTGTCATATGTGTTGACAGCACGCGATAAAATGCAAATCCAAAATATTGGATTTGGGTTAGTATGTGTAATCTTGTTATATTTGTGGCTTTTCATTGCAGTATTCAACATGTTGGGGTCTGTTTCAGGTTACAGCATCACAATTTGTCTGATAGTTATCATAAAAATTGTATACATCTGCACACTCATGCACCAGACCTTGGTTTGATGGAATTTGCGCTTTATCAAAGCAGCTATCTAATGCAAGGTACAAGTAATACAAGTAAACAAGGTCATAGCAACACGGCACAAATACAGTCATGTGCTATTAATAGAGCTTACTTCCTGTTCCTGTTCTTGTTCTGTTACTTCTCGGATGATTTGAAGACTTTTAACTTAACTTTTGAATGGTAGTCTACATGAGTTCACCTTTTGTTAGGCCATCTACCTCATTGTAATTTCTTGTTTTAAAATCATGATGTTTCTCTCATAGGGTCTTTTGGTTTCTAAGATATTATGACACATTTTGGAATTCTAATCAGTAATTCTAGGTTAAAGGGGTCATATGGTGCGATTTCAAGTTTTCCTTTCTCTTTGGAGTGCTACAAGCTGTTTGTGCGTAGATAAGATCCCTGAAGTTGCAAAGACTAAAGTCTCAAAACCAAAGAGATATTCTTTATAAATTTAAGACTCGATCACGCCCTCCTAAAACGGCTCATTCAAACACGCCCCACATGTCTACGTCACGGTGTGGGGAGATTTGCAAAACACCGCCCAAATGTATACGCAAAGAAAGAGGGTGTGATTTTTATTCTCGCTGTAGTAATGTTGCTGCCACCGGCGTCATGTCCTGGAGACGCTGTGTTTCATTGTGAAAGCGAAACTACTTTGTTTGGGCTTCCAAAAGAGGACACAACTAGAAATCAGTGGTTAAGTTGTATTTACAACACTGTTCCAGAACAGTTCAACCCAAATATTTGAGTGTGTGCAGCGCATTTTACAGAGGAATGTTTCCTGAACCTGGGAGAGTAGCCTACAATGCTGGCTTGCTCAAAGGCTGTTTCTATAAAGTGGGGCAATTCCAACTTTGCAAGGACAGTCTGGCACTTTTGACTCACAGACTGTAAGTACATTTTCTTATTTAAAGAATTTGCCACTGACTATTCAAACGTGAGTTTTGAGCAGTGTAGAGTAGTGCTTGTTGTTTGTCGTTTCTCCGATCACAAATGCAGACATGGTAATGTTAAAAAAGACAGTATACGTCAATATAATCAGTAATTATGTCCCCACTGGATGCAACAAATGACTCGTTTATAATGGGATTTATTGTTTTTGTCATCGCGCCGGGACACGGCATCACAATACGGTAAGGGGCGTAACCTTTCCGTCTCACGCTTGAGGTCAGCCAATCCCAACGCACTGGACAGCTGGCCAATCAGAGCACGCCTCACTTCTCAGAACGATGAGCTTTGTAAAAATCGGCGCGTTTCAGAAAGGCGGCGCATAGAGGAGCAACAATAATGTACAGTATGTGGAAAATAATGTGTTTTTTGAACCTTAAACCGCATAAACACATTGCATTACACCAAATACACAAAATTATGTTCTTTTTAGCAACGTCATATGACCCCTTTAATAATCTATAGTCAACAGTTATCTTTTATATGTCCTTTAATCACACAGATTAAACTAAAGAGAGATTTCAAACAGAGATATGTTCACAGATGATAATAGATCCATTAGATATGTGAGACCGTAGAGATGCATACTGAATAAATCAGGAATTTGTTTAGTCAAGTATCCAACTGAGGTCCCTTACAGTGGTCTCCTAGCAACCGTAATCTAATCGGAATATTTTTTTTTTCTGTAATAACATGAGGCCTCCTCATGTTTGCTTTGCCTGTCCTGTTATGAATGAAGGAAATAAGCCCAGACCTGTGTTAATCAGACTGGATGGGCTGTTGTTTCTACTGTATCTAATGAGCTTTATTCATGTTTTCCAAAGATTCGCTTTTGTGCTGAAGCTCTGCTTCACTGTGGATTCTTTCCCAATCACAGAAACCCGGCAAAAATGACCTAACACAGAGTTCACGCCATCCTCCCTCTCTCTCTAAAGCAGTTGGGAAATACAAGGCCTGAGTGGAAGCCAACAAAGGCTTGAGGAGGAGAGCTGAATTTTGCAAATATTTTCCACATCATTTGCTTGTTGAACCAGCATGCTTGGGAAATTAAGTGGCAAAATGACAAGTTAAGGCAGCAAGGAGGGGGGTTATTGTGATGGAGGTTAATAAGCTACAGTGAGCCTTATCTATTTATCTTAAAGAGTGCTCCTTTGTGTCAAGTGAGAGGGTGTGGAGGGGGTAGGGCTTTAGCCCCTGCCCCGTGGCCTCCCGCATGGTCCCTGCTTTTAAAGACGTTCCCAGAAACGTAATAGGATGAGACTGCTTGTCCAAGACAGTTTGAGTACTAAGGTTAGGCTTTCTCTCACTTGTTAAACTTTGTTGGAGCATTAAAGCTTTTATAGCATTATGGATAAAGGAACAGTTGATTGTGAACTGAGTAGTCACTTTATTAATAGTTTATGGACATCTTTCTGCATGGCTGGTGGATAATGTGTTGTTAGGTCACATGATATTCCCGAAACAGCCTTTTAGTTTGTCTGTCGGGCAGATTATTGATTCCTGTTTGAGTTTCAGTTAAATTGATGAAAATTGAATATTGTTGCGTTATACGAAAAATATCATAAACCTATCAAGAACATGTCCATGTTATTAATATATGTTTATAATATAGTTTTCAAACACAATGAAGCACCTCTTACCAAATCATTACTGTAATTTAAAAAAAAAAGCATCTATAGGCCATGGTAGTAATTTCAGTCATTGATTTATTTTATCAAGTTAGTTTTATTAATTTATTAATAAAAAGAAAATCCTTGTGTCCATACTTTTTATTACTGTACATTACTATATAAAAAGTAATGTCACAATGCAAAACATCTTTATAATCCTAAAAACTGGTGTAATTTTATTTATTCAATATATGTTTAAATAATTTAATATATTTTAAACTTTTTTAAATGTTTAGGGTGAAATATTTGATCAAATTATTTATAAATTTAATTTTTAAATAAAAAGAAAATTGTTGGGCCAAGACAGGATGATTTACAGTACATTACTATATTTTTCAATTTTTAATTTTAGGGTGAAATGTTTTTGTTGAAATGAAAGGTCATTTTCTGTAATATATATTTTAAAATAATTTTGATTTTATGGTGAAATATGTCTCAGATGTGTCTCTTTGGGAATCACTCGAAGTTGCTAGGTTGAAAAAAAATATAAATTTCTCATTATTACATTTGTTAGTGGTTTTTAAAATTATAATATAACTGTTTAGTGAATTAAAAGTATTATCTTTGCATTTAAAAACATTGTGTTGCAGGCAAAATTAGAGGTTGTTGTGTAGTCAAAATATTCCTTAATCCAACATATGTTTAGACATCAGACATGAGACTCCTGGGAATGTTTTCTGAATTAGGATCAGAGTTTCCTGAAGGACATCATCAACATCTAAAATGATAAAATCTGAAACCTGGAAGTCTTTGTTTTCTTACAAAAACAACCTATCCAACAACATTTTAGCGGAAACAGTGGGCAGTTATGGAGGAGATAATGCAGTCTTCTGGTTGTCATGGGAACTATTCTCACTCATCACACCTGCATGTGGCGTCGTTTCTGATCTGTGATTCTGTTGAGTCAGCAGGTGTTTTGTTTTGAGTATACACTGCTTGTTTAATAGACATTTTTTGATGTTTTTTTCAGTTGCCTGCATCTGATCTTAATAGCTGGGCTTTATAGACAGATGAGAGGTTAAAAGCATCACATAACCCCTTTAGAACATGAGACGGGTCTGGGCCGCAGGGTGTGGAAGAATGGTGTTGAATGGAGACCAAACCATTGGGCCACCTCAAGAGAGCTGTGGTGAATGTAATCCATTACTCACACATTGACTGAATGATATTCAGAAAGATGCCAAAATGTTTGCTGAAAGATGACAATGAGATTTTCTAATAGAAATGCTGGTATTTAAGAGAGAAAGTAAAAAGCAGCGTGGTTTGACGTACACTACAGTGCATTACAAACAGTGTGGGACATATTGCAATCTGACAGACAGATCATTGCTATTTGTCTCTTACTGTGTAATCATGTTTAGATGACAATCATATTGTGTGTTTTCAATCAGGGTTAAGGTCAGTAGGCTAAGAGTTATCACAGCTGGCCATGTTTTGTTTGGATTATTTGGGATCCTTTGTTTTTACATAGAATTGGGATGCTGACTATCTTTTGTAATATTTTACATGTTTTTGCTTGTCACTTTTGATTTGTCATATTTAGTACTGCCCTTCAGAAGCTACTGGAGATAGTTGCATGTTCCCCAGAAGATAAAATAAGTATAATTTACCTAATATCCAATTTCATTTAAATTATAAATAAAATGCCACTCTGGGACTAATTGTATTTAAATCAGACACAAATAAAACACAAATTTCTTAGTGCTGGCATACTTGTGAGGGATTTAAATAGTAATATTTGCAATGTTGCTTAGTTTTAGATTATCAGAAAAATCATTATGGATAAATTGTGACTAGGCAATATCAGGTGTCATGATATCAAATTAGCTTTCTTATCGTTTGAAATAAAAGAGGTCTTTGTACTATTAAAACATCATGCAAGTTCCGTAGTTTATATCATTCTCCTCATAAATGAAGCATTTATTTAATCAAGCTCCAAAAATGGCTTATTTGGATATTGTGTGATTTGTGATATCACATGGGCAAATACATTTGCATATGACCACCTCTAGAACAAACATCTACGAATAGTTACATCTTTGCAGCATAGGCCCCACCCTCTGTTCAGTTGCTTATTGGCTGACACTTGCCTACACCATATACAAGCGTTGTGAAAGCAAATAGAACCCATTATAATCACTGACACTGTCTACACTGGGTACAGTACACAGATACCAATAATTTGTTGTTGTACTCCACGCACTTTTATCTGTCGACAACAGGATAAATGGAAGAGTAAAAGGATGCATCCTGGTTAAAGAGCTCATTTGCATTTCTGCACAGATTTCAGAAGCATCCCATAGTCAGGAACAAGCGGATGGTTTATTTTTAATGGCATCTCAGATTATGTTGGAAGATTATACTGTATGTTTATTTAGAGCATTTAACTGCAAACTGTTTTGTAAACGAGACGCACAGTGGGGTAGCGGATGGGCACGCAGGGCGCGCACTGCAGGGGGGGGCCCGCGATAAGACGATGGGGTGGGTTGAAAGTAGGGTTGGGTATCGTTTGGGTTTTTTCGATACCGGTGCCAAATCGATACTTTTAAAACGGTGCCGGTGCCTAAACGGTGCCTGAACCGATACTTGTTATATATATACATATATACATATATACATACATACATACAGTACACACACACATACACACACACACACATACTGTATATGGAACTAATGAAGCTCCAGGAAATCCCCAATATGGACAAAGGCATTGCTATTCCTGTAACTGAGTAAACAGAAGATAAAAACGTTTTGAATGATAAAACAAATACATTAAACACTCGACTACGACAATATATAGTTTGTCTGTGTTATTCAAGCCATCTCTGGTATTTTTATAATAATTAAGTATATTTAAACTCCATTGCTAATCAATGCATTAGTAGCCTATGGAACATATTTTCTGCCTCATTCTGTGACAAGAAGCTACATCAGATCACAAAAGGAAGCATTTAACTGGTGTTGTGGACTAAAAAGGTTATAATGTTCTATTTTGGTGGTTTAAACTGCTTTAAAAACGCGAATACAAGAGAATTTTAGCTTTAGGCATTTTAATTAAAGCTAGGGATGGGCGGTATATAGAGTTTGTACGATATATCGATATATTCTTTATAATCGATATGTTATTATGAAGCAATACAGTTAATATTGATATACAGTAGTTTGATACGAGCGCATCTGATAAAATATCTAGGGAGGACACGGACTGAACTGCTGCGGAGAAAGTGCATAATACAATTTGTTCTAAACATGTGACAAGCTTTATATGAAGGGCTATAAAAAAAGCTTGTAAGATATAGTAGCCTATAGTTTCAGTTTAAAGCGGCTCGCGCTCTACCTCAGATGCTCTTGACAGAAAGGCTGCGTGTGCCGCTGACAGAGATGCTTCTCGCGCTGTTTAATGTGTTTGCTGTTTTCCGTAATGCATAACTTACAATTCACAGGTATATTTTCCATCTGTAAATGTTAGAAAGCCATGGAAATATTTCCATTTTGCTGTCAGAAGTGCGTGAGCTTTTGCTTTGCGATTCTCTGCTAAACTTCACAGACTTCATTTAGAATGAGCGCCGCCGTGCGCGTGCGCGCCAAACAGACGGCGCGCAATGAAATAGGAGCGCAATAACTCTGACTAAAATATACATTTTGCTGAAATATTTGTAGTTGTAGCCTGTGATGCAACTTACGTGCCTTTTGGAGAAACAAAGGACAAATATTTTAATCGATCGCTCAGGCATGGCACCGAAATGAGGCACCGAAATCTGCGTTCTGATTCGGTTCTAGTACATACCGGTTACATAGGTACCGGTGCCATATTGGTACCGGGTTTCGGTACCCAACCCTAGTTGAAAGACGATGATCATGTCGACGACAGCCAGACATATTGTCAAAAGCATTAAATATTGTCAATATTAAGAGTATTTGGCATTTCCAATTAATGTAGGCCTGTTACATTCTGGCTATTATTAGGTTACTTTTACTATTAAATTAAAGCTGCAGTCCGTAAGTTTTGCCTCTTTGTCGCCATCTCTGTTTGAAAACCTTGAATTGCTGTTACTTGCAGAATTATCTTGCTTGCGTGGGCTGTGCTCCGGCACGGCTTCAGCACGGATGAATCTAATGTTTTGAGGAGTATGTGTGGCAGTCAGTCACCACACCGGTGTGGATGTTTACTGTACTTCGCAATCACAGATTCTAACCTACAGTACATCTTGGAATATATGACCCAAATAAGAGTTTTCACCGTATATTGTCATCTGAACAAGTAACAAGTCTGCCACGTTTGTTCTGACCAACTGAGGAAAAAAGCATTACAATAAATCGATTAAATCTAATGATCGGTTAGCTCATATCACATCAAACCATGCAAATTATTATTATTGTTATACTTTATTCTCAAATTATTAATGTTAACAACATCAGCATTGCGTGACTATGAGTATAGTGTGTATTAACGTGTAGATTTCAATTTCTGTACAGTCTAATCTAATTGTCATACCATTTGAATTTCATATTAAGAAATTATTCTAACCCAAAAAGCAAATTATGCTACCTTCGAACTGATTTTCTTTAAAATACAAATCTTGTAATCCCAGGCTATCTGTAATCAGAAGCACATTTAAAACTGGAATATAATTTAATTTCATTTACATGTTTCATAAACACATAATCCTTTCTGGATTACACTCCGCCATCAAAATTATACATTTAATTATTCTAGCTGCTGTGAGAAAAGGCTATAAACGATCCGCCACCTGCAGGATCATCACATGCGATAGCCTTGTAGCCGGGACAACTTCTTTATGTTTACAGACGTGACGTAATGACGCAGCAGCATGCTCAAATTTCCTGCGAAAACCTACCTGTACCACTCAAATTAGAAAACATTATTATACGCTAACCATTGTGAATCGGGCTAAAGTAAGGCGAGAGTTTTGAACACTGGCTGGTTATGTACATGCTCAAATATTGATTTCGGAACATTTTTAACCAAAAAAAAGTTACGGACTGCAGCTTTAATATTACAATTAATTTGCTCCGCAATAATTTCATAGTGCATCACTGCATAACTGACGCGCTGTGAGGATAATACAAGATTAGGCTATTAGCCTAGGCTGCTACTCATTGAAAATGTTTTAAAAATGTATTTTAAAACAGGTCTATTATAGCCTACAATGAATTATAGGCCTATAGCCTAAATAAAATTGTTAAAGGGTTACTCCACCCCAAAATGAAAATTTTGTCATTAATCACTTTACTCCCATGTCGTTCCAAACCCGTAAAAGCTTTGTTCATCTTCAGAACACAATTTAAGATATTTTGGATGAAAACCGTGAGGCTTGTGACTGTCCCATTGACTGCCAAGTAAATAACACTGTCAAGGCCCAGAAAAGTATAAAAGACATCGTCAGAATAGTCCATCTGCCATCAGTGGTTCAACCGTAACTTTATGAAGCTACGAGAATACTTTTTGTACGCAAAGAAAACAAAAATAAAGAATTTAATTAAACAATTTGTCTACAGCGTAGCACCATTTTGTAACCGCTGGATGCAAACTGTGTATGCTGTTCTGTCAGCCAGGGGCGTGTTTCAGTGTTTTGGGGGCCCTCAGCAAGTGGTCCTGGGGGGGCCCCCCTCGGTGGATTTTGCAATCGATTCCGGGGTAGGGATGGGTATCGTTTACATTTTATCGATACCGATACGATGCTTATCGATACCGTTATCCATACTACTCTCTATAATTTGGTGCAAAAATAAATAATGTAAAAAGATGTTGAAAATTTCAAGTTATTTTATTACTGCAGTTTACAAATGCCTCCAAGCAAACAGAAAAAGGCACATAAAGCACATTTTTAAAATAAAAAGGCCCTTCAAAGAGAGAGAGAGATTTCCTCAGCATACCATAGCACAACATATTTGAACATCATGTGCATAGGAGCACAACAGAATGTTATAGAGAATTCTGGCATCTCTAGCGATTTTTATTTAAGAAAATTAACATATTGACTTTCTCAGGGAGCGGGCGTGATTTCTCCTAACAGAGAGTGTCCCTCCCTGTTTTAGAGGGACTTTTTTATCTACATGATAAAAAAGGCTTCTTTTTAACATGTAGAATTATTTATAGTGATACTCCTATCAGGATTTTTACAGACATTCATACAGGGCCTGAATTAAATTTTTGAAAATGGGGGGAATTCCCCTCTTAGGTGACTCTTGTGGGAGAGAGTTTTTTTTTTTTTAATTAAAGCGGTGGAGGGGGAATTTTTAGACACTTTTTTTTTTCAAAAATATGTAATTAAATGTTTGATCATGCTGTGTATTTTTGTTTTTACAATGGGGCAATTGTTGAGTGTGCATGATTACACCGTCTCTGGAGAGCGCACGAGTGCTGAATGGTTTAAATACTGGCCAAACTTAAAAAGAAATGCAAATGATAAACTTTAGTGAAGATGCATGTAAAGATGTATGTATAGATGTATGACAATTCCTGTGTCAACCGTGCAATGTGCAGCTCGCTTATAATGCAGACGCGATGTAGTGATTTAAAGCCATTTGCGCATTTTGAGAGAGAAAGACAGAGAGCTCGCGAAGATTCACTCGTGCTGTTCATAATATTACGCCTCACAGAAATTTTTCAAATTATTTTGTACGTTATTTAAAAAATAAATATGCATTGTACCTCACCTTTAGCATTATAATTATTTTACCCACGCCAGACAGAGATTGAGACGGTGCCGCTGCATGACATGCCAAACCTCTCACGGCAGGCGCTTGAGATTGGTTTATGAGAAAAGCTTCTAGGTCGCCATTAACACCGAAGTATACGGAGATAAACAACGCAAGTATCGATAACAGTTGGCCTATTGTTTGTCCTGAAGAAGCTTATCGGTAGTCCGGTATTGATTGCAATTGCGTGGGTTGCGTGGTGCCTAAACACGCTACTGGTGTCAGCCGCACCACACGGATACGTCTTCTACGTTTATTTACGTTTAAACAGCGTATCCGTGTGGTGCGGCTGACACAGAACACCGTACGCAGTTTGCGTCCAGCGGATATTCTCCAAAATGGTGCTACGCTGTCGCGGAGGAGACAAATTGTTGAATAAAGTCATTATTTTTGTTTTCTTTGCATACAAAAAGTATTCTCGTAGCTTCATAAAGTTACGTTTGAACCACTGATGGCAGATGGACTATTCTGACGATGTCTTTTATACTTTTTATACCTTGACAGTGTTATTTACTTGGCAGTCAAAGGGACAGTCACAAGCCTCCTGGTTTTCATCCAAAATATCTTAAATTGTGTTCCGAAGACGAACGAAGCTTTTACGGGTTTGGAACGACATAGGGGTAAGTGATTAATGACAAAATTTTCATTTTAGGGTGGAGTAACCCTTTAAAAATTTTTATTTAGGCTATAGGCCTATAATTCATTGTAGGCTATAATAGACCTGTTTTAAAAGACATTTTTAAAAAAAATTCAATGAGTAGCAGCCTAGGCCAATAGCCTAATCTTGTATTATCCTCACAGCACGTCATGCGTCATGGTGAAAGACGTTCACCGGTATAAGTCTTAAACAAAGTTTGCACGTTGCTTGTATGATATCCACGGGCTTGCCTTCACGGTTTAAAACAGAAATATTTCCAATATTGCGACACACCCTGCGGATTTGCGCTACACCACTGGAGACACAGTGTCAGACTTTTGTTGAAAGAGAAAGCAGTCAATTGTAATAAATCCCCATTAATAATCACTTTCTCAGATCAGGCTGTTCTGAGATTCTTGGTGACGTAGTAGTTCTGCTCAGGCCCCTCCCACGACTATTGACTGACACGGCTGTTTACCACCCTGAGTGAGCTGTAGACAGTCCGCTATTGTTTCAACGCTGGAGCAGTGGTAGACAAAATTGTCTTCTAAGTGATTGAGGTTTATTGTTGTTGGATGTAATAATGAACATAGCTGTCGTCATACACATAATAGGAAATTATTTCAGCAAGGGGTGTCTCTGTAAAAGTACAACATTATGCATTGTGAACATTCAACTACAGTCCAGCATACAGGAAGCCCCCTCCACTGCAGTGTTGTGTTTTATTCTATTCCCATGCTGTTCTACAGCTGCTCTGGGAGCTGCTCTGAATGGTGTAATCAACCACAGGGTGGTCCAGGCCATTGTTTAGTCAAAATACAACAGCAAATCTGATTAAGAAATTTAGGTGCAGTGAAAGATCATTCCTCATTATTAATGACTAAATAGAAAACAATTCTGAAAACAAACCCTACATTTACAGCATTGGTATTTAAGTAGATTTTCTTTTTGGTAGTATTATAGTGGCAGTAGTTTACACAAAGGCTTTGAGCGCCAATGCTTGCCCATGGCAGTTGATTTATGATGTAATGTCAGTCCATTCAGAGTTTCTTGGATTCGTTTGCGATTCTTTGAAACCATTGCCGTCAGCATGATTAGGCAATGCCTCTTTGTAAAAGTGTAATCGCTTGAAGACATTGTATGGCCTGTAAGGGTTTGAATTGACTTTGATATGAACAAGCAGAATCCTGTTGCTGCAGGCACAAAAACAAAAACGGTTTTGTAATCCTGTATTTTGTTTTGCTTAATGTTGGATTTTAAGGTGAATGTAATTTGCTCATGTTGAGGCAGGTTTGTTTGTAGGGCAGATTGCATTCACGTGTTTTACAGCGAGCAGTGCTCATGTTACCACAACACAAGACCTGCCCCGGGCTGATGATGTCATGAGAATAGTCCTGACACATGGATGACTCTGTGTGCTCTTAAAAGAATATTACATTTTGGGGGGTAATAAAACTTCTTGGTTTCAGTTGTATTATTAGGGTCTAGGGGTAGGGGTTTAGGGGTAAGTGTTATTGTCAGTATGTTAAAACGTTAATATGAATTTACTGTATCTATGAACATGGATGGCAAGGAGGATTTGGCAGGTCAAAAGTACCATTGATCTATAATTTGTTGCAGAAACTGAGCAGTTGGTTAGGTTTTATTTAAAATGATTATAGTTGTCAGATAGTGGTGAACATCAGAACATTAATTGGTTTTGCAATTACTTCATTGTTTAAAATGGTTTGAGTGCAGTTTTGTTACAGTATCTTGATGCATTTCACGGTGAAATTTGGCTTTGGACATACGTAAGGCATAGTCCATTATTTTATTGTATTTTTTTTTTATTTTTTTTAAATAGCCAATTTCTTTACAATTATATCACACATACAACCACAATTCTTTCTTTCTTTCTTTCTTTATTTATTTATATATATTTTAAATGTGTTTACATTTATTTTGTTTAAATTTAGATGCATTTTGTTTAGTTTAAATTAGTTTAGTTGAAATTTATTTAATTTAGCATGGCATATTAGTATTTTTTTTTTTTTTGTCAATTGTGTGTGACAGGATTCCTTCAGATCTCTTCTGCAATGTTTGGTTGCTATAGAAGCAGCACTTTGGTTGTTAAACTGAAAGGATTTTACTGACAATCTCATATAGATCAGAAAATCTCTTTTATTAGAACTAGAAACGCACTTTATGCACGTTATAAAATAATGAAATAAATTGCAAAGACACAAGTTACAAACAATAGAACAAATACAGATACTATTTAAATAAACTGCACAGGTACTAGGTATAGGCCTATTTAACCACTGCATCTAAGAAATTGAATAATTAAATATAAAAAATAAAATGCTGTGTAGTCATTGCTGTACGAATTCTCATTAAAGCTACAAAGATTCTTCAGCCAAAAGCAGTGAGTTTGTGTGTGTGTGTGTGTGCTCTTTTGTTTGATCCACATTAACAATAGAGACAGGAGCAGGTTTCTTTATGTCACTGTCACTTTAACACCTAATCCAATATTCTGACACGCATCCAATTTTGTCCCAACTGCTTATGTTCACTTAAGACATAACCAACTGTTTATAAGAACCTTGTGTGCTTTTGACAGTTTAAGCAGAATAAGATATGGAAAAGAACTCAGTTCAGTACTGTGTGCCATGTGTGCACTTTGGGTAACAGAATGTACCCTAATCAGTATTAATGATATATGTTCATAGCTTTTGTACATGAAAACTGGAATAAAATCCAGAATTTGTGAAGACTATTTCAAAAATAGCTGTATTTCCTCTGATCTCACCTTGTGTCATGCTGATTAGTGTGATGCTAGTGAGAACTAGCGGTCCAAGGTTTTACTGCCACCTTTAGATATTCAGTAGATAAACTGTTCTCATTCAGTCATTAACCTGTTAATCATGCACTTGACCTTTGCCCAAAGTTTGACCACCTCATCAGGAGTCATACTGTCGATTTACAGAACCTTAAAATGACTCAGTTTGGATTCAGAATGCTTGTCTGAATTTGGCAACCCTCACAAAATGCCTAAATTAAGTCTAAATGATGCATTAGATTGGAAAAGCCATGTTTCCAGAGAGAATTTCCACAGTAAGATGCACTGTTGAGTATCATTAGGAAAGGCTAGTTACGATTGTGGTTCTGTCAGATGGTAAGCTGAGTGAATACCCCCGTCATGGTCATGTTCCTCATGGCATCATATTACATGAGCTCATAATTGGCAGTGATCAGAGAAAAGACTAAGAATGGACACCAGTGTTTTCTTTATGGAAAAATCTGCTCTTATGGGAGGTTTCCTGCCAGAAATGTAATCTATGAGTCACATTTTAATTCTTCCAGTCTAGCCTGAAATGAAATGTTATCGCAGTTCCACTTTTTTGTAACACTAATGGAATTGTTGAAGTTAAGTTTGCCAGAGCCATTTTTAAGAAGGTGTAGAGGTTCTTTGAGTGTGTTTTATTTTTCAGATACCAAAGATAGAAGTGTGATGACCTTTAAAGGTATAGTTCACCCAAAATAAAATTCTGTCATAATTTACTCCCTCATGTTGTTCCTGTAAGACTTACTTCTGCAGAACACCAAGGAAGATGTTTGTAGCCAAAGAAGAATGTTGGTAACCAAACAGTTTTAGTCACCATTGACTTCCATTTGTATCCAAAAAATACTGAGACTATATCTCCTTTTACTGTTCCAGAGAAGTAGTCATACAAGTTTGGAAGGATATGAGGTTAATTAAATGATGAAATAACTTTTATTTTTGGGTGAACTGTCCTTTTAACTAAAACATGTTTAATAAACTTAATGAACTTACAATTAAAGTCTAGGGCCCCATTTACACTAGTGCGTTTTCGTTTTAAAATGGCGTTTAGAATGAAAACGATCCCTGTTTACACTGGCGTTTCCGCTGCGTTTCAGAAACGATCTCCGTTTACACTACACAACCAAAAACGCATGTCACGTGACCATTCATGTAGGTACAACCATAGAAATGTATAGGTAGATTCCCTATTATTTAGATGGTGGACACGTCTGTGTGCTTGGAGCTGTCGAATGGGGAATCTACCCATACATATCTATGGGTACAATAATGAGCATGATGTTATTGTTCACACAGTCGTCAAGGATACGCAGTGCGAATGTGAGCAGCCACGCCATCGTTTTCAAAAGTCTCCGTTTTGGCCCGTTTACACTGAAACGCAACCCCGGAGTTTTCAAACTAAAACGGGGTCTGCAGCGTTTTCAAAAGTCTCCGTTTTCAACCTCGAAAATGCCGGAGTAGTGTAAACGATAGGCGTAACCATAGCAAAAGTTATGCATTTTAAAACGAAAACGCACTAGTGTAAATGGGGCCTAAGGAGCTAGGCATTCATTGGGGTGCAAAAGCAGAAATGTCTGGTTTGTCTTGTCGTTAAAGCACGTAAATAAATTAATCAGTAGAAAAAACGTGTGCTATTTGCCCTGTAAAGTTGATCTATAAAGTTCAAACACCTTTTTTAGCTGGAAGTATGTCTAGTAACGCATTATCAGTGTAATTCCTGTGGGTGGATTTTTGAATGTGAACACTCACTGCCAGCTTCTAAAGCCAGCTAGTTTGTTTCTCTCTCTCTCTCTCTCTCTCTCTGTGTGTGTGTGTGTGTGTGTGTGTGTGTGTGTGTGTTGGCTCTAGGAGTGTGTGCCTGAACATTCTAGACCATTCAAAGATACATCAACAAACTGCATAATGTTTATTACACACATTATGTTTCTCTGGCATATCCATTTAGTAAGCTCAGTTGTAACTTTATCAGCAGTAGTCTTTGTTAGCGCTCCACTGCTTTGACAGTGAATTCCGCTGTGTTGTGGCCTTGGTTGACCAGGGCTGCGATTGATTGCTATATCGTACAGCTCAGGCAGACATGGCAGTCCTAATGGCTTTATCTGGCACTCTGCTGGTTTGGGGTTAACTGCTGATCCCAGTACAGCAGTAAATCAGGACTGATTGAATGGAAGTGAGTGCTGAGAGCAGACTGGTTTCATTCTTTATTAGCTAAATGAATTGTTGTATTGATTTGAAGTAGGGCTGCACGATATATCGTTTCAGCATCGATATCGCGATGTGCGCATCCGCAATAGTCACATCGCAGGATGTGCGATGTTTAGTAGGCCTATACTTTTCGTTATATATATACTGATTGTTTTCTTTGCTCACACACAGACACTGCATCTACACCCGCTGTACAGAGATATCCATTTTTAAATAAATTTAGTAGCAGAGCTACTGCAAGATTTTAGTGCTGGAAATCCATTTATCCTTTGCTGAAACTTCCGCGTTGTCGAGGAGAGCGCTGATCACGGTTGATTAGCAACGGCAGAAGCCACGAAAGCGTAAGCTCCAGAGCGCTTTGGAAAGGAGAAGAAAGCACGCTCTACTTTCCATGCTGGCGTTTTCCATGCATTTTTAGCCACGACATGTGAACGGCCTATGGCCCCAAAGTCTGTCTACACTGGACGCGACAAAGCTACTGTTACTAATCATTTGAACTTTTGTGTCAGTTAGAGCGGGGATTTAGACCGGGATTAGAGCGGGAATTTGTCACGCCGCGCATGCATCCAGTGTAGACAGACAGCATCACTGATTATGGGTTCTACAGTATTTTGTGGCATCGCGCGCGTCAGGTGTAGACAAGGTAAGAGCCACGCAGATGCTATGGTTGTAATTTGTTTATTTTCTATGCTGATTTACTCACCTATAAAATCACCCCAATCATTGATTTTTTTTTCCAAACAGAGATATTAAAATCATGTTTTTTTTTGTTGTTTTTTCTTCATATCGCAATATATATTGCAGAAAAACAAAATATCGTTTTTTCCAATATCGTGCAGCCCTAATTTGAAGGCTTTTCTGAGAATCTGTGGTGTTTATTGTGCATCACATGTGGTGGCTAAGGCTTTTAGTGCTTATGTTTATGCAGTTTTCATCAAACGTTTAAATGTAATGACAACAAAATGCAATTGGCTTTACGTTTCTTACCTCCCTCTTCCTCTCCAGATCCGTCATTATCAGAGATGCTCTTGTTTTGCTGACATAGAGCTAACACATATCTGCCAGACAGCCAGTTGGACTGTTCTCTCTTGGCGCTGCCCTATGGCTCCTGGGGTTGACCTGTGAAAAGCAGCCAAGCTGGACACCGCAGTATCGCCCCCCACTGACACTACCTCAGCCCTGCCAGTCCCGCTCTCCCACCGGAACCCTCATCCTCACTGCCAGCACCTCTGGAACCCACCCACCACTGCTCCAGACCACCAGGAGGAGCAGTATGTAAGAGAAGCCACTGCCAATGATGCTTTCAGGATTTGCAGAGATGCTGAAACTATCACAGGTAAGAGTCTGCAAAGTTCAGGGACTGTCAAACTGCATGGGTTCAATTGTAATTTTATGAAGCTACAAGAATACTTGAGCACAAAGAAAACAAAAGTAATGACTTTATTCAACAATTTCTTCTCTTCCATGTCAGTCTTCAACACGTTCACAAGTCAAGAAACTGTTGAATGAAGTTGTTATTTTTGTTTTCTTTGCACAAAAAAAGTATTCGCGTAATTCGGCAAAATTTTAGTTGAACCACTGATGTTACTGTAATGTGTCAGTAGCAATGCTGTCTATGAAGGGTCAGAAAGCTCTCGGATTTCATAAAAAAATATCTTAATTTGTGTTCCGAAGAGATACGAAGGTCTTACGGGGTTGAAACAATATGAGTAATTAATGACAGAATTTTCATTTTTGGGTGAACTGTCCCGTTATTTTAAAGGTGCTGTATGTAGGATTGACACCCAGCGGTTGAACTAGATATTGCAGTCCAAATTCAAAATATTGGAGATGTTTTTTTTCACAAGCCCCTCCTCCTCAGACTTGACGCACGCGCAGGTTGCCAGATTAACGACACCAACAGGAACGGGCGCACATGACGATGAATGAAATGAAATACGCGGCGTTTTCCGCCAACTGGCAACCCGGGGTGCCGAAATACAATTGGGTAAACTGGCAGTGGGCGGGTTTCACAAACCATAACAAACACAGACATTACGGGCCGGACCGCACATATTCAAAGAAGGATTACTAACTATAGCATTGTTTTTCAGATAAACAAGTATGTTAACTTAGCATGTTTCTTAAATATCTGCAAGCATATTATGGTATTTTTATGCTTTAGTAGAGTCAAAATCCTACATACAGCACCTTTAAAGTAATCAAAAGAATGGTTCACTCAGAAATGAAAATTGTCATCATTTTCTCACCCTCAAGGTGTTCTATATCTGTATGAACACAAAAGAAGATATTCTAAAGAATGTTAGTAACCAAACAGTTGCTGGTAGCCATTGACTTCCATTTAAAATGGAAATAAATACTATGGAAGTCAACAGCTACCAGCAAGTGTTTGGTGAGGAGCCAAATATTTCAACATGATTTCATTTTTAGGCCTGTTTGTGGAATAAGACCATTTTTTGCATAAATTTCCCCATACAGATTATTTACACACACAAAAAAAAAAACAATGGGCCTCATTCATGAAACATTCGTAAATATAGGAGTAAATTCGGAGTAATTTGCGCGTAAAACAGAACTTCCCGAAAACTGTCCTCCGGATTCACAAACGCTTTGTAAACGTCTGATTTGATAGTTAAACATGCGTATGTTAATGAATTCCAATCATTCGTAAATAGGGCCCTCGTACACGCTCATACACAATTAGCATAATCCCCGCCTATGAATTACAGCTATGCAAATTTCGTGTCCAGGAAAGCAGTGGAATATTCTGGTCTACTTTCTTAGGTTTGCTCCAGTATATTGCACAAATGCAAAGAAGACTAATAGGCCATATGGCTAACAATAAATATTCAATAACGTCACGTTACGTGTGTCCACCAAAGCGTTTTTAGCCACCTGAAAAATGTCAGGTGCTCTTCTGAAAATGGCCAGCTGGTGGCGCTTGAGAATACTTTGGTGGCACAGCGTTTTTCCAGCTGAGACGCTTTGGTTGCTATGATAAGGAATATCCACGGCAGTAACGTATTTCTAGTATCTCATTTTGAAGAATATTACTGAATATAAAAATGCAGTAACCCAGCAATATTAACTTCTCTATTGTTGTTCAGTTGTTGTACAAGTAGGATGATTGGTCGGTGTGGTATTTGTCCCGCCCCTCTTCCATTGATTGGATGGCTGGGTAAAAAGTGACAGTGAAAAGCGCTGCGTTTTACCTAAAGCTAAACAGTTTAGCAACTCTCAGCTACAAAAAAAAACAGAGCAAACGAACTTGTAAAATATTATAATTATCATCAGTTTGCCAAAAAGAACACAGAATGTTTTACGCACCATTTACACATGGTAGGGAGCAGGTGTAAATTTCTTTTGTACCAACTAACATTTTGAAAATACGAACATTTTCATGAATTCGAAAGTTTACGTCAGAACGGCTTTATGAATGATTTACACGAAAATTATTTCTGCTCGTGTTTCATGAATGAGGCCCATTGTGTTTGTGTGTTGTTGTCCATGTATGTACATCACTTTTGGAAAAACTGAGAAATGAAAAATGCCTAACTGAAAAGTAACCTGTTGCCTCTAATAAGCCTTTCTGAAAGACTAAGTGACTCCTACAGTAACTCCCCTCAGTTTTTTCAGCATGAGTAATGCTGTACGAACAGCCTACACACACACACACACACACACACACACACACACACACACACAGCTCTATTATTTATGAAACTAGGCCACTTCAAGAGTCATAAAGTTTATTATCTGTGCTGTGCAACTCTAAGCCAACACTGATGCCTGGGCTGTGCTGTCGTTAGTCTCACGTTTCTCTAACGTCAGTGATGGATTCTGTCATCTTAATTATTATTATTTTTATTATTATGTGACACATTCAACTGGTCTGGGTCAGCAGTAAAAGACTCCTAAATCTTTTCACTCAAGACTGACACAAACCCTTTTTCCCCTTGTTCATACGTTCGGAAAGAGCCGACCCACTAACTCTCTCTCTCTCAGTGTCAGAAGTTAAAAATAGCTGTTGTCTGGCTGGAATTGTGGCTCTTTGTTCCAGTGCTGTAGAGGTGCTCAGGTCTAGCTTTTAGAGTTCAGTGATTATATGCAGACCTTTCTGGCTCCACTTTGTCAATACTGACATTTTACAAACGTAACAATACCAGCTTTTTCAGCTATGAAGTATTGAGCATTCTAGCTAATTGATTGCATGAAAGCAGTGGCCAATCAGAGGCGTTTGTTAGTCAGCATTTTTTTTAAGCATGAGCTCAGTTCTGCACACTAATGTAATTGTCATAATAATAATTAAATGTTGTTTTTTATTTTATATTATATTTTTATTTTTTATTTTTCCAAATGGGGAATCCTGTAAGTTTGTAATATCAAAGGTTAAAATCAACAAAAGAGTCCACACTTTTAAATTCTTTTGCCCTTTTTTTGATGTAATATCAGCACTAAAAACTTGAATGCAAACATGTAAATTGCACACAAGGCAGTTTTAATTGTTCCTGTTGGATTTGCTTTTTTGTGTCTGAGCTGAGTTAGAGTTATGGTTTTTAACTGACTGTCTCTACACTGGTGGTCTAATCTAATCTGGTCTGAACCAAGCTTTTAAAGTTAAAAGATCTTGCCATGCATCAACGTTCATGACTAGCATGTTCATCTGGACTGCAATTCATCATCTCTTTTGCAGTATGGAGTACTCATCATTTTCATCAGGTAAAAGCTTCTCAATCCATCTGTGCAGTAATGTATGTGTGTGTTGTACTGTGGATATATGGGCTATAGTACAGCAGTGCATTTTGAATAGGACTGCACATCCAACTGCTTTCATTCCATTCACTGGAGATAAATGCCTTACACCAAATTAACGTAATTGGCTAGTGTAACTGAATTTTTGGCACCAGCTTTAGGCTGTCGTAGTTTTTCCTGTCGCCTTCATGGAGCCCTTGACAAAGAGGCTCTCATGAATTTTCACTGCTCGTCTTTAAGGGTTTGTAGTTGTGAAACCCTATTATAATTATGTGTGATGAGAATTTAGACTAAATATGTCTGTTTTTGGTCACTTCCTTAGTTTACAATGTCCCCAGAGAGAAAGAGAGGGTGGGAAAGAGACCTCGAATCAGTTACTTTTTTTAAATCAAAAAATTTTTTGTCAGAGTTTTCTGTTTTGTAATGATTTGTACCAGTCTTATTTGTTTTAGTTGATCCCACATTTCAGTCATGTACTCTGAAAGCACCTTTTTCTAGAAGAACGAAGCATGCGATGTTGCACAATATATCAATATTTTTCATTTTTAAAATGTTATTTGTTAAATAAATAAATCATATTATCATTATTGTTGTTATATTTTTATGTAGACAATTGTTTAAACAATTATTTATTAATTATTTAGACATTTACCAGTATTTGGCTATGACATGAAAATAAATATCAGCTTATTGATATGAATTTTAATATGCATCCCTTATGTTGACTGAGATCCCTGACATTTAAGTTTCTTTCATGCATTAAATGAGTCTGGAGTGGTGGGTTGGTTTTATCTAAGGTGAATACTGGAGCTGCAATCACTAACTATGATATAATCCATTCAAGGCCTTCCTGAGATTTCCTCTGCTGTTATCACAGACTCTCAGTTGACTGAATTTGCATAGCGGAAATACTAGGCTGCCATTACCTCCTGCTCTTGACACATAGTCTTTAATGAAACAGTGAGAGGCTTCCTACGCACTGCCTTCTAAAATGTACCATTTACCAAGATTTTAGATTCCTCCATTGTTTTACCTCTGTAATCATAGTTAGATTTACATTGCATTTAACGACCTTGGTGTTAATTACGTTTTTTGATGATTTTAGCATTAGTTTTAGTAACTAGTGTGCCTGGTTGAGGCTCTCTGTAAGGTAAATAATAATGTCTTGATCCAGCTTGATAATACATTGCTTTGAGGAAATGTGGAAGTTTGGTGTGGTTTGGATTTTGTGACCAGCCCTTCCTCCACTGAAGGACACAGCAGACGGTGAATGAGTGAGATAATCGCCTCACCCACCTCACGGCATTGTGTTTTCAGTGTTTTGCTTTCATATGTGATAAGATATGTCGGTTAGAGTGTTGTAATGCTACAGGCAGCTCATTAGCATATGAAAAGCTTTAGGTCATCTAACCTACTTTTCTTTAAACTGGCTGGACACAATATCATGCCACGCTGCCATCTAGTGGATGTCCAGTGGTAGCTACATCTTAAACAGTTTGCATTGTAACCTTTGTGTGCTTGCTTTATTTAGTAACTGTGTGAGATACAGCAGTTACACGTCTCTGAAGAGCTGGCTTGTATTTTATCTCTGAGCTGGATTTATGAATTTTGACATACTATATGCATTAAATAGTTCAGATTAAAGTATTGAAGTTCAAATTGAGTTTAAATAGAGACATGTTTTGTGTTTGTATGTGGTTCAGACAATTTGCTAAGGACTTCCACATAAAATGGAGCTTACTTATGAGCTCTGTAACATTTTAAAACAATATACACTACCAGTCAAAACAGTAAGAACAGTAAGATTTTTCATGTCTTTTTTTAAAGAATTATAGGTAACACTTTACAATAAGGGTACATGAATAATCATGTACTAATGCATAAATTAATATTTAATTCATCACATACTAATGATTATTAAAGGAGTTAACTAATTATGAACTATCCTTAACTACGACTGGAGTCATATGGATTCATGCATGAATAACAGTAGCCTTAACTACATGTTAGTACATGTTTGATAGTTAATGCATTAATTAACATTTATGGGTAAACTAAATCAAACAGCTTCTTTAAGAAGGAATAAGAAATACTCTGACTTTGAAATTAATTTAAATAATTTAATACTATCATAATTTGAGCATTTGACATCTTCAGCTTTGTCATAAACATTATTGGGTGGCAATGGATTAGTTGATCCTCCTCATCAAGTATACAAAATACTAAATACACTAATGACTGATCTTGTCTGTTTTATGTTCTCCTCTTTCCCTTTAAACTCACCCTATTGTGACATACACGGATTAATAAAAAATGAAAACCCAAAACCCACAAAGAACATTTGTAGAAACAATTCCTAAAAAAATGCTCAAACTGGAAAGAGTTCACTGTCCATCCAGACCCAGCCGTGATGATCCTGTTCCTCCGCTCTCTGACTTCTTGAAGATCCACACAGCATCTCTTAACCGGGCTGAATACTCACTGTGTTAGTACATGTGTGTTTGATAGAAAGTATAACCTAAATCATGAGCTGAGTTCAGTAAGTAGTTAACAGTGAATTCATTATGATTGATGTCAAAATCAGCTTTAACAAGTTTTCATTTTTTATTAATCCGTGTATGTCACGGATCAGTCATTCATTAGTGTCAGTCATTAGTGTATTTAGTCATTCAAGATCAGTCATTAGTGTATTTAGTATTTTGTATACTTGATGAGGAGGATCAACTAATCCATTGCCACCCAATAATGTTTATGACAAAGCTGAAGATGTCAAATGCTCAAATTATGATGGTATTAAATTAATTAATTTCAAAGTCAGAGTATTTCTTATTCCTTCTTGAAGCTGTTTGATTTAGTTTACCCATAAATGTTAATTAATGCATTAACTATCAAACATGTACTAACATGTAGTTAAGGCTACTGTTATTCATGCATGAATCCATATGACTCCAGTCATAGTTAAGGATAGTTCATAATTAGTTAACTCCTTTAATCATCATTAGTATGTGATGAATTAAGTATTAATTTATGCATTAGTACATGATTATTCATGTACCCTTATTGTAAAGTGTTACCGAATTATATTCTGCTCACCAAGCCTGCATTTATTTGATCCAAAGTACAGCAAAAGCAGTACCATTTTTAAATATTTTTACTATTTAAAACCATTTAAAACTTTACTATTTGTTACATTTTAAAATATATTCAAATAGAAAGCAGTTATTTTAAATAGTAAAAATATTTCACAATATTAATGCTTTTGCTGTATTTTGGATCAAATAAATGCAGGCTTGGTGAGCAGAATAGAATTCTTAAAAAAAAACATGAAAAATCTTGCTGTTCAAAAACTTTTGACTGGTAGTGTACTTATGTTGTTGTTGAATGTCAGACTTTCAAAAATATGCTCTGACGATCTCTAAAACGTTATTTATAGCTTTTAGTGTGTTTTTTTTATTACACCGTCAAAAATCAACAGTATTTTAAATTCTTATGCAAATGTATTTTGTGTGGTTTGTGTCACGAGATGTTGCAACATTAAATGAACCTGTGAAGCAGTCTGTACTTTGCTCTTGTAACACCATCATTAGTGTTGCAGTGGAGCACTTCACATGTCAGACAGACACCAGTTATTCTGCCCCTGACCACATGTTTGTGTCCGTTTTAGTTTGTTTACTTGTTGAATTACAGTAGTCTTTGAATTTGTCCACTATTGTCCTCAGAAACGGGTCTGGTCTGGGTCAAGTCAACACACACTCATTCAAGGTCAAGTGTGTGTACATGTGCATGTTTAAGGGTTAATACAGTTTTATAATCAACTTCAGTTTAGATATAGTCACTAAGGTCACGCTGACTGTTCTGACTCACAGAAAAGATTACATCAGAATTCCCAAAACAGAGATACTGTTTGACTGTCATTGCCATAGTAATGTACCACTGTTTGTGTGGTTTGGCAAGGCTGTGCAAATGTTATAGGGAAGTGCAATATATCATATTGGTTTTAGGCTTTAGTTTTTAAGGCTTAATTTACACAGAAGAAAATGTGGGAATGGGATTTGACCCAGGACAAATTTGAACATTGTTCCCTGTGTTCTAACAGCTTATTTGTTGAGAGCAAGCACGTTTGTGCCATCAGTAACTGGCAATTTTATTGGCAAATCTTCAAAACGTATTAGAGATTTACAGTGAGATGGTATTTCAGCAGCTGTCGTCTGGCATCTGATTGGCTCTTTCCCAAAGATTCCCATTCATCTCCTTATGGCAGTAATCTGTGCATGTGTTGCGATGCACATTGATGTTTCCCACATGTCCTCTCATGTTCTCACCACTGAGTCATGAAAACCTATTCAAAAATGAATAGAGAAGGCATTAGGATTTAATAACCCAGGTACTTTTGGAAAATAACCATGCAATTCCAACTGTATTAGACTTGATATTATATGATTTTATAGACTGTATTAAAAATCCGGTTTTGACTTTGTTCATCTAGCTTGTAAATGCTGTCATTGCTTAGGGCTTTATAGTATAGGTAATGAGGTAATAAGGTAATTACTTTTGTTAAGGGTATAATGTTCTCTATCAGGTAACTTTCTGACTTGTGTGCATACCATCTGTCGACCATGTCAGTGTC
The DNA here is from genome assembly GCA_027422415.1 of Schizothorax lantsangensis. Taxonomy (NCBI): domain Eukaryota; kingdom Metazoa; phylum Chordata; class Actinopteri; order Cypriniformes; family Cyprinidae; genus Schizothorax; species Schizothorax lantsangensis. Next base: position 12,092,925 of record CM049850.1, on the reverse strand, counting down.
ACATGCAAAGCTAAAGCGCTTTTGAAATTACTCTGGAGAAGAGTGTCTACTAAAAACTGTACCTTGACTGTAAACCTATCTAGTTTGATGTTTTGTGTGTGTGTGTTTTCGGCTGTTCAAGAGTAGTCTGCAGCTTGTGGCCAAAAGTTTCACCCCGTTCTGAACTTGAGTTCTAACTAAAGTAGCAGCCACTGACATTAAAGCACCTTGACATTCTCTGTTTGACTTCTGCTTGTACAGAGAACAAGGGAGAGAAATTCTAGTTAGGGGAAGTTATTGCTGCAAGACTTTGCCACAGTTCATCTTCAAAACATTATTTTTTTCTTTTGTTTACTCACATTTATGTTTTACGTTTTTATATTTTTAAATTGCATATTATATTAAAAATATAAAATGTGAAGCTAAATATATGTTAAAGTTTTCCTGCATATATTGATTTTCATATTTGTATACTGATGCTGCTATTTTGCTTTTTCATCTTTTTTATATATATATATATATATATTATCAGCATAACAACTTGAGTTAAAAGTAATTTTTGTTTAAATTTAAAAATTACACTAATTTCAGTTTTGTTAAATATTTGATAATATATTATATTATTTATATACTATTTAAAATTTGTGTTAAAAATTATAATCAGAAAAATAATTGTGTGTGTACTGTACCCTCTGTGCTTGAAGATTAAGGCCAAGTTGTTTGTCATTAGGGTTCTTTATTAAAATATATAAATATTCCTTGTTTAAATATTTGTTTATTAATTCCATATTATTTGAGCATTTTATTATTATTATTATTATTATTATTTCTTTATCATTATTAGTGTATTATATATTCAGTTTTATTTTAGGTTTGAATTGCATTTTGAATCCTGGGTTTCCAGACTTTTTGACCTAAATTTATTTTATTACGTTTTTTAAATTATGTTTAAAATACTATGTACATTTAAGCATATACCATTGTCGAGATAGTTGTGTTGCTTCTCTCTTTCCCTCTTTTGCTCACTGACATACTCAACAGCTGTTAATCTACTAGACTTATCTCTGAGCCAGTTCCCCTGAGGCTGTCTATCTTCCTGCCTAACACACGCCCCCAAAACCCCCTGATCTGCAGCCCGTTTTGCATGAAGTACTGTAAGTCACACATGTTTTTGAATAAGAGAGAAAACTGATCCAGGGTCAGGAGGACAGGAACAATGAGCACTGAAGTCGACTGGCCTGAGAGAAATTCAGTCTATGTTTAGAGAGGGACCATGTGACTGGAGTCATCAGCATGCCAGACATGGCTGGGCTGTGTCCGCGTTTGCTCACTGCCTCCTCCCTCGTTTTTCACTCTCCCTCTCTTCCTCCCATTACCACTCGTTCTGTCGACGCCGTGTCTTATCCTGAAGAAGTGGAAAATGTAAGTTTGGGCGAGTGAACAGAGAGCCCGTGGCTGCAGCACCATGAGTGAGTACTGCTGTTCTTCACACTCACTGAACTTTTGCTCACTATCAGACTTTTCATCGGCGGTGTCCAGCTGTAGGCAGAGATTTTGTATAGATGACCTTCTGTGCTTCTGGGTTAAGGCTAAGCTGTTTGTCTTTACGGTTCATTTAACTGTGCGTTTGTAAGTTAGCAGTTTGTACTGCCTCGTAACAAATAAAAAATGGCTTAAAAAAAAGCTTAATTTGAACTTAATTGTTTGTTTTTTTTTTGTGGTAATTTCGACTTGGATTGGAAAGTTTGTCACTTTTTTTGTGAGATTCCTTGTGTAATTTTTTTTTTTTGCCAGTCAGTGTAGCTTTTTGTTTTATTTTCATTTAAAAGATTTGCCAACATGCACACATAAAGTGGAATTCAAAAATCAGTGATTCAAAATCTAAATTGAAAATTTGAATTAAACTACCAGCTTTACTATAAAAAAAAAAGACATAGCTAAGAACTATGCATGTTTTGGGCAATATTTAAAAAAATTAAACAAGCATTTGAAGCATTGTCTATGTTGCCTACTTTGTGTAGAAGGTCAGATTTGCATGCTTCCATTGAAGCACAAGATGCTCTTTGGATCATTCTCAAATCATGATAAATGATGTTATAAATTAGGTTTTACACAAGCTTGATATGCATGCAGCTTATACAAACTAAGTACTATATATATATATATATATATATGTATATGTTATCATAAGGTTTTACACAAATGTGATGCATGCAACATACAGTACAAACCAATTACCTGACAATTTCATAATGTTTGGTACTATATGTAAAATTCTGTTTTTTTTAACTGAAATTATTTTGATAATATATTTTATTTCAATAAAATTGATAATTTACAAATTGTACCCCACTGTACATGCATAAAGGGATTGTTGTTTCCTTCAAACTGCAATTCAATTCAAAATGAGTTAATAACAGAATACACAGGTCTGTTACGTTCTGTAAACCGGTGTATTTCATCAGGTGTCTGTAATAGATCTTCTGCTAATGATCTGAGTGGAACAGAGGATTTAATGGTGAAGGAGACTGGAAGGGCAGCATGATTTGGTCACTAGTGTTGTAAAATACAAGCCTGAAATAATCACTCACACATGCAGTCGCTTTCCAGGGCATCGGACAGTGTGTTTCAACACATTGCCCCTGTCCCCTGATCTCAAAAGAGGAGACCGGTATAGGATGTGTATATGTTTTCTGCGAGGGTTAGGTTTAGGAGGAGGGTTGGGGAATATACAGTTTTTACAGTATAAAAATCATTATGTCTATGGAAAATCCCCATAAAGCTTGAAAACCAAATGTGTCTGTGAGTGTGTGTGCTGCTATGAATGTTTTGTTCTACACCTCATTTCAGCAAAGTCTGACATGTTTTGTTTTGACATGCTCTCAGATTTTTTGCCAGTTGGCTCAAGATAAACAAAGAGTGCTCTTTAGTCAGAGTTTAACTGAACGGAACCTTCACCCCATACTTCTATACTAACAAAATCAACATAATACACTTTTTCTTCTGTCTGAAAAAAAGTTACATTTTCCCCTCACTTGTAAAGATTAGATTTTTATTCTCAGTCTATTTATGTTGCTGATATGTGTTCATGTCATCCTGTATAATACAGAGTAAGTTTCCCTTTCAGGGGCCTCATGCTTTCCAGTGCAGAGTACTGTAGAGTAGAGAAGAGTGCCTGAGACATACACTATAGGGAAGTTAAATCATATTAGTTTTCTAAATTATTCTTACATATAACCATTTGCCAACAAACTTTAAGATGTACCATTAGATCAGAGATTTATATAGTGGCAGTATGATGTTTAATAATATAAAAATATATATATAAAAAACCTCTTGATGTAAAACTACATTACCCACAATCCTTGAGTGAGATCCACCAATCAGAGAAGTCACTGTTACTGTACCATGGATTAGTCCCATAAAGCATTAAAAATAACAGAATATAATTTTGCTTTCCTGTGCTACACACACTACTTAAATATTTGTTTATTGGAATATTTAGCAATAAATGTGAAATATATTGTGTATATTAATTGTTTGTATGTTGTTATTTACACTTATAACCAATGTTTTGTGTTGTGCCATTTGCAGTGCTTCTTATTTTTTATTTATTTTTTTACTGGTTTTAATGCACATTCTTACTTAAAATCAAAAATGTTGGTTGGTTTGGTTTATGGCTTGTATTTTGAAATCCCTATAGAGAAAATTAATAGGAACAGTTCTGGAGCAAAGGCAGTTAAAAATGTAAGCAGGCACTATTTTACTGTTGCACTACCTGCTACCCTTTAACACACAGCTGAAACTGTTAGTGAAGGTCTTTCATTGTTTAAATATTCCCATAAGAATATTGCCATTTTTGGAGTTCTTTAACTGTTACATTCCTAAAACTCTACTATTTTCTTTTTTTTACTTGATTGGCTGATAAAATAATGCTAAAAATATTAACAGTTGGCTACATTCACACAGAGAGCATTTGGAATTGAAGATCATGTTTTATAACAGGTGTCAATCTCAAACTGTCTCATTCCCACAACACCTTACATGTAGTATTGAAGCTGCTACTATGAATTACCCAGAGTCAGTCCCTGTTTCTGTTTGTGCAATAGCTGTGGATATCACCTTGAACCATATGTCAGTGACGAAAGTAAATATCAAAGATGAAAACGTCTGTAATGCTTAAACATGTCCAGGGCGTTTCCTTTCACACAGTAGGACTTTGATGATAATATGGTTGTGGATCCTGTTGAAAGTTTGGTTGTAGAATGTGATTGTCACTCTTGTAAATAACGGAACTGTGTGTGAACCCAAAGCTGAAATACACTACATGACTTTTGACCAGATTTTTAGAGAAGTTGACGCTAGTTGCTGAAAGTCAGAGCCAGTCTGCAGATTTGAGCTGACAGATTTCATAGAAAATTGTGATTTTTAGAATACATCATTTTCATTTGTCGCACACAACAAGGCAAACTCTGTGTGAGTTTGTTGTGTTCGGAATGACTTGAAAATCTGGTAGTGTGTGATCCTCAGTTTGCAACTATTTACATTGTCAGCAAGTTCATGATGTCTAGTGTTTTTAAAAGTTGTGTAGTGTATTCCATCTTTTACCTGTATTAAGCACTCAAACACTGAACTGTCAGCTTACTTTCTGCTCCTTCATGAATATAGCCATTATGACACACATCTCTTTTCTTTAAATTGATATTTTATCATCAAAATCACAAACGGCAGCTTCAAATTCATGCAAACTTCATGTGGAGTTGCATTGAATCTGTGGCATAAACTTGGTGACCTTGTATAAAGGTGAACACTGCTTTTATCTTTGGTCAAGGAGCCAGCACTGTGCCACATGCCATTAGAGCACTCAAAGTTCACCTCCTAGATACTCTCTCACTCACTCTCTCTCGCTCTCTTTCTCTGCTGACCATCAGTGGTTCATCTCTTTGGCATTACAGCTGTAATGGGAGTTGCATTGTTGTAAGGCCAGTCCCATTCTAGAGGTTAAACCCCTGTGCTTAGTTAAACACATTCATGCGGCTTCCATCACACATGGTGCCTGAGTCTCTAGTTTGCCACACATTTCAATCCTACAATTCTGCTGAGAAGCTATTTAGTCATTACTGTACAGAAGAGAGTTGTTAGAATGGTATTGGTGGTTTGGTATAAGGGCTGTTTGTCTGACAGAGGAAAGGCTGCTGTGTTGAACAACAGCATGTTGTCTGAAGGGAGGATGGGCAGATAAACATATTCTGGTAAGACAGTGGCTGCTTCATAATTAGCTTGAACATTGAATCTCAGTATTTTTCCACCATCTATGTGTTTTGTCATTCCAGAAACCCGTGGATTGTAATTTGCTGTTTATTTGTCTGTTTATTGATCAACTGTTTTAAAAGTTCCACTTGTGTTGAGGAGTGTAGTTGTGTAGTTCTTCATCAGACCACTAGAGGTCAGCCTAAACTCGCACTTGATGCATTTTCATTTATAAGTGCTTATTTTGGTCCCAAATGTGTCTTTGACTTCATCTTTGTAATAGTAAATTATTATATTATTACACTGTTATTATACAGTTATTACAACCATAAGTTGTAATATACAAATTTTTCAATATTGCCCTGTTGAAAAATAGTAATTTATGCAGTATGTCTTCATTTTGAACAATTTATATATTGTTTTATAGTTTAAAACCTATCAACATTCTTTATTTTCTTTTTTTTTCTTTTCAAAACTTTGATTGAAAAGCATCCTTGTGCCATGTTTTTTATGTACATTTTAATTTATTTTTTAATGTTTGTTTTGTTTTTTTTTTTTTTTGCAAATGCAGTGACTACTAGGCACTTCAGAGACTGTCATGATACAAAAACGTAGTTGGGTTATTTTTTAGTAATGTCTCTGCATGCCCAACATTATTCTCACCATTCTCTTTGCATTCTCTCTCTCTTTGTCAGATGTGTGTAACAGCTCTGATCTTCCTGAGGTGGAAATCATCAGTTTGCTTGAAGAGCAGCTGCCTCATTATAAGTTGAGAGCTGACACAATATACGGATATGACCACGACGACTGGCTCCACACACCTCTCATCTCACCCGACGTCAACCTCGACCTGACCACTGAACAGATCGAGGAGACCTTCAAATATTTCCGTAAGCACAGAATCACTCACTCTCATATTGTCCCTCTGTATCTTTCAGTGATGCAAAAGAAAAATCAGAAATCAGAAATAGTTTTTTATGATCTCAATTTCCATGTATATATGAAAAGTTCATGTGAGACTTGTGATACTTAAAGGAACACTCCACTTTTTTTGAAAATAGGCTCATTTTCCAACTCCGCAAGAGTTAAACAGTTGAGTTTTACCGTTTTTGAATCCATTCAGCCGATCTCCGGGTCTGACGGTAGCACTTTTAGCATAGCTTAGCATAGATCATTGAATCTGATTAGACCATTAGCATCTCGCTCAAAAATGACCAAAGAGTTTTGATATTTTTCCTATTTAAAACTTGACTCTTCTGTAGTTACATCGTGCACTAAGACTGATGGAAAATGAAAAGTTGCGAAGTAAACCCCTGAAAGTAGTCCCCAGCTAGGTAACTAGTTATGATAAAGCTGGTAATATCACTGCGCCTGCTGCACTCATGGTACGGCAGCAAAGTTCATTGATTATTACGCCGGAATGAGAGTATAGTTCCTAGGCACATCGGCCTAGAAAATCGCAACTTTTCATTTTCCATCAGTCTTAGTACACGATGTAACTATAGAAGAGTCAAGCTTTAAATAGGAAAAATATCGAAACTCTTTGGTAATTTTTGGCCTATTTTCAAAAAAAGTGGAGTGTTCCTTTAAGATATAATTGGGTTAATACACATTACAGTTGTTTATATGACAGCTGTGTTTAGTAGCCACAACACTGGGTGATATTGCCAGGCAACCGTCCTAGACTGCTGGTCATTGGCTGAGTCTCCTGTCACTCACAGCACCAGTGTTTATGGGAGCAGCTGATTGGACTGTTAGATCAGTTCCTTTTGCCATGATCTGTCCTTGAGTTTGATTGAACACTGAGGTCGTCACCATTTGACCTCATGCAAAACTTTATTTTTATTCCGTATTTAACAGACAGATCTGCAGTCGACCTTACATCCTGCCATACTCTTAACCACTGAGTTGAAATAGTAAAATGACTGCAGTCAACAATGTAGAGATCACGTTTTGGCCTCCCTGGAAAATTATTTTACATAGATATGCAAATATGGTCCAAAAAGTCTAGTGCTATAAATAGAGTAGAGAAAAAAGAATATTCTGTTATTTTGTACTTTTGTTGTTCACCCTTCAGGCATTATAAATGCTGTTTTTGATAGCTGTCTTTCGGTATACAATAGTCATCAGAGTTTATAGATCACAGGAGTTTTACAGTAGAGTGTGTTTGACTGTCGTTGATACTGATTCATTTTGATGCCCTGGATCTTATGAGCTGTCATGCAGCTCTTTCATTTATTAGCTAAAAATAGTTCAAATTGAGGCCCAGCTCTGGGTTGGGGAGGGACTGTGGCTAACATGATTTTAACCAAATCTCTCACAGAACATGGCGTTGTTATGTAATATATGCAAACCTTAGTTCCGGTCCTCGAATTGGCAATGTTTTTCCCTTGAGTGGCGTTTCAAGAGCGTTGATTTAGAATAGCCTACAACAGCATTGGCAATTTTCATTTTGTGTGTCACTCTGCTTGTCTGTGTTTGTTGTGTTCCAAACTGGCTGTCAATCTGTGCATTATTGGTGGGGATTTTTTTAATGACCCTTTCTTTGAATTGCATCCTTACACCAGTAGCTGACAACAAGTGTCGAAAACTTTATTGGATGAGTGAGTCATTGAATTATTCACTCAAGTGATTTGTTAAAACCACTGATTCATTTAGAAATGAACACCACTACTGTATATAGTTGATCCTGTTGTGTCTTTGTTTGAAACTCTTTTTATTGTTGCTGTTAAAGCAAAAATTAACTGTCAGTATTGTGTAGGAGGGATGGTAAGATGCATCGGCATAAAAGTTAACGATGCGATGCATCGATTTAAAAAAGTGTGCTTCGGATTCAAGTTGGCATTTGTATCGTGATGCATCGTTTCTAACATATTTGCATTGGCAAAAAAATGATTTATTTATATATAATTATTAGTAGATGCGCTATACTTTTAGTATTTATTATTTTGTGGCCAATATTTTATATGTAGGTCAATTTTCTCCTCTCTAAACTGTTTCTCAAGCACGTTCTCCCATCACTGCTGCTACGTGAATATGGCGTATCGCAGACTGAGGCATTAGAAGTCAGAAGGCACTTAAGTTCATTTATGATTTGCTGTCTGTCTGAACCAGAAAAATAAAAGCGAACAATCTGTACCATATTGAATTGCATAGCATCATTTTTTTTTCCCCTTTGCATCGAATTGCATTGAATCGCATTGTGTTGAATCGAATCAAATCAAAATCATATCACACTGCATCGTAATAGGGGTGAATTGTGTTGCATCGCATCGGTAGCTGCTTCATATGTATCGTATCATTTGCTATGCATCGTGATGCGTATCTAGAGATCGTGATGTCTCTAGAGAGTTTGCTCTTCTCATCTTCCTGTCAATGAATGTCCATGTCATATTTCACCACAAAAACACAAAATAAGAAATTGTTTTCATAGAGAAAATTAAGTTAAAACCTCCTCACCTGTAAATTTAAAGTTAAACCCTAATTGATTGATAATTTAAATCTGAGTTTAAAGTTATGGAGCAACAGGATTAAAGTTAATCTATCTTAAATATAAAATAAATCCAGGATAAAAATTATGGTTTAAATGTAAGCCTGCTTATTTTTAAACAAGGTTTAAAGTTTGGTGCAACAGAATTATTAGAAAAACCTTGATTTAAACTTAATTCTTATTGGTGCAATCCACCCTAAGGCGTGGTAATGTCATGTTACAACATTATTTAGACAGTTTGGCACATACCCCCATTGTCTTTATCCTTAAATAATAATTTACTATAATGCAAAATATACTAGTAGTATAGTAGTAGCATTTTAATTGTCAAGTATATTAAGATACCGAGGATGATTTGTCGTGTTTTTTTTATATATATTTATTTATTTTTACTTATTTATTTATTTATTTATTTTTTGCAGTAATGAACATAATTGGTTTCTTTTTTTTGTAAAGAAAAGCATTTAAGTACTTAATTGTCATGATAAAAAAATCTCTCTTAATTACTCTTAAAAATCTTAATTGTCCTTTCCCCTTTTATTTCTTATAATTGAATGGGATTCATTGTGACATTACTAATCAAGTCAGAGGTAATTCCTTCATATCACTTCATATCACACAACTCCATAAATCCATCACCCCACCAGCATGATGTCATCAGTATGAGCCTTTCACCAGCGAGCCGATGAGGTGGCAACTGGAAAGTCATCAAGAGCAGGTCCACGGCACCGTAAAATGACATCATAGCTGAACGCAAGCTTGTGATTGGATCATTTTTACCATTCAAGAACTGTGGTGTTGAATAGAATCAAATAGCCAGTTTTATCAAATTAAATCAGTATTTAGTTTTACAAAGAATATGAATAACAAGACAAAGCCTTTGTATAGAATACACAAAAAACTAAAAACACTGTGGTCGATAAAAATCCAGGACCTCGGCAGATTAAGTGTGTCTCCTTTTTTCCACCGGCCTATTTGTAGCAGTTCTTGGCACAGTGAATTGCAGAGAGTCAGCTGCTCCTTTTGGCAGGCAGACAGAAGCAGAACACCTGCAGTCACTGTACCATCCACTTATGTTTGAGCTGAGCACCAAAATCAAAGATTCCACGCATGCATCGCTACCACTGGCTGAAAACATCAATGGAAGAGTGATGGAGAAATACAGAGGGAAGTTAAGCAACAAAGCACATGCAGACACATACAGTCACTAATACAGCCTGGAGTCAGAGCCAGTTGCCATAGCAACCTTTCTAGAGGAGATGGGGTCAGGCTATGACGAAGCAGCTGATGAAGTGCACTCTGATTGGCTGGCTTTGCTGGTAGGCCCCGCCCTCCAGAGTGTGATACAACCTTGACTATAGCGGTACAGTTTCTTGCGCAACACTGCTGGCTTTTAGAGACGCTGCGTTTTTCCCTTCATCATCTCTTGTTCTTTGACCTTGTATGTGTAGGATGTCTTGTGACTAGTTAGTGGCAGATCGGTAGATCGGGCTGCTGGGAGAATGGGCAGCCGTGGGTGCATGTATGTGTGTGTGACCTCAGACGCCGGACGGGAGAGGCTGCAGCTCAAGACTGAAGGAGACTGAGCATGCAGAGGTTTGTGGAGGCTGATTACTACGAGCTGGACTGGTACTATGAAGAGTGTGCTGACGGTAAGACCATGGTGGGAAAATCTCATCGGCTGCCACTAAGGGAGAGGGGGGCGGAGGAGTGGGGAGAGGTACCCTAGGGAATTAAACACTTTTAGAAAGTTGTTTAGTAACATGGTCTGCCGCAGACGAGACTGTGAAAGGATATTGAAAAAGATTTGGGCCGAGGCATGTGTATGACAGAGGGCCTCTTAGCTCCTGTGTTGCATCAGACTCAGCACCATTTTACCTTGGAGGGTAACTTTTTAAAATGCCTTTGCATTAATAAGTCACAAACTTTATATAATGCATAAATAATAATAAGTTCATATGCAGTGCATATATAAAAAATATACAGTGGGGTCAAAATCTGAAACAAATGTTTTTATATATTATATCATTCATTCTAATAATAATAATAATTATTATTATTATTATTATTATTATTTAATTATTAAATATTAATAAATGTGTTTATTTATTTTCCTTGAAATGAGTGAAAAGTTAAATTGGAAAATGAGCTTAATTTTTATGATGTTCTTTGCCTTAATGATAGCACCACTCAAACTAACATGAAATTCACAAATTTGTGCAAAACCTTATGATCATGTTATCCAAAATGTTTCAAGAATGTTCCAGACAGCATCCTGTGGCAGGCAAAAAAAGTGCACTTTACAAAGGAGTTCACAATCACATACATTACTTTTTTATGACCTAGAAATTGTTCAGTCTTGAATCATTTGTAATCATTTTGTCAATATTTCTTGTTTGTTTGTTTGTTTTATTTATTTATTAATGCATGTATTATTTTTATTATTATTATTGTTGTTGTTGGTGTTAATTATTAGTTGTTATTATTATCATCATCTTCATCATCATCATTAAATTACATTCAATTACATTAAAGTACATCCAAAATTTGCAATGTAGTCTCATGACAGTTATTGCTATTTGAATGCATTATATTATGAACTGTATTGTATTTGTTATGAACTTTATCAGTAAAGTGTTACCCATACGACTTCTTACAAAGTAATGCCTATATTTCATCAGAAGTGTCTAATAACCATAGCATTCATTCACTCGCCTCATAGTCTTAAGTGGTGAGGCATACATTATTCAGGTTTAAATCGCATTTATACCCTAGTCTGTTATATCTGAATATACATAGACATCAAATCTCATTTGTCTGATGTCCTTTAAAAACATTTTATATATTGTGCAAATCAATAAAATGATTGTGCACACATAGTCTCAGCATCCGCCATTGATGCACTCATATGTAGACATTATGAAGTCATGCACCCCGTCTGTTTCACAAGCAGCAGGTTATATCACAGCACTGCACTCTGATCTATGCCTGCTGGATGTTTTTATTGCTCTCTGATAAATAATACTTCACTTTAGAATTGGGATGCTTACGTAATCCTGCATAAAACTGCTCTGTTTTGATCCCAGTCATTTACTGTGATGTTGTGTCACCATGCAGCATATTATGCAAGTATCAAGTTATGCATATATGCAATGTTTATTTAGTTATATCAGGTCTATGATGAATCACTTGCTGTCTCAAAATGTTATCAAAATTAGGGGAGCAAATGGAATAAAACCTCAATGAGTCACAGAGGTGGATTCATTTTAATACAATGTAAAGACACTGATAAACTATACAGAGGTGTTAGATGGATGCGTACGTGTTTTCAAACACACTGACTTGTAGGCTGTCACTCTTGCAGTCAGTACAGAAATCTCTCAGGCTGAGACAATGTTGTGAAAGAGCAGTCAGAGACATGTAAATATTGGCTGTGTGGAATGGCTTATTGGCCAAATATGAATTAATGATTCTGTTTCAACTACATTAACGCATGTTATTTTGTACCAAATACTTCATCAACACATCCGATTATTATAAACACTGAACCTGAGCTATCAGTTACGGATCATTAGTGCAGAATATAAGCTCTGTTTGTGGATGATTCTCAGTGTGTAATATGATATGTTTGTGTTTAAAATGTACTAAAATGGATATATACTATTCAGGACTGTACTTTTTGTTTTCGTTGACCCACATTCTGTGTTGTGGTTTGGGTCTCTATCCCTCTCGCACAGCATATTGATTTCTTAAGTGGGGGGAGCAGAATTCAGCGCGCGCACACACACACACATTTTTTTTTATTCCCATTCAACCTATTTTGCATTTCCTACTCCCATTCTCACTTCCTCCTCCCCTCTCAGAGTTTTCCCAGCCCTTCACCATATTCTTCACCATTTTCAGCCTGTCTTTTCTTGCTTTTCCATTTAGCCTCTTCAATGGAGCTAAAGCACAAAAGCTCAGCCATGGTTAAGTTCACACTAAAGAGAAACCCGCCTCCTTCACGGCCTTGGCCATTGTGCCGTCATCCCATTCCTGTCACGCTATTGTGTTTCCATAGGAATGAAGGCCCTCAACAAACCACATTTGCAGGAAGTTGCGCTGCAGACTCCATTGCAATTATAAGCAATTTGCATTTGGTCAATGTAACAAAAAATGACTGATACCAAACCAAACCAAACCCAGACATTGTTAATGTGTGATTCATGTGACGTTGTTAGACTAGGTGGAGTTGCAGATGTGTAGAAGTGTAGGTGTTGTTATCAAACACCGCATGTCTTTACACTCCGATTGTCAAGCTGTTGAGTTTAAAGGGTAAAGTCTATTACCATATAACACTATCATGAACTAAAATGATTCAGCACGTTCCTAAGACATTTTGGTTAGGTTATTAGCTTTGTGAGGCAAGTTATTAATCAGTATTTGTGCGTAAAACTTACAGGTACAAAAACATTTTTTTGTAAGCTTGGGTAGATGCTTGAACATGCAATAATGGTATATGTACAAATGGATGTATGAATACTTTGCTTAACAAAATAAAAACATTACATGATCAGTCATTTCTAAATGATTACAAGAAATTTTATGAATTTTAAGGTTTAAAGTGTAGCTTGGTTTTAAATAATATAAACAAACTACAACCAGAACTCAGACAGAACACACAAGTTATTTCGGTTTAATAAATGAGCCAACTGCATTAAATAAATACGGTTTATTATGAATACTAATTCATTAAAAACTAATACAGGTTTGT